>CAKOGI010000003.1:2230412-3430412 GCA_933228895.1 Platycnemis pennipes | reverse complement strand
GCTGTATCAATGGTCAGAACGGTTTGTTTACGTCTTCTGCCTTGTTCAGAAGTGATAGATGATACATGATAGATGATACATGATAGATGAAATAAAGTATGGTGTATATTTAGCATTATTAATATTCATTATACAAAGCTTTCTAGAAATTGAGGTTTAAGTTTATCTGAAGTAATGGAGAGCTATTAATAAGCTGGATGAGCTTGATCGGTATGGTCTAATTTTCCCATCTGCTGCTATAGTGTCCATTACAATGGTGGCAGCCAAAATTTTGCCGGAGAAAGCTACAAGTGAGTAGAAATAGAGGTCGAGGTACGCTAGGCCTGGTACCAAATAAACTGTTTTTATAGGAATGTGAGGCCTATTGTAATTTATTTAGAAAGACACTGGAGCAATTTCATACTACATTAAACCTCACCAGATGTGATTATGAAAGATTGGTACAACGACGAGAGAAGAAATTTCTGCGACAAGAGATACTTGATCAACCTTAGGTAAACATGATTATAATGATGTCGATACTTATACAGACAATATAATTCCGGCTGGCTGTCACGCTTAGATTTTTTAGCGAAAGACGAATCGTATCCATGACCATGTGTGGCTATAACGTTCCCTGATTACTCAGCAAGAATTCATGAGCGTTATAAAATATGTTTAACTATGCTTGAAGTGTGTAGGAGTATCCATCGTGAGAAGTGTACTATTTACATTTAAATAAGATACTAGTGTTTTAGAGGTTAGATACATGCTATTTGTTTTTATTTATCATTTATATAAAACCAACGTTTCCACAGATGACTTTTCCATCGTCTTCAGGGCAAGTGAAGATGCTCTCACCCTGAAGACGATGGACTACTTGTCCGTGGAAACGTTGGTGTTACATAAATATTTAACCCTGTGGAAATCCCAAGAAGACTTCACCTATATTGTTGCTAAGTGCTTTGCGTAGCATTTATTAATTCAGGATTAAATAAAATCTCAGCTTTTGGGTTCAAATCAATTAGTGTATTCCTTAATCCACCTACTAACTGCCTTAAATAACAATAATTGAGCTGAAATGTCTCGACTAATATCTTAAAGTAGCTCATGAAATTGCGTGCGTGTCATTTTGCTTTTCAGAATTATCTCGGTTAATAACTTTTCACCTGGCGAAAACCTCCGGTAAAATTATTAACCGAGATAATGCCCCAAAACCGAGTTAATGGTACTGGTGAAACAGAAAAGACACATTAACTCGGTTAATTCCAAAATAAACCGAGTTAAAAAGATTATCTTCGTTGGTGAAACTGGCCCTAAATTGAAAATATTCTACTTACTGCATACGTTTCGCGGTGATTAGAAGATTACTCGAGGGTTTCATTTTATCCTGTGTTGGTTCATTTTACTGCATGACAGTGTTGCCGGCATTCCAGAAAGCTACTTCAGGTCCAATGGGTAGGAAATGTATAGTACAAAGTTATGGGAAATATATAGAATGAAGATATAGGAAATTTGATGGGAGGCACTCATTGAACATGAAAATGGTGTCTAGAATGCTGATGAAACTGTCGGTCAAAGGGATTAATCAACATGGAAGAAACCCCAAAACCCTCGAGTCATCTGAAAATATTATGATACGCATCTATTTCCCATTTCCAAGTAAAATAAAAATTTTGTTTCAGAGTAATTCATGGTAACATAAGCAACATAACAGAACATCGAGCTACCATGCTGGTCGGCCAGGGCAAGCAGTTATCAAATGGCAAAAAATTTCTCAACAAAATAATTTTATTTAATTAATGTGGATTTATACACTGAAACTAGTTTCAATAAGTTTTGTTTTGTAGTAACGTGTAGTAAAACTTTTGAATTAATGTAGCTTGATGGTCATAGGAATGATCCCCTGTCATAGCTCACCAGTTCAGTTCATGTATTTCATGTCGGGATAAAAATCATTTTTATTCTTCAAAAAATGAACTTTGGTACAGCATAAATATACTCCCACGGGTGTTTCTAAATTATAAATAACATCCTCTCCGCATTCACTTCATAGTTGGAACCTATTCCCGGTAAAGGATAGCGAGTGTCTATCGTGATCGAAACTCACAATGGCTGAAAAGGTTGCAAGTGGTATTTCATATTACCATAACTAGTGGTGCTGTGTACTGCCCCGCTATGCTGCTAGTTCAAATTATTTCATAAAACGGAACACATTGCTGTTCCCTCTCTTGATTTTGATGTTTGCATGCAATAAAATGAGGTAAAACAGTGTTTTACATAGACTGGTATGTATGGATGTCATAGATGGGACTTTTGTTTTTTTAAAACATCGCATTCTTACCCGAACCTAACACACGCCATGGGAAAATGAAAAATTCATGGTGTAAATACAGATTTCTACATATTTTGGAGACATAGGATATTTGATATGACCTGATGAAAACCTTTATAATTGCAGAAAAATGTAAATTCTGCAAAACCTAAATACTATACTTTACTGTATTATATTATGTTTACAAAAACACAACAAAATTGAATAATTGATCACAAAAACCGATTACTTGAAGGTGAATCTATTCCTCCGAGTACTGACCTCAAAGTCACCCCTGTGAACCATCGTTGTCTTCGAAATTTCCAAGAGATTGTTTTTGGTGTGGCCATGAGAGTCACGGATGAGCCGATCCCAGTTAGAGCCATCATCTTCAACCTTCACAGTGATCTGTGGGTGGGGTAAATGAATGGTTAAAGGTCGGTGTGAGGAAAAATTAGTGTGAAATTAAAATTAAGTTATGGAAATGGAAAGTATTGTCAAATTTGAATTAATGTGAATTTAACTTAACATGTGGCATACGGATCACAAAAATCTTCATTATTCCTAAACCATGCGTTAAAGATGGATAAAGAGAATTCTTGTTTTACAGTTGACAGAGTTAATCTAAAAAGTTGTCAAGAATGTATTCATTTTGTTAACGTTTAAAGGTCTGTTTTCATAAATAATTATATTTAGTATTGTTTGCATTATATTTTGAGTGACTATTATTTTTTTCTTCAAAATATTAACTTAGAATATCTTTTAATCTTTTCAGGTTTATTGCCCGGTTCATTGCAAAACTAGCATGACATAAATGTTAGTGTAAAATTAACAAGAGTTTATGGAATACTACATCAGGCATGACAACGTTCAAAGAAAAAATAAGCAGAAATCCAGTGTTAAGTTATGGAAAAAATAACAGAAGAATAGTTAAATTTAAATTCACATGAAATTCACTCAAGAGTTCAAAGTAGAAGTAATTTTCTTCAGCATTTTCTACTGAGATTGTTAATATTGTCGGGCATCACATCGTTTTCCTCCGACTGTATTCCTGGATGTGTTAGACAAGTTCTCCGACAGTGAAGAATATTCTCAATGTTTAGCATTCACAATGAGCACTTAAATAATGGAGAGATGGTGTCATGTCCATGCTAATTTTTCTATAAGCACCCCAGGATCATCAACTTAATTTTGTGTTAAGTACTTCGATAATAATAATATGTTTATTGCTCCTAGGTAAAAGTTTTCGCTATAGACTTTAGGCGAAAACTTATTCTCCAGAAGGAGGTACCCAAATACTTACTCTGCGAGTAACGGAAATCCAAGGTGGAACAAATTTTCATGGTAGCCAGGAGTTTCACATATATTTTCAACGTTTTCAGAACACTTGCCCAACTTATATTTCTGCATGACAATTTACACGGTATTTTCACCTATCCTTCTACAGTGATTTTCAATCTATGACTGTCATTTCAGCATGATGTTCTGTATATTTGTGAAACCTACCGTTAACAACGGTAAGGTAAACAAATAACACTTGCAACTCTTCGCTGAATATTGCCTCTTTGAGATTTCAAACCTAATACCTCCGCATGCCGTAAACATGATAGGTACATATTCTAGGAGTGACCCAACATAAACATGATGTACAACATACTCCAGGATATACTTACATTACCGCACTCAGCACTCACAATTTCGGTCCCTGGAAAGATAATCTTTCTGATGTGGCTGTCATATACTTCCTGGTTTTCCACGCAGCATCGCTTGAAAAGATAGAAATCTCTCACCTTTTCCACGCAAATGGAACAAACCATCCAAACACACAATTCTTCCTTAGCGACCTAAGAAATTTGAAAATGGCAGGGGGTTATTGATTGCGTCCACATTTACAGTTTCACATACGTTCACCATACAAGCTACCCATTCAATTGCGGTGCGTGAGAGGAAAGCACGAAAGATGAGACACAAACAAAGGACTGGCATAATACAAATCATGAATCTCACCGTTAGCTGGAGCAGCTCTTCTACTGCTCGTTTCACCAAGAATTCGGCGTCTGCTAGTATATCCACCAAACGACGACCAGTACTAAGACATAACCTACATATACAATTCCTGCGTGATCCACGCATAACGACGCTTTCCATAATGTCAATACAAGTTGCTAACACCAACCGTCAACATATTAAAACGTATTTTCATAATCAGTGGCACGATAACTGAACCAGCCTTTCGTTACAAGAAAAACTATACAATAACTTTAAAGGAAGTCGCTTAATGATTGACATAGTATCCCGCACGAAATGAAGCCTTACTTTCTGAACAAATTCAACACATTTTGGCAATTCCTATATATACTTTTTTACTGAGTTTTACTGAATGGAGGAACAGATAGCATTTACGGCATACCTACGTCATCCAATATGGCGCATGGCGCAATGCGCGGGAATTCCGGAAATTTAAAGTAATAGAGCAGCAATGTATGAAAATATTGCAAAAATGACTAAATTTTATTGTATAACGGAATAAAAACAATGAAAACCCAAATAGGAAATTAAAGAACAAATTAACACAAAAATAAATACACCATTGACGAAACATAGTTTAAAAATATCAATTACCAAAAGAGCGCAAGATATAATATTTTTCACATAACTTATTCAGGAAATTTAAAGTATTAGAGCAGCAATATATAATAGTAATGCAAAAAAGACTTAATTTCATTGTAAAATAGAATTACACAACTGAAAACCCGAATAGAAAATTAAAGAATTACCATCAAAATAAATACACCATTGACGAAACATAGTTTAAAAATATCAATTTTCAAAAGAACGCAAGATATAATATTTTTGACATACATACCCGATAAGTAAACATTTGTGGCAAACCGTACATTTCGACATGAATTTTATAGTCACCGTAACAGATAACATGTTTTTTATACCAGTCCATTGAATGTGAAATTCATATAAACCGCAAGAGATAACATTTTTGGCATACCAGACTATCAAATGTGAACCTTACATCTATCACAAGAGATAACATTTGTGGCATACCTTACATTTTGACTTGAATTTTATAGTCACTGCAAGAGATAATATTTTTGGCATACCTTACATTTTGTCATGAATTTTATAGACACCGCAAGAGATAACATTTTTGGCATACCTATCCTTTAAATGTGAACTCCATATGAAATGCAAGAGATAACATTTGTGGCATACCTTACATTTTGTCTTGAATTTTATAGTCACCGCAAGAGATAACATTTTTGGCATACTTGACATTTTGTCATGAATTTCATATTCACTCCAACATAATACATTTTTAGCGGGAACTTGCTGTGTGTCGAATTAATATTTGGCGCCATCTTCATACAATAACCCTGAAATATTTTTAGCAAAGACCTCAACTGCATTCTTTTACCACCTCATACTGTGTTGTGTTACACCAGAAATAAATGTTTGTTTCACAATAGTACAATTTCACGTGAAACAAACAATTAGGTATATACCTGCTTCATACAAATGTAATTCAAGGCCTTCTTTCACCAATTCCCATTGAATGTTAATTATAAATCTAATCAATGAAGTTGCAAAACAATTTACTTATCCAAATCAGATTTTCAGAATTAAGAATGAGAATAGTGGCCAATACAGGTTTCTTTCCTGGTTTCAACCGTGTACATAGTTGCAAACAGGCAGCATCCCAAGCAGAGCTGGAGTATGACATAAAAATGAGTTAATTACCAGTTATGTATTTATAAATAAAAACATGTGAAAATCTATTATTTTATACAAAAAAGTTGCCTTATCTGGCCGTTGCCAAATTATTTTCCTATGACACCATATGTTTTTTTACTAGTTTCAGATGCTGAATTTGGTAATCTTGCAGTTTTGACAATACTTAGTTCTATTAACAGTGAGGTTTACATAATTTGTGAGAATGGCTCTCATGTCACAGTGTAATAGCTACTATGTGGAGTACGATACCTACAAAAATTCAGGACAAAATCTCTTGCGGTTCATATGAATTTCACATTTAATGAACAGCTATGACAAAAATGTTCTCTTGCGGTAGATATAAAGTTCACATTTAAAAGTCAGGTATGCCAAAAATGTTATCTCTTGCGGTGACTATAAAATTCAGGACAAAATCTAAGGTATGCCAAAAATGTTATCTCTTGCGGCACATATGAAGTTCACATTTTATAGCCAGGTATGCCTAAAATGTTATCTCTATTGGTGACTATAAAATTCTGGACAAAATATAAGGTATGCCAAAAATATTATCTCTTGCGGTAGATATGAAGTTCACATTTAAAAGTCAGGTATGCCAAAAATGTTATCTCTTGCGGTGACCATAAAATTCAGGACAATATTAAAGGCATGCCAAAAATGTTATCTGTTGAGGTGTCTATAAAATTCAGGAAAAAATGTAAGGTATGCCAAAAATGTTATCTCTTGCGGTAGAAATGAAGTTCTCATTTTATAGCCAGGTATGTCTAAAATGTTATCTGTTGCGGTAGATATGAAGTTCACATTTTTTAGCCAGGTATGCCAAAAATGTTATCTCTTGCGGTGACTGTAAAATTCAGGAAAAAATGTAAGGTATGCCTAAAATGTTATCTCTTGCGGTAGATATGAAGTTCACATTTTTTAGCCTGGTATGTCTAAAATGTTATCTCTTGCGGTAGATATGAAGTTCATATTTTTTAGCCAGGTATGCCAAAAATGTTATCTTCTGCGGTGACTGTAAAATTCAGGAAAAAATGTAAGGTATGCCTAAAATGTTATCTCTTGCGGTAGATATGAAGTTCACATTTTTTAGCCAGGTATGCCAAAAATGTTATCTCTTGCGGTGACTGTAAAATTCAGGAAAAAATGTAAGGTATGCCTAAAATGTTATCTCTTGCGGTAGATATGAAGTTCACATTTTTTAGCCAGGTATGCCAAAAATGTTATCTCTTGCGGTGACTGTAAAATTCAGGAAAAAATGTAAGGTATGCCTAAAATGTTATCTCTTGCGGTAGATATGAAGTTCACATTTTTTATCCTGGTATGCCAAAAATGTTATCTCTTGCGGTGACTGTAAAATTCAGGAAAAAATGTAAGGTATGCCTAAAATGTTATCTCTTGCGGTAGAAATGAAGTTCTCATTTTATAGCCAGGATTGTCTAAAATGTTATCTCTTGCGGTAGATATGAAGTTCATATTTTTTAGCCAGGTATGCCAAAAATGTTATCTTTTGCGGTGACTGTAAAATTCAGGAAAAAATGTAAGGTATGCCTAAAATGTTATCTCTTGCGGTGACTGTAAAATTCAGGAAAAAATGTAAGGTATGCCTAAAATGTTATCTCTTGCGGTAGAAATGAAGTTCTCATTTTATAGCCAGGTATGTCTAAAATGTTATCTCTTGCGGTAGATATGAAGTTCATATTTTTTAGCCAGGTATGCCAAAAATGTTATCTTTTGCGGTGACTGTAAAATTCAGGAAAAAATGTAAGGTATGCCTAAAATGTTATCTCTTGCGGTAGATATGAAGTTCACATTTTTTAGCCAGGTATGCCAAAAATGTTATCTCTTGCGGTGACTGTAAAATTCAGGAAAAAATGTAAGGTATGCCTAAAATGTTATCTCTTGCGGTAGATATGAAGTTCACATTTTTTAGCCAGGTATGCCAAAAATGTTATCTCTTGCGGTGACTGTAAAATTCAGGAAAAAATGTAAGGTATGCCTAAAATGTTATCTCTTGCGGTAGATATGAAGTTCACATTTTTTATCCTGGTATGCCAAAAATGTTATCTCTTGCGGTGACTGTAAAATTCAGGAAAAAATGTAAGGTATGCCTAAAATGTTATCTCTTGCGGTAGAAATGAAGTTCTCATTTTATAGCCAGGATTGTCTAAAATGTTATCTCTTGCGGTAGATATGAAGTTCATATTTTTTAGCCAGGTATGCCAAAAATGTTATCTTTTGCGGTGACTGTAAAATTCAGGAAAAAATGTAAGGTATGCCTAAAATGTTATCTCTTGCGGTAGATATGAAGTTCACATTTTTTTTCCAGGTATGCCAAAAATGTTATCTCTTGCGGTGACTGTAAAATTCAGGAAAAAATGTAAGGTATGCCTAAAATGTTATCTCTTGCGGTAGATATGAAGTTCACATTTTTTAGCCAGGTATGCCAAAAATGTTATCTCTTGCGGTGACTGTAAAATTCAGGAAAAAATGTAAGGTATGCCTAAAATGTTATCTCTTGCGGTAGATATGAAGTTCACATTTTTTAGCCAGGTATGCCAAAAATGTTATCTCTTGCGGTGACTGTAAAATTCAGGAAAAAATGTAAGGTATGCCTAAAATGTTATCTCTTGCGGTAGATATGAAGTTCACATTTTTTAGCCTGGTATGCCAAAAATGTTATCTCTTGCGGTGACTGTAAAATTCAGGAAAAAATGTAAGGTATGCCTAAAATGTTATCTCTTGCGGTAGATATGAAGTTCACATTTTTTAGCCTGGTATGCCAAAAATGTTATCTCTTGCGGTGACTGTAAAATTCAGGAAAAAATGTAAGGTATGCCTAAAATGTTATCTCTTGCGGTAGATATGAAGTTCACATTTTTTAGCCAGGTATGCCAAAAATGTTATCTCTTGCGGTGAGTGTAAAATTCAGGAAAAAATGTAAGGTATGCCTAAAATGTTATCTCTTGCGGTAGATATGAAGTTCACATTTTTTAGCCAGGTATGCCAAAAATGTTATCTCTTGCGGTGACTGTAAAATTCAGGAAAAAATGTAAGGTATGCCTAAAATGTTCTTGCGGTAGATATGAAGTTTACAATTTATAGCCAGGTATGCCAAAAATGTTATCTCTTGCGGTGACTGTAAAATTCAGGGAAAAATGTAAGGTATGCCTAAAATGTTATCTCTTGTGGTAGATATGAAGTTCACATTTTATAGCCAGGTATTCCAAAAATGTTATCTCTTGCGGTGACTGTAAAATTCAGGAAAAAATGTAAGGTATGCCTAAAATGTTATCTCTTGCGGTAGATATGAAGTTCACATTTTTTAGCCAGGTATGCCAAAAATGTTATCTCTTGCGGTGACTGTAAAATTCAGGAAAAAATGTAAGGTATGCCTAAAATGTTATCTCTTTCGGTAGATATTTAGTTCAGGTAGCACGATGTACATTATTATGTGATGCGGCTCTGGTCAGTAGTCCACTGCATTTAAATTTTGTTAAAAATATTTCCGTACTTCACGGAGATGTATGTCAAAAATTGTATTATATCTTGCTGTATTTTGGAAATATATATTTATAAACTAAGTTTTGTCAATGGTGTATTTTTTTGTGTTAATTAGTCTTTTAATTGGCTTTTAGGCTTTTCATTGGTATTATTACGATACACAATATAATCTAATCATTTCTACATTATTTTAATATATTGCAGCCCTATTACTTTAAATTTCTGGTATTCCCGCTCATTGCGCCATCCGCCATATTCGATGACGTAGGTATGCCGTAAATCAGATTCTCTCCACTCCCGTATAAGGCGCTTTCCTAAGTTTTAGTCCCAAACACCGTTCGAAGGGTGCGCCACCGTCGCCATAACGGCGCCGGGGCGCGCAGTTCAAATACTAATATTTTTAAATTTTCTTTTATTTATTATTATTTTCTTAAAATTTAATACTTATTACGTGCACGCGATGGTAAAAATCCTCTGATGCGCTTCCATGTTGTCCATACTCTTCATTTGATGATCGTTTTCTTACCCATATCGGGAAATTCTTTGAAGTCACAGTGACAGTACACAAACATCATCTGAAGAATTCCCATAAAACAGCATGAAACCAACACGACGAAATAAGATCACATACGCGAAGACACAAAAAATAGGCACTTCAACATGATCATAGGAACCAAGGGTAGCAAATAAAAAAACTGATTTCAAAGACTCATTTAATTACTTATACTGTTACACACTTCAGCTTAATAACAAAATCAATGAATGGATTATGAAGTCAAATAACAGTTTCCATACTTCACAAATTTACATTTAAGAAATTGATACAGCCATTTGAATGTCAACACTCCTTATCAGGTCTTCAAAAAGCATTCCTGCAAAACAATCAATAGAAAGAAAAATGTCAGTATCACTTCATAGTATTTTACGTTTAAGAACCAATTTTATGTGAGGTAGACCATAACAACTAATGCTAATGCAACAGTAAAGATAACAAGGAAAGTAACTATGCTTAGAGCTGTCCATTTCATGCATCTGTCTACAAAGGAATCGTTGGTAAAACGTGAGGACTTATCCATCAATGTGCTAATTATTCCACTACCACCCAGGCGGTTATCACCTTGGTAGCGCCTCTTTTTCATGGTCAAGACCCATGTGGCAAAGAGATCCCCAGTCAAAGAAGTAAGTGTAAAGTTTAAATGCATAAACAGCCCTTTAACGACTGATTTTTCTGGCACAAATTATGGAGAATAATTTGTGCCAGCACCTAGAAAGCTTGTGCAAACAAGCAACACCAGCTTGTATAGGCATATGAGAAACCAAGATGCTAGTACTCTGGGATTTTTGCTGCATACATCCATTTTCTTGGATGATGGTGTCGCCAGTGTTTCAGTCAGCACCTTCGGGTTATAAGTGTTTGATACTTCACTTTCTGTCCATCTTATGTACTTCCCATGTTCAACTCCAATGCATTCTCATTGGTTAACAGTTTTTTTGGTCAAGGTGCATTCTGTCATGCCAGTGAAACCATCATCCAAGGAAATAGACTACGCAGCAGAAATACTGGAAGACTAGCATCTCCAGTGCTGATGCACCACAGAAGCCTACATAAGGAATATGAGAAATCATACGGTCCACCAGAATATCAGGGCAGGCTCATCGCCAGGGGGGCTTCTGGTGCTTCAGCCCCCCCCTGAAATTTTTCCCAATAACTTCGTTGGTCTGATTTTAGTAATGAATTTTACGAATGAGAAGAGATAAGCATGGGCACAGTAAAAGTAAATATCAAGAACTGAAAATTAAGGCAAGAGAATTGTAACATGTCGACACCGAATGGGCAAGGCTGATTTGTTTTAAGTTAAGCAAGACTTAGCCCCACCCGAAGCAAATTTCTGGCTACGTGCCTGTATCAGGGTAGAGGATAATCACTGTACACCATTTAACTGATCTTCCAAATAATCACTTGACAATATTTACAACATAATTTGAGCCATATTTGGAGTGAAAGGAAGCAAATCAATAGCACAACATATTAACAAAAAATTACCATATTAAATTAATCATAAACTTGGGAAAAACTAAGGCTTGAGCATAACAGTTACACATCTCTGGCAAAGGATAATACATGGATATAAAATCACAACAGCATAATTTGTGGAAATTAAATGATTTTATATCAGTTTCATATTCCTCTTATCGATACATTATTTTTAATGGGCACTTTGGTGACAACTGAAATGAAAAAATTTCTTAAATCAGTTAGATGACTGTTGCACCTGAAAAAAATCAAAATGCACACCCACAAGGCCTTATTAATGTGGAGAGGTTTCTTTCATGATCGGTAGCTCTCTTCTGGCAGTCGTGATACCTCCTCCAATTATCGAAAGAAATTCTCCTGAAGGGAAAGATCAGTTATGAGCCTCATTTTCAAAAAATAAAGAGAAGACATCCTGAAATAAACTAGGGTCTATTGTGAGGAATGGATCACACAGGTCACAAGGAAGATCTTCAAGGAATATCATTGCCACAGGAATTTTTATGGACACAACTGAACTAATTTTCTTACAACTCAATATTAGTTCTCTTCCTTTATAGCTTCTGTTGATCTCATGCTGTCTAGATTCAGCATCTTACTGAAGGAAAAAAGAAGACAACTATTAATAGGCTGCACCCATCCTTAATTTGATATATTTGCCCCTGGATATAAATTAAATAGTTAATTACAGCAGTCTTCAATGCTCCTATAACTGCGGAGTGAAAGGGTTATGATTTGCATCACAATTCTGCCTAATAATACTGAAAAAAAAGTTTCAACCGGGTCTTGAATAAGGTTGTGGGTATTCAAATGCCAGCATTGTTCTTTTTACTAGGTCCGACAACAACATTCCTGATCTAATATAAGCTAACTACCCATTCTGATAAGGAGGGTGGATTACTGACTTTTGCCCAGGGACTGTCACAAAGTGATTTTCAGATAGATTCCAAGAATTTCACATGAGGACTCACCTAACTTACAGCTGACTTCAAAGGTTCCTTCGGCAGGTGCACGGGGGTGTAGTCCATGGTTCCATTTAAGCTGTCAAAAGCAGAGTCCACCTCCATAAAAAACTATGTAGTGGCAAGTCCATCTTTGCCTAAAACACCTGAAACCATACATCAACATTAATAGATGAGAATGTATTTGAAGGTAGAAGGCACTAGCCTCATACATTTTCTTTGGGATATTTTGATGACGATTGCATGATAGCAAACACCTTGTCACCAGGCTGCGAACTAAACACGACAGTTCACACGAAATAGAGCTAAGGCACAGCAAGTGAAGATTACGAGAGGGACCTTGATTACGAGTTATGAAACATAATAACAAACAAATTGTTTTGAGTAACGGGCTCTTAGCACAAAGATTCACGGACAAAACAGCTTCCGACTGTGATTTATAAAACTCAGATCCCGGTCATTACGGTTCGCCAGTTGGCGGGTTATCATTTTCATAACATAACAAGAACTTGACGAAAACGAATACTTTCACCTTATTTACGCAAATACCACTATTCAACACACAAAACAATATAATACTTATTTCAATACAATTAAGATGAATGTTTCAATGCAATCGAGAAGAATGTTTCAATGCAATCAACATCGAAGAAAATAGTATACTTCATTGCAAGGATGAAATTCGTAACAAAAACACAACATGGCAACTACTGTCGCTTCTCGAATACTAACATACAACAAAATAGTTACGTCCAAAGGCACTCATAAGGTTCATTAACGGACACATAGTGGGGCAAGGACAGATTACAGCATACTGTATCTTAAAATTGCACCTACCTCTCAAGTACTTCTCTCCGGGAGCAGATCAACCTTCAATACAGCACTTTCTGCATTCCACATCCAAATTCAGGCGTCAATTACAACAAAAACACAGATTTCAACCGCCTCAGTAATTCTCCGATAGCCGTTGACACTGCGTGTGCTTCCCTTATTTCAAATCAACAGGGATGCATGGAGGGGGAAATTTCCCCCTCCCTTGACCTCGAAAGTGGTGGGGGGTAGTCGTGTAGTTCCAAACACCGTTCGCAGAGCGTATGGAACTTAGGGGAACGGCCGCGGCGCCAGTGAAATCCCCATGCCGTAAATGTTTTCTGTTCCTCCATTCGGGACGACTCACCACAGTACTCTCTCTCACCGATAGGAGTCGTCGCATGCATCTTGATATTGTAATTTACATTGCTGCCATTTTTAATCCACATTTCCCTCAACAATCTTACCGGGAAAGGAGACTTCCCTTATGTTTGTAACGACTCAAGATGCGTTACGGTTCGATATAACAGTTTGGAGCAATAAGGAAAAAATGTAAATTGTAGGGGTGGGCAGGGGCCTTCTGGAGCCCCCCTGGCACTTAGACCTCTTTAGATCCATTGTGCCAACCCACATTTAACCTGCCCGCCACTTGCAGACAGGGGACAAGAGCATCACGGTAGAGGTATAGATGGGGGGCTACCCATCCAACCTCTGTCCGGGCCCAACGTTGCTTAACTTCGGTGATCTCACGGGAACCGGTGTGTCAACGTGGCTAGGCCCTTGCCTTGGAGCAATAAGGAACTACGTATCATGAATTTTAAAGGTGAAATATTCAAAAATTTATTTTCACTTGCTTTCTTGTGTAATGACCTAGCCTGGCTTCAAAATGTTTTAAATCGTTTATGTTAGTGTAATGTCGTGAAGGTGGCGGTGATAAATAAATGCGCTACGGTATTTATATTAACTCTCCATAACTCTTTATTTAATGTAATATCAACTTCGCTTAAAGAGTACAATCAGCTCGAATGGAACTGCAACAATCACTTAACATGTATAACACAACCTTGGATACATAAAATAAAACACCATCTATTTGACCATGTTCTTCCTCAGGATATTACACCTCTCCCCGACTTAACTAGGGAAACATTAAACTTAAGTAATTACAAATTCAAACGTACAGGAGCTTTTATGTCTCTCTTAGGTCTAGTCAGAACATTCCAATCTCTCTTTACAGAAGTTTTTACGGCTGGACTCTATAATTTATTTACATTTTCAAGTACTTTTGGTGAATGATCAACTGTTTCTTTTTCAAGGTCATTTCTGATACTAGCATTATCTTCAACTACCACTTCTCCTGATACCTGTTCACCCCTTTCTGAATTAGCCTCTGATTTCTCAATTATTTCCCTTTTTCCTTTTGAATTTTCTGCATTAATTTGGGGAATTGATGTATCATAAAAAGTTCCTTTCTTTAATAATTGATCAGAGTGCCTCTTATCAATTGAGCCCGGATTTTTCTCACATAAAAACATCCTGTCTCCCAATTTCTCTTTAATAATTGCATTAGACCAAGTAGGTTTTAAAGGATTTTGGTAATCACGCATGTACACCTTTTCTCATTCCCGCGACAAATTTGTCTCGAATAATATCATTTAATTGGGCACCAAATTCACATTTCACTGCCTTACTTTTCAATGGAGCGTACCAGTCCATTACTTTTTCCTGGTCACCTTGAAACAAATTATAAAAGTCTATTCTTTCTTTGAATACCGCCACTCTTTGCGAATATTGCTTTCTTAAAAGTTCGCACAACTCATTAAATCACTTACTCTCCGGCTTGATCGGATCACACAAGTCATACAGAACTTTGAACGCCGTTGGTCCCACCAGCGTCAACAAAGTGGACACAAAATTTCCTGGTGGAATACTATTTGCATTGAAATAATGCTTGAGCCGTGCCTCCTACATGTTCCAATCCTCCGAAGTCTGGTACTGTGCCATGCTGCCGATCGCAGCATTGTAACTTATGCTTTGCGGTCCTGTTGATGCCGATGCCTCGATAGCTGCCAATTTAGCTTTTAGAGCTGCAAGTTCCTGTTCCACGTTATCCCATCCTCGTCGCCAATGTAATGTCGTGAAGGTGGCGGTGATAAATAAATACTCTACGGTATTTATATTAACTCTTTATTTAATGTAATATCAACTTCGGTTAAAGAGTACAATCAGCTCGAATGGAACTGCAACAATCACTTAACATGTATAACACAACCTTAGATACATAAAATAAAACACCATCTATTTGACAATGTTCTTCCTCAGGATAATACAGTTAGGATGTGAAATGGAAGAGATACGTAAATATGAAGAGCTAACCGATAGAATAACTCAGTGAAGAGCTGATTTAGTTTTCCTATCTACACTATTATTTTAAGCTTTCATTCACTAAATTGAATCAAAACTTAAATTGTTGACACATTAAGTCAGAAGGAGCCTGCCTTTATCTCCGTTAGCGACTTAAATGATGCGTATTAAAAATATGATTTTGGTATTTTTTATCGGCTTTCACCCTTTAAATTTGATGATGCAGAGTTCCTTCTTGCTCCAAGCTGTTATTTAGAACCGTAACGCATCTTGAGTCGCGTATTCTTACAAACATAGCCCGTGTCCGAATTCGCCAATTAGCTGCCTAAATGCTCCCTTCTAAGGCCCCGTTTCCACTACTGACATTCTACCACGGTTATTTCAGCCCTCATAACCTACCTGCGTTCCAGTTAGCTACAAAGTTACCCTTGTAATCACTGCTTTCGTCACATAGCGGTTACCAGTATTCCAGTTCAAAAGAAAATCGACGATCGTTATAGAAATGCGCAAAGATGGTAGCACATTGTAAGCACTAGTGTGTAAGCACTTGAAGTTTTATTCAAGAATCTATATTGACTGTTATAATCAAATGTCGTCGGGCTTATCGCGTACGCCCAAGGAGCAAGTCCGTCTCCTCGTGAGCAAAGTTTTTGCAATTCTTTTGTTCGGTCATTGGTCGGAAAATATAATTAAATTATGTAAACCATAGGTAATAACAACTCTGGAGCATCATTGAGCATAGACAAAAATCAAGTATTAAGCCAAACAAAGCCACACCAACCACGTTTTCCTAGATGCATATGCCGCGATCCTACACCGCTATCCGTGATTCAACTGTTTTCCCATAATTCTTACCAGGATTTTGACTAACTTGCGTTCCGATTACAAAAGAGACGCGACGGTAACCACTATTCCCTGATCTAACAAGGGTAACTCAATGCTAGTAGGACTATCTACCATGGTAGGCGTTTTCGAGCGTTTCCATTACTAGCATTGCGCGGGTAGAGAGTTACCGTCGTAGAAATGTCAGTAGTGGAAACGGGGCCTGGGAGGAAGCCATCTTGTAGTGTGTCCGAATTCGTAGGCATCAGTTTAGTCACCGAATATAGTCACCTAATGTTGCCTTCAGCAAAGTGAGCATGAAGTGTATCCTTTTTCGTCGCCATCTTTAAAAACCATCCCATAATTCTTAGCGCCTTTGGAGGGTGGAAGAATGGTTGTTGTGGTAACAAAATGTAAACAATTACTTGCGCGATGTTTATTGCTCATAAAGGAGCCGACGAAATACTTCATGTGTGAGTTTGATATTATTTCGTTTTCTTCCCATCAGAAAGATTGAAATTCAAATGTTAAAAATGACAAATATAAATTAAATAGGCAATTCCTAAGTGTGTAACGGAAAATAATTCATGACTATATCTTGCTAAGACATTAAGCTCGGAGTGGTAAATATTCAAAGAACACAAATATTTCTATAAATAGGGGAGATAAATTGCTTTTCTGTTTTTTGAAGAATAATTGTGAGGCAAGTGGTTGAATTGGCTGATATGAGTTTTTGAAATTCGTACGGTAGTTTTCTCATCTGCTTGTAGATTATTTGTAATAAAACGCGGCCGATATTTAGTAAATGAATACCATCAGCCTCGATTTCATCACCAAACGGAGTATTTCACCAACAGATCTGTTCCTTTCCATTTTATTATCTGCACTAACAATTTGTAAGTAGATGTACTCTAATTAGGACATTGCACTTGGACGTAACCGTGGATTAGATTGTAAATTGAAGCACTTCAAAACAAAGTTTGTGTAATTATAATGGAAAAAGCATTAAATTACGTAAAATAATAACCGAAAGGTGATTGCTACTTGGAATATCTGGAAATAAAGGCTTTGTAATGCTAGACGTAGGCGAAAATGGAGAAAGTCTTACCGCTACAGTGAGCATTTGATCAAATAATAATATAATAACAATCTATGTCAATGCTCGAGCTTAAGCTAGTATATTTGCTGATAAAATAGTTTTTAATTCAAAACATAATATCTCCGGTGATCATCCTTTTAACTTCAAAAACAACAAAAGAACTTTTACAAAAGTTCTTCAAAAATGACCGCGAGTACCTCAATTCAGGTTATTACTACTCATTTGTTTTAAAGTACCATTGTTACACCGTAGATTGCGACACTGTAGCTTTCGTCCGAATTCATGCTCCCTTTAGTCATCGGAGAATTCAGGCACCTTCGATGGCTAAAGGAATATGGCTAATTCCTAATGGCTATTGAATTCGGATACAGCCATAAGGGACGTCTCCTTTCCCGGTAAGATTGTCGAGGGAAATATGGATTAAAAATGGCGGCAATGTAAATCACAATATCGAGATTCATGCGACGACTCCTATCGGTGAAAGAGAGAGTAGTGCACGGGGGATGCACTCCTATTTGGCTACGTGGACTCTAGCAGACGACAATTTGTGGGCAAACTTGTAAATTCGAAAGATGCTCAAGTATAAAATTTTTAATTAACATATGAATTCTCAAAGAAATTTATGATTTTTGAAGTAAAAATTGTTCTTTACAGTTCATTAAGTGCCATTATTGAAGAATCACGTCGTTCTCTCTCTCTCGCACACTGTCTTTCTCTCTCGCACACCGTCTTTCTCTCTCTATTTCGGCGGCCAATCATTTCGTCCCGCCGTCGGCCAATGAGAATTGATTTTGGCATTTGAAAATTGACGCCGTGGGAAACGGTACAAAACGGTATGCAGAAGAAGCCGGTGAGGGTGGCTGTAATTCACTGTATTTACCGGTGATAACATACGATACATGGACCTCATTCGCGGTTATTCCATGAAGTGTTGTCTATCAAGTTCTTTGCTGAGAATGGAAGCAGGAGCATTACCAGCGGTCCATATATTTATAGGTACCTTGAGGAAAGTGCTTCATCTCACATTGTATGGTAGAGTTATATTTATCAGGAGGAGATAGTGTAATTACCACGCCAAAGGTGAAGTTCGCCAATGTGATCAGCTTGTTTGGATGTAGTGTATGCTCGAAGTGTCGTGTAGTGTTTTGTAGGCATGTGTGTATATAGTGATGCCGGTGCAGGCCCGGTGACAGGATTTTCGGGCCCCTAGGCAACTAAGTGGTCCGGGCCCCCTAAATCCCGGCAAACCCCCTCACTCAATTTAGACCAGAGCTGCGAACTTTCAGGTTATTTAATAACGAAGACTTACCTGATTATCAGCTTTTTCTGCAGAAGAAACGTGCACACTGTTTATTACATTATCTTTTGATTTACTAAAAAATTGTCCTTTTTTTAAATTAAACACGTCAGTGGAATGGGATGGGGAAACAATTTCGAAATGAAATATTTTTGACGGTTAACACACTTTACACTTTCATTTTGCAGTATTCAAAACTAGGACTTACTTGAACTTGAAAATTTTATAAAAAGTCGAAAAAAAACGTACTTTTCTTTTTTTTTCAAAATTAGTATATCGACAATTACTCCTATATTTTCGGAGATACGGAGATAGTTATATCACCACCTAATTAAAACGAATGCAGAGTATTCACTTCTACTAAGCTTTGCTTTCACTGCAACTCTCTCAATCAAACATAACAGCAGGGAATATGTAAAAATAATGTAAGTTAAGGGTTTTGACGAACGGGATACATTTTGTTGTGCCTCAATATTAAGCTATTTTCGATAATTTGTTTCCTTCCTGTGTGCATAATTCAATTAAAGTAGAAACTAAACTTTTCCTAGATGAATAAAGTCTAATGTGACGTATAAATCAGGGATATGCATATTGTAACGCAGGGAAAATGAAAGATTTGAGTAGATTTTCTCGGGGAACAACCAAAAGCTCCGCGGTGCCCAAAATATACAAAAATGTACCTACCTAATTTTCTGCATGAACCTCCTAGTAGGGTCAAAGGCTTAGACTGCTTGGGCAAAGGGGAAATAAACGGAAAGAGGTCCTTAATAGTGTCCCTCTGGAACGTAAAATAGTGTTTCGTGCGAAAAATACAGGAATTTTAAGGCTTTGAGGGTGTGAATGAGAAGTTTACTTTTGAGAGGAGAAACCTTGAACGCGATTTCGCGTACACTTGCAGACCTTGATATTTCTATATCCCCATACGTGCAGAGCCGGTGGAGATTGATAGCAATGCACACATATTAAAAAAGGCGAATACGAAGCGTTATGTTCCTTATGGCTTGAAAAAACTTGCTCGCGTCAGGTCATTTCCAGCTCCCGGCGCGCGTCTCAAGCTCTGCACGCGCGTACGAAAAATCAAATGTAATTATTGGCGTCGCAAACGAATTTTCAACTTTTTTTCAGATCTACCTTTAAAAAGCATCAACAATTGGTTTAATATGAGTCACTTGACAGGCACTTAACATGCCAGATATTTACTACTTAAAATGAAATTTTGTGTGAAAATAGCGTCCGCCATTTTGTTACGTAATATCACCTACATTTAAGAAAAAAGCGCCCAAAGTTAAGCACAGTAAAGTAAAAGAGTGGTTTTAACAGACCTACTAGTTTTTTATCCAACCAAAATCCTCCGACAGCGTCACCCTCAACTTAAATAGGAAGTTTTTCATAGAAAACTGAATTCGGGTGTAATTTTGGCTATGGTTGAGCCCCTGCATCTTGGTAAAGGCGATTTAACATGACCAACGACCTGCCAATCAATTATGAGTATTTGCACCAATTTTTATGATTCTATCTCCAAAAAAGCCATTTTGGAATTTTGTCAATTTTTTTCGATGAAATGCAACACGTCAGGCGTCTGAGTCCATTGACTAACACATTTTATTGGAATAAGTTATTTCTCATCATTTGTAATACATAAGAAAAATGGAAATGAGCTTACGGTGCGCGTGTTAAATACATAGTGATCGCCAGCATTAAACAAGATGGACTAAATTCCAGAAAATGTTGTCTTACTTTTGATGATGATCCCGGATTGAAAAATCTCTCTGGGATTGCAATCCTCAATGGGAGGCTAGGTGGGGGGCCGCGGTCCCTCCCTTCCCCGTGTACGGGCGATATTGTATACTAAGCCAATGACACAACACTAGAATGTGTAGCTTGCTACTGATAATCTGTAACTTTGACTGTAGAATAAACGATTATTTACAGTCCACTAACAAGTAAACAATAGACTTTAGACGGGGGGTTGGGTTTCTTTTCATTCAGGTTACAACATGTCGCCGAGTGGTGAATGTTCGTGGCAAAGGGAGGGGAGGTGAGTGTTACAGCGCCCGCGCTTCTCGCTCTATCGTCCCCATCACCCCAAAACCCTCGATGAACACAATGGGTGGATTGCAAGACCGAGGTTTAAACCGCGGTTTAGACGGTGGTTAGGGAAAATGGCCGAAACCGCGGTTTTTTGCTTGCATGAACGAGTTTTACGTCAGACGCCGTCTAAACCGCGGTTCAAAAGCCGCCAATTCCCGAACCTCCTGCTGGGTAGGTTTAAGCCGCGGTCTGCGTTCGCGAGAGACACCAAACATGGCCGGCCGGCACTTTTTGACGTTCGCGAGGCGGAGGAAATAGAAGAGATTACAGATATTGAGGATGCTGACGTTCCACCAATAAAGATAAACAGATTAATTAGGGACCGAAGTGATCTATTTTTATCATACATCGATTCAGAGTTTGAACAGAGGTAAAGATTTAATAAAGAAGTAACTCATCAGCTATTGGGAGAAACGAACTATTATATCAGACTTTCGACGGACCGCTGGGGATTCCAAGTGCCACCAATTATTCAATTGCTTATGTAATTAAGGTCTTTTGCCACTGCAAGTTTTGTTTTAAGGCTTTAGGGGATCAGATTGGTGTTCATGAATCAACGGATTTTAGGTGCTTAATGAATGTACGCGAAGCTCATTGTGCTCATTGGACCTAAATATTACCAAATTCCCCTTAATTGCCGCAGAATTACATGATGTGATAGCTGGATTTTCTCTCTTATCAGGGTGGGCATGAATTACATTTTAAATGTGAAGTAACGTTAAGAAAAAATAACGATAAATAGGTTTCGTTTGTACAGTTGATTGATTATTAAAAATCGTGCTCCAAATTTAGTGAAATTACCCATTCTTAGCTGTTAACCTATGGGGAAAACCTCTAAATATTTTCGCTAGTGCTTTTCGGAAAATGCATGGAGTTAACACAGAACTAATCGATTTATTAGATACATAATTTTATTAGGAACAACTTCCCTGACATTGATTCTCTAGACTACACGCATATTAAAATTTCCTGCCCTGACATACGTCAATATAAAGGGATATTATTCAATCTGCGTACAAATAATAGGTTGAAAATAGGGTTATTTATTCATTTTTTTGGCGTTTAATGTTCACTCGACACATACATAATCACAAGACGTACAATCAAAAAATATTACTACAAAAATAAGGAATAAACTGGTTACAGCCACAAAAATAATAACTTAACTGCCTTGATAATTAAGTCACTTCACAAACAAATTCTTCGCTTCTTTTAAAAAGTTTTCTTTCCTTGCATAAAAGTCCAGTTCATTGAAATGCATTACACTTTTGGGTTGTTGGCATTATACTTTCCACAAATATCTTTCAATTCCTCCTTTTTCCTATCCAACGTGGTCGCGTAATACGCCTTACTCTCTAGTATTACATAGTGTGATATAATAGAAATCAGGAGCAGCTTCTCTTCCAGCGAAAAGTTTTCGCTGCACTGCACTTTCACTGCACATTTTCACTAGATACTCACACGCATCCAAACTGAAGTTCACGGTGTTTATTTACGTCGCTAAGGAGCTTACAATTGCTTTTCGGGAAACAAATGACAGTAGTCAGCGTTGCCACATAATCAACAACGACAGGCCGCGGTTTTCATAGACCGCGACGAAACCTTGTTTATGCAAGCGGAAGGAAGATCGCGTCCAGGCCGCGGCTCATGAAGACGCCGTCTAAACCACGGTTTGAGCCTCGTTCTTGCAATCCACCCAATAACTTTGACTAAGGTCATACTTCTCTATTGCACACTGACACACACTCTACCTTCATTTGTTTTTTCCACTTTTTAAACAAAAAAATTTTGTATTCTTTTTGGCATTTAAATTTATTTGTATTTTAAATTTTTATTTTTAATTCATTTATTTTGGCCCGGGCCCCTGGGCATTTGCCCCCTTTGCCCCCCCCTGTCGCCGGCCCTGTGCCGGTGAATACATGTATCTAGTGATGTGCCTGCGACAAGCACTGGGAAGGCAGAACCCGCGGTATGGGGACTTTTTCAGGCTGATTACGGACCATTTTTGGCAGTCATGGAGCCTATTGCACCATGTATTGTGACTTCTTAGTGTAACATAACAGTGCAATTGTGTGAACAGGTATCTGAAAGCTTAACACACAACTCACAAGTTTGTGTATGGCTCCTCTTTGGCTCCCTACCACTTCTAAGTCTTACTTCTTCCACTGATGGATAAAATTTTCTAAGGGAATGGTTTACTTTCTTTTTATAATTGCAATAAGTTTGACTTTTGAATGCATTCATCTGCTCAGTGCTTCAACCTGAAGGTTGGATTGTTTCTTTTATGATTTAAAAGGGATATTCTTTATGTTGCCTCATCATTTCCACATTTTATTGTTCAGACATGGAACTTATTTTCATTTCACGCGCCATTTTCTATGTATCTCTTGATTTTTGTCACTGGCTGTGGTAATATTTTTTGTAATTCAATTTCAGAAGGAATGTAGTTGTTTATTTCCTTTTTATAATTGCAATAATTCTACTTTTTTGTATTCACTCGATAACTTTTTGCTTCATCATGAATTTTTTTTGTATGATTTACGATTAATATATCTTTTATGTTGCCTAATCATTTTCATATCTTCTTTTTCGTATATGGAACTTACCTATGTATTTCTATTTCACGCACTATTTCCTTCGTGTGTACTGATATTTTTTCACTTTGTGTGCCTTTAGTATTTTTTGTAACATCAGTTCCAGTGTGAAACAATAAAGTGCCATTAGTGAATTTTATGGATTTCATTTGTGTACGCTCCTTTGAAACCACTGCGTAAACGCAACCCGCGCCACAGTATGAAATGAGGGGACGGGGAATGTAGGGGAAGGGAACTGGGATGGGGAAAGTAGGGGAGGTTATTACCATATATGGCACGGAGCTTCTGCCCACTCCCACCGCCACCACTCTGGCGCTGCTGTACTAGATCGTCTGCTATTAGACTGTCTCCGTTTTTTAACGTTGAGTGTCGCGACTGTGGAGTAGTGTGAGAATGCCGTAAATGGCAATTGGCAAAATGTGTTGACTTTGTGTAAAAGTAAGGCTGTATTTCGTGCGGGATACTATGTCAATCATTAAGCGACTTCCTTTAAAGTTATTGTATAGTTTTTCTTGTAACGAAAGGCTGGTTCAATTCTCGTGCCACTGATTATGAAAATACGTAATATGTTGACGGTTGGTGTTAGCAACTTGTATTGACATTCTGGAAAGCGTAGTTATGCGTGGATCACGCAGGATTTGTATATGTAGGTTATGTCTTAATACTGGTCGTCGTTTGGTGGATATACTAGCAGACGACGAATTCTTGGTGAAACGAGCAGTAGAAGAACTGCTCCAGCTAACGGTGAGATTCATGATTTGTATTATGCCAGTCCCTTGTTTGTGGCTTATCTTTCGTGCTTTCCTCTCACGCACCGCAATTGAATGGGTAGTTTGTATGGTGAACGTATGTGAAACTGTAAATGTGGACGCAATCAATAACCCCCTGCCATTTTCAAATTTCTTAGGTCGCTAAGGAAGAATTGTGTGTTTGGATGGTTTGTTCCATTTGCGTGGAAAAGGTGAGAGATTTCTATCTTTTCAAGCGATGCTGCGTGGAAAACCAGGAAGTATATGACAGCCACATCAGAAAGATTATCTTTCCAGGGAGCGAAGTAGTGAGTGCTGAGTGCGGTAATGTAAGTATATACTGGAGTATGTTGTACATCATGTTTATGTTGGGTCACTCCTAGAATATGTACCTATCATGTTTACGGCATGCGGAGGTATTAGGTTTGAAATCTCAAAGAGGCAGTATTCAGCGAAGAATAGCAAGTGTTGTTTGTTTACGTTACCCTTGTTACGGTAGGTTTCACAAATATACGAACAACGTGTGGAAATGACCAGGCATAGATTAATTATCACTGTAGAAGGATAGGTGAAAATACCGTGCATTTTGTCTTGCAGAAATATAAGTTGGGCCTGTGTTCTGAAAACTTTGAAAATATATGTGAATCTCCTGGCTACCATGAAAAGTTGTTCGACTATGGACTTCTGTTACTCGCACCCCAAGTCTTAGAGTACCTCGTTCTGGAGAAAGTTTTCGCCCTAAGTGTATAGCGAAAACTTTGAAGGCAAAGCTGATGATATTAGAAAGGAGCAAGGGAAGTCTAGTACCCTATAATCATGGCTACTCCACGTGTTTTATTGCCTAAATTTTATAAACAAATATTGTTCAACGAGGTAAATAATTAGCGGTTACTTTTTCTGAAGTTTTTAGTTTAAAACAGGACCTAACCTTGTTTTTAATCGATTTTTGAAACGTTATCAATGTTGTTTTAAATACGCTTGCTGTTATGGATAAATTTTCAACCGGAGATTGTGAATCAACCATTGAAGTTAAGTGCATTGAGTGCACGATGAGAAACATTAGGAAAAGCTATTCGCTTAAGATTCATGCTTCGAATGGACTACCCAGTGTACGAATTATTTTGTTCAGTGAAATGGAATCCTTAAACCGAATACGTTTAAAGTTATTAATAGTGACATGTTTTAACAGGGGTATATGGTACACTTGTCCCTGGATGATTGTCTTCATCATGTCTCATGATGAGCCCGATTAAATAGTTCCCTCTTCTTCTTAGGGTATTCTGATGTTTTCTCTTTTCACTCACTCTTCTTAAAACTTCCTCATTACTTACTCATTCGATTGATTTAATCTTCATCATTTTTTTTAGCACCTCATTTCGAATGCTTCCACCCTTTTCTTTTCCTCTGCTGTGATTGTCCATGCCTCACTGCCATAAAGGAACACTCTCCAGATGTACATTCTTATGAATTGCATCCTTACTTCTACGCTTGTATTTATAGCGGTAAGCAGATTTTTCTTTTGATAGAATTCCCCCCTATGCCTGGGCTATTCTGCTGACTATTTCTTTCTTGCTTTGTCCATCGTTGGCAACTTGGCTCCCAAGGTAATCCAAATTGTTATTATATTATTTTCTTGCATTCTGTATAGCTTGCTTGAGCAACAAACATATTATTATTAGAGTACTTAAGTTAAAATTAAGTTAATAACCCTGGAGTGTTTATAGAAAAATTACCATGGACATGGTACCATCTATCCATCATTTAAATACTTAATACAATAAAATTCAAATTTGATAATACTTTCGATTTCTGTAACTTAATTTGAGTTTCATACTAATTGTACCTATCTTAATGATAATTCAACTACTTTTCCTATCCGGAGATCTTTAACCTATCATATACCCCCACAGATCGCTGTGAAGCCTGAAGATCATGGTTCTAACTGGGATCGTCTGGTCCTTGACTCTCATGGCCGCACTGAAAACAATGTCTTGGAAACACCTAAGGCAACAACGGCACACAGTGCTGACTTTGATGTGAGTACTCGGAGGGAGAGATTCGCCTTCAAGTGATCCGGGTGTTTGTGATCAAATGTTCAATTTCTGTTGTGTTTTTAAATACATTTTCTAATACAGTAAAACCTCATATTTACAGTATAGGAATTTGCAAATGATATATTTTAAATCTAGTTTAAAGTACAAAAAAGACAGTACCACATACCAGGGTTGAAAATGGAAGATAAAATTTTTTATTCAATGGCCGAAAGAAAAAATTTAAACGGTGATAAGAATCAAACTACATTATCTGCAGTACACTACCCCACCGTTATTGTCAGCTTACCTGTGTTTGGAGAATGCCTGCAAGGCTTTCTGCTATTTTCCGTAAAACCCAGGTCAATCGAGAAAAAAGCCTAGGCACATATTTCTTAATTTGTCCTCTGATTCCATGAAAAAAGATTCATCTCATTTCATGATTCGAGTTACACAACCTTTCCTTTTGGATATAAATCAAAAATTCCATTTTAATGGTTATTATTAATGAGTTATTGCAAAATTAATCGTTTCATATCTTGAAATAATCTATAGTAATTTTTTCATATTAAGAATGGAATCCCCACATATTCCATAAATGGAATATCCTAACTGCATTACATTTTTTTTTCTAAAAAAGAATTGGATAGCATTTAAGAATTTGACTTACAACAGCAACCCAAGTTAATGTAAACCCATTTGCACTGAATTAATTTTAGGTTTTTGGTATTGTTTATTATTTAATATATTATGTTATTCTTGCCATATTATACATTTGGAAGTCTATTTCTATAATTTTTATAACCATTGTGTATAGAAGTTGATACAATTTAGCATTCCTTTGATCTTATAGTTTGGAAAATAAATCAAAAATTAATTAAAAATTGACTTAAAATATTTCTTTTAACTGCAATCTAATGAATAGTTGAACAGGTTTTAAAAAAATTGTTATTTGATGAGTATATGATAAGAAAAGTAAACTTTATGTTGGAAGTAATGAAATTGAGGAATTGCATCCTGAAATCATGATCCAGGAAAATATTATCCACAGAGATGATGAAAGTTGATTTTCTCCACAGTAAATTTACTTGTTTTTTCAAAAATACTATTGTTGTTGTTTTTCTGGATACCTACATTAAAAATCTAGGATGAGAAAAGGAATGAAATTCAGAATCCAGTGTATGAAACCAAGACAAAGATCCAAGAACAAGGCAAGGATCCAGTTCTGAATCCAGATCTGAAAAAACCCAGATCTGTCCATCACTGATATAATATAATACCTGTATAGTACCCTGTTTGTTTTCACTTTGTAAATCTCTGTTATGACAAAGCAATTGCTGTTTATTTGAAGAAAGATGTCACCATAAGGTAGTTGATCAATTTTGAATTTTCAGATAGTGCTTTTTTTACATCATTTTTCAGTCATTGTGTCAATCATGGGATGGCTAAAATCCTCAAAACAATACATTCGCTTCCTTTTCTTCTAAAATAAACATTTCCTTGCAATATGGAACCCAAACCATGCAGAGATGCCAGAAGATGTTTTTGGTGTGTGTTCCTCTTGGAAGTCTTTTTCCTATAATTACATTAAAACTTTTCTGGATAGATTTTTTCTGGTGATATGATACGGCATCACTAGGATCTTATATAATGGAAGATAAATCTAATATTAATGAAAATGAATTTGTTGAATTGAATAATTTTTCCTATCATCCTTCCTTTAACCATTCATATACCCCAACAGATGGCTGTGAAGTCTGAAGATGATGGTTCTAACTGGGATCTTCTGGTGCATGACTCTCACGGCCACACTGAAAACAATGTCTTGGAAACACCTGAGGCAATGACGGCACACCTTGCTGACTTTGACGTGAGTACTCGAAGGAACAGATTCACCTTCAAGTGATTCAGGTGTTTATGGTCAAATGTTCAATATCTGTTGCATTTTTGAAATATATAATTTAACCCTCTTAGTGCTGCGGGTCGATATATGGGCTTTTGCTCCATGGCCGAAAAGTGCCACGAGCCGATATATCGGCTCGAGGAGCGAATTAATTTTTAAGATATTTTTGTTGTAATAATTACTATAATACTTTATGCAATGTATAGAATACCATAAAAAACAATTAATACATTTTTTGTTAAATAAAAAATATTACATTCATATCTAAAAAGTAACTTCATATTGTTTATAATTTTCAAAAGGAGTTACAAAACTCTTATAGTCATGCTGGCACTTTTCACTAGTACTACCAAAATTCAGTGGCACTAAGAGGGTTAATACAGTAAAACCTCATATATACATTTTTGGAATATATGTTTTTCTACAATTTACAAGGTTTTTAGTGGGTCCTATGTCTTCAATGTGTGTTGAGTTCCGTATTTATACCACGACTTTTCCATTTTCACGCTGTTTGTGTTGGATGCAGGTAAGAATGCGATAGATTAAAAAACCAAATTCCCTTCTATGACATTTAGGCATGTATACCAGTCTAAATAAAACACTGATTCACCTTGTTTCTTGCATAAACACTTCAAAAGCAAGAGTGAGCAGTAATGTGCTCTGTTTTACGGAAGAATTTGTACTTAGCAGCATAACGGGGCAGTACACAGTGTCACTAGTGACAGGTAAATGAAATATCACTTGATCTTTTCAGCAATTGGGAGTATCGATCATGATAGGCACTCGCTATCCTTTTGCCGCGAAAAGATTCCTACCATTAAAATAATGCATATAGGACACAATTTATTATTAAGGAGCACCTGCAGGAGTGTATTTAAGCTGTGCCGAAGGTCTTATTTTGAAGAATGAAAATGAATTTTTATCCTGACTTGAAATGTTAAAAATACATAAACTGAATTGGTGAACAAGAACAGGGGATCTCTCCTATAACCTCCACGCTACCTTAATTCTAGTTTTACTACAAGTTAATACAAAGCAAAACTAATTGAAACTAGTTTCATAGCGAAAAACTGCATTAATTAAATAAAATTATTTTTTGAGAATTTTTTGCCATTGGATAACTGCTTGCGCTGGCTGACCAGCGATGTAGCTTCATGTTCTCTTGTGTTCCTTATGTTATCCTTAATTACTCCGGAACATAAATTTTATTTCACTTGCAAATGGAAAATAGATGCAAATCACAATATTTTCAGATGACTCGAGGATTTTTGGGTTTCTTACGAGTTGGTTCATCCCTTTGGACAACAGTTTCGTCAACATTCTAGCTCATCGTCAGGTCCAAAGATCACGTCCCATCAAATTTCCTATATCTTCATTCTATATATTTCCCATATCTTCATACTATATATTTCCTTCACTTTGGACCTGATGATGCCGTCTGGTATGCTGGCTAAACTTGCATGCAGTAAGATGAACCTATGCGGAAAAAAATGGAAACCCTCCAGTAATCTCGTAATCACCTTGGAAGCCTTCGCAGTAACCTCGTTATTTTCCATTTAGGGGTAAATAAAAATTGTGGATTCTCATGATGCAACTCACACTGCTATAGCAAAGTATCTAAGATTATTGGTCTCTACAATGGATTTGTTAGTGAAAAATCGCTATTTGATTCAGAAATATGCTAGCTTGTGCAGACAACTGTCGAACAAAAGAAAATGTCATGAAATCATTGTCTACATGTGGTATATAAGAATACCAACTTAAAAAGTGGTTTTGATATTCTAGATCATCCTATATCACTGTAAATGCCTTCACATCACGAGAGAAGAGGCATTGCATAATGTATAAGTGGGAATTATGGATTTGACAATCTCCAATGGTTGGTTGGGTTGGTTGAAACATTGTTAGAAATATATCGTTCACAAATAAATCAGGACAGCTCTATACTTTAAGAAATAATTTATAATATTGCTTTAATTTGGTTCTTATTTGTGTATTTCTTTATTGTTAAAGTAAGCTTTTGAAACTGAAAATTGTCCTTTTTGCACTATTTGCATTTTCCCCCCAATTTACACGGTCCCTAGAAAAGGGTAAATGAGGGTTTTATTGTATTTATCATTAGCAGTTAAGGATAGCCATATCTGTAATTTCCATAAATACTCTGAAGAGCCATTTTATTGTGCTATGAACACAGAAAATTATCAGGTGTCATTTTGCCCCTATTGTCAGCCCTTTTGGTACTACCCCATTTCCTTGAATTTTCTCCGTCCTATTACTTATCATGCCAGAGTGAGTCTGAGGTGAGAAAATATAGATTGTTTCAAAATCGGCAACCACCCAGATCTTGATTCCATAATGAACAGGTTTACTTTTTATGTAAACTTTGTAAAAGCATTTACCTCGGAAAGTTGCAAGTCACTCATCTACTGTTATGTTACTGTCAGGAGAATAGCATCTTATGCAGCTGTCTACAAATTGATGATAAATTGAACTTATGGCTTCTAATTTATCAATGGAGTCCTACATTCTGGCTGTAGATCCTTGTAGATTGGACATCAAACCTTATATTGTTGTAAATGGTGATATATATTTCCCAAGATATCACATCAGTGTAAATAAGTAGCTTATCTTGCGTATATCTATTAGTTATGATTTTTGTGAAAGCTTTCGGCTTTCACAACATCTGTGTAACATCAGCATACACTTAATACTTAAATGAAAAATTGTAGGCATGTACTATCAATAGGAAATCAAGGACCAATAATACACTTAGTGTTTGCCTCTCCACTCCAGTCCAATCTCACTACTTTGCATCTTTCTCAATAATAGTAATTTATTTGTCCACGGATCACATTTTCACATGGCATAAGACCGGTCAAGATGATGTACACCCATTCACAATAAAAAGTTACCACTTCGGAGGCCGAATTTTTCTAAGTCCCAATTTGAAGGAGATTTGACAACAGTGCAGCTCTCCCTTTAAATGCCCCGACCACAAAAAACCTGCAAGACAGAGGCACGGTTCTCCTCCTACCCTTGCCATGGTTTGGGATGAGACACTTCCTCAATGACCTGGAGAGATATTTTTGGAGGGAGAGGGCCGCAAGGGTACCCTGTGACAATTACTCTCCACCAAGGAGTGAAGCCTTCCGAAAAAAGCCTTCTTTTAGATTGCTGCTGGGAGTTACTCCCTTGAAGATAGGTCATGTAGGTTTCCGCGACTACGGCTCTTGAGAGAATGACTACCCAAATGTAAATGCAGCTCAAAGCAAGAGTTGTCATTAACACCGTCGATATTTTTTAGTCTAGGTCATTTCCAAAACGTTCCAAAATACTCAGTTTTTGCCCTTATTTCGTCATAGGAAATAATTTGATCTTATAACATGAATAACAGATGATTATGGTTGTTATCAGCATTTATATATCTGTTAACGACTGGTGTTATTTTTAAATTATCGTAGAATTTTGTTTGACTGTGCGATGAGCTCTTAAACTGCACTTGTATAGTAAATAGCAAAAATACTTACGCTACAACTGACATACAGTTTTAATAACAATAGAGAAGACGTATTGGACGTAAAGATGTATTGGACGTAAATATAAGTGCTAAGTTCCAAGCTTAATTGGGTAATAAATGAGGAAAATTTATCGTTGATACATTAATCACAATCCTCGCACTCTCGCATACTCATCAGGTTGTTTCTTAGAATAAATACTCATCGGCAATTCATATCGTAGTATATGCTTTTTCAAATATTAAAAAACTCATTTAATAAATAAAACTATCAAGGAGATTATGAGGAACAGATTGAACGTTTCGTAGATGCATTGGTCAAAACTCTGTTTTCCTATTCGAAGGTCCCAGTTCGAAACCCAGCAGTCCATACTTGAGTACTGCGTGGCGCAAAGCACCGGGGTAAGTAAGTAAATAATCGCCCTCTACTCTACTACGTTCTCCGGTATTGTTAAATGGAAATGTGTATTAAGGACAGGATGGGTAATTTTACAATGTGACCAGAATACATTCATCGTAATTAGAAGGAATACGTGGAATTACTGAACAAATGTGCAAAAAGGCTTAGAAGATTTTTATGGACTCGCCCGTGGTATATGCGAGGAGAATATGTTGTCGGAGGATTTCGTAGAAACTGTATTGACATCTAAAATGGAAACGAGAGTAACAAGGGAATGTGAAGACAACTGAATCTCTCATGCTCCTAAACTTATGCTTAAAATCATCAACTGAGGTATGGAAAAGAGAGCAATAAATGAATGAAGCCACCTTATCTGCGATATATATTGATACTTAAAAATGATAATAATAACCCAACTGTTTTTGACATCAGTTTTTTGATCCTGTTTCAAATAACTATTTTTACAGGAAACTTGGTTCGTATTGGTAATGCATAAAATTAAATATAAGTTTTCGAATAGTCAAGCAGATAAAGAAACATTAAACTAAGCAATAAAAATGGTGTTGCAACATTTTATGAATATTTGATTTATTGTGGTCTCCCAGACCGCATGTCACTGGTTGTGTAACAAAAATTGCACGTCACTGGTTAAGGGTTAATTCTTTTATGCGTGGTGACAAGAAGTCAGTCTTTGCTTCCCATTTATCTGGTTTTAATCCCCTGTCTGATTTTAGAGTAGAGATTTTAAATGTTCCTGACAAAAGTGCGAAGCTGGATTTCTTAGGAAAAAATGTTGAGAGTGTATCTGCTTCCAATGTTTTGGGACCAATATTATTAAATGAAATTGTATCCTTCAATCTATCTCCATTGTGTCCATCTCAGTCTTTCACGAGCGATCGTAGTGAACGGACGTATCCTGCGCTCTCTGCCTCGTATCGTAGCCCTGACTAACCATGCGAAGTTTAACTGAGTGCACCGACGATGCCTAACAACTGTGTTGAGTGCCATCTTATCACCAAACGCGGTCAGAAAACAGTGATCTGCCGTACTTGTCGGAATACATATCATCTGTCCTGTACCACTCTCAGCGAAACTGACTTACAGCTCCTGGAGGACCTCAATCACTCATGGGACTGCGTCACCTGCACAAAAAGGAGTCGCTGCAGTCGCGGAGATGAAACTCCAATAAAATCCACGGGTGTTGACTCCCTTATTGACATCGCTTCCACAAATGTCTCTACGTCAATGCTGAAGGAGTTACTGGACCGTGTGAAGGTGATTCAGGATCAACAAAGTGAGTTTAAAATCTCATTGAAAAATGAGATGAGTGAATTGAGCAGTGCTATATCATCCTTACAGAGTTTAATTAACGACCATGCTAAAACTATCGCCCTAATTAATGACTCTATTACAAGCATCCTTGCTAGATTTGACAATCTTGTCGACGAAAATAAAAATCTACTTAAGCGAATTCAAAATCTTGAAGTGCCATTGAATTTTGTCGAGCAGGAATCCCTCAGGAATGTATTGGAGATACACGGTATACCACTCAAAACTGGTGAAGTGTTGGGGGCCGTAATGTGTCAAGTGGGGATTTTCCTCGGCGTAAAATTTGACATTACGGATGTTGACTACTCATACAGAGTAATGGGGCGGTCCAACAACAACAGCAACAAACCTCCTGCTATTAGAGTGCGCTTTACGAGGTCCAACCTGGCTCAAGAGATTCTTGAGGCCCGTAGAGTCAAAAGAAACTTTTCAATTGCCGATATTGGCTGGAGTGACCTCCCTAATCACTTTATATATGCTAACGAATCACTTAGTGCTCACAACCGTAAATTGTATTCTAAAGCTAGAGAGTTAAAGAAAGCTGGGAGATTAAAATATTTATGGGTCAGGGGCGGTATAATATTTGGTAGGAAGGGAGAAGGAAGTGAACGACTTGTCCTGTGTACGGAAGAAGATCTCATCAACCTTCAATAGCACATGTCAAATAGTTCAACCGACTCGGGACACGTAAATAATGCTTTGATTGTCTCAAGTGATGCAAATGGTGTCTTACCGCAAAGTGTTTCTCAGTGTTATAACTTAAAATCCTGTCCAACAAATCTTGCTAACAAAGGATGTTACGATCATGTAAAACTATGTCTTGTAAACTGTCAGTCCCTTACTTATCATATTGATGAATTTCGTATCCATTTCCTTGGAGAGATATTTGACATAATATGCATGACTGAAACGTGGCTGAAACCTATAATCTCCGATGATATGGTGTACTTGGCCGATTACAACCTAGTGCGTCATGACAGGATTGGGAAAAAAGGTGGTGGTGCCGGGGCCTTTATTCACCAGAAACTTAACTACAGTGTATTGGCCACCTCCCCATCTGACTATTGTTCAAAGCCCGAATTCATTATTCTAGAAGTCTTTGGGATGAATACTGCGAAACTTTTGCTTGCCATTGTGTATCGCCAACCTAAAATTGGTTACATTAATGAATTTGTGAACTCATTCTTAAGTTATTATCCTACCTATAAAAATACAATAATCGTTGGTGACTTTAATGCTGATATGCTCTCTGTGAGTCCTTACAGCAATCAACTAAAAGACTTCTTGTATTGTAATAACCTACATTTGGTCTCCGACCAAGCCACTCACCACACTATTAACAGCCATACCTGCCTCGATCTTTGCATTGTGGATGATTTTGACAAAGCATCCTCCTTTTCACAAACTCCTGTTCCATTCCTATCTACCCATGACCAGATATCCATTTCCTACCAATTCGTATTCCCATCTCCAAAACGTCCACCCTTTACTTTTCGTGACTTTAAAAAATTCAATGAAGAAAGATTCCTTGATGACCTGTCCACCACTGACTGGATCAAAGTGTATCAGGCCAATAACATCGACTCCAAACTAAAAATATTCAATGAAAATCTTCTGAATTGCTTTAACCTTCACGCTCCTGTGAGAACATGTCAACCTAAGGTCCCTACCACTCCCTGGCTGACCAAGGAAATCCCTGTGAAAATGAGGGAACGAAATCGTATACGCCGTGCATTCATTCGTTCCAACAACCCAATTTTATACGCTCAATTTACAAAGTTAAGGAACCAGACGAAACATTTGATCAACGATTCCAAACGCAAATACTATGCCAACGCTCTCTCTGGCATTAAAGATTCCAAGCGAGTATGGAAAGAACTAAGGAATCTAGGTCTTGTACGTCACCGACAAAACTCTCTTGCACAAAATATTACCGTCAATCAAATCAATCTCTACTTCTCTACTATTGCCCACACAGGCCTTAGCAGCTCCTCTCTTCTTCCTACCCTACCCCCTACATCTAATACTCTCGTCCCTTTCAGCGACTCAAATTTCTATTTTGAAATTATCAACACTGATACCCTCAATAAATTCATTTTCCGCTCAAGATCAAATTCCACCGGGGTAGACAAAATATCTCACAGAATGTTGAGAATCTCCTATTGTATCACAATGCCTATAATCCTTGATTTGTTTAATTTTTCACCACTATCCTCCAAATTTCCTACCCTTTGGAAATCATCTCTTATAACACCTATAAAAAAGATAAAAAATCCAGTGAATCCGTCAGACTACAGACCAATATCCATCTTATGCAACATTTCTAAAGTGCTAGAACGCATTGTTCATTCCCAAGTTGAGTATTTTCTCGCTCGAAACAATAAATTTGACCAATTTCAATCTGGATTTCGTCGCGGTTTTTCCACCCAGTCTGCGCTTCTGAAAATCACCGATGACATTAGAAGTTCGTTTGACAAGAGAATGGTGATGATACTCGTATTATTTGACTTCAGCAAGGCCTTCGATCGGGTAGACCATGCTATTTTACTTGAGAAAATGAGGAAGTGGCATTTCTCCTCTTCGATCCTCAACTGGTTTCATTCTTATCTGTCTGACCGTCGACAGGCCGTAAAGGACACTCACGGGAACATTTCCAGCTGGACTACAGTCCCCTGTGGAGTGCCGCAAGGTTCCGTACTTGGTCCCCTGCTCTTTTCCATTTTCATTAATGACCTTCCACGTGACTTAAAGCACACGAAGTACATGCTTTACACAGACGACCTGCAAATGTATCATCATTGTTTCCCCAACGAAATTGACGACTCAATCAAAAAAATGAACGATGATATTAAAGTTATTTCTGTATGGTCCCAGCAAAACAACTTTGTTCTAAACTCAAGTAAGACCAAAGCAATAATTATTGGTAGTCCTAAGATGACAAATCGCTTGCCCTATGAAAATGTATCTCAAATCTGTGTCGACGGCACCCTTATTCCCTATTCAAACTCTGTTCGAAATCTAGGTATCACCATGAGCTCAAGTCTGTCTTGGAACAATCATGTTAACAATATTTCTCGCAAAATCAACACAATCTTACACCAGCTCAAAGTGCATTCAAAATTTCTTCCCCAACACACTAGGTAAATGCTTATTTCATCGTTAGTTTTCCCCACTATTGATTACTGTTGCCTTGTTTACAATGACCTGAATGAAGAAGATAACACCACACTACACCGGGCTCTAAATTCATGCATCAGGTTTATTTTTAATCTTCGTAGAGATGTCCACTTGACCCCTATTACAATGAACTTCGATGGCTCAATGTTAAGACCCGAAGGAAATACTTCCTCGGGTGCTTCTTGTACTCCCTGTTCAAAGAAAAATCTCCTAAATATCTTTTCGACATGTTTGCTGCCAAACCATCCACTAGAGAGATGTGTACCAGATGTGATCCTGAGTTTTTATATTTTCCTGGTCTTCGCTCAACGAAGTTCCAAAATTCATTTATAGTTACTGCGTGTCATCTCTGGAACACCTTGCCCAAAAGCATAAAAAACTGTTCTTCCGTTGCTAGCTTTAAGATGAAATATTATGAAATGTTACTCTCTGATCACTAAATGTCATATTCATATCCTGTAAATTAAGAAATGTATGTATATGTAATTTGTTATACGATGTCCTGACGATGTCGCATTTGTCCTTTTTACATGCCAATTGTTTTAATTTATATTTTATTTGTCACAGCTTGTATATTGTATGGATTGTCTGATTTATTTCTTTTTTGTTGCTCGTTTAACTATGTACATTGTCTTTTGTCCTTAAGGGGCACAGCCCTGGGAAAATTAATAAACATTCATTCATTCATTCATTAATAAACATTCATTCATTAATAAACATTCATTCATTCATTCATTGTACCATGTTCCCGTCCCACCTTTTAAAAAGCATTTCCCCATCATCCTGACCTTCAACACATACCATCTAACCTCCTCACTCCTGCAGTTTATCCCTCTTTGGAGTATATATAAGGGCTTGCCACCATGCACATATCAGAACCCTTGACAATGACACAGGAGTGTCGAAAACAGTAGGGTGTCTCAAATTAAAGTGTGAAAAAATACGAAGCTTAGTTTCTCTTTCACTATGTCAATTTTTCACAAGGTATGACCGTATTCCATTCAATTTATCCTATTGCCTTGTTGGTAATAATGAAAAATTTTACTCGTATTCCTCTTACCTTGTTTTTTATCTCATTTTAAATACATAATACCAACAATAATGGTCTTTCCTCATCCACCATTGAAAATTTTATTCTACAACTTTGAAATTACTGTTAAGTTATTGATACGTACACATCCTCATGCTTAAGTTGTCACTAATGTTTATCCTTTCCTGTGAGATACCTATGTGTATATCTGTTATAATAAAGAAAAAGGAGTAATTCACCAAAAGGAATTTATTAGTATCAAGTAGTTACCAAGAGATTTTTGAAATTTGAAAAATGCCATTTATCAGTGGCAAGGGTCCTCAAATGAAATTGTTAAAGACCACAGTGTAATAGTTTAAATTATTTATTGTTCTCTTGCTATTTTGTTACATTACTAGTTAAGTGATAGCACTACTAAAAGCCAAATTAGGTGAATTCCATGGTAACTGATGCAACGTTGGGAAGAAAAACATTTCCTTTTAACTTAATTAAAATTAAGAAAAATAACATATAAAGTATTTTTTAAATCACCTCATACAGGTAAAGCGGCATAAAAATTAATGCATTGACTCAAAATCTGGGGTTTTCGCTGCTGTTGCTAAAAAAAGAAAAACATTGCAGTAACTGATGCAACAAAAAATGGACATACTTATTGGGAATGTCTATGCCGACTGAAAAGTCTGTGAGTTATGAACCTTCCACTTAGAAACCTGTATGCCAATAGTAAAAATGATATATGATAAAAAGGATTCATATTTCATTATTCATTTCTGTTGTTTAAATTGCTTAAAATACACAAAAGTAAGCGTAACTGATGCAACACGAAAAAGTAACTGACGCAACACGAAAAAGTAACTGACACAACACGAAAAAGTAACTGATGCAACATCGGTGAGTATTTATTCAGAATGCAAAACGTTCAGTTTCTGTAAAGGCCAAAGCAAAATCAGAAGAAAAGGGGCGGGCTAACAAAACTAGTCTCAGTTGATCTATTGCCTGCTTTCCTGGCATAGTACACTTTATGCCTGCCAGGAATCTGTCGTGGTTGGTTTTCAATCCACCATGCCTGTAGTGCTGTTCGATCACTTTCCATATCAGCTGCTGCCAGATACAGTACTACAATTTTTGGACAAGCTTCCTTAGCTACAGAGGAAAAATCTGCTGCATTTGTCACAACTGCAGATCCTTGAACTGCTATTCTCAATACTGCACTCTTTACGGTACCGCCAATTCTATGCATCGGCCCTTTACCATTGGAAGCAGCAAGGAAGCTCAAATCAATATTCTTCAGCTCTTTGTGCAGCCTTTCTGGTGAAAAAATAATTGTCAAAGAATTCCTGTTCTTAAATTGGCTACCTACTCAGTCGGAAAATGTATGCAACATTTTGAATAGATCACACTTCTGAATGTTCTGTAATATTAACTTGTTCAATGAGAAGACAACAAACTTGTCATGTCTTCACTCATCACAACTGCAAAATTAATCTGTTGATCATTTAAAGTCAAGACAGCTGTGAAGATAGTTATTGAGTCAGAATTCCAATATGCAGACATTACTACATTTTGATGTCTCAGAGCAAAGTTTTCTATAAGTCCTCTTTTAGTATTCCCGCACCTTCTGGATAAGAGCTTTTAGCATTCTGATTTGCTTCAACTGAAAAGTAGCTATGAAACAGTGTTGTCTCTTTTTTCAACTGTTTTTGAACTGCAATGCTAGTTCATTTTGTGCAATAGAGAGGGGAGATCCAATTTGCTCTTTCTCCAAGTGTCTACTGGAAAACCACTGACAATATGACACAGGTGGATCAATATCTACAGATGTGCACTCTCTCTGGGAAAAAATTGCTGAAATGTATTTCCCGGTATCTCTACATTCAGAGCATTCGCAAAAGTAACAATTTATAGACCATAGACAGACTGACTGCTGAACAAATGAATTTATATCTCTTAGTAAATTCATACCTGGGACTACCTTTCTTATTCCTTCCAGAAAAATTTTGGTCATTTTCAGTTACAGCCAAGATATGCTTTGGCCACAGTTCTGCAAACTTAGATTTACCAATCTTTTGCTGTCGGTACTCTATCTTGAATTGCATATAAGATTCCATAACTGTCATTATGAGCATATTTTTTGTACTCTTACTTTGTTACGGTAGAATTTCTAATGACAACAAAATATTTATTTCTGGCAACTGCCTTGACACCAATTCACTTTCGAAACAGACAGAGCTGCTGAAACTACATTTAATGTAGATGCAAGCTTTTCAATGACAGCTTGCTTTTTCCGAGGGCTATTAGGAAGTGTACATTTTACACGTTGCACTGCCTTCTCAAAAGATTGAGATGATTTAAAAGCTTCAGATAGCGATAGTGAGCTTTCTAATGCTGCAGCTTTCCGTCTCATGCGTGTCTTTCTCATATGCTGTTTACTACCTTCCTTTTAACTTTTTTTCTTGCATTGGTCCATTTTTTTTTCTGTACAACTTTTGCTGCTCTGCATTCCGATTTTTCACCTCTGCCTTCTTCTCTTTTGTCTTGCTACCTCGATATTTTCTCATCTTCTCTGCAGGAGTCTTAGGTGGCATCTTGGTTTCTGTATGCTAATCCCACACATTATGGTGTGATCATTTATCATGTTAATTATGGTGATAAAAGCTTATGCAATAGCGTATTTAAAATATGGAAAAAATGCAAAAATAAGCAGCATATAAATACATAGGTATAAGGTATTTTAGTAAACCGCTATCTAAGATCAATAGATCTTGCCTTCTGGCAATAGTACAAATAGGAATTAAATTTGTAGGTCAAAAAATCGATATGTACTATTACAAATATTCATGAATATCATTACCATAAAGATCTTATAGGCCTATTCATTATGAAAACACCATTTAATTGTATAAGAAATGTGTATATTAATATAGACTTGCACTGAATTATACCAATTTACAATTTGATAAAATTTAGGTAATATTGGATGCTTGCTAATACATCATGGTAACTGATGCAACTTCCCTCATGTTGCATCAGTTACCATAAAGCAGTTTCATCAGTTACCCTTAGAACTACTAAATAAATTAGTAGATAAATATTATTTTTGCATTGATTAATGTAGACTTGTAAATGTTAGACTATTTATAAATTTAATATTGAAATATCCACTTAAGGTGGCTCCACCGAATTATGAAGTAGATGTCATTTTTGTGAAAATGTCAGAATGCATCATTTTTTGCCCCTTCTATCGATTGGCAACAAAATAATTTGGCCTTACCATAATATATTTGAAGAAAAAAGACACTGAAAATCAGATATTTTATTCGTGGCTATACGGCAGAACATGGCTCTTGTAGTAATATTTGCAGATTAATAATGTAAGGAGAAATGTCGTTTTGACGAAAAACTAATATAAGATGCATGATTTTACGTAGAATTTAGCATTGTAAAAAAGTGCTCGCCTTACCACAGTTGTTTAATTGATATTAATAAATGTTTGCTCGAAAAAAAGCAGAAAAGCCTTAGTTACGTGAAAGTGGCACTACAGTATGTTGTTATCATTGGCAATGATCCTTGTGACGGAACGTGCTTTACAAGCTTATTTACCGTCTTAATTATGGAATATACCTTACCAAGATTCTTCTTATATTTTTTAAGTAATTTAAATATTTTTTTGGTTATTGATATGGTGTAATTAATACCAATGCTTCCAAATGGTAGCAGCGTCATTGTTGCCAAACAATTTTCAAAAATACGAATATTAATAAAATTCAAAAAAAAGAGTTGTATTTGCAAGGGAGTAGTTTAAAACTAAGTAAGAAAATATTTGACCTATTTTAGAATACGTATTAGCGAAATTGAGCATGTATCCTCACTTTGTAAATTAAAAGTGGCAACAACACGTCAGTCATTTTCGGAAGTCAAAATGAGTTAAAAGAGCTTGTAAAAAATAGAATGTAACTACAACGCGCTATAAAATAGCATACTCATACAATTATTGTGTATGCGTTATCACCCTGCAGATGATTTTCCATATGGGTGTTTTTCTGGATCGGTATTTATTCATTAAATAACATAGCTCTTTTACAGGATATTGAATCGCGGAGTCATGGTGGAACATCCTTAATTTCTGAAAAACTTTTAAAAAAGTCCAAAAATGGTAACTGATGCAACACTCCACACAGCAGTATTCAGAATTTCATTTCGATTGTACCTATCACTTTATAACCCTATAGCTAGTATAGCATTAATAAATATACCTTCAATAATTTTTAGACTGAAAAATCATGTAGTATATTCTTGTTGAACAATGTAAATATTGAGAACAAAATTAGGTCACAGAAGTTATTCAACTGGTGGTGGCAATCTTGCTTCTTCAATGCAGTTATCTCTCACCAGGGAACAGGAATGTCTCAAAAATTGTGTTTATAAAGAACTTCAATATCACAACGAATATACACAAGATAACTACATGTTAAAAATTAAATTAATTTTTTTCCTGATTTTGTCCACTTTTACATGGAATTCACCATTAGCAGATTCAGTCATCAGCTTAGGCAGTGGAGGATAGATCTGATGATAATTCTGTTTGGTTATGAATAGTTATTCGTGAAGAAGAGAACTTCATTAGAATTCTTAGAGGCTCACATACCTGTAAAACCACATGATTTAGGTATATCTTGGAATTACTTCAGTAGAAATCATAGTAATTATCAGCTTGAGGTTCAGGGGCAATCATATAATCAGGTAGGTAATCTAATTTGCCTTTCCTTGCTAAATAAATCCAGTCTTCTCTACTATTTGTTCTTGTAGATTGAATTAAAATTCATGGTATCTGGTGTCACTTTATGGAATTTACTTGTATTCATTATGAATGACAAATGAAACTTCGTATATCCCCAATTTATTCTCTCACACTACGACCATGGTTTCGACCATTAACATCATCATCAGGTACAGATTGCAGAACTGTTGTCACTTATGTACAGTTGAGGGTGCTGCAGGGGGAGGTGGAAAGGAAGATGGTGGGGTGGGGGAGGGAAAGGGGAGAGGGATTGGAGTTAGAGCCTTCAGTGTAATTACCAGTGGGTGGTGGGAAAGAATTCGGTCATTGAAGATAGTGGAACACAGAGGTATGGAGGCTAATGGAACAGAGAGAGGTTGAGGAGGGGGCAGCGGGAGGCATACAAAAGGTTGTTTACAATGTTGCAATCAGCATGCACACATTTTAGGATTTCCACTTGTCCTACAGCATCTAGTCAGGGGCCTTTCCTTTCAAAATGTAACAAGTATGGGGAAAAATCACTTTTATGACAGTTGTCCAAAAGGTTCAAAGTTTGTTTGAAGATTCACAGTCAGCAATGGCTCATGATAGTGATTTTGATGTGAGTAGACTGGAAAAAGAATCATGAGGGTGTTTTTTGTGTTTGTAGTAAAATGTATGCAACTGAACTACTTTCATGTTTTTGGAAATAATGTTTGCAGAAATCACCATTCGAAAAATGAGTGTCTTCCATAATTTTCCTTAAAATATTTATCTATGTCATCATTGATAAACTGCCTTACAATAAACATTCTTTTGCAGATTCGTATAAAGGCAGAAGAAGATGATGCCATTGAGGATCCACAACAACATGATGCTTGCGAGAATGTGAACAGTGACCACAGTAGTCAGCTCAGCTTAGAGGGCCTCAGCATTGATTATAAGGTTAGGAGGGTATTTAAAAATAAAAGTTCAGGTCACAGTTTTATAAGTTACTTTTGCAAAGATTTTCTCTTGGCCAATCTTTTTTATTTTCTTTTCTTTGATGCAATAATTTTTCTGGGGAAAGTTATTCTTTTTCCCAAAGTTCATTATCGCGCATATATTCAAATTTAATTCTAGCTGCCAACTATCACACCAATCATCAATCGCATATAAATCCTTAGCTAAAGAATGACTATCCTCTTAATTTCTTATTTCCTTATACACTACTGCATCAGAATAAATACGTAAATATGAAGAGATTAGCCGACAGGACTCAGTGGAGAGCTGCGTCAAACCGATCTGAGGATTGATGACCAATGATGACTGCTGCATCATCGGCAAAAAGACGGAGCTTGCTATTTTTAGCTACTGTATTCAAGTCATTTACGGAGAGAAGAAATAAAATTGGGCCTATCACGCTGGGGAACACCCGATGTAACTTTTGCTTCGCCTGAGGTGACACCATCTAATACCATTCATTGAACGCGTTCATGTAGGAAATCTCCTATCCAGCCTACCATATTACTATCTATCCCGTATGATGCTAACTTCGCGAGTAAATTACAGTGGGGAACCTTGTCAAACGCTTTTCTAAATTTAAAAGCGCTGCGTCTACCTGTACGTTACCTTCTCCGGAAACTAAAATATCATGAACGAAAAGACCTAACTGATTTTCGCAAGACCGTCCCTTTCTGGACCCATGCTTATTTGTTATCAATAAATCCTGGCTATCGAGGTGTCCCCTTATTGATGTAACTATCATATGCTGTATAATTTTGCACGACAGTGACGTTATTGATATTGGTTTATAATTCGATGGATGTTCCCTATCGCCACTTCTAAAAATTGGGATCACGTTTGCTATCTTCCAGTCTTTGGGAACCGCGTGTTCTTCGAGGGATTTGTTAAATATTACTTTAAGATACGGTGCCATTTCGAGAGCTATTTCTTTATACACACGAGCAGGAATTTCATCATGACCTGAGCTCTTGTTCGGGCTAACATTTTTAGTAAGGATACGATTCCGTTATAAGATACAATTATCGATCGGGGGCATTATTTGTTGAAATCGGTCTGGTATTGTTTCGAGCAAACTACGCTTAGAATGATTAAAAACGCTCTGGAAAAATAATTCAACAAATTAGCCTTATCTAAATATTTCGCCCCTATACCCTTTCAAGGAATTAACCGTTGAAATTTTAGTTCCCTGTACTTCCCTAACATATGATCAAAATGCTTTCGGATTCCCCTCTAGTTGTTCTCCAAGTACTTTTCTCTTGAAACCACTTTACGCTTTTCTAACGGCTATTTTTGCGGCTGCTTTATATGTAACGTTCGATAATTTTTGTAGATCGCTATTAGCTACATTTTCTTAGTTTCGCGTGGATAACTCGTTGTCGTTTTAAACATTTTTTTAACCTCCACGTTGTACCACCCTGGTTCCCTATTCTCACTCTTATACTCACTCACCGTGTAATTTGGAGGAACTCTTTCCATGTCTGCATCACTATTTTTTCTGATGTTTAGAATTTTTCAAAAGAAGTCTGTAAGTCACGCCTAAATCCGTTAAAATCTGCTTTACTTAAAAGGCAAATCTTTCTTTTTAATTTTACATTTTTGTCAGTATTGAGGGATAATTTAACGTGTACTACCTTGTGGTCACTTATTCCATCGACATTTTTAACTTCAATAACTTTTTCATGGATGTTTGAGGCAAGTAAATCGAGAACATTCTCCCTTCTATTATGCAAATTTACTATTTGATGTACTGCGTATTATGCGAACAGGTTAAAAAATGACGAGCAGATTTCTTTTTCCCTACCCCCAGACTAATGACTACATGTTTTCCAATCTATCGATGTTGTATTGAAATCTCCACCTTTCAATAATCTGTCGTTCGTTGGTATGAGAATTAATGTGCCTGATCTGTTTCTCGAGTTATAATACTGAGTGTACATCGGAATGGGGTGGTCTGTAGTAGGCACAAACGTATATTACTTTCAAATTACCACATTTAGACATTAACACGTGCAAGCCAAGCTACCAGCTGAGACCACCTCCTATTTGTTGCAGTTCTTACGGCTAAACTGTTGTCACAACAACCAATCAACGCGGCTACCCTGAAAAATGAAGTCTATTCATGACTTGGACCGCGGACGCGTTCTCCTGCAGCTACGAACCCCACTAGGACCAGACCGGCTCGGTTCTTAGAAAAACGTAGCGAACGCATTTCCGCGAATTCCACGTTGCCACATGGTATAATGTGGAGTCTGCCAAACAGTTTGGTCCCATCGTATGTTGAAATGGCAACATTGCGTCTAGTGGTCAGCAATGGAAAACTCCGCGGACAGAGGGGATGAGAGGGAAGGGTCGTTATTGCCTCATCACCTCTGCGCAAAGAATTAAAGCGTAGAGGAGACACTGAAAAAAAATATGGCTGGTTGGGTAAGCGCCGACTCCGGTAACTCTACCGGTCGACGGAAAAACTATCTCCATCATCTCAGCACTCGAAAGCGAAAAAATAATCATGTACCACGGCGCCTTAATCACAGGGGAATAAGTCTCATTGATATCTATACCAGGTATTTGAGAGAAACCTTGAGCTACTAATCGAGCTTTGTATCGTTCAACAGTACCGTCTGGCTTTTGCTTCACCTTCAAAACCCATGTACAACCAAGAACATTCTTACCTACGGTTTTCTTCACAATTTCATAGGTACCCTTCCTCTTGAGATTCACCAGTTCCTCCATCATAGCAGCTCGCCAGTTCTCAGCTTCCCCTCCACTCAATGCCTCTTCCACACTGTTAGGCTCCATGCTGCTGGGCTTACAGCACGGCAGGGTGTTGCTGAATATAGTCATTTTGCAACAGGGACAATGCACTGGTTTTGGGATTCTGCTGCTACGCCTGAGAATCACTTCAGGTTGCTGTACGTCCACTTGTTCTATCTCATCATTCTATTAGCTCACCATAATCCCTATCTATTCCCACCAGATTCACTTCTTCAGACTCATTCTCTCCTAAATCTTCTTCTTCCCACTCAAAATCCTCATCATACAAACCATCTATTCTAACTCGACCCTTCGCTTCCTTTCTCATCTGGTCTCTTACATTTTTCTTAAACGGAAACAGGTTTTCTTCAAATACTATATTATGTCCAATTGCCACCTTTTTCTTTTCCAAGTACCAAAGCCTATATCCCTTCACATGCTGCTCATAACCTAAGAAAACACATTCTTCTGCTCTAGACCAAAATTTTCCTTCACTTTCTACAGCTAGCCAAGCTCTACAACCAAAAACTTTCAATCGGTGTAAATTATCCTCTTTCAGTTTTTCACCAGTCCACAGCTCGAAGGGGCTTCGGTCTCCTATTGCTCTAGATGGACACAGATCACGGATGTAACAAGCAGTATTTGCGGCTTCTGCCCAGAAATTTGCGGGTACTCCTGATTGAATAATCAAACAACGAATCATGTCTGCCAGTGTCCTATTCTGCCTCTCAGATACTCCATTTTGCTGAGGACAATAAGGGACAGTTTTCCTGTGCATGATACCATTCTGTTGCAAGAAGCTCTCAAATTTGTCACTACAATATTCTCCTCCACCATCCGTCTGAATAGCCTTCAGTTTGGTCCATTGAAAATTCTCGGCTTCATCCTTAAACTGTAAAAAATTATCTTAAGTCTCACTCTTCTTGGCAAGAAAATACACTCTCAAATATCTTGAAAAATCGTCTGTGAAGGTCAATATATACTGCGCACCGCCATTTGAAGTAGGACAGATTTTACCCATGAGGTCACTATGTACCATGTCTAATGGATGTTCCAACTTTCTATCACTTTGTTTTGGGAATCCTTTTCTAGTCATATTTCCTCGTATGCATACTGTGCATTTCTCCTTCTCGTCTTCCTTCACCTCCTCCAGACCAGGTATCTTATTAATTGCTGCCTCATGAAGGTGCCCAAGACGTTGGTGCCACATTTTTGCAGTCCTCAATGCAATAGCTTCCACGTCTTCATCAGGGTCTTCTGATGTGGTCTCGCTCTCACTTACCGCCGCTGCACCTCTCGATTCCTCCTTGCAGTCTAGCAAATACAGTCCACCTGACTCACGAGCAGTAAATAGAGATTCGCCATTGTCGGAGCCGATAGCATAGTTCTTATCAAATGTAACTCTAATTCCATTATCAGCTAGGCGCTTCACAGAGATCACGTTGCACTCTAGTTCTGGTACCTAAAGCACTCTGGTCAATCCTAATGTCCAGCCTTCACAAGCTTCTGTCAAATTTACGTTAACAGTTCCAACTCCTTTAACATCCGCTCTCCCCTTGCTCAAAGCTACAGACCCACGTAGTTCCTTGAAGGTGCTGAAAAATTCACGATGTGGCGTCATGTAATCTGAAGCTCCCGAGTCCATGACTCACGAAGATTTGCCATAGTTAGACGTAGGAATCCTTAGAATACATGCTCTAAATCGGTTTGTGGCCGCTTCACTCTTGTTTTCATTTTCTTCTCGGATCTTGTTGGTTTCAACTCTCTTTTCATTGCACTCTCTCGCTACATGACCACGGTTGCCGCAAGCATAGCACTTAGGATTGTCACAGTTTTTGGCAACGTGTCCTCATTTTCCGCATTCAAAGCACTTGGACTCACTTGCGTTGATCATCTTATTTCCATTTACGCCACTTCCTTGCATCTTTCCGTTTCCTCCGTGATGGTTTCTTTTCTCGCCTCTGTTATCAGGCCGATTTCTGCTGAATGAATGGCCTTTCGTCGATGTCAATGCTGCTGGTCCTTCCTCTCTCTCTTTCCGATCATTTTCTCTCTGAACCCTCTTCTCTTCTACAAGTAACCTTGCTTTCACGGCTCTGGTAGGGAGGTTCACTTCCTGCTCCATCAAACAGATTAGCCCTTCATATTTACTAAGAGGCAATCCCATTAGGAAAATCATAGCAATTTGCTTATCGGTAAATGTTATTCCGCCTTTGCTCACCTTTCTGTATATATCCTGAATTCTCGACATATACGCCTGCATACTTATATTTTCAGTCTTCTCCACGTTTACCATCTCCTTCATTAGCATGACAGTGTGAAGTAGGGTAAATGTAGCATGGATTTCCTCAAGGGTCAGCCAGGCCTCTCTCACTCGTTCACAATCACCTATGTCTTGCAGATTTTCATCATTAATGTGTCTGAAAATATGAGCTAAGGCTCTCCTGTTTGTTCGTGCTTGCTCCGCATTCAGCTCTTCCACGTCGTCGAATCCAGGGTCAACAGCATTCCAACAGTTTTTCTCCGCCAGTCCGGCTTGTGTACGAATAGCCCACACATGGTAATTATGTTGATTCAACCTCAAGTAATTATCGTCTTGGCACACTTTCCCTTTGTCTGCCATTTTCTCTCGCTTAACGCCGACAGCACAAATTTTCTTCTCAACGTTCTTCTCTCGACTAACACTTGTCACTCCTTGTCAGTTTGAGGTTGATAGGTACTCTGGTGACCATGACCTGTAGGCTGACTGGCAGTGTAGCGTTGGCATGGGCAATGTAACGCACAATAAATGGGAGCGAACAACTTAATCAACCACACACATTACATCACTCGGAACGACAACTGACGAACACGCAAGAAAAAATGAATAGCGCCTTATCACGCTTACCAACCTTGTTGGCTGATAGCCGACACAAAATGAAACCCCAACAATGTCTTAGGGGAGATGTTTAGTAGAATCAGCGAAAGCAGGCATTGAAATATCTTATAAATATGACGTGTTCTATACTTTCCCTGCAATGTCTCTGGAGCAAATAAAATATCATTATTATTACATATAGATGATTTTTGAAAGTGATTATAGATGTTTTCTAGATAAACCTAGAAGAAAATGTAGATGTTTCATGGACGTTTAGTTAATATTTTGTCCTTCATGGGTCCATTGGAAATGCCTTTAGTTACAATAAGCATGAAGTTGATTCAGCTGAATCGCGAATCGTTTAAGCACTTTTTTTGTTTGTTGATGTCAGGAGTATGAGAAATTTACTAACCTAAATATTCTTAGAGAAATCTTGGTTTCATAAAACGGAAATAATAATAACAGTGGTGGAACGCAAACGAGATATTAGTGACGGCTACATTTTCGCATTCCTCATGTATGTTAAGATTAAACCACTGTCTAAACATACTGTGGTGAAACAGTCAAATCAGCCATGGACAACAATTATACTTAAATCTCACATTCAGGACTCAAATGTTTAATCTGTTCCAGTGAGGCTAGGTCATTAGCAGAAATCCGTATTTTTCTGAGAATCGGTTTGATGAAAACAAAAAAACGTACAAAATCTGAAGAATTGGTTCATTGTTGTCGTCCTCAACCAAATAATTACTTCGCTTGCCATTTCCTGAGACTCCTGACAGACCTTTTCTATCGTTTTGCAGATGAGAATAGACCACGTCTTTCTTGCTTCGAGGGTGGTCCTTTCTGGTAGTTTCCATGATAATCTTTTCTTCAGAGATAACTTAAATCGCAGAAATTAATTGTAAATTATTTCTTGACTCACTGAATGTAGAAAAATTTCTTGAAAGATTTACGCTAATTTTAGGCACTTGGAAATAGCTCTTGATAACAAAAGTCGAGACGGACAGATAGCAACGAAGAGGGACGCATAACTTGGCGATACCCTGTGCGCTGTTCTCTTCTCAGCAAAAACACAAGGTTGCAAGATTTGCTTTCGTTCATCCCTCCCCTTAAACGCCTCCAGCAGCATGGCCCTTCCCCTCCAGCGGCATATCTTCTTCACCCTCCCCTCCCTCATCACTCCTCGGGTGCTTCGTAATGGTTCCCTGATTTCGCCGCAAGTGACGCTCCTAGCAGCGCGTTTTTAGCGACTTCTAATTATTCTAATTACTAGTTATTACCTGCTCGTAATATTATTTTGAAAATTGGAATTGATTGGTGAAGAAACTCGAAAACTTCGTAGTTTTTCGATTTTTATAAATAACAACGCATTCTGCCATTTTGGTAATTTTTTATCATGTTTCTTAATTTTTTGCAAAATGTAAAAAGAACAATAGAATTTCATTGGCCAAAAAAGTTGATGGTGAAAGATTCATGTCGATAACTTTATTTGCCTGGCTGCAATAAGAAAAACTGTTTCAGGGGCAGTCACCATTGGCCTTAAGCACTTTTATTTGTTTGTTGATGTTGATGTTTGTTGATAGGAATACCAACTTAAATAGTAGTGTTTAAGTTCTAGATCATCCTATATCGCCATGAATGGCTTTGTCACAAGAGAAAAGGCATTGCATAAAGTATAAGTTTGGGAATCATGGATTTGACAGCCACCAATTGTTGTTTGGGTGGTTTGAAACATTGGTAGAAATATATCGTACAAAAATAAATCAGGGCAGCTCCATACTTTAAGAATTAATTAATAATATTGCACTAATTCAGTTTATCGGCGTTTCTCTTTTTTATATATTTTTTATTGTTAAAGAATGCATGTGAAACTAAAAAGTGCCCTTTTCCCACTATTAGCATTCAACTTCAATTTACACTTTTTTCTAGTGGTCCGTAAATAGTGTAAATAAGGGGTTTTACTTTACTTATTCTTCCATAAATATATTTTTACAGTTGTTATTTCCATTCAAGGAAGTAATGTATCATATAATTCAATAACTCAAAATAAGGCTAACTTCAGGATTCTAATGAGCGAAAATGAACATACATGCAACCAAAATTAACTTAGTATATAAAGAAGACAGAAAAGAATTTTTGTGTAAAAAGTATGAATGGTCGGATTGGATTTTTTGGATCCTCAAATCCGCAGATCTTTCATTTTACTCTTTTCCGGTTTCAGATCCTAAAAGGAAGAGTAAAATCAGATCTGCATTGTAGATTTTAAGTTTACGCAGCCTAGTCATCGAAGTGCCCCGTGAATGGAATGTAATAATAATAATGTCTTTATTCGGGGGAGGTTGTGACTGTAAAGTCCCATCTTCCATCTAAACCACCGTCAATCTAACATATAAACATATATATCCATGCTATGAAACAAAATACAATAAATATCATAATTGCAATAACAACATACAGAACCTATTAAAAAATATGCTTTACAAGTTTAATGTCAATTTAAATTATAATGAAAGAAACGAAAAATGTAGTGTAAAAGAGTCACAAGTGAGAGAAAAACATGAGGATTGGAGCAAATATCCATCAACGCAAAAACCCACTGCAGGAAAATGCCCAGACAAGAAGTGGGGGTGTGAAAAACCTGCAAAAGCCTACTGAGAGGAAGGTAATGTCTCATTCAGAAATTGATGAGACTATAAAAAAATATTCAAATTCTAGTGGAAAAATGAAGAATAAATACAAAAAATACACATAAAATTAATAAACTAGACATCAAATACTCAATATACATGATAGTTTTCTCTGCAGAGTGTTGTATGTACTACCTCGATTGCTGTAAGAAGTGTTTTGTTTAGCTTCCTCCTGAATGAAGGCAATGATGGTGTGTTCCTATTCGAAGAGTTAATATTATTCCACTCTCTGCAAGCAGTAACAGTGAATGATTTGTTATAGATGACAGTGCGATTATGAGGTATGACAAGATAGTGATTTTCTCGCATCTTTGTTGCGTGAACCGTGTGAAGACTTCTGCATTCGCATGACAAGTACGAAGGTGTTTTTGTGTAGAGGATTTGAAACTGGAGGGAAAGGGTGTGCAGCTGTGTTTCAGCCAGGAAACTGTTAAGTGCATGTTCCCCACTGTTTTTTATGGTATTCTGATACATGTCGTAAAGGTTAAATGTAATTATTACTATAAAAATAGTGTAAACATTAATTTACTCCTCGAGCCGCAGCACAAAGAAGATTAATTGAATTGTTTTCATCTTGTTGCAGGGGTCAGAGGAAACATCACCCTTCCATCGTGACCCAAGGAGCCATCGTTTGCTCCGACACGCATACTCTCCGACCAAGCTCACCAAAGGTGTTGGCCTCCCACGGGAGCTGCCGTTTGACCGCCCCCTCTGTGGGCAGCTCATGGAGACGAAGAAAGGTGTCACAAACCACTTGAAGGTGAAACACGGTCGGCAGCTGGCGATGCCCGGGTCTGGTAGGTCATGGAATATGCCGAAGGCGGAGAATTCTTCGGACACGGATCCGGAGTTGGCAAAGTGGGCTTTGAAGAAATGTAGTGTAACGTTGGTGGATATATTCCCAGTGGGAGTTGGTGCTTTGGATGTGGAGCTTCGAGCTCTAGTGTCACGCAGGAATGGAGAGTGTCCCAGGTATCCATGTGATGACCGCAAGTGTTCAAAAAAGTCAGGGATGATTGATAGAGGTGATTCCCAGGCTGCTGAGCGTCTCGTTTGCGGGAAAGATGGAGAAGATGCCTCTATGGATATCGGTGGAGATGAGCCTTCGAAGTTCTGCAAAACGTGCTCAGAGTCGACATGCAAGAATACTGGGGTGTGTGCCGACAATCAGGAGGCCAAGGTAATTCATTTATTATTCAAAATAACACTGCGAGTAGGCAGTAGTGGTGTTTCCTATTATTTTATTGCTCAAAATTTTATAACCTCTGCAGTTCGTACTTTAAGCTCTTCAATTTTAAAATAAATTCGAACCTAAGAGGCCTTTGTCAACTCAAAATTTTACCATATCCCAATGTAAAAATTTCATGATGTAGGCTTTTATCATTAACTGCAGTGGGCTTTCGTTAAAAAGTTTTTGGAGGGACCCAAAATCCTGAATGTGGTAATGAGGAAAACTTATTAAAATGGTTATGCCTTCCCGGGTGAGATGAAGAAATATGAGTAAGTTGCATAACATTCAGGGGAACAATATGCTGGCCATCAAGTTAGTTCATTCCATAGATCGCAGTTGCAAATTTATTGGTACAAAGTTTCATTTGCAATTATTATGCTTCTCAAGAAAATAAGTGTGATACCTTGCATTGAAGCACAATCAATAACTATTTATGATGATAAATACTAGAGAGCATTTTTTTGTACATGCGGGCACGAAATAAGGCTCAAGTTAAGGCTTTATGACTCAGAAATGGAAGAAGCGAAATCCATACAAAGCATATAGAATATGAATTGAGAATCTTGATAAAATATGAATTGTACTTTTGTCGTCCTTCAAGTTTCAAATGACTTACTTATGTTTGTATAAGTTATTCTAGTCAATTCAAGAAACTGGGTTTTAGTATTCAACGTTTGAGGCACGAAAAACAATCGTATTCAACTTAAAATTTTTAATGAGAATCCGTTAACATTACAATTCTTGACCATGCTGCAATACTCTTTGAGTTAAAAAATTGTTTACTATGAGTTCGGAGCAAAGGCGGAAACGCCAAACATATGCGTTGAGTAATTTTTACTGCTATTTCAACATACTTCACACATGTATTTTCGTCTACTTTTCGGATAAGTTTGAATTTTTCAATTGATAATTTTCTTTTCATCCTGAACTTCCCGTGTTCTATTCTAAGCTCTTGTCTCACTTTTACTGTCAGGAAGTATTGGTGCTCATGTAGATTTGTAGTCTGGTCGAAACCAACGTCGTATACACTCAACACTTGTTAAGCAAACGAACATTGTGATCTAGTGTGGGGATTTTGGGTCTCCTTTTACTTCTTCCTAAAAATTATTTTATTATAATATTAGTCCCCTCTCTTTGATGTTATTTCCATTATAATTTGAAGTCTTTGAAAGCAGTTTTAAATAATTTAACATTGAAGCCTTTCTTTTTCAAAAGTAATTGTATTTCTTCAACTTTTAATTTATAATTTTACTGGGTATGTTTTCAGTCCCTCGCATATATTTTCTGCCATCTAACTGAAATAAATATAAGTATTATAAACAGTAAACCAGTATATACCTATATATTTCCCATATCTTCGTACTATATATTTCTTACACTTTGGACCTGAAGATGCCATCTGGTATGCTGGCTAAACTTTCTTGCAGTAAGATGAACCAATGCAGAAAAATTTCTGTAGGATCAGACCTGCAGGGCTATTCTCATTATCATAAGGTTGGACCATAAGTCAAAATCGACCATAACTATGACCTCGGGCCATACATACGGCCTCGAATGATTCCCATCTGAGCCAAGGGCCATTAGTCGGGTGGTACTTATGGCCCGAAGGCCATAATATTATGACCTGGCTTGGAGGCCGACATAAGATGGACCATACGAAATAAACTTGCCCACCTCAAGACATTAAGCTCCATTTTAGAAACAGTATCGCTGTTAATTCATATTTCAATAGTAAAAAATGAACATAGCGCAGGAGCATAGGCGAATTCAACTGGAATTGGTAATGCACATTGAAGAGAGACGAAGATTTACTCTTGAGAGACTACGAATTAGAGATGCTCACAATCCATTTGAGTACGACAACCGAATTTTCATGAATTATTTCCGAAAGTCAAAGGAAGTTGTGGTGTACGTCAGCAATTCTTTGGAAAATTCTCTAAAAGGGAAGAAAGTGGATGGACTAAGATTACAGGTCCGATTACAGGTGATGCATTAAATATTACTTTTCAAACGGATACTCTTGTGAAGTGAGCATATTGTGTTTGCTTCTTATGCTACCATTGTTTACAGATTTATTACTAATTTATATGCTTTGACAACTTGTAGCATATTTATTATCCACATTGAAATTTTGTACCGATATTTAAAGGTTCTTGTTGCTATGCGTTTCATGGCTGAGGGAGGGTACCAAAGAGGCATAGGACAAGACTTTTTCTATGCCAGTGAGCAACAAAAGTCATGGATTATAAAATTTGCCTAAAATTCACAGCTTCACCAGACAAATGATACCTTCAGCAGCTGAAGGTGTCTGTCTTCATAATTCTCCACCTTCTCTGATACTGCCTCAAGTTTCTTTAGGAGAAAGGACCAGTTGGGTTGGCAGCTTCCTTCTAGTTGAAAATTGTGAGAATATAAACTGGATTTCAACTTTAAGACTTTCAAGGAGGAGTTAAAGCTATTCATTATGGAGCAGATAAAATGGCTCAATACATGCACCTTAACTTCAATCATTGAAAACAATGACAGGAAAAATATCAGACTTTCTTCAAGGCTGAAATTTCGTGATCACTTCTACCAATGTCAAATTTGATTTACCTTTGGATGTAATAACAGATTACACCACATTAAATACATAACTTTCATTATGTACCAATCTCATAAAATAATATTACATATATTTTACATTCTAGAAAGGTAAAAGCAGAGAATGCAATTTATTTAGTGGATGCTTCCTTCAATAATGTATTATTTGTTGAAAACACATTGTGAAAATATATATTTATTGTAAAAACTTACTTTGAGGGGGAGTAACTTTTTCACCCACTGTCCCTGTTAAGTTAGAGACACATTTTTAATGAGAAATGAGTACACCACTTCATTTTCTAATGTAAACAAAATAACTCAAGAAAGTTAATGGTACTTAAAATTAATTAAACTCACCATTGCTGGGTGAGCAAGGGACAACATTCATGCCATCTTCAGTGGACAAGGAAATCTCTCCAGCTACAACGTACAAGTATTAAGAAGTTTTAGCAGAGGGCATCTTCATTTATCATACATTACTTTAAGCTGCTAAACTTACCAATAGCTCCTACAAGCCATCATAAGAGCATGAAATGAATAAAACAAACATATTTCTCACCTTAATTATTGGCTCCTCTAACTCTATATTTAAGGATCATTCTGCATCATCCTATGTTAATTAATAGTTGAATGGGTGTTAACTGGTCGAACAGCATCTCTGCTTATAACCTGTATAGATATAACTGTCTAAAGTGCCACATCATATACTTACAGACACTGTGTCGTGATGCATGCCTCCGACAAACAGAGGTATTGAAGTTTGAGTTCCAATTATTCCTAGGACCTTCCTGTCTATATCTGACAGTTCAATTTCCGGCCCCACCTGTTATGTACACATTCAATGATAAATGAAAAGAATTGGCAATTTTCCACTGTTACAGCTGTTTTTGAAAAGTAAATATCAAGCCAATATCCATTGCTATTTATTTCTATTACACATGAACATTCCCGGTTCTTCCATGATCTGCATTTGTTCTCGCATTTCTCAACCGTGCCTTGCCCTTGAGATCCTTCCACACATAGAAAGTTTTAACATATAATCGATAATGTGGAATAACATATGATTATCTACAAATATTTCTACTGGAATAAAAGTCAAAGATAAGGCTAAAAATACTGTGATCACTACATATTCACCTTCTTCCACTGTAAGACACTCTTGTTGGACCCATGTCTGGCGAGAAGCTTGGCCAAACGCTGCCACTGTCTCTCTGCAGTTACATCTACATAATACCCTGCAAGCCACCATTAAGGTGTGTGGCAGGGGTTGAACTCTCACCAAACATGCACTACATATCATGCATTAAAAAGGTTTAGTACTTGTATAGGTACTGTTCAAAACTACACTATTAAAAAAAAGATAAAAATAGCAAAACATACATGCAAAAACATGCCACTAGTTGGGTTAGCTATAAGTCCTTATATGAACATGCAGCCACCAATGTTATCCATTGCTACACTCGTACTGGATACATTTACCGTTATTCATATCCCTAATAGTATGAGGAAAAAAGGACATTTTAATCTGTCAGTTCGGCAATTAATTTCTCTAATTTTGTGAGTTACCCATCCCCGCAGCCCTTGAAATCATCTGCTGGTGAAATCACGGTGATATACCATGTAATTTATTAGTACATTCAACTGGCTACCTCGAACACGAGCTGCTCTTTTCCTTGTATCTCTGAAATATATAATGACGTAACTTTTTTACGTAGCTAGTGTAATTTTGATGCTCTATCGACAGTAGTGCAAAGATTTACATTACACAAAACAAAATGAATGGCACTGCTGTATTCAGGAATTGAATACAAGAACATATCAATAGGAATATTTAGCGACAGGTGGCTTGCTCTGTCAGCTCCATTGCCTATGGTTAATACTTATCTTAAGACTGCCAGACAAGAACTTCCACTTGTATGCACAGGATTTGCTGTGCTTTCCAACGTCCCTGATTTCCACTCGTCATTTAAATTTCGATATTTCCAGCGACTGCTACTAGAAAATCATAGTTCCGGTGGTGCCAGATGTGAAGCAAACCACTCCAAACTTATAGTACTGATAGTAATTCTCATATTCACCAGCAGAACCAGCGGTACGACTTTTGGCCGAGCCATACGATATGGCCCCTCGGAATCGGAATCGATGGAGGCCGTAACTTTGAGGTAGGTGATAAGAAACTTATGGCCGGCCATACATATGGCCTCGTTTTTGAGAATAGCCCTGCTGGATGCACTAGTCCTAAGCCTTCATATTTCCCTCTGTTAATTCTCCTGATGAGCCTGAATCCTTCCTGCCCCACATTGTCTATCATACCATTATTTTAATTCAGAGGAGTGTTAAGGTGGAGCAAAGGGAGGAAGATAATAATGTACAAGAGAATGACCCATTTGTCAGTGAGAATGTCCATGGCAGAGAACCAGAGGTATGGTTTATGTCCTATTCATACTCTCATGAATGTTTTGCATCTCCTCACTCCGTTCCATCCACTGTCTACTTAGTCTACTTTTGTTCACCCCTGCCAATTCTCCCTAATTACCTGATTCTTTTGCACCCTGTGTTAATGGTTGTTACTTATCAGGCGAGCATTAATTCAGAGGAAAGTGATGAAGATTATGTTCAGGAGAAAGATCCATGCATCAGTGAGGGTGATGTTAGCAGTGAATCAGAGGTATGTCTAGCTCATATCTTAATTGCAATACAGGAGATACTCAGGATCACTACACACTCACTAGTTTTGTCAGCACATTGTTGTAGTTATTGTTTTGATCAGCTTGTTTTGATGGCAACATAACTCACTCCTCCTACCTCAAGGGCTAAGGTTTGAAATAACTACTGTCACACACATTGGCATAATCAATTGCTTTTGGCACTCAAATGAACAATGAACAGTATTAATTTTATATATAGTTGCCCAGTAAAAAAAGTTTTACTGTCATGGGTCTTTGATTATATTCTCATCATGGTTTAACCCTCACAATCTTTTTGAGATTATCTGATTAAGCCAATTGGGGCATTATTTCACAGTATATGATATAACATCATCAAAAATTGAATATTTGAATGAATACTACTATGAAGAAGTAATCAAGGGCAGATAATACACTGTTTACCTCTCCTCCCCAGTCCAATCTCTCTACTGTGAATCCTCCATATTTCCCTCTGACAATTCTCTTCTCAGACATTCACTCTCCATGGACAGTTTTGTGCATGAGATATCGCACTTCTCAATGCATAATGCTAAGTTAGAAACAATGCAAGAGGTATTTGAATACAAAACTTCGGATTTCTTTGCTGATGTGTTCGGTACGTAGCTGCCATGCCTGCTTCTTATTAATCGGTACAATTACATTTTGCTTCAAATTTTCTGCAGCATTAAAGAGTCAGATCGATGTGTGGCATTCATAGCCAAAGTAAATAGTTTTTAGTAATGTCAATATTTAATCCTCATATCTAGCATTTCTTTCTGCATAAGAGCTAATTAAGCATTATGTAAACCGTGTATCCATGGGAGAAAAGTTTTGCAGTAAATTGATGTATTAGTTACTTCTACAAAAGTTTCAGCTTCTTTTGCCAATCTAAAACAATTGGTAATAATCATCATAGATCTGAATATTTTCTGGAAACTTACAAATACTACTGCTTCACCTTATTGCAATGTGGGACACACAGGTGACTCTGCCAAAGGAAGTGGTTGCGACAGGATCTGTGCGAGCACCCCCTTCCACTCCCTTCCATTTCCCTAAAAGCAGTCAAGGACGGGAGATGGATGAGGTAAAAGATCTTATAGGTTCTTCTTCGGTGGGTGTCACCTTTTTCTTATTTTTATTTTGTGATTTATGATGTAATGGCTCTGGATAGAGGATTTATTTTTTCACTAAAACTTATTTTTCGTTTCCATCTAAAGATTTCGTGTACTAAATTGTGATTTCTGTTCCGAGTAAACACCCTCATTTTCCTACTATGAATGCATCAGAAATATTGTGCACATTTCATGTGGACTCCATAGTGAAAAGCACTCAGAATACTTTTCCAAATTTATCTGCTGATGGCAAGTTTATGTTATTGCATAGATGCAATTACTAATCGATTTCAAAAAATAGATTATGGCTTGTACTGCTAGAAACAAGGTCATTATGTGAGTTGGTCTTGATTTTTTTCAAAACCTTTTCAAGCACTTAGGGGTAAGGTAACCCAAAAGCAACATTGCCTTAAGGGGCCGTGGTACATAGCTGTTTTTCAGACCTATTTTTCACAGAAGATTGCTCCGACAGGAATGTAGATATTGGAATGCGGTTTTCAGTAATCAAAAGAGAAAGCATCAAACTATTACTCTATAATCGTAGATTTTAAGAAATAAGCCTAGTTAAAAATATATCTCGATGTAAAAATGGACCTTTTTGTTTCAAATATTGGGAGACAGAGGGGCTATTTTTTAAACTTTCATTATTATAGAGTACAAGTTTCAAGCTTAGTCTGTTGGATCCTTGAAAATTATTGATTTTAATTGAAAGACATGCTGTTCAGATATTCTGAAAATAATTATGTTTTTCGCCGACTTCAGCCCAGGGATACGCCTCTAGCATCGTGCAAATCACTAAACAGTTCACATATTCTCCGCCTACTGCGCTACTGAAAAAGTGGCGCGGTCCCTCTATCCTATATCCTAAAACGGTAAGCTTGAGCAAGGAAGAAGGGGTGTTGGAGCTTGGGGAAAGGGAAAGTGAAGGCGGGCGGAAAAGAGGCGATTGACGGAGTGTCTGATTTACTGACGTGTTGTTTCTTGAGTCTCTGTTCAGGTTGTCGCGCTCGGGGTGTGCAGTAATTGTCAAACTGACTAATTTTCAAGTTTCGAAATGTCATCGGAAGCGTACCGATATAGGAAAATGAAAGTAGGCAGTCGCCTGACAATATCGGCGGTGAGGAAAAAAAGAAAGGGTGAATTTTTGGGCAAGTGGAGGGAAGAAAAAAGGTAAATATTGTCATTTTTTGAGAAAACCTTATTTGCATCTTTATGTAATGATATAATCATGTGTATGTATACAAATTTCTATTATCCGAAACAGGCGTCTCAAAATAATGGGAACAGAGTCACACGTAGAAGCAACTTCTTGCGCTATCGGAGAAATCCAGTCCAATATCGACGACTCAGTAGCAGATGAAACTTTACATGATTCATTTGAAGATATGGCAATTGCTGAAGAAGGGAAAAATGAAGGCATATCCGGTGGAGTAACGGGAAGAAGAATTATCGACTTAAAATATTTTATTGAGCAGATACAATCCGTCGATCATTCTCCTTTTTCCTGTTCCTTTAAAGACATGCAACTGTTGAGGGAACGTCGTCTAGGTTTGAGGTCGTGCTTGGTATTTGTTTGCAAAATTTGTCAAGCAACAGAAAAAATTTGGACTGATAGATTAGACTCCAACAAGGCAGACGTGAATTTTTCGGCCGTTTCTGGTGTTATGTCATCTGGTGGGGGCCAGTCTCAGCTTGAAGATATACTGACAGCCATGAATATACCCACAATGACAGCAAAATCGTTTAAAAAATACCATGATAAAGTTTGTGACGGTTGGGAAAAAAGTGCCTTGGTAGAAATGGAGATGGCTGCCAAATCGGAAGCATCTATGGCCATTGAAAAAGGTGATGTCGACGAGGACGGGACTCCCCTCATTACGGTGGTGGCAGATGGGAGTTGGTGCAAAAGGTCATATCGCAACAACTACAGCTCATTAGCAGGAGTGGTAAGTGCAAATTTATTTTTTATTAATATTTTATTTCGATGAATTTGTACAATTTTATGCAGCCAATTTATTTTGTTACGTCTTTAAATTGATGTATGTATGTATTTATTACGTACGAGTATGTATGTATGTCGTATATATCTACATATCAGGCGTTAGTCGGCCAGAGTGAGTATAATTTCGTAATAAGTGATCACAATGGATATCTTGATTGCATGATAGGAACGTATGATATTCTAGTGTAACACCCCCCCTCAAGCATGACGGGATTTTATTTAATACATAGAAAGATGCCTATCAATTCGTCATAGGCATATTTTCTAATGCGCAGAATTGGTAAATTTTGGGATTTGTGATTCTTTCACTTTACTTCAACGGCTCCAAATATCCTGAAAACCACCTCAAGGGTGTGTGGTAGGGGGTTAGTTCATCAACAGCATGCATACCGCAAGCAGTAAAGGAAGCATGCATTAGGGAGTAAAAAACTAACTACCTACACTACCTATTGACAAACCTAGCTAAATTCTTAGTGGCTACTATTATGGTCAATTATCGCTCGAGGGAAAAATGACATCTTAAATCTGTCCGTTCTGCAGTCGATTTCCCTTATTTTATTCCTCTGATATACCGTAGTACGTTGGATTTCGAACTATTCACAAAAGTCCTCTTTCGTTGAAATTTTGAGTAAAAAAGACCAATGCCATTCATATTAATTTAATCTACCATGATATTTAATTAGTAACTGATAGATTATTTCGCAATTAGTGAGAATTTTTTAATGCATAATTAACAAGTATTTTCCTGTAACTTTTACAGGGAGCCATCGTTGGATACAATACAAAAAAAATTCTTTTCATTGGTGTAAAAAATAAGTACTGCACAACCTGCATGAGAGCGGCTACCAAGAAAGAAAACCCACCGAATCACAACTGCAGTAAAAACTGGGACTCGAACAAAAGCTCCGGAGCTATGGAAGCAGCTGCAATAGTGGAAGGGTTCAATAGAAGTGAGGAGATGTACGGTATCAGATATTCGAAGCTGATTGCCGATGGTGATTCGAGTGTGTACAAAAAAATTTTGGATAGCAGGCCTTATAAAAACATCACCGTTGAAAAATTAGAGTGCCGCAACCATGTTTTGAGAAACTACTGTAATAAGTTGAAAGAACTTGTAATGAAAGGTAATAGGGAAACGTGCGATATTGCTCAGAGAAAATTGCTAGGCCAAAACATTTTACGCCTACGAATGTCAATAGTGAAAGCAATACATTTCCGAAAGAAAGAGGACATGCCCTTGGAACAAAAAATTTCACGGCTGAGGGAGGACATACTGAACAGTCCAAGCCACGTTTTCGGAGAGCATGCTCTCTGTCAGAAATTAGGATATTTTTGTGATGGCACGAATCCTCCCGATAAACGAAATGAAGTTCCTTCCTTGAAAATGTGCGGCCTCTATGACAGGATTACTGATATAGTCCGTTACACTGCAAGACACTCCCGTAGCTTAATTTTTGATGTGGACAATAATGCGGTGGAACACTACAACTCCGTTGTATGTAAACTGATTGGAGGAAAAAGAGTCAACTATGCCTTATCAGGATCGTACAAGGGGAGATGCGCCGGAGCAGTAGTCAGTGTGAATACCGGAAATCCGATTCACCAACTTTATAAAACAGTGGTCGATGCCAGTCCAGGCTTTTATGCGAAAAAGTTATTGTCTGAGCGGCGAAAGAAAAACTTGCGTACCAAAATGCGCAGGAAAGAAGTAAGGTCAAGGAGAAAGTTATTTAATAAAATAGAAAAAGGAGACCCTGATTATGGACCGGCATCCTACAAACCGGATTTGGGAGACGAGGAGATTCGAAGAGAGTGCCACGAATTTCTGAAATCATTGAAAATCAATGCTGAACGTAGGACAGCCATTGAAAGAGCCACGGTCCTTCAAAGAGATAGTGTGCTATGGATGGAGATGAGAAGGAAGACTCTAACAGCCTCAAACTTTGGTCGAGTGTGCAAAATGCGACCCTACACCGGTTGTGAAAATATTTTAAAGTCCATTTTATACAGCCAATACGACTCAGAGCACCTTCAATACGGCCGAAAAAATGAAGAGAGGGCTCGGATGGATTTGGAGAAGCAGGAAAACGTGAGAATACTCCCCTGCGGTTTATTCGTCGACGAGGAAATTCCATATCTTGGAGCCTCTCCTGACGGAATAATAGGAGATACAGGGTTAGTCGAAATTAAATGCCCATCGTCTGCCGCAGAAATGAATCCGGAAGAAGCTATAAGGTCAGGAAAAGTGACTTTTTGGGACAGAAGGAAAAATATGGCTATCAACAAATCCCATAACTTTTACTACCAAATTCAAGGCCAGCTCCATATATCGAGGAGAGAGTATTGTCTTTTGGCTTTATGGACCCCTCGAGGAATGAAAGTGGAAAAGATTTACAGGGACGACAGGTTTTGGAAGGATTGTATGGAGGAAAAATTACAGATCTTCTATACTACATGTATGCTCCCAGAGTTGGTTGATCCAAGGTACCCTCGTTCCATGCCAATTCGCAATCCTCCAGCAATATTAGATGCCCAAGAAGTCCACTCACGAAACACCAAGAAAAGAAAAAATTCAAACTTGGCAGAGATTCCCTGTGAAAACAGAAAGAGAAAAAAGAATGATCGCAGGAGTGTCTGAATCATTTGCAGTGCCATCCATGATGCATATACCTTCGAAGTCTTATATCTTGACTTTTCATTCAGTAATTCACATCGAATTTTTTATTACAGTTTCTTAGCATGTTGCAAATTGTTTTTTTTTGAGATGAAATTTACAATCTCTTTCGTGGCTGTGTCCAGAAAACTTACGCGAGTGGCGTTTCGGGGTATCGAAGGTGCCTCTTTTTTTTGTGTTTTCATGTTTTTTATTCATTTTTGTGGCTGTGGTTTACATTATATTATGCATGTACTGTTAAAGTTCTGTTTATAGCAATCATTTATCTGGTATTGGTTCATCTGGTTGGGCTAAGTTAGAACTCATAGCTGGAAATCATACTTTTCTGTTGTAAATATTTCATTCAGTGCTATGCCATGCTGTTTAAACTAGGTACCCTAAAGGTTAATGAGAGATGAAATTGGTCCTAGATAGATAGATAGATAGATTGTAATAGCGGTGGAGTTCCTCACAACGGAGGCCCTGAGGCACTTAGACCAATTGGTCCATTGTGCTAACCACCCTTCTAAAGAAATCACCCATAAAGGCCGATCGCCTTGCTAAAGGCCAACAAGTCCCCGATGGGGATTTCCCTTACCTCCCTGGGTTCCAAAAATGGGGAACCCAGGTACCTGTTTCGAGTCCTCATCACCGCAGGGCACTCGCATAACATGTGGGATGTGGTTTCATCCTCTTCTTCGCACCACCTACATCTAGGGGAATCTACGATTCCCAGGAGGTGCAGGTGCCTCATCACCTGGTAGTGCCCCGTGAGGAGTCCCACTACCGTTCGTAGTTGACCCCTGTTTAGTGACAGGAGTCTTTTGGCAAGCACAGGCCTAGGCTCTTCAATGTGTAGTTTGGCCTGTCTAAGGCCTGGTGCAGCTCGCCAGATCTCAGAATGTCGGGTTAGCCCCCACATTCTAATTTCCGCCATCCCTACCGACGAGGCAATAGGTATGATTGGCTCTGGACCAATCGGATCTCGGCTGGAACCGGCCCTTGCCAGCTCATCAGCCATCTCATTTCCAGATATGCCTGCATGACCAGGCACCCAGAAAAGTTCCACCTTGCCGCATCTGCCTATATCATTGAGTGCCTCACGACACTCCTGCAGCAGCTGTGATTTACACCATGGTGATGTCAGTGCCTTTAAAGCTGCCTGACTATCCGTGCATATGTGTATCGGTCTGTTAAACATCCCGATTTCCTTAATAGCATACGCGCAGGTCAGAAGTGCATATACCTCTGCCTGGAACACCGTAGCATATTTTCCCAAAGGGATTGAGAGCTTCCTTGGTGTGCTACAATTGTAGACCCCTGCTCCCGCTCTTCCTTCTTTCCTAGAGCCGTCCGTATACCACACCTCGGCCCCAGAATGAAGTTCTTTCCCCTTTCCTCTAGCCCACTGTTCCCTATCCGGGAAGTGGGTTTTGAAGTAGGGGGGTGTTTGGTTGAACCTGGCTATCATTCCATCACTGCCCATCCCGAGAATGGGACTGGACTTCATGAGCTCTGTCCAAACTTGTCTGTGACCATAGGAACTTCCTTTGTCATACCACTGTCCCATACATTTGAGACGATAAGCCGCTGTCTTTGCCTGCACCTCAGCTTCCACATGGAGTGGAGCGAGGTTCAGCAGTGTTTCCAGCGCCAGAGTTGGGGTTGTTCTCATAGCCCCTGAAATGCCCATACAGGCCAATCTTTGAAGGTGGTTCAGTTTGTTCCCAGCAGTTTTGAGCCGGACTCTCTTCCACCAAACTATAGAGCAGTACAAGAAACTAGGTTTAATGACTGCCGTATAAATCCATCTAATGGCTTTTGGCTGAAGTCCCCATGTTTTACCAAGGGTCCTCCTGCACATCCATAAGGAGGCACAAGCTTTCTTTGCCTTTGTGTCCAAATGCTCTCCCCAGTTAAGCTTGGAGTCCAGAATAACCCCAAGATACTTGACCGATGGTGAGGGATATAAAACCTTTCCCTGCAAAGAGGGAGGTCTAAAGCCCTCCATTTTCCTTCTATTGGTAAACAATACAAGCTTAGTTTTCTCCGGATTTACAGTCAGCCCTGTTTCTGCACACCACCCCATTGCCTTATCCAGGGCTTTCTGCATGAGTCCAGAGACAGTATCAAGGTACTTTCCAGTGATGATTATAGCCACATCATCTGCGTACCCTTGAGTGTATGCGCCAGTCCTATTTAATTCTAAAATAAGACTGTCGACTACCATATTCCAGAGGAGTGGAGATAACACTCCTCCCTGAGGGCAGCCTCGAGTCACAGCTACCTTCATTGAACTGTCTCTCAAGACTACTTTTACAGTTCTTTGTTCCAACATGTATCTAATCCAGCTCACAATGTGAGCATGGATACCATGTCTTCCTGCAGCAATGCATATTTGATCGAAGGATGTGTTATTAAATGCTCCCTCGACATCAAGAAATGCCCCCAGTCCGTACATTCCGTGTTCCAGCACTCCCTCAATCCTGCTAACAAGATTGTGGAGCGCTGTCTCCACGGATTTTCCCTTCTGGTAGGCATGTTGATACAGGTGCAGGGGGTGATCCCTTAATGGCCCATCCCTTATGTACCTATCCACTATCTTTTCTAGTGTCTTCAGTAGAAAAGACATCAGACTGATTCCTCGAAAGGAGTCTGCTCTTGTGTAGTCAGTCTTACCTGGTTTAGGTATGAAAACCACCTTGGTGACCCTCCAGGCTTTTGGAACATATCCATAAGCCAGGCAGGAGCGAAATATTCTTACCATTGGAAGGAGGAGCAGATCTTGCCCTTCCTGAAGGAGTGCAGGAAATACCCCATCCTCCCCAGCAGCTTTAAAGGGGCTAAAACTCATGATTGCCCATTTTGTAACTGTGTACGTCACGATGCTGGAGGAAAGTCTCCATTCCGTCCGAGCCGGATGGATGGGATTCCTCCCATGATGCATCTCCCTCAACTCCCTGGAGCCTGGAAAGTGGGTCTCCAGCATTAGCTTTAGTGCTTCCTTGTCGGAAGACGTGAAGTCTCCCGAGGGAAGCAGCAGAGAACCCACCCCCGCTTCTGAGTCTTTCGATAGGATCTTATGAAGTCTTGCCATCTGTGGAACAGTCTCTACGCTCTCACAGAAGCTTCTCCATGAGTCCCTTTTACAGCGCTTGATTGCTGCTTTGTACCTCCGTTGGGCAACCTTAAAGTTTTCCCAATCCCGAGGCATTCTTGTCCTCTTTGCTTTATTAAAGAGTTTCCTAGTCTCTCTGCGGAGACCGTCTAATTCTGCTCCCCACCAGGGTAATTTACACTCTTCCTTCCTGGTCCTTAGGGGGCAGCTGTCTTCGTAGGATGTGATGATGCTTCTCTGTAGATAATCAACAGCAGCATCTACCTCATCCACATTTCTAAACTTGCACTGAGGTGCCCCCTCTAGGGCAGCTCCCAGCCTTTCTCGATATAGTCCCCAATTGGTAGTCCTCGGGTTTCTATATGTCATTTCCCTGTAATTGGATTCTAAAAGAGTGAAGAGTATGTGTCTGTGGTCGGACAAAGTTATCTCCCCTGACACTCTCCACCCATCAATCCTGTGCAGCAGAGAACTGGTGCACAGTGTAATATCTATCACCTCCTGCCTAATGCTATTTGCAAAGGTAGGTTGTGATCCTTTATTGAGTATTTGTAACTCCGTAGACATAAGATACTCCAACAGTGCCTCTCCCCTTCCGTTGGTGCTCCCACTCCCCCACACAATGTGGTGCGAGTTAGCATCACAACCGATCAGAAGATCCCACTTGTTGGTCTTACAGTGACTCACCAGCCTCTCCATCTCATTTGATGGTGGAGGAGCCGGTGCATCGTATGGCAGGTAGGAGGAGCAGATAACCACCCTCTTCCTGTTCTCACCTTCCCCCAGGGTCAGCAGAACTGCTGTCTGATCCCTAGTGGTAAATTCCGATAGATGCAAAGCACTTATCCCATTCACATAGATACAAGATCTAGGCCTATCAACAGTGGTACAGTGATATATTTTTCCGCCTGTCATGCTCAGGCCCCTGACTCTTCCCTGGAAAGCCCAGGGTTCCTGAATCAGAGCTATTTTGACCATACCTTCAGAGAGTATCCTTTGCAGAACCCCTGAGGCAGCCTTACTGTGTTGTAGGTTGGCCTGAAGCACGGCTATGCCAGCCATGGTTCGGCCCCGCCCACATCTTCTTCCTCCCTTGTCTCCTTCTCTTCGAGGGGGTATGGAGCCTTCCCTTAGGCCACTACCCACAGGGGCTCCCGAGTCAGACTCTACCCCCATGGGGGAGACCAGGCTTGGTGCCTCCTTGAAGGTGGGCCCAGAGAGGTTGAAAAGGATGTCGTCCTCCTCTCCCCACGAAGGGTATGAGGGGCAACTGGGATGTGTGGGTCTCCCAGAAGGAACCCCCACAGGCAAGGTTAAGGTAGTAGAGGGTGCGTCCCGACTGGGATCCCCATCGGGGCTCTCCACCAGTATCGCATCCCCCAAGGAAGAAGCGTCCCGACTGGGATCCCCATCGGGGCTCTCCACCGGTATCGCATCCACCAAGAAAGAAGGCAGACTACAAGAGTCCATGTGAAGAGTGCGCCCTTCAGCGCCCTCCATAGTTTTGTTTGAGGGTTCCATGTTTGGTCCCACGAGTAGCTAGGGAAATATGGTGTCCGCCCATGCAGAGCCCCGCATGCATGGGTAAGGCTAAATAAAACCGGAGGTCGCCCAGTATCCGGAGTCTCTCTGTTAGTGACTTCTTACCCTCCGCCCCGCAGATGCGGTCACCCTTAGCACAGAGACGCACCGTGGTGATGGGAGCTGTTTATTGACCGCCAGGTCTAGATCCGTCATGTTCAGCGATACCAGGGGCACCTCGAGGAGGATGTGGCTCTTCACCACGCATGACGGTCTTGGTGGTCCATAGGCATGTTCTGCCCTTGTCCCTCCCTGGAGTCACTGACCCCTTACCCCCTGAAATTGGTCCTAATACACTTCGTAAATATCTTGTTAAGTATTAGGTGATTCGCTTATGTTGTTGCTTGTGTTGTGTTGTTCGCTTCGCTTTGGTTTTACCTTGTAAAGCAAAATTCTTGTGAGTGCTGCAAAACATCTATTTTGCATAGAAAATATTCACTTTCTTGTTCGGTAATGCTGTATTGTTTCTTATATATGATAAAGAATAGCCCAGGCAAAGAAGGCATTCTATCAAAAGAGGGATCTACTTACAGCTGGAAATACAAGCGTAGAAGTAAGGAAACAATTCATCAGATCGTACATACATCTGGAGCGTGTTTCTTTACGGCAGTGAGGCATGGACAATGACAGCAGCGGAAAAGAAAAGGGTGGAAGCATTCTAAATGTGGTGCTACAGAAGAATGGTCAAGATTAAATGGATCGACCGAGTGACAAACGAAGAAGTCCTAAGAAAAGAGTGGGAGAGAAAAGAGACGTCTGCTGAAAAGTCTAAAAAGAAGAAGGGAAAACTTAATCGGCCATATCTTGAGACACGATGGCCTGATGAAGACAATCATTGAAGGAAAAGTGAACGGGAAGATTGGAAAAGGCAGGCCTCGTATGATATATGTATATGAAATAAGTGATGAAGGATGTGAAAGAGAAGATATGCGTAAATATGATTAGCCGATAAAAGAACTCAATGGATAGCTGCGTCAAACCAATCTGAGGAATGATGACTATTGATTATGAATGCTGTATATAGTGTGTGCATACCTTAGTTGTATCCGAACACTACAATAAATGTATGCTTGAATTTTGTTGATTATTATCATCGTTTTTTCCTCATATAGTTTAGTCTCAGTGATGGTTACCTGGTGTATAATATCGATTTAAAAATATGAATCACCTTTTTCAGTAATTTGATGCATGGTTTTATCTCGGTCTTTCAACTGTTGACATAAAGCTGCCATTTTTATGAACGTAAATTAGGTATTGCAAAAGGCAGTACATTGGAATCTTTTTTTCTAAATGATTTTATGGTTTTTGTTACATACAATCTCTCTTGTGCCGTGAGAAATATTCCATTGGGGTAGCATTTCCTTACAAAGAGTTTTCCATGGATGTTCTTTCCAGTTCTTTTCTGAGGTCATATGACATCCCGCCTGTTTAATTCAAAATGGAAACGAATACATTTTTTGCGGACATTTTACAGGCAACCAAACACCAAGCTCAATCCGTGAAAAGCGAAATAACTTACCCTGCAATTCTGAATTCCGAGAAAAATTGTTTTCCAGGTGTTACCGGGTTAATGGACCTGATCTCTTTCTCGAGTTCTAATACTGAGTGTACATCGGAATGGGGTGGTCTGTAGTAAGCACAAACGTATATTACTTACGAATTAGCACATTTAGACATTAGCTCGAATTAGGACGCGCAAGCCAAGCTACCAGCTGAGACCACCTCCTATTTGTTGCAGTTCTTACGGCTAAACTGCTGTCACAACTACCAATCAACGCAGCTACCCCGAAAAATGAAGCCCATTCATGACGTGCACCGCGGAAGCCTTCTCCTCCACCTCCAGACCGGCACTGAGCTCGCTTCTTAGAAAATCTTAGAAAATTCCACGTTGCCAAACGGTATAATGTGGAGTCTACCAAACGAGTGTTTAAATGGCAACCGTGCGTCTAGTGGTCTAAAATGTTACGAAAACTCCCCGGCCCACGGCTCCCCGGAGGGGTTGAAGGGGAAGGCTCGTTATTGCATCATCACCTCTGCGCAAAGAATTAAAGCGTAGAGGAGACACTGAAAAAAAATATGGCTGGTTGGGTAGGCGCCGACTCTGGTAACTCTACCGGTCGACGGAAAAACTATCTCCATCATCTCAGCACTCGAAAGCGAAAAAATAATCATTTCCCACGGCGCCTTAACGTATACTCTCACTTCATCAGTAGAAAGGTTCAGTGCATGTTTCCATTGAAGTGCATACAAATTAGATATCCGTACAAATGGAGAAATAATTTCACTGCCATATACTGGTTCAAAGCAATCCATTTGAGATATATTTGATGCACGTTTCTTTGTCACCTGTTCCTCAGAATCCCATCATCCAATCTTCACAAACCTCTCTTCATAACTCATCCTGTTCTTTACAAATTTTGTGATCTTACTTTTTTCCTTGGAAGATTTGCCTTGTATGTAGTTTCACCATGGTGAAAGATGAATCGATTGGCAGCTCTATTCCATAAATAATAACCTATACCATAACCAAGAAGGAATAATGACCATTCATCCTAGAATTAAATTCAACAATACAAGGCATTTAAAATTTTAACTATACCTTATTCACAGGAAGTGTTCTTCAATTATTTTCTCCACTGGTGATCTGAGGGTTCGCAAAGGTAAACTGTTTATGTAAACTTCACTTTTATCACCACTGTCTTCTTCTGTAATTTCTTCATATTCTTTCAGAATAAGAACAGTTTCACTAGAATTATAATGATGGTCTTTAGAAATATCTTCTGTTTGTAATTCTTCCTAATTGTCATGCTCATGTGGGGTAATGTCAAAAGTTTCATTAGGAACAGAAAAGATAATTTAAATGCTTATATAATTGCAAAAATTATCATAGTTCAACTTCTATACATTCACAATAGTTAATCACATATATCACAAAAATTCATTGCATATATGTATATATTTTCATGTAGGGAATTTTTAAATAAAATTTTAGCTGTGACCCATTATAAAACCACTAACTGCGTTCAAATTGGAAGTGAGGGTTCCCCATGTCCATTTCAGTTTTTTCAAATTAGTCTACATAAAAATAGAATAGGTTCATGCATATCCACATCCATGGTCTTTTAACCATAAATCACGAGAACTTGACAATGTTACCTACTTCTTTCTTGTCCTAAAACCATGACTGTTACTCCTGTCTTGAAATCTTTGAAACTACTTCGCAGTCAACTCTTCAAAGGCATGATGACTTTACATGTATGTGAGTCACACAATGTAAAAGTGTATGTTAAAAAAGATATGGTGAAGAGGTTTCTCATTGTAAATCATCTCCATAATTATATTGTCATGTGTAAAGCTATGACAAAGTCTCAAAGGTAATGATTGATGCCATAAGAGGTAGGCTCTCAAAACATATTAAACACTTCAGAATGATTTACCTAAATATTCCAAAGAATAATTCTACTAATTTGTCTCACTCTTCTCTACACCATTATTTCTGTGGGGTCATCATTGTGCTTATTCAGGCAAGTGCGAATGTAGAGCAATGCAACCAAGAAAATAATGTGTAAGAGAAAGATCCATTTGTCAGTGAGAATAATCTCAGCAGAGAACCAGAGTTATGATATATATGTCCTATTTTTGAATAACTAAATATATGGACACATGACTCATGGTTACAAGATATTTCAGAGTTAAATGTGATAATGCCTAAAGGACTTAATATATTTGATGGCATTTGATGCACCCTCAATTCAGTAAGAAATAGAGGAAAATAAGTTTTACTGTCCTTCTGAATAAGGGTTACCCAATAACTTAATCTATAATTACTTCCAGCTCTCATGCGTAATAAGAGCAGTATAGAAGCATTAATCATTGAGGATAAATATCAATGTCAAAATAGAAAGCATTGACCATTTGTAATGTTATTTTTAATGTATTACCATTGGCATTTCCTGTTAGTACACCAGGAAGAAGGTTAGTACTAAAAGAGTTTCTGGGAAATGTGTCTTGTATGTGAATGCCTTGGTCTGTGTAGCATGTTTTCCTGAAATTGGATGTATCAAATCTTCTGTCTGCCATTTTCAAAATTGGATCAAAGGAATTCATACCACTTATTTTTTCAAATTTAAGGGTGAATTGAATTTTGCATCTTTTGAATTTGAAGAAATCGCTAAATAATACAATTGTCCCTGTCTATCATAGCAATGGAACAATTTCATTTAGTAAAGTCTCTACAGTCTCCTATACCATGCATCTCACTGCTCTCTGTCCACTCCTTCGATATCCTGAGAAGAAATTGCTTCAATCTCATTTTGCTCTAATTATTTAGCATTTTATAGACACGAAAGAAGTTGCAGAGTACATAGTTGATCAGCCACAACGCAACTTTATTCCACCAAATCATTGTTTTTCTAAGTACTGTGTAGTATGATAAATACATATCTGCTATATTAACACCCTTCATACATTCATTATACTTCACCATACAAAGAGGCTTTTTTACTGCAAGTTGAATTTTTTTATTTTTGTCATTTTACTCATGATGGAATCATTAATGGTAGAGACCATCCTTATATCTCTTTTGTGCTTGCAGTTTACGAGTACGACTTTCCCTTTTCAGCATAAGTGTATTCTCATGTATTCAGTTTTATATTCTTTTTTATAAATTCTGGAAGTCCCTGGATCTCTCTTATTGGTCCACAGACTCTTGTTTTCATGGAAAGAACAGTTTTTCACTATTTTACACTATTATTATAATTGTACTGATAGATATGATGCCACTGTTCAATACTAGGCTTCAAGGATGATTTGATTCTCAGAGTTTTCACCCTGTTCATCATAAATCTTTAAGTTATAAATATAACCTAAATCAATTTCACACAAAATGCCAACAAGTAGTCCATATCTGACATGCAGAATCTCAGTCTTCTCCTCCAAATGCTTCATCTAACTATAACTCTTGTTTGGGCTTATGAACTGTCTGAAATTTTTCACATTGCAGTCCAAAACTGGTCGGATTTTTATGTCTGACAGCTGTTTTATTTGAAAACAATTATTGTTAATATACTATGCTTCTCTAATATTTTCAAATCTGTTAATAGAAATCTCCATGACATTAGAGATGCTTTCTAAACAATTTGAAATCCTCAGCCTGAAACACTAGCATATTCCCCGAGAGGAATTGATATTTTCTTAGTTAGCCTGTGGCTGTATATACCAGCTTCTGCTCTGTCTTCTTTCCTGGAGCCATGTGTATACCATGCATAGGCTCCTTTATGTAGTCCTTCCTCTCCTTTCTCTGCCCACTCTTCTCTAGTTTGGAAGTGGATTTTGAAGAGGAGGGATGATTGGTTGAACGTTGCAATCATTGTATCAGAGCCCATTTCAAAAATCGGGCTTGACTTCATGAGCTCCGTCCATGGAATTCTGTGACCGGAAGAACTTCCCATGTCATACCACTGTCCTAGGCTTTTATGGTGGCTCACTAGCTTGGCTGAAAGTGTTCCTGCAGGCCATTTCTAAATACATTGTCGTAGCTAAATTATAGCTCGGAGGCACTTCTAGTTTTCTCTCTTATCTTAGAAAAGGATGGATCTTCGCAGTCATTGCGCGACATTATCATTGTAAATTACATTGTTGCGTTGATTTAGAGGAGAAATAGTGTACCCACCGATGCTTTCCCTCGTTTTTCAGTACGCTTTAATTCAGTTTCTATTGCGTAAACCAAAAATATTACGCAGTGATGGTTAAGGTTCATTCTCCATCTTTGAAGCAGAAGTATTTTAAGTACATAATATGCAAAAATATAGCTATAGTTTTGAAAATACGAACGCATGTTTCCTGTCTTTTCACTCGCGTGTCCACGGCAAATGTCGGGCTGCCCCCACCACCGCCGCTTATACCCCCACCTCCAACTACTCTCTCACCGCCGCAGCGCGGAAGGGGCACTCACACGACCACCTAGAGCGAGTATCACCCGCCATCAGACAAAGTAACTGGCGAGGGGGGAACGGACGAGGCGGTGAGGGGAAATCGTATTCGTAATCGTATAAGGAATGTTGTTTTATGAGAAGTCATTGTTGTGATTTAGAAATAATAGATAGTTTGACCAATTCTCAATTAAATGATTAGATTATACTATTTATCGCAATTGCTATTACTATAACAGCGATGTGCAATGTTCCCAACATCGTATTTATCGCAGAGAGATTATGGAATTGGATTCCTGCGCAAGAGAATTCAATCTTCATTTTACGCAAAAAAAGCCAGAAAAAGCTGATTGTGAGACAGAGAGGTTAGAATCTATTTTCACTTATCCTTATGACATTTTACGAGTTTCAAACAATTTTTTTACTGGCTAACGTTATAGAAAAATACACAAATAAGTTTTTCGGCATAATCGAAGTGAAATGTCCAATTACCTGCAGGCATTTGTTTCATCGGAGGCGGCAGGACAGAAGAAACTAAACTTTCTTCAAAAGAGTGGGGAGAATATCACGCTAAAGCAAAAGCATCAGTATCATTACCAAATACAGGGACAGTTGCACCTATGTGACAAAACGTACTGCGACTTTATCGTTTGGAGCCCATTAGGCATTTACATTGAGCGTATTAATAGAAATGATCTCTTTTGGAAACACCAAATGGAACAACAATTAGAAAAAATTTATATGGAGGTACTTCTGCCGAAAATACTTTGCCTAAATATCCATTAAAACGAATTATTTAATGGTTAGCCATTACGTAACCCTAACCTACTGTTTTTCTTGATGTAATCATCCTTACGCTTTACCCCACACTATTTACCTTACAGGTTGCTCTTCATAAGTTCGTACGAATCAATGGTTTTAATCTTAGTCTAGACCCAAGCTGTAAACTCTTTGCAATGGGTAACTTTTCTCTCACTGGGTGCTGGTAATGAAATTGTGATGTATTGAGATCAAACCATGACGAATAACAAAAACATTGGTTGTAAGAATGAAGAAACAGTGGAAGGCAAGGAGACATTCTGGTTAATCGTGAGACTGGTTATACTGCATTTCCCCATGTAAAATCACTTATTTTCAATTACTTCAATACTTACAATGAAAATATCGACCGTGGACATGTGGTATTCACGAAGTTTTCAACTACTATGATATTAGTGCAATATTGTGGTCCACCAGGCATAGTATCACATTGTGCTGTAAATGCACAATGGAATAGTATATGCGAGATAATTGCGACATCAAAGTTACGAACAGCGAAGTTGAGCTGCGAACGAAATCGTTCACGCGTATTTATTTGTCAGCTGACTCCCCTCTCTTCCCAGCCATCCTGCGCAAGGGCACTCTAGGCTCGTCTACAACCCAGCGACGCGCGCAGACCCCCTCCCCTCCAATCCCTCGTCGATTTCCCCTTACACACTACGAGCCTTCCCATTTCACCCGGGACTAAGTAGGGGGAGAACCGACGAGGCGAAACTGAAAGCTAGTGAGCCACCTTAAGACGATATGCTGATGCCCTAGCCTGGACCTCAACTTCCACATATAGTGGAGTGAGGTTCAGGAGGGTCTCGATTGCCAAAGTTGGGGCTGTCTTCATTGCCCTCCAAATGTGCATACAGGCTATTCTCTGCAAGTGGTTTAGTTAGTCCCTGGTGATGTTTGTTTATGTTGTATATTTCGGTAGAAAGGGCATTTACAATGGAAATTATTACGAGTGATGTCTTCTTCCTCTAACTACCAACTGATGCAACAATTTGGAATCCCTTATCAACAGAAACCCCAGGCCGTCAGCCATCAACAGAAAACTCAAGGCTGACGGGGTCCATCAGAAGTTACCCACTGGGATACTCCTTAGCAAAAAAAACGTTTGCCACTCTATAATCAATACACACACTACGCTCCTAATGGCTGACCAAATACCAGCTCCCTAACTACGGCGGCATGATTAACTACATCGGCATGATTAACTACGTCTACCTGAACGACCTGTCAGCAGAGTCATCTCATGACGAAAGGCTGCAAACGGCTTTGTCTTCAGCACACTCTTAAGGATTATGTGGCGCTCAGTCGGGAAATATGTTTCTGTAATTAGATTTTTCTGGCACCAGACCAGATTATAAAATATTATTTCATAAAATGAACTAAAATTCAATCGTCTACATTTTATCAACCCCCAGATATCTAAACTACACAATTTATGAACTCTGGAAATAGAAAATAAGTTGTCCATATCAGGAAATGCACTGCATGATATACTTGATGCAGTGCATATTCCGCATGCATTCATTTTGGTGAAGAATGGTTTGCCTAAATTTTAGTAGATTTATTGCTGTATATATTCATAATGAAAATAAATATATATGAGGGACTTCCAATATGTTTTTCGTTTTCACCTTGAAAATTTGGTAATCAGTAATTTTTACTGTAATTAACTGTACTTGTAATTTTTGTCTTCAATTTTTCTGAACCTTGGCGTTGCTTCAGTTTCTTCAGACTATGATGTGTGGTGTGCGAAAATTTATAGTATTTTTTCTTATGCCTTATTTATCTTTTATGGGCCACGATCTCTAATTCATAGTGAATCCCCATTATATTTGTATTTATATTTTATTTAGAGTCAATCAGGGTTAACTTGAAAGATGTGGATTCCATTTCTCATTCAAGGCGGGTTATGTTTCGTATTTCTCATTCAAGGTGACCATGCATGGTATGGAAGTTGAGTCTTCTGGAAATGAGCAAGATGGCACTGGAAATTTTGTTTGTGAGAAAGGTAAGCATTTAGTAAAGAATGGGCAGTCATAGAGACATTGGTGTTTTTCAAGGGGGATCTTAGAAGGTTGGTTGTAGATTGTATTTTTGGTGGAGTTCCTCTCAAGGAGGCCCTAAGGCACCTCCATATCCATTCTGGCAAACATCCTTCTGGTAAATCACCCATAAATGGCAAACGCCTTGCTGATAGTCAAGGGTCCCATTTTGGTAAATAACTATTCCCCCTGGGGTCCGTGAATGTTGTACCAGGCCCCCTAAGTTTTTACAGGGTGGCGATCGTCAGGAAAAATCAGGAAAACCTCGAATTGTCAGGGAATTTTGAAAATATGGAAAAGTCAGGGAATTCTCGTAACAGTCAGGGAGAAACTGGGTTACGAAATTCTTGTTATTTTCTGGCATTAAGATACCGGGCAGTCTTTCCCGCCCTTTATTTCACCAAAAAAGTTCACCAACTTAAATGGCTAAAACTAATGTCCTTTGCTGAAGTACTTAGAATAAGCCCCATCAATTAGTTGAAAATTCAGTTGTGAATCAGTCGTACAATGTATCCCTTTTATATATCCTTAATGCGATAATTGCCTAGTACTCTTAAAATTCATGATCACTGTGTATTCTGCTCATCACAAGGAATTCAAGGCTATGTTTTTCAGAAGATTCTACCTCGGGTTTTTTTAACTTCCGAGACTCAGGTCGAGAGGTAGTTTAGCACCCTAGCTTGCAGTAAATACGTGCTTGCAGTTGTAAAAATATGAGACGGTGATTATTAATACGGTAATACAAGTACGATGACACGTGTAAACAAAATCTTGCGCAAGGTCATCTTCGATTTCCATTGCCTAATCCCCTTCGCGAGACCATAAGAAGAGTCCTCCCCTCCCCACCTTTCACGCTTGACGTAAATATCGAATGGCCCCCTTAGCTCCCTCTCCAAGCAATTTAGTTAGGTCACAAATCACCTGAAGTATGATATTCCTAAATATGATGCTGCCATTGCTAATTGCCTCCTGTGTTCGCTCGCAGTGGCACGGTTACGTTTTGTTTGTATATGCAAATATTTTTTACATTTTTGGTTCTCTCTTACAATCAAGGGGATATGATCATGTTAATCAAATTGTTATTCGCTTCTAAAAGTCACTCATGCCATCAGATTTTGATCCAGTCGAAGAACATGGCTTTGGTTTGTATTTTTCATGCAACTTAGTGATACCTGTGCCGGAGTCCGCCAGTAAATTGGTCATTAACATTCCCTTTGATGCCATTTCATTAATCTTCAACTTCCCAGAACTACCACGACACGCCACCTCTTCCTTGAAGCATTATACATTGTCAATTTGTAATTTTACCGAAGGAAACACACACGGACACGGAAATGCAATACACGGCCGCGAAAAATGTATTAAAAGTGTGTACACTTTGGTGACAGCTTAACTTGTGAAGGTCTAATATATTTTTTTCATTCTTATACCTTTTAATGTATTGATTTCAGCCTATAACATTTTCTGACTTTTGAAGAAAATTTAGTTAAGCAGAAATGAAATATTTCGATAATTGGAGACCTTTTGGCGATCGGTCAGGGAAATTGGTAAATCCATCAGGGGAAAGTCGGAATTTTAAAATTGGTTATCATAAGCCAGCCTATTTAAGCTTTTTTAATTTTAAAATGTTAAATCAAAGATTTTTACCTATAATTATAATTTAAATTTGACTATATTGTTGCAAAGTCCTTGCAATGCTCTAATTTGAAAAAAATGCCAAAATCTTATCATAAGTTTTTTGTACACTTAGGTTATGAAACGCAAAAATGTAGGACGTGTTAACATTTTTTTGTGGTTAATATGAAGGTAGCAATCTTTGTGTTCGTTGTATGAAAAACCTCAGCAAATTCAAAGGTTGAATTTGTCTCTCTAGTCCTTTTACAATATCATGTGGGGAATGGTTTCAGTCAATATTTGAGAGTATATGAGTCAGGGACTCTTGAAAAATATGATAATACTCTACATTCGTCCTTAGAAGTAGTGGAGTAAAGGGAAATGTGGAGACTCCGAAGTAAAGATATGATGATGAATGAGGATTTGTTGAAATATTTTGGGGCTGAAGAAAACTGTTACCAGAGGGCAATGTTTGTGAATGAAACATTAAATTATTCATCAGTTGAATGCAATATGTCATTATCGAAGTAATTATTCATTGTTAGTGAAAACAAGAAAGTAGCAATAGTATGGGTCCTAAATATAGCATGAAATGAATGGAAATACGCCGATATAAAGAGGGAACGATCACAAAAAAGAATCAGGATAAGGAAAGTAAATGCTCTTTAGACTTGGAAAATTCCTTATTATGTGCTGAAAAGTAAAAGAAATACTGGGTAGAGAACCTGGTAGCATGCCATGATACTTCTGTCTGGTGAGATTCCATTTAGCCTTTTACTTCATATTATTTTCCAGGCCCAGAAGCTGCCTCCGAGCAAGATGCCATTTCCAGATATACACCAAGCCCATTATTGGTGGAGGATTCGAATAGTCTTTCAAACCCTGCAAGTTCACCTGCAGGGACAGATGCTTCGAGGAGGCAAACTCAAACTGCAATGAGAGGATCAGGTCCAGACATGAGTAGAGTTCGGGATGGTAGTATTTCGTTTTTTGGTCAGCGAAAAGTGAGGGAGAGATTCATATTTCCCCTCACGAAATATGGAGAGGTGTTCGGCACGTGTCGTGACTTGGGAGGTGAGGGGTTCATCTGCGCATACTGCGGGAAAGCTTGTGAGGTCTGCAACAAAAAGTTCTCCCACAAAACAACTCTGAGGAATCACATGAGGACCCATGATGGAAAGAGGCCTTTTGAGTGTGAGTTGTGCAACAAAACATTCTCCCACAGAACGACCCTGAGGAATCACATGAGGACCCATGACGGAAAGAGACCTTTTGAGTGTGAGGTGTGCAACAAGAAGTTCTCCCACAAAACAACTCTGTGGAATCACATGAGGACCCATGATGGAAAGAGGCCTTTTGAGTGTGAGTTGTGCAACAAAACATTCTCCTACAGAACGACCCTGAGGAATCACGTGAGAAACCATAGCGGAAAGAGGTCTTTTGAGTGTCAGAAGTGCAACAAAAAGTTCACTCAGAGTGGGCACCTGAGCAGTCATATGAGGACCCATGACGGAAAGAGGCCTTTTGAGTGTGAGGTGTGCAAGAAAAAATTCTCCCACAGTGCGACCCTGTGGAATCACATGAGGACCCATGACGGAAAGAAGCCTTTTGAGTGTGAGGTGTGCAACAAAAAGTTCTCCCGCAAAATAACTCTGAGTGATCACATGAGGACCCATGACGGAAAGAGGCCTTTTGAATGTGGGGTGTGCAACAAAAGGTTCTCCCACAGAACGACCTTGAGGAATCACATGAGGACCCATGACGGAAAGAGGCCTTTTGAATGTGGGGTGTGCAACAAAAAGTTCTCCCGCAAAATAACTCTGAGTGATCACATGAGGACCCATGACGGAAAGAGGCCTTTTGAATGTGAGGTGTGCAACAGAAAGTTCTCCCGCAGTGGGAACCTGAGCGGTCACATGAGGACCCATGACGGAAAGATGCGTAGTCAGATCTGAGGAGGCACGTGGAGGGGCACATCTCTGATGAGGCATTCAAGAGTGAAGAGTGCTCGAAGACGTTCCGAACTATATAAGTATGCTGAGACAAGACACATTGCAATAAATATGGTGGAGAAGCCATATGTCCTTGGGGAATACACTGAGGCGTTTACCACCAGGAACAACGTGAAACATACGGTATATGTTGAGAATCGTTAAGTGTTGAATTTCGTAGGGGGTTGTTTGACCATGGCAAACAAGTGCTACCTAAAAAATCACGTAAAGAGCGTCTCCAGCTATCGAAAGGATGAAGATGGATTACGAGTTAAAGAGGAAGTTATTTGAAAAAATTCTGACGGGGTTTGATCCTGGTTAAGGTAAAACCAAGGGGCATCATAAATTTCGATGAACTATTGAAGAGTATTGAACAAGCTTATTCATATGTTGCATAAAATATGGGAACGAGCAGTCAAGGCTTGAGTAAGAACGGTGAAAATACAATTATCAGTTCTCAATAATGAGTAATCGCGTGTTATTAAATTGATAAAAATAAATTTTTATGATTAAAGAAAATTTAAAGAAATTGTTATTTATCACAAAGAATCAAATGTGATGCTTCACCTTATTTGTACATCTAAGTCCTAAAATAATACAAACAATGTAATAAATTGATAGATACTACTTACCTTTGATATGAAAATTGAAAGTATCTATAAATAATTAAAATAATTGTCCTCTCACATAAGTTACCATGTGTTTTTTTGCTGTCTATGTTGTGGACAATGACTTGTCACTATTAGTGCATATCTTTCATTCTCCATTTTCATTCCTCTCCATTCTCAGTCTCTCCTTCAAGTCGACTTCAATGCGATTCCCCAGGGGAATGTCATGGCATGAAAGAAACCGTCCTTTCTACCCCTCCTTACTTTCGTCCTATCCCTCCCAACTCCTTCGTACCCCACCCCCTCAAACATCTCTACTCTTCCTCCACAATCCCCTCTTGTGCTTTCCCTCCATCCAACTTCTCCTTTCCCCAAATCCCGCTTTCGAACTCTCCATTTCTCCATCTCCCTCCAAACAATTACTTACCTTGTTAGCTTTCATCGTCTCCCCTACTCCCCTTTCTTAATTCTCAAGTCCCCTTTCAACTTCTTTCCTCTTATTAACTTCTTCCTTCACCTAGAGCCCCACCGATGTCTCATTTCCTCTACTCCTACCAATTCCACCCTTCCCCTCTTCCCCCAATATTCTCCCTACCTCAATCCCCCTTCTTAATTCCTCCTTCCCTTACTTTCCCTTCCGTCTTCTCATTACCCCTTCTCCACTTCTTAGATCCTTCCCATAGAGACCGTGGTAATTTCTCCTTTCTCTTACCCCCATCAACTCCTTCCTTCCCCTTCCAAATTTGCCCTTCCTTCTCTTTGTTCCCTTCCAAATTCTCCTCCAGGATGTTGCAAAAAACAGTGAGTAAACAAGTGCTTTTTTAAGAGTAGACTTCAAATCATGAATTGAGGGGTTTCCTTCATCAGAGAAGAAATTATTCCACAGTGGCGATGAACAAGCATTGATATATTCATTGCACGCCAATAAGACGTAATGAAGTATTAAATATTAAAATATTGGACTCTAAGACCTAAACGTTAAGTTCTGCTGAAATTCCTTCATTCTGATTTTAATGAATTTGAGGATTGAACGCTGTTATTTCCTAAGCTCAAATTAATATTAAGTGGGACTGATATAAAATACGGAGTGCGTCCACTGAGTTGCGCACCACGTGTCGAACGCCGGAAATCAAAGGTGTAAGCGGAGGTCAGCGTTATTAGTGAGTTTACTCGTCCATTGAGGAGCCGTGGGCAAACCGATTGAATTCCGAGGCTGATCTTAAAGCTTATGGTAACTAAGCTCAATTGCATTGACAAATACTTGTGTAATAACCGTCTTTCTAAAGATAGAGAAACTTCTGAAGACTTGGGGACCGGAGGCCACCAATAATTATGCATCTCATGAACCGGAGACGTCACATGAGGAAGGGTGGACTTCTTATTGGTTGGAACAGCATCAGGCGTGGGAAAATTACTTAAGCTAATTAGTGCTACGATATTAAGGGGGCTCCCTACATTCGCATTGGGTCGATTAGCAAATTGGTTCGTCTGGTGATGATAGGAAGGGACAGTGTAGCACAAGGAGGCTGTAATACTACATCCACAAGTCAGGATGCAGGAATGGAGGCCATGGGACATGAAATTATATCTGATTTGTCACGGAAGAAGGCGTCAATGTGCGAGTTGATAAGTAACATCCACAGTAGAATAGCGACAATAGATAAACTGAGAGAAGATATTACGACAAATCGCAGATATATTGATGACGTCAAAACGGGAATAGTGATAATTAATAACCATGCGATACATGGCTCTAATACAAACCTACTAAATCCGAGAGTAGCGTTAGCAGTCAGAAGGAATTTATGCGCAGGAAGAAATGGCCGACCACGCCTCACGAATTAACGGGGAACAATTCCTTTTATATCTTCCAATAATCTCGTGAAAGCACACTGCGATTCACGGCATACGACGAATCGTATAGTACCAACGATTTCGGGAACGACAATGAAAAAGGCCTTTGCTACGCTCGGAAAAGAACCGAAAAACACAATGACTTTGAACGTAAAGTAACCAATTTACAGAAACCTCGAAAACGAAGTGTAAATCAATTGAATACATAAGATAATTCAAGCATTTTCCCAATAAATACATAAAGAATGGAAAAAATTTATTTATATATGTTTGCGGTGACATAGTCACAAAGATATATTATATATTTGTGACCGCATGTCACCGCATATTATGAGCAATTTTTAAGGATCGAAGAAAATTTCATCTTCCCCGAAAAAAATCCGAAATATACTAAACCGTGAGTTTTTTACTTCTAAGTTTGGCAGTAAAATTATTCACAATGATATAATAATTCCACGTTATGACATACACAAAGTTGTAGTTCTATGTATGCGTAATGCATAAAAATTTATTTCATTTTCCTATAACTGAAAGTAATGAGTAAGAGAAGTTAATTTCAAACCTTGAAAATGCTAAAAAAAAAAAAGCTCTGCATGGAGATGGAAAAATGGCCGCCATTACGTTGCCATGGAAAATAGAAAAAAAATAAAACTTGTTTTGAGCTATCAGCCCTCGAAAAATGATTTTTTTCGAAAATGGTCGAGCCACCATCTTGGACCACTTGGTATGGATTGACCCATATATTATTTTATGTCGTGGGAAGAGCCTATGTATCGTCCCGAGTCATTTTTCGCCGCAGAAGCAAAAGCCAACATATAAGTAGGTGGCACTAAAGGCTTTGAAAAATGGAAACGGGAAGCAATATCACGAGAAGAAAAGGAGGCACTGGCAGAAAACAACATGAACTACTCATGGAGGAATTCACCAGTGAATATACTGTGGGCATGGTGACCAAACCCACGAACAAGTCATTTCTGATCGAATACTATTTATTCTTAATTTTCATAAGGCACAAACATGTGAGTAAAATGCTTTTTGGTCCGAATTATTATTTCAAACAGTTAGAATATATATAAGGCTACTCACAGTTAAAAGGAATGATGGAATTCAGGTATGGTCTCAGGAATCTGCGATAACTACTAGGCAGAATTTTACACTTTTGTTCCTCTTACCTAAAACCAGGAAAAATAAAGTATTACTAGGAGTGTATAGTGTCAGGAAGTGTCCGAATTTTTTCTTTCTCCGAATTGGATTTCTTAAAGAATCCCCCCCTTCACACGAGAAGTGAACTTCATGTGAAAGTATTATCTCCGAATTCTTTTTACGGTGGAGATAAGGCGACCTCCATCCCAAGAAGTGATCCCATGCCTTCGGCGTCTTTGAAATGGGTATAAGACTGTATCCTCTGAATTTAGAGTTCGCTTCTGGGCGTACGGTGAAAGAATTGCCAGTCATCAACATCTGCATTGAATCCTTACAAGAATCGCTATGGTTTGTGGCAGTGGTACGACAAGTAAGTATGTACTTTAAATAGGTTAGTTTTGTACCAGCTTTTGGGTATAAATTCCAATCCCAATGAGATAGAATGTATCATTACGAATCTACAGGATGTTCACTGACGCTAACGCAATTATTCTAAAATAGTTCATTCTAATGATATGCCGTAAACTGAATAGTACTTTTTGTGAGGATAAAGGAAGATATTGGAAGCATTCTAAGCAATTTGTGGAACAAGGTAAATATTTTTCTGCACAAGCATAGTGGATCACTCCTAACGTTACATACGGATTATGTAGGTTTGCAATCGTTAAAAGATAGTTTTCAAATGAAAAATTCAGTGATTCTCAAGTTTTAAATGTTTTTTACATTACTTTCCAAGTTTGTCTATTTGAACCTACCTATGACAAGCGGATAACAGACGTCATGCTTTTGAAAGGGTCCAACTTTGAATTTAATAAACGTGGTGAGAAACTCGAAAATATAATCAAATTTAAGAATAGTAAGTTGAAAAATGAAATGTTATAAAAATATGGGTCGAAAAGAGAAATTCAAATAATCGTAGAAAAACGACAGGTATGCGGTGAAATAGGTATTAAGTTTGTACGAGCTTTTACGAATAGAGATCCAAAGTAAATTGAACACATAGCATTACAAAGTGTCCAAAATTATTAACTTATTTTTTAAGTTCTAGGAGGATCTTTTTCCAAAAATTCATTACAACACATTTTTTAAAGTTTAATTCTTTCTGCCATGTATCACACCAAGTTTCAATTGCTTGTAGGTCAATATTTAAATATTCTTTATCATTTGGGCATAGAATTTCCCTGTACACTACTGCGTCATCGCCAAATAGACGAAGCTTACTTTTTACCGACTTATGGATATCATTTATGTACAAAAGGAATAGGAGTGGACCTATCACACTACCTTGTGGGACACCCGAAGTGACTTTAATTGCCGGTGAGGAAACACCGTCCAAAACAACCCTTTGAACCCGATCATACAGAAAATCGTTAATCCATGATATAATGTTATTGTCTAACCCATAAGATTTTAATTTCAAAATTAGTTTGCTATGAGAAACCTTGTCAAAAGCTTTCTTGAAGTCGAGAAATATAGCATCCTCTGGAATATAATCTTCGCCAGAAACTAAAATATTGTGGGAAAAGAGAGCAAGTTGAGTTTCACACGATCTGCTCTTTCGGAAGCCATGCTGGACATTGGACAATAAATTCTGGCTATCTAGGTGTCCCATGACCTAACTTAGTATCTAAGTATCTGTGTGCTTCACTGCCTATTGTGTTCTCTTATGGTACGCGGGAAAAATGACATTTAAAATCTATGGATACGACAACCTATCTCTCTCCTATTGTATGTATCTACACAAATCTTGAATTTGTTATGGTCCATTGAACCAGAAGTACACATTGATCCATATTGTGCTTAATTTCAGTGATGACCTGTCTTTATATGACACTTTTTATACATGAGTAACTTCATTTGTTAAACTTACAGTGTTTTTAAGTGTTTTTAAAATATTTATATACCCTTATGATGTTCTTGCATTCTTTGATTTTGTTAATAACATTGAATATATTATTCTCACTCAAACTGAATGATGAAGATGAGATTCAAATGAATATTTCACAGAACGGCATCATTTATACATTAAATTTGGAGGAAATTATCCAGATACCTCTAACATCCACATATCGTCGACACGCTCTTTGGGAAGGAAACTGGCTTATCTCTGTCGCCCAAATAAATCGCAGATAAGAAAGGTGCATTCGCAAAAGGCGTTCCTCTCCTTCTCGCGAAAGCGGCAATTAGAAGCCATGGAGGAGGTATCTGCCACCAGGTTAAATCACTGGAAATAAGCATTGCGATGTGAGATGCCATTGAGGCATAATGTGATAAAAGGTTCGTGATTTGTAGATGCAATATTTTTATATTTGATAAAATTTGTTGTCGACGAAGCGGTGTGAAAAAAATTTAAGGAGTTTGAAATTATATATTAATACTTCCATGCATAAATAATGAAAGCTTTGATAGGAATGAGGGTCGGTAAGGGATGATTTTCTTATAATACCTATATGAGTCATAAGGACTTTGCGTTTTTCTTAACCTCAAATGATGCAGGGAAAGCGATAACCCATAATATCCAATGTACGACGCAGTAACATTCCTTATTTCAACCTACTGAGATGAAATGTCTTAATGCTGCAATTAATTATGCCATTGAAATATTATGGGGAAAATGACATAATATAAGGTAATTTGTGTCAAATACTACGAAGAGGATTATTTTCATAGCAATATGAAGCTTTGTTAGATACGTAAAGAATTAAAACAACCTTTACTCGTATTTAGCGCCGATTTTAAGTATTCAATGTAAACATACGGTCATCATCATCATTGGCCAACAAATCTAGGATGGGTTTGACGCAGTCCTCCACTCGATTCTTCTCTTGGCCAACCACTTCAAACCAACGTAACTCCTCTCCTTCATCTCCTTCACGACATGTTCGACATATATCTCCTTTGAGGCTTTCATTTGCCGTTCTTCCTTCCTTCGACAATTGTCTTCATCAGGCCATCGTGTCTTAAGATATCACCGTTTAGGTTGTCACGACTTATTCTTTGAGTTTTCAGCAGACTTCTCTTTTTTCCCACTCTTCCCGTTTTTTCACACGGTCTGTCCATGTTATCTTCATCATTAATCTGTCATAGCACCACATTTCAAATGCTTCCAGCCTTGACTGCTCTGCTGCAGTTAACGTCCATGCTTCGCTTCCATATAGTAAAATGATCCAGTTGGATTTTCTTATGAAATCTTTCCTCACTTCCAAGCTTGTATAACCAGACATAGGTAAGTAGAATATTTTTTTGGAAAAATGGCCTTTCCCCCTGGGAAATGCTACTGACAATTTCCCTTTTACTTCTATCTATCTCTGTTCTATGTAGTCTATCGCTGGTTACTCGGCATCCCTGGTAACAGAACTTTCCCACCACCCCCATTTCTGGTTTTCCTAGTTTATCATTTGTCTTGGCTTCTTTTCTCCTAATGCACACCAACACCTTAGTCTTCCTTTTCATGATCTTCAGGTGATATCTGGCCAATATCCTTTCAATATTTCCTAATGTCTTCTTTGAATCTCCTTCCGATTTTGCCATAACTGCTTTGTCGTCGGCGAATCGCAGCATGCTGATTTTTTTCCCGTGGATATTCAGTTCCAGATATTTCTTTGACTTCTTGGACGTTTTTCTCGATGTAGACATTGAATAATACGGGAGACAGTGCATAGACTTGTCCCACTCCTCTCTTTATATTTGCTTCTCTACTACTGTGCTCGTATTTGATTACAGCCACTTGGTTTTTATATATGCTGTGGATAACTCTTCGGTCATTGTATGATACACCAATTTCTTTGAGATTCCTAAGCATCAAGTTCCAATCCACACTTTCAAATGCCTTCTTCAAATCCACAAATGCGACAAACGTCGGTAGATTCTTCTCTATTCTCTTCTCAATATGTAGCCTGAGGGCCGGAGTTGCTTCTCGTGTGCCCTTTTTTTCTGAACCCGAATTAGTTCTCCTCCAGGAACTCCTCAGCTTTTGATTTATTCTTCTGTAGATGATTCTTGTCAATATTTTTAGGCATGTGTCGTCAGACGCTTATGGTCCTTAAATGTTCACAGTTCCCAGCCCCCTTTCGTTTGGCAGTAGGGATGACCACGTTCTCCTCAAGGTGCAATTTCAAACCGAATATTATTTTTGCAACATCCAGTCGTCGTGCTCGCAATTAGTACTTTTGCGTGACAAATTTGGGAAATAAATGGGTACGATATTCTTATTGGCCTTTTTAATTCGGCGAAGGGAAGTGCAAAAGGACAAAAACCTTCAACAATGTGCGGCGCATTGAAAGCACGAGGGGCTGAAGCGAGTCATTTGGGACACTTTTTCTTACTTGCAGATTATATCGAGTACTTGATAACCATGACGAGAACACCAGAGAAGAATACGTGACCATGCTCCCGTACATTTCTAAGGAAAACTCCTTATCTTCGGATATCTTGGCGAATATAATTCACCACGTAGGAACCTCTGCCACTTCTTGACTTGATCCGCTCAGAGGAAGGCGACAATTGTCTCCTGTGTTTAATGAAAAGAGAACGACTGTGGCATCCCCATCTTTAAGTATCGCAGGGCATTGAATTCATCCCCGAAGTCGTGTGTTCGCTTTTCAGGTGAGTTTATTCATCTGTGCCTTTCACAATTTTTTACAGTTATGAGTGGGACTAGTTCGTGTCCTATTCACAAAGCCCGGCCAGTGGTTGCCAGGACCACATATTATGATATCGAAAATACCATTAGGTTGTTCTTATTTTCCGAACACTACAGTTGAGTTAAAGAAATTATGTTGTCTTTCTCTACGGCAATAATTTTGCAGCTATAAGATTCTCATACTTTTCACGTGATATTCCTTCCCTGTCCTTGTCTTTCCGTCTGTAACACCTTCGTGAACGTAGTAACGCACCAGTTAGGATCTTTTTCGCTATCTCACCTTCACATTACATTTCATCTTAAGTTAAATATCATTACATCCATTCTGCGATTTATTTCTGGGGCAGCGTCTCACCCTCCCTCACGAAACACGTGGCCTGAATCTTAAATTCTTCTTTAGGGCTAACGTTGTCGTTTCAAAAGACGTTAATTTATATTTTGTGCACTACTCCATGATTTGTGTTGCCTTAAGAAGTTGATAAATTAAACTGTGAAAGGCAATACTAACAACAAGCGTCGCAAGTTTGTTTTTCAGAGGTCAATTGTTATAACAAGGATTAAAAGAAAAGAACCCATGTATGCGTTCACGTCCGAAGAAATAATGAAGAAATAATAAATATCTATAATTAGATGAAAAAAAATGCAATATAAACATATGTCAAACACACAAAATCACAAACACACAATAGAAGGTGTTTAATAATCAACGGATCGAATGGTTTACATTATATTTATGGCAACGAAACCCACTTGAAAATTATTGTACCACACAAGACAAGTTTGTTTTCGGCCATTTATGAAAAAAGTTTAAATTTATTAATGTTATGCATACATTTGAATTTTCTCACACATGTTGAATTTCAACGGGCCCCTTCCGCTAGACTATATAATTTGAGAAGTGTCCGTCCGTCCGTCCCCCCTTCTTAACGGCAAACGGTTCGTTCTAGAGAGATGCTGTAAACTGCGTTGTGTTACTAGCCCTCTGAAATAACTGGGAGAACTATTCCCGTTTTTACCAAGTCCAGGGTTCGATTCCTGGCACCAATAATGTGTTTACAATGGTTTAAATCGAATTTTCAATTTAATAAAGTGCAAGAGTTTTTTTTTCGCTTAATAAAATAACTAAATGGTAATCGATTTCTTTCATTCTTTTTGTATTTGACAGAAAAATATTTAAACTTTCTAATTCTTTCTACCGATTTTCACCTTGTTCTCGAGGTTTCTGTGAATTGAGTAATTTACTTTGAAAGTTACTGTTTTTTTAGGTCCTCTCCCTAGCGTTCCTAAGGCCTTATCCATTGTCGTCTCCAAATGAAAATGATGTCGTTGATGCCTATACAGTTCTTCGCATATTGCATTCGTGAACTGCACTGTGCTTTTCACCAGGGTAATGGAATATGTTAAAGGAGGTTCTTGCCGCTGATTTCTGAGGCGTAGTCGGCCATTTCTTTCTGCCCAAACATACATGCTGACTGCTAGCGATATTCATAGATTTATTAGGTTTTCTTCGGTAAAATTAGTAGTATTTAAAAGCTTTGTAAATGGGGTCGTTTACCAAAATTTTTTTATTGCCGAATAGGATAGAGTTTGAAAAATAAAAAGACACGTATTTTTCCATTTTTTGATCCGTCAATTATTTCTCGAGTTATAGGCGTCGAAAAACTGATGATTTTAACCCTTTCGGAAAAGTGGGTGTGGTGCAACCTCGACTTCGTCCAATTACAACTGAGCCCGCGAAGCTACTTCGCCTTATCGTAAAGGGGAGAACACAGCTGACTCCGCCAATAGGAGCAGTTACGACAGCAGTTGTGCGAACAGACCTTCCGAGAACCCCCCTCCACTTCCTCCCCTTACCCAAAGAGCAGTCTAGGACGAGAGGAAAATGACGTCAATGTTATCAGAGCCGCTTTTTCGGTGGGCATCACCTTTTGCTTATTTTAAATGTTGATTTATGAGTGAACGGTTGTGGTTAGAAGATTAATTTTTTCACTAAATTTCTTTTTTCGTTTCCATCTAACAATTTCGTGTACTAAATTGCGATTTCGGTTCCGAGTAAACTTTCTTTACAGGTTTGTGCATTTGCACTGACCCTTGAAATGAAGAGATGAGATTGTACCATTTCCAAAACGTATTCGATAAGTGTTTTTTGAGATTTGAGGTAGTTTAACAAAAACATGAGCATCGATGTAAAACATAATTAGTATTATATGTGTACGTAAATAGAGAATTTAAATATGTGTTAAGTACGACATGTGTGTATTTTTATAATAGGTTTACATAGGGCCCAATATGAATCCTGCCAGTAATGATAAGTTTACAATGGTATAAATCATAATTATGGTACCGATACTGACTTCGAATCATACCCAACATCGTGGGATAACTAACATATCCGGGATAACTATTCTCGTTTTTGATAAGTCCGCGTTTCCATTCCTGGAGCCAATAATGTGTTTACATTGGTTTATATTACTTTTTCAATTTATAGAAGCGCAAGGGTTTCTTCTTTTACTCAGTAAAATTACTAGATATTAATCGATTTCTTCCATTCTTTTTGTATTTAATGGGGAAAGGTATTAAATGTTTTCTTCTTTCAACCGATTATGCTTTGTCTTCGAGGGTTCTGTGAATCATGTGAAAATTACTTTGAAAGTTACTGTTTTTTTTCGTTTCTTTTCCGAGAGTTGCAAAGTCCTTTTCGATTGTCGTTCCCGCAATCGTTGTGGTTTATGCAGTTCGTCGTATGCCGTGAACTGCATTGTGCTTTTCACGAGGATAATGGAAGATGCTAAAGGAAATGTTCGCCATTAATTTTAGAGGCGTGGTCCGCCATTTCTTCATGTACATACATCCGTTCTGACTGCTAGCGCTACTCACGGATTTAGTAGGTTTGCATTCGATAAAAATAAGGAGTATTTAAATATTTCTGTAACGGGTTAGTGCAATTAGACCGACCTGAGACAAGAAGGGCAAATATGGAAATTATTTCTTCATTTGCAAAATAGAATAATTTTTTGCAATAGTTATTAAGGTCAAGTGTGATTTTCTTTTAATTGTCGATTACATTTTCCTGTTGCACTCCTTTGTACGCCTCTCCGTGTTGCCACCTTCAATTTTTAAAATTTTTCGCAATTGATGTTACTATCCTTCAATTGATATGCTTTCATTTAAGAAAATTACAAATACGATTTCGAGTGAATGTCGTTTCTTAGAAATCATTCTTAACTACCCTCATCAGGAGGTTCTCAATATCAAAATGCATTTGGCCTATGTGTGTCACATATATATCTGTTATATTGTCAATTCCTGATTTATTCTGTTAATACCCACACATGGGGTATAAATGAGTTAACATGAAATATCGTTATTTGTGTCTAAAGAAATTAATTTCATGACTCTAACTCTCGTCATTTTGAAGAGTTAACACAAAGTCTTGTTAAGCTGAAGTACCAACATTTGATTTTCAGTTCCGACAGCATTGGATCTCTTTCTCCGAACGCAGTTGTCTTCTAGATCATAAACGAGGCCATCCTGTCGTGACACCGTCAGCAATCGAAGGCAAGGGGACAACAGTGAAGGTGACCTCATCCGGTAGCCATGGCGACCAGTTTGTTTAGCGAAGATTTCGGCAAGGTAGAGCTTCTTTTCGCCGGCGTGGTCACTGGGACCCTTGAGCAATACAAGGGCCTGCTGAACTCCTTGGGAGACGTGGATGTGAGGGGAGTGAAGCAGAGAACCCTCCTTTATGTCGCGGTGGGGTTGGGTAAGTTTGACTGGGTGGAGGGATTGCTGGAAAAGGGTGCGAACCCTGGACTGAGGGACGCAGAAGGGGTTAGCGTGGTTGAGCTGGCCCGGGCATTGGCGGAGAAGTACCCTGAGCACGAAGACCGCCAATCGATTAGCAAATTGGTACGTCTGGTGATGATAGGAAGGGACAGAGTAGCACAAGGAGGCTGTTATACTACATCTACATGTCAGGATGCAGGAATAGAGGCCATGGGACAAGACATGATATCTGATGTGTCACGGAATATCGCATCAATATTTGGGTCTATAAATGAAGTCCAGAATAGAATGGCAACTCTGAGGCAAGAAATTACGACCATTCGCGATTCCATTAATGAAGTCAAAACAGAAATGGTGACCATTCGCAATTCCATCGACGACGTTAAAACAGAAATTGCGGCCCGTGATGTGCTATTGTCGGCACTCGAGACCTCCGTGACGTCTATGGCGAATAAGGAGTGGCTTGCAGCAGGAACACCTGAGACTTATCTACGATCTACATCTACGACATACCCTGCAAGCCACATCGAGGGTGTGTGGCAGGGGGTGCATCCACACCTTTATACTCTTCAGACTTCGACTGTCCCTGAGGAAGTCGTGCCGTCGGCTCCTCGAGAAGAAGAAATCATAGGGGAAGAATGCGTGGAGGCGATGATGCGAAAGACTCGCATCTTGAAGAGTGATGAACGGAAAGTAACAATGGCGAGGAGATTATATGAGAAACTGAATTCTGAATGCGATGAGACGGCTTGCCTGATCAAGTTCCTCAAAAGCCAAGACGACGTGTCCATTGAGATCGATTTCAACTCATTGAATATCGGCAGAATGATATCGAGAGTCAGAGACCACGACGGAGTGGAGAGGGATGGCAGTTGCTATTACTATTTCGCCGACTTCGAAGAGAAGAAGGTGTACCTGGCAGAAGGATGGGGAGATGAGAACTGGATCATTGGTTGGTTGGCAGGTGCACTGGCGCAGATGTCAGTGTGTCTGGCTTTCAATAACGGAGGGAGGCCGTACGCGATGGGCGATGACGTCACGGAGCGACGAATGAAGACGGTGTTTCTTGAGGCAGAGGAGGAGAACAGGAGGAATAAATGGGGATTAGATGGGTTTATTGCAGATGCATTGGACAGGAAGACTCAGCGCGGGAAGAAAGTCTATATAACATCAGCTGCTGCTTCCATTATCGCTAGAGATGGATCGACGGAGGGAACGTCTTATTTGCAGCGACTATTTCCTTCTCTGCTGGAGTTCTTCCGATACAGCGTGATGCCGGCTCTCCTCGCCAAGGCACAGGTATGTGTTTCCATAACAACGCCACTCGAAATGCATCCGTCGCCTATTAATTTAAACATCGCTTCTATTGTTTAATTTAAACTAGGGTTTAATGATTTTTTAATTCTATTTTCGCTTTGTTGGAAGGACAGTGAAACAGGAACTTCTAGCACAGATTCTCTATAAGTCCGCAATGTTATGAGAGCCTACACAAAGAGTGTGTGGCACGGGTTCAATATCACCAAACATGCGAAACTTACATAATACTAGGTTCAATAGTGCTATTAATAGAAGAAAATTGTTTGATTGCGTTCGTAGTCCGGTGATTAAAATAATTGCTATAGTTATATATTTTTATTGATGCACTTATGTATTGATTTATATTTTTAATAAAGCACATTATTATTTATATAATATTATATATATTTACATTTATTTTTGTGCGACATTTAAAATAAAACATTTTATGCTCACACCCTTAGGTAATATATTAGCCGTAGTGATGGGTAATCGGTTGCCTACCTTAATTTAAACCTGTCCGGATTCTGATGAATTGGATGGAAATAAATTACTTAACCAATAATATTTTTGTTTTGCATGTATTTTGTTGGTGAAGGGTTATTGTCGTTGAATATATGGCCATGTTGACTGGAGATGAAATGTTGAAATCATTACCGACCTTTCTACAGCGATCCTTCAATACAGGAACAGTACTCTAGCAATTGAAGCCATTATAAATTTCTTTGAGCAGTTGGCAGAGCATGGAGAGGTTCTTTTACATTAGTCATACGTAAATTACTTATCCCAGAGATTTATAATTGTTTGTTTTATAAGTATTTTTGGTGAAGGATTATTATCGTAGAATATGAGGCGTTCTTAACTGGAGTGCAGTCACTTTGAATCCCTTCAATGCAGCAACAATACCCGAACAATAAAAGCAGTTGTACATTGCTTTAAGCCGTTGTTTAAAAGCTAAATTTATACCCTTGGTGAATTGGTTCATTACTTGGAGATTTATATAACCTTACGATGTAATATTCTGCTCTCATGATATATATTTATGCATTCAAGTCACATCATGTGTATATCCACACAATGCCCTATTCGTGTTCATGCCTGATGTTTTATTTCCTCTTATATTGCTAATTTTGCTGCCACGTTTGAGTGTAAACCCACATGCACAGTCATTTGTTTACTATGTCGTCAATATATATGTATATAAGAATTATGGTCGGTTCCTTGTACAATTATTATAATTCATTTTCATTATTTACTTGCAGGTGTGACCTTTTGCCATCCTCACTGTGGCAGCGTATGATGACATCAGCAGTTTTTCACTTTTGAATACGGGGGACTTTGTGATGATGGGAGTTGTGGAGTGTCACTGATGGACTGATATCCTGATTCTGCATGGATAAATGGTGTATTCAACCATCTGCCATCGCCATGATTTTTTTGGGATTCTTGTTAAACGTGATTTACAAGACTGCATTCTGCTGTTATTGAGAGAAGATATTTTCACTTAGGCTTCATATTATTTTATTATTTTTTATTAATTTCTTTATCACTTTAAAAATTTTCCACAATTTTTTTTTTCGAATCCATCCTCAATGGCTTTCTACCTAATTTTGGGCATGTGGACATAAAGTAGCCCAATTGGAATGTTTAAAAAATATTTTGAGGGTTGCTTATCGGTTATATTTTGAGAAGTCTCGTATTTTGTAAGTTGTATAGATATGTGTTTTATGTTGGTTAAAGTATGGAGTGTACAGTGGAAGCTCGGTATAAAGAGTGCTCCCAATGGCTGGGAAATCACTCGCTATAGCGAGCGTTCGTTATATCCGAAGGTGATGGATTAAGCCTCCCAATTCCCACAGTTGTTCGTACTTTCTGTTTTTTTCGTTACCATGCTATTAGAAACAGGTCGAAGGGCCGTTTTAGTGCACAATTATATATTTATCGATTATTTGCGAATTATATGTTCCAAATTAATAATTTACGCTTTGCTTAAGTCTTCGAGCGTTGTTTGTCCGTTTATTAGGTAAGTTGTCGTAATGATTCGCCGAAATACGGCATTTTTCGGCGATCAAAAATATTTCTTGTGTAATTACTTATTTCCAGCCATTCCGAAAAATCACATTCAAATCTCTCGAAAAATAGTCGGAGCGAATATTTATTTACGCAAACAATTGCCTCCGTCGGTTGCGCTGCACATCGTGTGTTGCAAGCAAGGTCCCTATAAAATATAAGGACCATGGTTGCAAGGTGATAGAATACGTATTTTTATCATCCAATGATTTTAAGCCTCTCTCCAGCTCTTCAATTTTTAGCCTCAAGGACGCTATCTTTACCTCTAAGATTTTAGTATGCTCCTTCTCTTCTTCGAACAAAGTTCTGTAATCTAGATCGATCTAGACCAGCTGGTGCAGCTTCTTCCATTGGCATGTTTTCATCATGGCCATGAACTTCTTGTAGAATTGTTTCCATTGTAGTATTATGCAACTTAAAACACGATTTATCTCATCCTTTATAAATGGAAACATTACAATCCATTATGTAGGTATTCTACAAATGTAAGCACATCAACTATGAAATTGAAATAATAGCCGCATGAGAAACCACAAATGTGGACAAAATGTAGCCCACAATAAGGACTCGTTTGTTCACAATCATTGACTAAGAATTTCATTCATCCCCACAAATACTTGATATAGCCATTATGAAATTCAATTTGTGCATACAATGCACTGTACGACGAATGAATTTCACAAGCAATAAAACAAAGAAATACAGAACTTACTTCCTCTAAAGCCCTAGCCTCGTATTTAGCCCTCCATTTGACAACAGATGGAGGAGGACGTTTACAAGACTGCATGGGCAAGTTGAGTGTAGGGACTGCATTACTATGCAACCTCCAAATCAGCCGATAATCAAAAAGTTCAGCTTGTCCCTTTTAAAGTCTTCTGGAGCAAACGTGGCAAGAATCGGGATTCCATTTACCTTCTCTCTTGCACTTCAGCATCCAATTCTTTCTTATTATTGGGTACTTCGGAAAACTGTTCAAGATAATCACATTTCTATTATTTAAAGTTTCTTTACGAGTGAAATTATTCATTATTAGGAACCATGCCTCGTTATAGATAACCACCAAACATATTAACACCTAGGTACCTGTGCAAGGATATTTGAGCTCTATCCATTTTCGCTCTTTCAGCGCTATTTGCGCAAGTAGCCACCGTGCAACGCATTTCATGCAGTGTGGCTCTCAGTCGAGAGCAATAACCAAACCTAAGGAAAGTTCAAACAAAACACACATTCAAAAATTAACAATCTCAATACTGTACTCGTAGCGAGCGAATAAGGGAGATGCAATAATAAGCGAGTAAGGCGGATGTCTGCCGTGACGTCACGGGGTTTCGTCATGAGAGCCTGAGACCACCTTTCCTTTCACACCTTGGTGTGAATGCAGGTTAGGTTTAGCCGCCATATTAACTATCATTCTACCCTAGTAGCTAGTAGTAAACGGGGTATGAGGAACTGTATTGGGATTGGGACACAATACAGTGCCTCTAGAGCAGGACGGTTGGCCACGCCAGCTAGGGACTTTCCAGCAAATCTTTTGTACGACTAACAAAATGGCTGCCATTGTTATAGCGGATTAAATGAAACAAATATTTCAGCTTAATTTCATTGTATTCATAAAATACAAACAATGAAATCAGCACGTTTTCATAATAATTCAATATACAATACACAGTTCATTCAAGTCCATTAGAGTTATTTACAACAATACATTTTAACATAAAACAATTATCGGTGACACTTGAACTGAGCATCGCATCAAGTAGCACCAGTACATAAATACTTTCCTGTAAAATCAGAGGTTAGTGGAAAAGTAAATGGTGCTTTGGTTTAAGGGTGTCTCCAGTTACTTTTAAATAAAGGCTATGGTGCTCCTGAATCAAAACATGCAACAAGTCTGCATCTTTTTTGGACAATCACTTGGATAGAGTTAATTCTAAAATTTGCCGTAGAACTACGTAGAGCTCCCAGTATGGATTACTTTCGGACACCAATTGACTTAAGTCACCTATCATGGTTCCTAATAACCTCACGAAGAAAATCACCTCAGAGGAATTCATCATTAACTTCCTTCCCTTCATTAAACAGTCATAAGTGATGCATGGAGGCCTATTTGGCATATCTATGAGCCCATAGTCAAACATTTGTATTATTTCATTAAGTACTTGCAGATCTAATTCATTGTGAGGACCCACAACTATTCCCCTCAATATATGTAGCATATCATATGAACATATGCCCTCCCTCAGATCATGCATTTCGTCCACAGTATAATTTTTTGCTATGTGAAAAGATGGAATGTTATTCCAAACACAACATTCTTTTATCCCTGTTAACTTCTGGTCATTCAAAATAACATCTGAATTATAGCTATCTATGTCCCTTAATACCAAAGGAGGATCATGAGTCTGAGTCTCACTATCTGGCTTGGGGATTTTACATAACCTACAGAAATACCTAGCACTGAAGGACTCCACCATGCCCAGCATGGAGTTCAATCCCAAATTATCTCCTAACACTAATCCTGAAACAAAGAAAACGTGTTGTATACCCTGAGTGCTGTTAAATTCTACCCCTGTCTCCTCCAAATACTTTAATTACTTTATCAGAGGAGCAAAAGCTTTCTCATTCCCATATTCCTCATGACACCAGGTTTCAAAAAGTAGGACAAGAAATAATTGCTCAACAAGGAGCAATATTCTGGGGGCAAACAAGGAATTGAGGCATAAACAGCACCAAGCTTACCAGAATGAGGTCCCAAGGGATTGATGGCCTCAAAGTCATCATAATAAATAAACAATGGAAGCACTATATCATCAGAAGGAAACCTTTTCATTTTGTCAACCCACAAGTTGCCCTGAAAAAATTTTTTAAGGGAAGAAGGATCTGCTCTCAAGGAATCCATGTACTTGAGAGTATCATGAAGAGCATTAGGCAGTTCCAAATTTTTTTAAGGTTTGCCTCAAGGGGACAAACTGCCCACAGACATCAACAGTTTTCCCTTTAACACCCTCTTTAGTATCTCTCCTGCAGAAGCTGCGACCAATCACATGTGACTCAGGTGGTATATAATTCCCCGTTCTATTAAAATATTTTAGTCGGTGATACTCTGTACGTATATGCTTAAAAGGGTCTTTCAATGATTTAAACATCCTCCTAATATTTTCACAAGTCTCTTCTTCACATCCACATACCTTTAATGTTTTTTCAACCTAATCACATAATAGGCAAATGAAGCCACCCCTAAGAAAAGTGTTAGTGTCGTCAATTATACTTTGGATTTGAATGCGAGGCAAATGCTGGCTACTGTATAATTTTGATACAAACACTGCAGCAGAGGAAAGAAGGGACTTCTCAAACTCCTCAGGTGTGATTTCTGGGTTAACATGAACAACCTCCTCTTCTCCTGAGTTTAAACAGATAGTGTCTTCATTTGGGTCTTCAACCTCATGCACTTCAGTACCAGGATATTGGAGTATAAAATTATGCTCTCTCTGTAAATGCTTGCGAAATGAATTTTTGGAATGAAACACTCTATTATAGCAAGACACTTCTCCATATTTGTAATAATTACAAGCTGTCGGATGGATAATCGCATTATGTAGGAAGAGACTATGTATACTTGGAGTGGAAATTTGGCACTTCTCACACACAGGCATTATGAATGAAAACGGCATACGATATTTACAGAAAAACTATTTAATAGGATAAATTTTTTCCATTAAGTGAACTAAGTCATTGAAATGGTCAAATCCCCAAGCAATGTTTCCACAAAACTGAAATATGGTTCACAATGCGGATCCCTTGGTATTTTATATATCCCCCTTTGAAAGAATTGCCAAATTTGGCATGCCTCTGCTGGGTATTGAACATTCAATGCATGAAATGCCTTGAATGTAATATCCACTGCTTTCAGTGGTGTTTCCACTTCGTAAAACCTTGAACCCACAATGGCAAAGGATTGCTTCACATCCTTAAATGTAGGTCCTACAATGGCAGCAACAGGTTGTAGCTGGCAACCGTACTTATAAAGCCTATCCTTTCTCAGCTCCAACTGAGACTGCAGATCTCCAATGACCTATTAAAAATATTTCTTTTGATGTTATAACAATTTCTGAAGTACCCAAAATCAAACCTCACAAAAATTTAGCCTTGCCTCAAAATATTCATATTTGCATGTTTCAAAGAGAGACACTACTCACCTTAACATGCAATATAAATGCCTCTTGGGCTTCAAACTTGGACGGTCTCCACTCCTTCACAGCATTTGTTTGCTTTCTTGCAGTAACTGCTGGGAAAATCTTGCTAATGTTCAGCAATGCAATCACTGTCCTTTCATCTGAAAAAATATGAAAATGGAAATTATGTATGCTGAAAAACTTACAACAGCTTTACTGCATTATCTAAAAATTTAAACCACATGTGCTATCATATATTAATACTGACCTGGAGAAAGGGCTTCCTCAATTATCCTCCTCACCTCAGGGTAATGACTAAGCTTTAGCAAGAGAAAATTCAAGAGCTGAGGCCATTGAGCATATAAATTCATCGAACTATTTGGAAACTTCAGGCAAAAATCGTTTTCCAGCTATATAATTAAAAATAAAAACCTTAGTAAGAAATTAAAAAACAAATGATCAGTATACCTTTCTCAATATTTAAGTTATATAATTAAAATAAATTGTTACCACATGAAATAGCACATACCAGCATGTATCCTCTGTCAGTCTGTAATGCCGGATAATATGTAATGTAATCATGGACAGAGAAGGTCCCTTCATTTAGAGATTGCTTTGTTGAAATGTATGTCTCCTCCCAGTGCTGTAATACTTTTGTCCAAGGACCAGCATTATTTTTCAACCATTGGTGGGCATCTTCCACCTCTGAAAGGTCACCCTCCTCTGTCAAGTGAGCATAAATAAATAAATATATACACACAAACCTCATACATTTATTTATATATGTATGTGTGTGTGTTTTGGTTGAAGTGACAATCATGACAGACTAACAACATCAAATGGCCACAGCCAAAGAGAAAATAACCAAAGGACCTCAACCATTAACTGAAACTGATATTGTATTGTAAAGCAGCGAGATATTGAAAGATGAAGCAATAAAAGTTATGCGTGGTACAAATCTTAAAACTGATAGGGCATACCTCTTTCTTAAATATTACTAAATTTCTTGATTATCTTGATGAATGTACATATGTAAAATTTGTTGAATTTTAAATGATCTTGATACACCAGTTATTTTTACAAAGAAAGTTATTCTGCAAATTTGTGATGTAGCTGCACTATACAACAACAAATGAGGGATCCCCATAAATGTAACAGATTTACAACATGCAATCGTGCATGTTGGAAATTCTTTATTATTATTAAAAATTATTCAACTTACCTAAACAGGAACTCTCATGCGTCCTCTTTGTACTCCTTCTACCCTGGATCAGTCCAAGCTTCGCGTGAGTACGGCGGGTATTGTACCACTTACAGTAGAGCTTCCCTTTCCCTGTCTCACAAACTCCTTTTGAATCAATAGATATCCACGCTGCCTAAAATAATTTAACCCATCAGGAGTGAGAGGAGTACCCAAAATATCACTGAGGCCTTTATCACTACCTTCCATTACAAGAAAGAGCATCAAGTTTACTTAATAAGAAATTATCATCACCTGAGAGGTAAATCTCAGGAACACAGAAATGTGTTAGGTAGACAGAATAATTAAATTGACTGTAGTTATCTGAAGAATGAGGTAATGTACTCTCTAGATTCATAATCATAAGATCATACCTTACTTTCCGTGGGGAACAGCTGAACAATTTGGTCAGCTAAATAATTTAGCCTATCAGGAGACAATCTGCAAAACAATGAATACCTTTATATATTTGTCCTTTTGCATTCAATCTTTTCTTTAGTAGTGAAGAGAACATGTGTTAAAACCAACACAGGCTTTAAAATTAGATTTTCAATAGTTATAAGACACAATTGATTAATTTCATTTACAGCTAAATCAGATATAAACTCTTCTTTACTAAGAAGGTAAAACATGCAATGGCTGCTATGGCCTTAAGGAAGTACCTTTTATCAATGTCATCTCTCAGCTCATGGGCAATAATACGCCCAGCCAAAAGATCCCGTGCCTTTTTATCTAAAAATCCATTTTTTTTAAATGTCCCCAGGACTATACTTCCTTCACTTGATGACCGGAGAAGTTTTTCAAGATCCTATGGAAGAGTGTGCGGTTAAAAGAAGACACAACCACCAAACTTTGAGCATATCACCAAATATTGTGAAAAATTATGAAAAGCTGATGAGAATAGTGATGAATTCTTACTTACTATGTCCTCCTTTAAGGAACTTTGCCATTGACATGGTTTTCTATTGGAAGTTTCTGTTTTCTCCTCTTCAGATCTTACACCCACACTATTTGCATTCTCTCCCCTGGATGTTTTTAATTCAGAATTGGACAATAATATGATATCAGCATTCGAATCTTTGCGAGAAAAGGGTTAATATGGAAACATTAACATCAATATGTGTGGATATTAAAAAATAAAATCCACCTATACTTAAATCACTCAGAATTAAATAAGGCTAAATCACTGATAAAGGCATTTAAAATTGTTAGTTACAGTTAGTTTAGATGATACTACACAATGAGAAGTGGACACTTTTTAACATATTCAAATTAACAGAAACAGTCATGTATTAAAGAGATAAAGCTTATAAAAATGAAGGGAAAAGGTATCCATCAATTGTAATAATTCCTTCATTGGGACATGGTTATGCAAAATTAGGACTAGAGTATGATGTTTTACCATTGAAAGGAATCAACTCCAAAATATTAGGTTCACCTTCTTCAATAGTCAGGACAGGTGCCAGATTTTCCGAAGTCAAGGGTTGACTTGCCTACAACAGATAGAAACGAGTACAATATAAATCACATTCAACACATATATTCTATTCCAGATACTAACTGATACCATGAAACAAACAGTTCTTTCTTTTCTTTCTCAGCCCTAAGTTTCAGGCGAAACCTTATTATATCTCCTGCTAGAGGAACCAATTATTCCAACGTTTTGTCATCGATGAACTCGAGTAGATCTTCAGATATATTCTGCTCTAAATACATGAAAGTAAAAATTGGCTACCATATCTACCACTCTGGTATCTACATGGTTTGAAATTGCAGCCTCAATATCAACATTATATTCTTCCAAAGAGAAGACACAAATGAGAAGGGTGAACTCAAATCCAATGCTACAAAATTATCACATATTTTCCACCGATCAGTTTTTTTGATGAGGAGACTATTTCCCCTAAAGTGATTGGCTTAGAACCATCACAGTTTTTACTGATAATAGTCCACTATCATGCCCACGGTTAAGTTAGCTACAAATTGAACAAAAAGGACCACGGCACATGCGGCCGTGCCGAATCCAATTTCCCCAATTAATTGATGTGCTTATTTATACTATATGATCAGGTAGTAGTTTCAGATTATAACTTAGATACCCAAGAAGAATTAAAAATGGGTGTACACAAGATCATATAAACATCAATTATGTAAGGAAAGACTGTACTTAAGCATCAATGAAGACATGGATAAAACATGATGACCAATGTAATATTTCTACACACCTACCAAAAATGTATTGAAACAGATTATTAATGGCGCATATCACAAACAAAACCAGTTCCAATTGCTCAGGTTTTTAGTTACTTCACCTCTAAACGTTTTCACAACCTTGTCACCAAAGCCCCATCACTTCAATTTTTCAGCAAGTGACTCAGCCATATTTCAAGATCCCTGAGATTATCTGAGGAAAATATATAGAATTCCTCGTTAATTTCTCATTTCATTAAACGTTTTTCGTCATATAGATTATTGCCAGGCATACTGCACAATAGGTCCAATCCACAAATGAAGCCATGAGCAAGGGCTATTATGGGGACTTCTTTCATGAGCACATGTCTGCTTAAAGTATATGTCATTTAACGCGAAGTTTCACAATAATTACCATTAAAAATATTTCAATATGAATGAATATAATAAAAAATTGAAAAAGTACCATCAATATCTACCAAATCGTGAGGATTTCCTCAGATTCTTCCACAGATACCACAGATTCTATTTCCACAGATTCCACAGAAGTCACACAGCGCAGCACAAGTTGATCAAGAGGTGATAGTAGGGTTTTATCGAATCACCATAATTTGTCGGATGGTCATTGAATTTAGGATTTATCACTTATTTTACATGCTAAACAATACTAGATACGGACGAAAGCGCTGCGACAACAATTAAAATATGATAAATATGGTTACTATCTTGATTAGGGATGGGTACCTCGTCTGCTTCAGCAGCAATAATAGATGCAACAAGCATCCAGGCAACATCCATTAGATAATTACACTACTGACTACATATAAACAAACAGGAAGTTTAATTTAGAGCTGGAAAACTCATATTGAAAGCTATGGAAAATGTATCTTCCATTCAACAATATTAAATAAACAAAGTTTTCCCCTTCTAAATGAAGCAAAATAATTTAAAATGGAAGGAGGAATTCTTATATGAAATCATTTTTTCACAATTAAACATTTTTCTTACCCAGGTGTTGGTTTCACATTAAGATAAGCAAAACAATGCAGATAAGTGTTATATGCCGAGTAACTTGACCGGTTACTAAAACCATCGACAAGAACAATTGCTGCAGTTTCTTGATGTGAAACTCACTCCTATCAATAATGCATAAGAATTTGATAGTGCTGTACATATTATTACCATTTGGTAGCAACAGCTGGAAATTGAAAGTCCATTTTCATATCATAAATCGCTCCAAAAAGGTACCCATGCTAGCATTTATTATCATTTTGGTAGCAAAACCTGACAATTGAGTCTATTTTTATTGCATAAAACCTCAAAAAGCTACCCATGCTAGCTTGGGTAGCTTTTTGGAGTAATTTATGCTATAAAAATAGACTTTCAATTTCCAGCTTTTGCTACCAAAATGGTAATAATATGTACAGCACTATCAAACAACTAATCATGATAAACAGAAATGTAGGGAACGAACAAATATATTTCGTTTAATAGAAATGAGAAACATCATAGGAAATGAAATAACTGATGAACACCAAAAGATATATACCATGGACGTAACTTAGTTTTCAATATCATTTTCCAAAATAGGTACCGTAAGACACGTTTTTTGATGTAATTCACCATAAATTATGGATATAATTTTCACCAAAAATAAATTTATTGGAATACCTCACATAAAACTGTGGACTTCATTCCCACAAAAATGGATAACTTTTTTGGCATACCTAACTATTAATTTTTACTTTTGGAGAAACCTTATATTGCATACCTGACCTTTTAATATGAATTTCAAATTCACCACAAGAGATAACATTATTGGGATAACAGTCTATTAAATATGACATCATGTCCATCACAAGAGATAACATTATTGGCATACTTGACCTTTTATCATGCATTTCATATTCACCACAAGGGACAACATTACTGGCATACCTGACCTTTTATCATGAATTTCAAATTGACCCCCAATTCTACCCTGAAGAAGCCTCCAGCAGTGGAGGGTAAACATAGGTGGACAAAAACGAAAATGTGGAGAAACCCAAAAAACCACATCACTTACACATGGACCGCGAAAGTTTCAATAAATTGAATCTTGGAAACAATTTTCTACAATACCAGGATTCAGATCCACAATGAATCAAGCCCCATGAGAAAATCATCAACTGCTATTTTGTTCTTATGTGTAGTCAAGGGCTGGATTTGCATATTGCGTCATAGATCAATGAGATTGGCAAATGAAAATGAATTGCAGAAGGAGTGGGCAGTGTGATGTGAGATGGAAAGTGCGCGGAAGGGTTTATGTGATGGGTGCCAACTGTCAATTGTTTTCTATCATAGACACTTAGCGAGAGATAAATAAATAGAGAGGAAGGATGGAATTATTGGAAAAAAATTTCGGCTTCACTGACGGAAGTCAAGGGAAACTTCATGTACAGTTAAAGTGCAAATACAGAACTTGCAATTTCTTACATAAGAAGTGTGATAATTGATGTATGGCATTAACAGTAATATAGGTTTAACAGTGAGAGAGAGTTTGAGAGACCAAACAAAGAGAGAATTCCCTAAAATACAAGAAAAAATCAAAAGTATACATAATACACTTGAAGGATGACACCTCAATGAAGGAAAAAAAAGCAGTTATCTACTAAGGTATTGAATTTCATTGGGGGTTTTTGATGCCTTCCAGAGAACAAATACTGAGTAAATATTATAAAATAAACATTGGTCAAGACAGGCTATGAATATAAAAACTGCTGTCAAAATTAGGTTAAAATTAAATAACTTGATTTCACTACTCACCTTAGAGTCAACATTGAGAGCCTCTGAAATGGGGTGATCACTGCCATCATTGTCAGTATCCGTGTATGAACTGTAGTGTAGTGTATTCTCAACAGCAGTATCCTCTTCTGACTTAGTAGGAATCTGCAAGGGGATTTATATTGTTAGGCAATGGAGTGATGAGGGCAATGATTTATTCTTCTAAATTGTCCATTTTGGCTAACTACTACAACAATTGACACTTCAAAATTTATTTCCGTCATTCCTTCTACTGACGTTCGACTGGAGATTTTATTTTCAAACCACTTGGTATGGGTTCTTTTTCTTATCATCTCTGAATTCTCACATTCATGCACTCAACTGATTTAATTCCTGACTCACTGCCTGAGAGATTCAGCCCTGCTGAAAATCTATACTGTATTTTGTAGGAAACATCAACCCAAGCCCATAGAACTTAATTTAACTATCCAAATCCTATTTCCACTCCTACTGGGTCGTACTGTTTCATGTACTACAACAATCTACTAAACTCCTACTGTACTTTGATAAATCTGATTAGCATGATAAGTTTCCTTCAATATATGCATTTATTTGTAGCCTATATAAGAAAGAAATAGGATGAATAATGCATAAAACCTGTTGGAAGGTTTTCTCTTGGAAAACGGGGAATTTTTGAAGAGGTAGCTGTTACGGGGGGAAACTATCCCAACAATGTTCTCCATGAACTATTGTTCCCCCTGACATATAGATTAGATTCCCACATGGAACAGAGTCTCCTTGGCACATACAGTGATAGAATACCAATCGCCTGGAACAGAAGTTCCCCCCTCCCACTAGAACATATAGGTTCCACCCTGCGACTAGAGATCTACCATCAACATTTGCATGCATGGAAAACATCCCTATCTCAGCTTTTTTACACCTTAGGTGTAACTGAACATGTTGGGTTATAAATCATCAAAGTTGGTACTTCGTCCAAAGATCATCAAAAACCAACAATTTTTTACACGATGCCCATTAAAAATTATTACAATGCACCTCAAAAGTTTAATTTATCCCACAAATAAGTCATATAAAATACATAAAATTATAATGAGATAAGTTTTAAGTAGGCCTTCCTGTTGCCTTGTTAATTGTATCCGACTTGAGTGCACATAAATTCCATACCAACAGAAAGTCAGCAGCCATGGTAGCCAATGCACTTACATATTTTAAATAAGGGATAATTCTCTCTGAGGTCTCAGTTTGTAGGGAACAAGGTCTTTTTGTCCCAAATGAAAAAAATACCTGGGAAACTCTTTACGCTGTGATTCGGCAGAAAGAAATTTCAAGAAATTGGATTATGTTGCATATTCAAGGCTTGGGAAAGTTGGTCTTGGTAAGAAAACCATGCCACATATAACAAGACTTCAAAATCCAAGGACAATCACCAGGCTTATGTCAGAGAAAATTGATATCCATTTTATGTTGCTGATTGCTTTCTAAAAATATGTATTTTAGAGGACAATGAAATCTTATTATATTTGACATTAAATGACTGAATCATTCCATTATTACTAGAAATTTTTAAAAGTATTAACTTGACAATAAATTGATATTAGTGATATTAATAAGCAATGGCAATGAAGTATATTAGTTGAGGCAGAGGGAATATTATACTAATATGGCCACTCTGAAAAAAAGACACAGTGGCTTAGGTATTTACATTGCACAATACATGTCCTCCACACAATCTACATGGTATAGGAATGAAGTAATTGTGCATACATAATCTTTTGCAGAGAACAGTGGTAACTAAGCAAAATTATGGCATCTCTAACTATTGGTAATAATAATAATAATAATAATATTTTTTATTACACCGTTAGCAAGTACATGCATGGTTTCGTCAAAAGAAATTTGGACAGGACATGGTGGTGGTCAGTAATATATTAAAGCTTTAAGTATGCTGGATCTCAGAAATGAATCATTACTACAAGTATGTTATTACATGCTACTTTGCCAATCTCATTCCTCAGTAATTTTAATTCTGGGTGTCTATGGTAATCAATTACTAGTAAATTTTCTGATTTCTTCAGTATCCCTACTGAACTTTGGTGAATACAGTAGAGGTCTGGTAGGGCTACCGAACAGAGAATGTTACAAAAATCAGGTTGGCGAAAGACCCCAGAGGAAAAATTTACAGCAGAGAGGTCTCCCTTCAAATCATTTGAAGACACAATAACACGTTTGCAAGATGTGATTACAATATGAGTGAAATTAATTCACAAGACATGGAAGCCAAGTTGGTAATATGCTGGCCTGCATACTCAAAGTTCACAGCTTTAAATCCTACCTAGTTCATGCTGTTCTGTGTATCCTATCGTTATAGATTAGACATTGCAATATAAGCTTAGCTGTCTAAGTAACTAAACAAAATAAGTCTATTGCTACAATATTTATATATTGCCTTAACTGTAAGTTACCATGCTGGACCATAATGAAAAAAATCACATCCATCCCCCTCATCAACCTTTACCTCCAAAAATCTACCATGACAGGAAAGATTATTCAGATCATAATATATAAATCATATGAAACATGGCATTTAATCAAATTTGCCTAGGTAGGTAAAACTTACCCTTGAATCTAGAATTACATTGAAAACATTGTGGGAGTATGGTGAGCCTCCTCTACAACTTAACTCCCAATTTTCAATTCTGCATCACAAAGAAAATGAGTGCAAGGATGATTCACAAACTCACCAATATCAGTAAAATGTACCACATGACGATTTTAAATTATGTTTGTGACAGATAAATTAGGTAGACTTACCCATTTTGTAAGAAGTAAAGAACTAATATGTACATATCACTTCTTAAAACAAACAGATTTTATACTTCTGACTACAAATACTCAAATCACACTCTTTTTCCTGGGATTACTCACATCCATAGTTGGGCAAAGTTAATCCAAAAATTAACATCATTAATGTATGAAAAGCTAGTCAAAAAGTTAACTGCGTTAATCGTTAAATCGTTATCATGATGAAAGTGTAACCCGAGTTAAAGTTAAAAAATCTATATGAAATTGTAGGCAATTTTGAATTATGTGTTACTTAACATTTAGGTATTTTTAATGTTAATGAGCATAATAAGAATTTCATAGTCCGAAATAATTATTTCATAGACAGTATAGCTTAGGTAATGTAGACTTATATACATGAGGTATGGAGTTTCATAGTAATATACCGTTTAGGTCAGTAAAGTTGGACCTGATGCTGTTTGTATTTGATTATGGAAATAGAAACCTTAGGATACGCTGCTACCAGTACCTGCGATACCAAAAGATTCATCAATATTTTGCTGGCGTAGTTTTTTGCCATTAGATGGTGAAAAAACTATTGCCAGTCCTATTGACATAAGATGAATCCACGGCTGTTGAAAAAGCCTTAGACTTGGTTTTTGTTTACCCCTGAGTTGATCCTGCCTTTATTTTTTCTTCAAATTCAAAGAATTTAGATGGATGCGTTCTCTTCATGTGTTGTTAAAGATTGTATAGGGTAGAAACGTGAGCCTTGACTGTAAATTTTGTCTGTAAAAGTCTGATTGCAGTGCATACGCTGAGTTCTCTAGATTGCATTCTCAACACTACTCCTTCACCAAGTTATTACATGGTAATCGGCTCTAAACAAATATAACGGACTTAAATTAATGGAATTAAAAGTTAACGGAAGTTAATAAGAACATTAATAATTTTTGGATTTAACTTAAAAGTTAAATCGCTAAGCAATATGTTAACTTAGTTAATTAACGATAAACAGATTAACGTATTTCTGCCCAGCTATGCTCACATCAAAATCAATATAATAGTCTCTTGATGACTGCAACACTTCAGTGGGATTGTTATCAGTGGGGCTGTATGAGTGGGGTTGTATGACTGCTGGACCATTGAATTCCAGTGAAAACCATCCTCTTCACACTTCACAGCAATCTATGGGGGGTAAATGACGATTACCTACATAAATATCTTCCTATTATGAATAAAAGGAAAGAAAGCACATTAAGTTGTTCATTTAAACACATGTTGTATGGGCTAAAAAGAGTAAATGAGTGAAGATTAGGGGCCCAAAATCAAGGAATTTGCCTATAAATGTAAGAACCACCCACTGCACTAAAACATTGGTTTATAGTGCTATGGGAATCATTTTCTCTGTGTTGGTCTAATTCTCCAGTTATTCATTATAGCCTGGGTGGGATCATGAAAGTTCCATCAAATATTATAATGGGTCCTAGCCACCTAACATGCTGGACAGTTGATGAGCATAACATGTTGCATATGGATGGCAAGGATTCTCTCACTTAAATCCTTTCCATTGCGGAAGGATGATGAGAATTCTCATCATTTAGGCACACCATGGGTAAGTATTAAATTGTGTCATTTATGCATATGGTGATTATTTTTCATTTTCTTTCTGTTATTTATTAAGAATAATGGTAATGTAATTTTCAATAACCCTAAGTAATTTTGTTAATTTTAGCCATTTAAATCTATTTTAATCTCAGTCCAGTGTTCGATAATGATGCGTAAATTTAATTTCATGAACTTGAAACTTATTCGTCTTCCTTCTTCTTTTCAGAGGTTATATTTCTTTCAGAACTTCCACGAACACCCCACCTCCTTGCCTCATTGTTTATGGAATGTTTCTTCACATGGCCCTACCTTAGCCAGTGGCAAGGAACCGTATCTCCATCGCCACGAGGACCATATCTGTATTAACTCGCCTTCAGGTTCCTCTAACAACAGATGGAATGCACTCTCAGCTCTGCTCCATCAATGTAAACATTCATTATGAAAAGAATGAGTGGGCCAATAATGAATCGCTCACTTTCCTTCTTTAACTCCAGTTAGCTCCTTCTCTTGATGTGTCTTGAGCAGTTCGTTTACTTTACTCCCAGTGAATTCTGATTTTGGTGTCAGGTTTTTCTTGCCAGAGGGTTTACTCAACCCGTACTTATTGAAATATTCAATGCCATGGCATTGCATAGGAAAGACAGTGCTTTGTGAGAGGAAGAAATAACATTAAGGTCTGTGCACCGATGCTTTATCAGCTGTGTCATTATAGTATGATGAAGATAGTGAGGAGAGAGGAAGTGATTCAAATATTGTCGTGAAGGTCAGAAATAAAAATTCACTCCTCTCTTGATAAGTTAAAGTGACTCCAATAAGAGCACAAGAGAAGACAAGACTTCACCAGGAACCTCCACTGCATGGGAAAAAATAGATTCTGAGAAGAATTTGGAGCAATTTTTGGGCCAACCTGGTGGGAAACATGTCCCAGAAATGTGTACTATTCCACAAGTGTCCTTGACATAGTTTCCCTCTTTATTGCCAATGACTTGTACCAAATGAAGAGCATTCAGTCAAATCTCTGTTAATAATAAAATAATAATAAAAATAATACTAAAGTAATAATAAAAAACAACATAAATACGAAGAAACAGCAGAAACAGGTAAGTCGTCAGACAAAACACTTACTGAAATGAAAAATTCTTAGCTATATTGGATGAGTAAAACTTTAGCAATTTTCCACAATGTATTTTAAAATAATAAAGTACACCTGATGATGGCTTAGTAAGCCGAAACACGTGTTGTGTAATTTTATTATTTTAAAATACATTGTGGAAAATTGCTCAAGTTTTACTCATCCAATATGTATAAATTCCACTACGTGGCGCCTGATACTGTGATCTAAATTCTTAGCTATTTTGATTCTCATGTGGCAGGTGAGGAAAAATTCATTTAAGGAGTATTGGAGCACTGATCCTTTTTATTGCAATGAACATTTTTGGAGAATTACTGATGAGAAGCACATTGTAACAGATTTGGAAAGTGTGGCACTTCCGTAAAAATGAGAAAATTTTGGATGTGACGGACAGACTGTACAAAATAAGACCTGTCTTGGAATGAAATTTCAAAAATTTTTAAATGTACATATATATACCAAGGCGCTATCTCTTGATGAAGCAATGATTTCTTGGAGAGGAAGATAAAAAATTAAGACCTATAATCCAGCCAAATTCATTAAGCATGGCTTACTAGTTCGCATGGGTTTTGAAAGTGATTCTGGCGATATTGGTGATTTAGAAATATATTCGGCCAAGGGGAAAAAATAGGAATAAACCATCTTTTCTCTTTTGAAGCCTAGTCTCAATCTTTGGCATCAGGCATATCAAGATAATTATTACAACACCATAAAAATAGCAGAACTGCTCTTTGATTATAAAATTAGAGGTTATTGAACCATCAGACTATATAGTGGGCTCCCTGCCACATTGAGGCATGAGGCAAAAACATTTAAGAAAGGACAGCGCATGTTTTCTCACAAAGGTGAAGTTTTACTTGCTGTGTGGAAAGACAAAAGAGAGGTGAGGATCATTAGCACTAAAGCTGAAAGATAGCATCACAGGACTTTCGATTAAAAAAACTTTACTGTAAATTGAAATACAATCAGTGTATGAAAGGCATAGACAGAGCAGATAAGTGTTTATCATATTATACAATCATGAGATAAAGTATGAAATGGTGAAAGAAAGTCCTGTGGCTAATAAACTGTGCTCTTTTTAATGCTTTTAGAGTTTATGAAACACTTTATGAATCAAATAGCATTCGATCAAAGTTTTTCTGCTCCCTACCACCAAAGAGTGGGCAGCGAGTAGAGAGGAGCCACATGAGCCATCCTCAGACCAGGACAGAGAAAATCAGCTGACCGAGCATGCTCCTTTGAGAGATCACCCTCATCTACTCCTGAAGAACCTTTGTGAACATCATCTTGTCCCTATCGTAGGAAAGGGGAAGAAGAAATACCACACCCAAGATGCAAAGTGTGTTCTTACAGAAAAATTAGGAAAGAGATGAGGTATGTGTGCTCAACTTGCACTGTTCGCTTCCACAAGAGAAAATATTTTATGGAGTATCACACAAAGAGGAAATACTATGACAACTCTGGGAACGTTATTTTTCAAATCCCATTAAAAATTTCATTTTAAATAATTCACAGCATTTTTACTAATTCAATGCATTTTTAAACAGTCAGGTTTAAAAATCTGCCAAAGCCGAGAGTTAAAAGACAATTAAATACCTCAGTATGCAACACTTTAATACACAGCTGTTTCAATGTTACACTTCCGAAATGACCATTGAAAATTATCGATTAATTCTTTGGAAAAAAAGGAGGTCAGGTAAACACAACACCCTTTGTTGAACTTAGTAGCATGGAAAACACATTAGCTATTCCTAGTATCTAGAGAAACAACTTAATCAGTTATCGACTGATATTTATTATGTTTTTACCATGTCCACCTTTACAAGTTGTGCACTGTATTATGGGATTCAAATCACTTATGAATCATTCAATTATTCATTCACATTATTCATTAGGAATGAAATATGTATAACCATTCTTGAAGCACTCAACTCTCCACTCAAATAATACATTTCAAACAATTTCAATCAAAATCATGATTCAATTAGTTTGGTTCATGCCAATGAATTGTGACTTTTGAACGATTCATTCATTAGCCACACATCACTACTAGACACCAGATATTATGCTGTTCTAGCATTATTCCAGGTTCTACGGGCCAGCATTTTTTTTCCAGGTGAAAATATGTTAGGGTCCAAAACTGGTGCCTTGAGTATAGACAGCAATGCAAGCATAGTGAACATGAACATAGAGAGTAATTGGAAAAAAAAGTCCTTTAAAAAAATTGAGCTTATATTTATTAGCTTAGTTATCTGAGTTGATGTAGTTTCCAAGGACTTCTAGTGAACAATAGTGAGCAAATATTGTGAATAATTATTATACAATTAAGTTTTCCCAAAGGAAAGGCTACACAAAACACTTTTGAAATGTACATAAATGTGGATTATTTTAATTCAGTCCTCACCTTAGAATCAAGATTCAGGTCCTCTGTAACAGGCTGATTACTGTGGTCACTGTCAATATTCTTCCCTTCATCATGCTGCAGTGGCTCCTCAATGGCATTATCTTCTTCAGACTTTACAGGAATCTGAAGTGGAATGTATGAAATAAGAATTGAAACTCATTAAAAAAAAGTAAAAAAAACATCCTAAATTGTTGTCAATTGTTGCCGGTGGTACAGTGAACCAGCTAGTGCCAACCATCTCCCAATGCTTAATTAATAGGAGCGTGCTATTTACAACCAGCTGGTAGTCAACGGTATTGCCAATAGGAGCTTGCAACATGGTCACGTGTTTGTATTTACATGGGGGAGTCTAATGAAAACCGTAAATTCCGCACATGATTTTAAATTATGAAAATAATTATGCAGTGGTGAACTGGTATTGAAATTTTATGATATAGCATCATAGAATAAGTGGACGGTAGCCCAGTAGAAAATGGGGATGTAACGTAACAATGGCAAGGAAAAAACCATAGAGTGGTAAAGTATAACAGTCAAGAATTGACAAATGTTGAGAAAATTTATTCTCAAGTGATAAAGAAGTACATGCAATTGTGAGGGCTGGCCAAATAATTCACCATTATCTTAAGTGCAGGGAGCTTCATATTCACTAAAGAATTAAGATATTGTGAACTGATCAAATTGTGTCGAATTAAGCTGTTGTTGATTAGAGGAACAAAAATAGTGTAATCAAAGCTGATTCAAAGGGAAAGCAATGCTGAAAGGTCATGAAGGCCTCATGGGAGCCCAGATAGCATGTAAGTTTGTACTTCGATTGATTTTCACTTCCCAGACTTTCCTTAATTGTTAGTTTTCTGCAAGTTTGCTGCAAGCCATCATGCACATCTGCTTTGCAAGTTTTCACTAGACAGGATTTTCACTGACCTTGATATACTGCTGAGGGTTTACTACAAGTGAGTAATGTTAACAACTGTGTCCAATAAATTAAGTGTCTATTGTATGTATTCCGGAACATTAATAAGGTTAACAAGATAAATTTCTTTAACCTACCCTGAACATCAAGTTATTTTTGCAGCACAACTGAAGGAGGTCGTTCATCAATGATTAGGATAAAAATTTTAACAATCCATAGAGCAGTTTTGATGTCCTCCTGCTCTTTGGGCATTCAATATACTCCTAACAACCAGCTAACATAGTGGAAAGACGGCAACTACATATGTATTTCCTATCCAATGTAGATAGCATAGAACTTGTAAATGTCATAAATCTATTGACTCAAGCGATGCTCCCACACTCTATCCTTTTCCTGTCCTTCGATCAGGTACCAGGGCAGACATGGTCAAAAAACAGATAAACCAAACCCTTTGTATTAGTTTAGGTTTAAAGGTGCACTGACAATGATGATGATGTTCACCCTTAATGATATTGTGCACGCTGCATTGTTTGGCTTTACAGCTTATGGTACCTACCTGTATTATGTATAAAATATTAAGAAGTCCTGCTTATATTAGTAAATTAAAAAGATTTCATATTTTTATGTCTTCATCAAACAAATAACCAGAAAGTTCATCGTGTGCTGGTGACTTTGCATTTGTTGAATAAATTACCTAGTATTTTCATAGCTCTATGATAATGGAGTATTTTGTGGAATTTGTAGAGGGTTCAGTTAATTTTTGAGATATAGTGCTTTTCATATTTTGCAGAGACCCCGTAAGCTTGATAGGATACTATCATATTCACTGTGATAGCAAGGCTTGACCCGCTCATTTGAGCAGCTTTTCAGCATTTTAAGCATGTTGTCAGAGGTTATTGCTTCAGCAAAAAATCCTGTTCTAACCACAGCTTACTATAAAATAATGAATTCAAAAGACTGAACTACCAACAGACATTGAACCAAGATCTTGCTGTTGTCTCCGTGCTGCATGGGCAATGCCCACTTCTACTTTCCTGTGTGCCAGCGGTCCCAGCATTTTTGTATTAACTATCATCTTTGGCTGAATTCATTGAAAATGCTACATTTTCTAAGTCATATTAAAACTTTGACAACATGCCTTTAAGTCTGTAAGAAGCGATTTATTTGAGCTGACAAAGTGATAATTCAACTAATTTGAATAAATGATGTTAATCCATACGTCCATAAGCCACCATGTATTAGCAGTACTCCGAGCAATGAGAAATGGTGACTGCCACTTGGCCAACCATAGATAGACCTTAAATAAGGTCAATTGTTATACACCTTATTTACGTGGCCAACCTCTCCGCATACTGTGCCTCCAAATGGAATGGACTGATAGTGTTTGTACACTGATGTGGCTGCAGATGAAATAAAAACAAATGCATAGCTCTAAGCATTGGTTGGCGGCAGGCATACAGGCATGAACCTGTGCATATTTGGGCAAACAGGTTAGCAATTTATGTTTCGTGCAATATTATCACAGAGGAAATGATATAAAAAGTCACTAGAGATTGGCAGCACCAGTGAAAACACACCTAACGTGAACATAAGTACAGAACTGTTTAGTCAGGCATACAACACACATGTATTTTTTGATACTCAGCATGTCACATTGTTCCCTTCCCATTTATATTAGAGAACATTTCTAATATTTTACTCATAAATGAATCTGGGTTGACAAATAAAAATGTCATACAGGAAGTAAATAAGAGCATTAATTCTTTTTACAGGGAGGTGAAAGTAAAACCTCTGCAACAATATGTTCTTCCCAATCGTCAAGAGGTGGTAGCATGAATGTTATCATTATGCGTTTCTTTGCCCTCTAACCCTTGCTTTATACACATCACCAATGCATATACTGCAGACTATTGAGGAAATATATAACATTTTTAAGGCCAAATGTAGATTTGTCAAATAGGTATACATCGTTTCCATAGATTGCACTATATACTGTAGACTGTGGCAGACTTACTGTTCACACTTGCAGTTTATTTGCTCTGCACACTTGCTGCAAGTGCACAAAGTGGAAACTAGAAAGGTTGATACAAACTTGCTGCAAACCTGCAGACTTGCTTTGCTAGTCTGGGGCAAGTTTCTAAGACTTGATTTTCAATCCTGATGTATGTTTGCAGCAAGTATACTGTGTAGAGTAGAAGCATGAAAAAAGTTTAAACCTTACACCAAAGCTCACTGTCGGGAAACATACTCATCACCTACAGCAGAAAAATGGAAGAAAAAAAGGGATAATAAAAAGGTACGTTCACGGCAGCCTCCTGTGTGATCACACTGAGTACGTTCACAGCATCGAAAGGGTTAAAAAAAATAGTTTGGAAGTAAAAAATTAAATAGGATATAATGGCTTAGTTAAACAATACACTAACACGCACAAATTAAAGTGCAAATGTATAAATGTGGGAATGAAAGCAAAAATTCATCATTTAACCAAACCAAAATGTACAAATGAATGAATGATGAACAGAAAATAGAACCTGTTCTAATTTAGGTCATACATACATCATACATTTTTGTGCTTCAGGGACATCTGGTGGCAGAACACGGAAACGACACACTGTTGGTTCATCTTTACTGGAATTTGCATTACTCATCATGACTGATTTTTCATAATTTTTTGAACTTTTCTTTGTGTGCACTCTCTCTACATTATACTGTTTGACTTTTGCACCTCCTGCACAGTTCTCATAAAAGTGTTCTTGACCTTTTGGCCTATTTCGGATATTTTTTCTGCTCTAATCGACCTTCGAACCATTTGGACTACCTGATTTTGACAGAGGTAATGGCTTGGACCAGGGAGCAGGTAGACAGGCTAATGTGTCTTATTAGTAGAGCCACGAATTTTTCGCAAAACGATTTTTTCGCGAAATGACGCGAAATATCAAGATTATTTGGGATAATGCGAAATATATTCTCCTGAGCGAAAATAATGCAATTTTTTAGAATGTCTACGGGATATTTTGCGAAAATGTTGAATATATAGTGAAACCTCTACCTACGGAACATCTTTTCATCGTAAAATCCTCATCGCCGGCCAAAATTCAAGCATGTAACAGAGGGAAACATCTTTGTATCGAACCACATTATTTTCGACAAACCTCCGCACTTTGTACTTAGAGTGAACCCTTCCGAGACCGCGAAACTACGCCGAATGGAATTTTTCTCATATCTCCACGAAATATTACTGCTTCCGACTATTAAAATCAATCATTTTAACCGCTGACAGAAACCTTCCATTTGAATTCATTCAAATGCCCGTACAATATTAATCATCAGACACGTTTTACACGTACGCATCTAATGATTTTATATATCTTAGGGTTCTTTGACCTTTAATTGTGAATCAAACCATCAAAGGAGTTATTCTTATCATAATCCCTCTTGTAATCTCATCTTTATTCGTCCGAGCACCTAAATTTCATATAGTCGCCAAGCGATATTCGTTTGTTTTGTTTTTCTCGTTTTCGCAGCGCGATTTCCAACGTTATCCATGAAGCCGGCACGAATGTTACATTAGAGCTTACAATGTATTCATGGGTGTTTTCAAGTCTGTTTCCGCACTAATAGGCGCTTCAGACCGGGAGGAAAGGTATAAGGATAGGAATGGAAGGGATGGGGATAGGATAAGGTCCGAAGCCCCCTGAATCCATTACAATGTAGTCAGTACATTACATTGTATTCCCCGTGGAAGCCGGGTTCACATGGGAGTGGAATAGACGGAACGGATTGTGATTGGCTAGATACTTTTCCGCTTTCTGCCTGTTCCGTCTATTCCGCTCCCATGTGAACTCGGCTTGAGACTTTTGCTTTCTAGAGATTATTGCAGTTTGTCCACATGCAATATTAGTTGAGAGTTACGTGAGACTTAATTTAATTGCTATTCAGCGATCGATAGCAGAAGTGATACGTATGATACGTAAATTGACCTACGGAAAATGCCGAAAGCAGTAACTGTGTTTGACCGTGAAAATCAGTTTCGTAGTGAAGGTTTCTATGTTTTTGATAAGCAGAAGAAAATATTAATGTGCAAATACTGCAATTGCCGAATTGAATGGACACGTAAAGATACTTGCGCTAAACACTGTGAGGGTGCAGGACATAAGAAATTCAAAGAAGAAGCAAAGGAGAAGGGTCAATCAGTGAAACGGCAAGCTTCACTCCAAGAAACCTACCAAAGTTCTAAAATGGCAAGGGTAGAAAAAAATCAATTCGTCATGGCCACCTGTAAAGCATTTTTGGAAGCCAATATTCCAATAGAAAAACTAGATAACCTCAGTCTGCGATCATGGATGAGTGAATATATCCCAGGTGAGCATCTCTTTAATTTATCTCTATATTTTTAGCTGGTAATACTGATCTTTTTGCCGTATAACCTTTGGATATGGCTTGCTTTATCTTCTTCACTGACGTGCGATAAATTATGTATCCTATCTTCTACTCTGACAATATAGTGTTTATCTACTCAAAAGATATTACTGGACTGAGCCTGATAACATGGAAATTTTGTGTTGCAGTTAATATTTCGTATATTTTCAGGTGCTGGAGATTTGCCTTCAGCTGATATGATGCGGAAGACTTACATCCCTCAAGTCCGAGAAGATGAGGAGGCGTTTTTGAGACAAAATGTAAAAGACCAACAAATTTCAATTCTCTGTGATGAGACGACAGATAGAAAAGGGCAGTGTGTTTTTCTAGTTTTAATTAAAATCCTAGAATGTAGTGACAGTTCCAAATTGTATGTCGGGGGGGCAAAGATTTTATCAAATGCCAATGCTACTGAATGTGGTCGGGCAATTATGGACGTTGTTAACAAGTTGGAAATTTCTTTAACAAATGTTTCTTGTATTGTTACTGATTCTGCTGCATATATGAAAAAGTGTGTTGACAGCCTGAAAGTCCTGTTTGGTGAGTCCCTGGTGCACATACAATGCTGGGCACACAAACTTAATTTAGTGAGCACTATTTTTCAGATTAATTTAAAAGAGTTAAATGAGTGTATACTGAAGGTGAAAAGTGCATTTCTGAATACAAGAAAAAGAAAACATGCATACCTTGCTTTCTTGCAGGAGAAGTATTCAGAGGGTGAAAAGAAAGCTAAGCTTTTTCCATCTCCTGTAGCTACTCGCTGGAATTCTTGGCACAAGGCTGCCATTTATGTTAATGAGTATCTTTCTGATATCCGAGAATTTTTCTCATTGATGGGGGAGGGTGGAAGTGCTGTACATAGGTTAAGTAGCCTGACTGAAGAAGAGGTTGCTATTATACAGTGCCAAGCAGCATTTGTTGTTGAACATTGTAAACCAATTGTGAAGTTGCTAGAATGCCTTGAGGGTGCATATCCTTATTCATACAAACTACAAAGCAAATTAATAGATATAGGAAATAAACTAAAAATTGTAAGTGATGGTAGTTTTGGGAATGACACATCTGCTCTCATAAAAAATCTTCCAAAAAAACTTGCACCTGTATTGACGGCAACATTAACTAATGCAGCAACGAAGGCAAAAATCAAGCTTTCACAGTTACAGCATGGAGATACAGCCAAGGGATTTCTGCATTCTATTGGCCAACTTTTTGATGAAAGGTTCATGAGATCCACTATGAATAATGATATTATCAGGGCCTCAAAGCATCTACCACTAATGGCAGCTCTATCTTCACAAGTGGTTCTCGAGGGTCATGCTGCTGTTAAAAGTTCGTACACAAAGGCACTCTCTAATGGATCTGGATTTGACCTCATGGCAGAATTACTTAACTTAAAACAAGACCATGCTGAGTTTGTTGATGCGAGTGTTAAATCACTGTCGGTACCAGTGTCTAATGTGGACAGTGAACGTGGATTTTCAGCTTATACAAATATACTAAGTGATCGTAGAACAACTTTGACACCAGAAAATGTTGAACTGATGCTCTCTTTGACATTTGGAGACTAACTGTTGTCGCTGTACATGCATAAGAATCTAACTGATGAGAAGTTTTCTTGTTTGAGAAGTTTTTCTTTGGTGAAAGTTATTAATTTTTTTCATGCCCCTTATCCTTTTCGAAATAAATAATTGTTTGTACTGATATTTTGTTTCTTTTTATTGTTTTTTTACATCCTTTTATGAAAATGTGAAATTCTACTTTAATGTCTTCTTATAGCAGACAAGCGGTCTAACTATTTATTTATCTCATTATTGTAACTGACTCCATGGTTACACATGATTACGTGCAATTCTGTGTTGAAATTGTATTCCAACACTATGCCTCTATTTTAACAAGATTATTAACCAAACTTGATTAAACTCACTCAAATACATTAAAATGAAAATAACTTCTCTCCAGAACAGTCATCAATATAGTAATGCAAGGTATCACCAAATGGCGTTTGAGAAATCTCGGATGAATCATTATTTTTTATACACCGAAATTTAGGGCCATTTCCCATTTTTTATCCCGAAATGGGTAATTTTAAATGACGAAATTTGAGAGTTTTATTTACCACAAATTCTTGCCTCTACTTATTAGCAAGAGGCAGTAACTGTTCGACACCTGGAATACCCTGTACAAGAACAAGGGGAGGGCAGTTGTTATGCAAAAGGTAGCAGAGGAGATGTGTGCTGCAAGGTAGGAATTATGAAATCATAATGCAAATAATTGCAGCAGCAGAAGCATTTTTCGCTTTAACAGAATCCATCTATGAGTTTAGTCAGACAAAAATTAGAATTAAACAGTACATCAACAATGTTCCTTTCAGGTTGTCCAAAAGGTGTCAAGGTTAAAATAGGAGAGATATCTCCAGTGGAAGCGAGAGATCAATTAAGGGTAATCCAGGAGCTGCAAAGGTCAAATACGAAATCAAAATGTCCAAGCAAGCAGAGGTCAAAACAATAATATAAAGATCTGAGCCATCCACAAACACAACTCAACATCCAACTACCAAACCACAATGTGAATATCACACTTATGCTTTATGCCACAGGGCCACTATGCGTCTCCCTGGGTTATTACAGCTGAAAATCGAAAGTCGATTTTGGGAAGATTGGTCTTTTACATAGTAGCAATGGTAATAATCATCAATTGTCGTCTTTCACCATTTGAATGTTGCACTTAGTAAAGATGAAGGCCTCACAATCGCAAACTCATACCCGACAATTTGTGCAAATGCATGTACTGTTCCAAGCGATCGGAACCATTGATTCATCTAATTGTTCACACCAAGCTATATGAAACCATTCACACAAATGTACATGAACTTGTACACATTATTGTATCGTGTAACCAGGCTTTAAAGAATACTTTCATATAATGTCAAGACTGTAATTCCTTAACCCACCAGAACTGATGGTATAACCAGAATCAGAAAAAAAGCAAATAAATCCGTGGGAATAAAAATAGCAGATGTTTTATGCTCTCAGGAGACAAATTGAGAGGAGTGCCTAATTTGCGATTTTGTCAATTAGAATAAAAAAGTGATGTAAGTCCAAAACTGCTGAAAACCTGCTATATAATTAAGAATTTAATGATGCAAATAATTAATTTTTAAATTTTTTTGTAAGACATTTGGCTTCAAAGAAGAAGTAATAAAAAATTATGATGAATTTCTACAGGATTCATCATTTTTCTACACCCCATTAATATCACATAATTGGAACAGTAAACCAAATAATTAATACACACTAAAATTATTAACAATTTTCAGAGGAATTACAAAATGGACAAGTGGATTACTTAAACCATTGCCCTGGATATTAACAATTAGGCCTTCGGGCAAGAGACAACCTATCTATCTCTTGTAATATATTAAGGTGACCTAATTTTTTATAATTTACTGAAGTTTTAGCACATACATTCTATTTCCTCAGGAAACACGTCCAAATAAAGTTCCAGCTTGACATGTAGGTAAATGACATCATAACCTACCATGCGTTTGATATTTTCAATATATTCCTTCAATTTTTCAGAAAACGCAATGCATAATCTTTAAACCTATTGTTACACCTCTTCACAAATCTGGATGTCCTTTGCTGAATCCAACCTCATTGCAACATAAAAACTAATTTACACGCATACCATTCTTACACACGATGCACATAGTAAGAAGGGGTTCATGAGAAATATATATATAATTGTATGGTAAATAGCTATATCATCACATTCGGTGATGCGAACTTGGTTTACCTGCCAGATATTCCCTCTTATGCGATTGTCATAAACTTCCTGGCTCTCCACGCAGCGTCGCTTGAAAAAGTAGAACTCCCTCAACTTTTCCAAGCAAATGGAACAAACCAGCCAAGGATACAAGGCTTCTCTCACGACCTGAGAAATTTAATATCAGCAATGGTTTATTGAATGACAAAATAGATTCAGACGTCAACCACCCAAACAATACAAGTGCGGGAGAGGAAAGCACTAAAGATAATCACAAGTACAGGCAAAGGACTGGTATGAAATTAAACGCAATAACTCACCACTAACCGCAGCAGATCTTCTACTGCTAGTTTCATCACGAATTCGTCTTCCGTATTTTCTTCTAGTATATCAACTAAATGGCAGCCGGTACTAAGGCACAACCTACAGATACGATGCTCTCGTAATCCACGCATTGTGACACTTTGTAATAGCTCGCGTTGGATACTATATCTACGCTAGATACATCAAGGAACTAACAAACGAGAAAAATACCATTATTATTCTCCAAATGAGTATGATGATCGAAAAAAACGTTGGTGAAATTAAATTCTATCGTAAAGTTGAATCCTACATGAGAAATTAGAAAATACAACGCAATTTTTCGACAGGAATGACCGCACGAAACATTCAAGGGTTACACAAACAAACGTCAACTTAACCCAAAATCAAGAAAATGACGATCGTCGTCGAACAAAGTCCGAATTAAATATAGTTTAGTGCGTGGTTTGGTGACTATAAATTATTTTTATGGTCGGAAAATGCTGAGTAAGACCACGTAATTCTATTTAACAAACTAGGTATCTATTACCATTCAGATTTACCCAACTGTTTTTCATTAGTAATATTGCAAATTCTTTCGCAAGTTATAGCTAGAACCTATCATTTAAAGGATTTTACTCAACCTTTTCTTACTTACCGGAAGTTGGCCCACGGACTTCCATCCCACGTCCCTCTGTAACCCGACCACTCAAATTACGCACGGAAACCAACCAAGAGCGTCAAATTTTCCCAAATGATGTATCTACAGCGTAAAATATACCCAAAGACATATGATTATATTAAAACACACATTTTAACATTAAAAGAAGGCGAAACTAAGAAGGAACGACCGTCGTAATACCGTGATAAATACATTATGCGTAAATATGCATAAGTTATCGTCTGCAGGCATTTTATACCACGTAATACAAACCTCGTGGAGACAGGGAAAATAAGGAGTAAAATTATTCCAAAGAACTGTATCCTGCGAAATATGCAATCACCAAAGCAAAATGCGGAAAAGTGTACAATTTCTCTTCCACGCATATATCTCCGTTAGCAGCACATTCATCTCTCCACATTTTTTATATTACCTTCGCAATAACCCACTTTACCAAACACATACGAGTTACTGAAGTCAATTCAGCTAGTTTCGCCGCAATTACCATCCCAAAACAGGTCAAAACCACTGCGTAATCGCAAAAAACGCGGAGGTTGCTTAAGTATTACTTCTCGGCCAATTTCTCCGATACCAGCACATAGAGCTCCCTGAATTTTTGCACAGGCATACTACACTATGTCCTCTACCATATGCATTCGGTTAATTGAACTCAATTCACCTCATTCATACCATCCCACGTACCCTTATCACGCGACATCCGAGAAATTTCGTCAACCCTCCTGAGGGTCGGAGGTTAATACATAATTCCATAAATTATATCTCGGTAACCAGCACATTCATATCCCCAAATGTTTCTGAGTACGTACATAGTATCATAGTCCATGGAATACATATGACATTCTTAAGTCAATTCAGCTCGTTTACCCACAATACCCATCAAACCATCGCCGCAACGCGAAAAAAAACATCGCGAAAAAGTGTACAATTTCACTTCCGCGCATATATCTCCGTTAGCAGCACATTCATCTCTCCACATTTTTTATATTACCTTCATAATAACCCACTTTACCAAACACTTACGAGGTACTGAAGTCAATTCAGCTAGTTTCGCCGCAATTACCATCCCAAAACAGGTCAAAACCACTGCGTAATCGCAAAAAACGCGGTGGTTGCTTAAGTATTACTTCTCGGCCTATATCTCCGATACCAGCACATACAGCTCCCTGAATTTTTGCACAGGCATACTACACTATGTCCTCTACCATATACATTCAGTTAATTGAACTCAATTCACCTCATTCATACCATCCCACGTACCCTTATCACGCGACATCCGAGAAATTTCGTCAACCCTCCCGAGGGTCCGAGGTTACTACATACTTCCATAAGTAATATCTCGGTAACCAGCACATTCATATGCCCAAATGTTTCTGAGTACGTACATAGTATCATAGTCCATGGAATACATATGACATTCTTATTTCAATTCAGCTCGTTTACCCACAATACCCATCAAACCGTCGCCGCAACGCGAAAAAAAACATCGCGAAAAAGTGTACAATTTCACTTCCGCGCATATATCTCCGTTAGCAGCACATTCATCTCTCCACATATTTTATATTACCTTCATAATAACCCACTTTATCAAACACATGCGAGTTACTGAAGTCAATTCAGCTAGTTTCGCCGCAATTACCATCCCAATACAGGTCACATCTACTGCGTAATCGCAAAAAACGCGGTGGTTGCTTAAGTATTACTTCTCGGCCTATATCTCCGATACCAGCACACACACCTCCCTGAATTTTTGCACAGGAATACTACACTATGTCCTCTACCATATACATTCAGTTAATTGCACTCAATTCACCTCATTCATACCATCCCACGTACCCTTATCACGCGACATCCGAGAAATTTCGTCAACCCTCTCGAGGGTCCGAGGTTAGTACATATTTCCATAAATTATATCTCGGTAACCAGCACATTCAAATCCCCAAATGTTTCTGAGTACGTACATAGTATCATAGTCCATGGAATACATATGACATGCTTAAGTCAATTAAGCTCGTTTACACACAATACCCATCAAACCGTCGCCGCAACGCGAAAAAAAACATCGCGAAAAAGTGTACAATTTCACTTCCGCGCATATATCTCCGTTAGCAGCACATTCATCTCTCCACATATTTTATATTACCTTCAAAATAACCCACTTTACCAAACACATACGAGTTACTGAAGTCAATTCAGCTAGTTTCGCCGCAATTACCATCCCAAAACAGGTCACATCTACTGCGTAATCGCAAAAAACGCGGTGGTTGCTTAAGTATTACTTCTCGGCCTATATCTCCGATACCAGCACACACAGCTCCCTAAATTTTTGCACAGGAATACTACACTATGTCCTCTACCATATACATTCAGTTAATTGAACTCAATTCACCTCATTCATACCATCCCACGTACCCTTATCACGCGACATCCGAGAAATTTCGTCAACCCTCCCGAGGGTCCGAGGTTACTACATATTTCCATAAGTAATATCTCGGTAACCAGCACATTCATATGCCCAAATGTTTCTGAGTACGTACATAGTATCATAGTCCATAGAATACATATGACATTCTTAAGTCAATTAAGCTCGTTTACACACAATACCCATCAAACCGTCGCCGCAACGCGAAAAAAAACATCGCGAAAAAGTGTACAATTTCACTTCCGCGCATATATCTCCGTTAGCAGCACATTCATCTCTCCACATATTTTATATTACCTTCATAATAACCCACTTTATCAAACACATGCGAGTTACTGAAGTCAATTCAGCTAGTTTCGCCGCAATTACCATCCCAATACAGGTCACATCTACTGCGTAATCGCAAAAAACGCGGTGGTTGCTTAAGTATTACTTCTCGGCCTATATCTCCGATACCAGCACACACAGCTCCCTGAATTTTTGCACAGGAATACTACACTATGTCCTCTACCATATACATTCAGTTAATTGCACTCAATTCACCTCATTCATACCATCCCACGTACCCTTATCACGCGACATCCGAGAAATTTCGTCAACCCTCCCGAGGGTCCGAGGTTACTACATAATTCCATAAGTAATATCTCGGTAACCAGCACATTCATATGCCCAAATGTTTCTGAGTACGTACATAGTATCATAGTCCATGGAATACATATGACATTCTTATTTCAATTCAGCTCGTTTACCCACAATACCCATCAAACCGTCGCCGCAACGCGAAAAAAAACATCGCGAAAAAGTGTACAATTTCACTTCCGCGCATATATCTCCGTTAGCAGCACATTCATCTCTCCACATTTTTTATATTACCTTCATAATAACCCACTTTACCAAACACTTACGAGGTACTGAAGTCAATTCAGCTAGTTTCGCCGCAATTACCATCCCAAAACAGGTCAAAACCACTGCGTAATCGCAAAAAACGCGGTGGTTGCTTAAGTATTACTTCTCGGCCTATATCTCCGATACCAGCACATACAGCTCCCTGAATTTTTGCACAGGCATACTACACTATGTCCTCTACCATATACATTCAGTTAATTGAACTCAATTCACCTCATTCATACCATCCCACGTACCCTTATCACGCGACATCCGAGAAATTTCGTCAACCCTCCCGAGGGTCCGAGGTTACTACATACTTCCATAAGTAATATCTCGGTAACCAGCACATTCATATGCCCAAATGTTTCTGAGTACGTACATAGTATCATAGTCCATGGAATACATATGACATTCTTATTTCAATTCAGCTCGTTTACCCACAATACCCATCAAACCGTCGCCGCAACGCGAAAAAAAACATCGCGAAAAAGTGTACAATTTCACTTCCGCGCATATATCTCCGTTAGCAGCACATTCATCTCTCCACATATTTTATATTACCTTCATAATAACCCACTTTATCAAACACATGCGAGTTACTGAAGTCAATTCAGCTAGTTTCGCCGCAATTACCATCCCAATACAGGTCACATCTACTGCGTAATCGCAAAAAACGCGGTGGTTGCTTAAGTATTACTTCTCGGCCTATATCTCCGATACCAGCACACACACCTCCCTGAATTTTTGCACAGGAATACTACACTATGTCCTCTACCATATACATTCAGTTAATTGCACTCAATTCACCTCATTCATACCATCCCACGTACCCTTATCACGCGACATCCGAGAAATTTCGTCAACCCTCTCGAGGGTCCGAGGTTAGTACATATTTCCATAAATTATATCTCGGTAACCAGCACATTCAAATCCCCAAATGTTTCTGAGTACGTACATAGTATCTTAGTCCATGGAATACATATGACATGCTTAAGTCAATTAAGCTCGTTTACACACAATACCCATCAAACCGTCGCCGCAACGCGAAAAAAAACATCGCGAAAAAGTGTACAATTTCACTTCCGCGCATATATCTCCGTTAGCAGCACATTCATCTCTCCACATATTTTATATTACCTTCAAAATAACCCACTTTACCAAACACATACGAGTTACTGAAGTCAATTCAGCTAGTTTCGCCGCAATTACCATCCCAAAACAGGTCACATCTACTGCGTAATCGCAAAAAACGCGGTGGTTGCTTAAGTATTACTTCTCGGCCTATATCTCCGATACCAGCACACACAGCTCCCTAAATTTTTGCACAGGAATACTACACTATGTCCTCTACCATATACATTCAGTTAATTGAACTCAATTCACCTCATTCATACCATCCCACGTACCCTTATCACGCGACATCCGAGAAATTTCGTCAACCCTCCCGAGGGTCCGAGGTTACTACATATTTCCATAAGTAATATCTCGGTAACCAGCACATTCATATGCCCAAATGTTTCTGAGTACGTACATAGTATCATAGTCCATAGAATACATATGACATTCTTAAGTCAATTAAGCTCGTTTACACACAATACCCATCAAACCGTCGCCGCAACGCGAAAAAAAACATCGCGAAAAAGTGTACAATTTCACTTCCGCGCATATATCTCCGTTAGCAGCACATTCATCTCTCCACATATTTTATATTACCTTCATAATAACCCACTTTATCAAACACATGCGAGTTACTGAAGTCAATTCAGCTAGTTTCGCCGCAATTACCATCCCAATACAGGTCACATCTACTGCGTAATCGCAAAAAACGCGGTGGTTGCTTAAGTATTACTTCTCGGCCTATATCTCCGATACCAGCACACACAGCTCCCTGAATTTTTGCACAGGAATACTACACTATGTCCTCTACCATATACATTCAGTTAATTGCACTCAATTCACCTCATTCATACCATCCCACGTACCCTTATCACGCGACATCCGAGAAATTTCGTCAACCCTCCCGAGGGTCCGAGGTTACTACATAATTCCATAAGTAATATCTCGGTAACCAGCACATTCATATGCCCAAATGTTTCTGAGTACGTACATAGTATCATAGTCCATGGAATACATATGACATTCTTATTTCAATTCAGCTCGTTTACCCACAATACCCATCAAACCGTCGCCGCAACGCGAAAAAAAACATCGCGAAAAAGTGTACAATTTCACTTCCGCGCATATATCTCCGTTAGCAGCACATTCATCTCTCCACATATTTTATATTACCTTCATAATAACCCACTTTATCAAACACATGCGAGTTACTGAAGTCAATTCAGCTAGTTTCGCCGCAATTACCATCCCAAAACAGGTCACATCTACTGCGTAATCGCAAAAAACGCGGTGGTTGCTTAAGTATTACTTCTCGGCCTATATCTCCGATACCAGCACACACACCTCCCTGAATTTTTGCACAGGAATACTACACTATGTCCTCTACCATATACATTCAGTTAATTGCACTCAATTCACCTCATTCATACCATCCCACGTACCCTTATCACGCGACATCCGAGAAATTTCGTCAACCCTCTCGAGGGTCCGAGGTTAGTACATATTTCCATAAATTATATCTCGGTAACCAGCACATTCAAATCCCCAAATGTTTCTGAGTACGTACATAGTATCATAGTCCATGGAATACATATGACATGCTTAAGTCAATTAAGCTCGTTTACACACAATACCCATCAAACCGTCGCCGCAACGCGAAAAAAAACATCGCGAAAAAGTGTACAATTTCACTTCCGCGCATATATCTCCGTTAGCAGCACATTCATCTCTCCACATATTTTATATTACCTTCAAAATAACCCACTTTACCAAACACATACGAGTTACTGAAGTCAATTCAGCTAGTTTCGCCGCAATTACCATCCCAAAACAGGTCACATCTACTGCGTAATCGCAAAAAACGCGGTGGTTGCTTAAGTATTACTTCTCGGCCTATATCTCCGATACCAGCACACACAGCTCCCTGAATGTTTGCACAGGAATACTACACTATGTCCTCTACCATATACATTCAGTTAATTGAACTCAATTCACCTCATTCATACCATCCCACGTACCCTTATCACGCGACATCCGAGAAATTTCGTCAACCCTCCCGAGGGTCCGAGGTTACTACATATTTCCATAAGTAATATCTCGGTAACCAGCACATTCATATGCCCAAATGTTTCTGAGTACGTACATAGTATCATAGTCCATAGAATACATATGACATTCTTAAGTCAATTAAGCTCGTTTACCCACAATACCCATGAAACCGTCGCCGCAACGCGAAAAAAAACATCGCGAAAAAGTGTACAATTTCACTTCCGCGCATATATCTCCGTTAGCAGCACATTCATCTCTCCACATATTTTATATTACCTTCATAATAACCCACTTTATCAAACACATACGAGTTACTGAAGTCAATTCAGCTAGTTTCGCCGCAATTACCATCCCAATACAGGTCAAAACCACTGCGTAATCGCAAAAAACGCGGTGGTTGCTTAAGTATTACTTCTCGGCCAATTTCTCCGATACCAGCACAAACAGCTCCCTGAATTTTTGCACAGGCGTACTACACTATGTCCTCTACCATATGTATTCGGTTAATTGAACTCAATTCACCTCATTCATACCATCCCACGTACCCTTATCACGCGACATCCGAGAAATTTCGTCAACCCTCTCGAGGATCTGAGGTTAGTACATATTTCCATAAATTATATCTCGGTAACCAGCACATTCAAATCCCCAAATGTTTCTGAGTACGTACATAGTATCATAGTCCATGGAATACATATGACATGCTTAAGTCAATTAAGCTCGTTTACACACAATACCCATCAAACCGTCGCCGCAACGCGAAAAAAAACATCGCGAAAAAGTGTACAATTTCACTTCCGCGCATATATCTCCGTTAGCAGCACATTCATCTCTCCACATATTTTATATTACCTTCATAATAACCCACTTTACCAAACACATACGAGTTACTGAAGTCAATTCAGCTAGTTTCGCCGTAATTACCATCCCAAAACAGGTCAAAACCACTGCGTAATCGCAAAAAACGCGGTGGTTGCTTAAGTATTACTTCTCGGCCTATATCTCCGATACCAGCACACACAGCTCCCTGAATTTTTGCACAGGAATACTACACTATGTCCTCTACCATAGGCATTCGGTTAATTGCACTCAATTCACCTCATTCATACCATCCCACGTACCCTTATCACGTGACATCCGAGAAATTTCGTCAACCCTCCCGAGGGTCCGAGGTTACTACATACTTCCATAAGTAATATCTCGGTAACCAGCACATTCATATGCCCAAATGTTTCTGAGTACGTACATAGTATCATAGTGCATGGAATACATATGACATTCTTATTTCAATTCAGCTCGTTTACCCACAATACCCATCAAACCGTCGCCGCAACGCGAAAAAAAACATCGCGAAAAAGTGTACAATTTCACTTCCGCGCATATATCTCCGTTAGCAGCACATTCATCTCTCCACATATTTTATATTACCTTCATAATAACCCACTTTACCAAACACATACGAGTTACTGAAGTCAATTCAGCTAGTTTCGCCGTAATTACCATCCCAAAACAGGTCAAAACCACTGCGTAATCGCAAAAAACGCGGTGGTTGCTTAAGTATTACTTCTCGGCCTATATCTCCGATACCAGCACACACAGCTCCCTGAATTTTTGCACAGGAATACTACACTATGTCCTCTACCATAGGCATTCGGTTAATTGCACTCAATTCACCTCATTCATACCATCCCACGTACCCTTATCACGCGACATCCGAGAAATTTCGTCAACCCTCCCGAGGGTCCGAGGTAGAAGCTAAAACGGCGAAACTGGCTGAAATGACTTCAGTACCTCGTATGTGTTTGGTTAAGTGGGTAATTATCTAAGTAATATAAAAAAATTGGAGATATGAATGTGCAGCTAACGGAGATATATGCGCGGAATCGTTATTGTACACTTTTTCGCGAAGTTTTTTTTCGCGTTGCGGTGACGGTTTGATGGGCGCCGTGAGTAAACGAGCTGAAATGAGTTAAGAAAACCTTACGTATTCCATGGAGTATTATAGTAGCTACGTACATAGAAAATTTTGGGGACATGAATGTGCCTGTAACCGAGATATAGTGAGTGGAAAAATGTACTAGCCTCCGACCCTCGGGAGGGGCGACGAAATTTCCCTGGTGTCGCGTGCTAAGGGTCCGTGGGAAGGTATGAATGATGTGAATTGAGTTCAATTAACCGAATGCATTTCGTAGAGGACAATGTGTAGTAGGCATGTGCCAAAATATAGGGAGCGCTATGTTCTCGTATTGGAGATATAGGCCGTGAAGTAATAGTTACGCACCCACCCCTTTTTTTGCGATTGCGCAGTGACTTTGACCTGTTTTGGGATGGTATTTGCGGCGAAACTGGCTGAAATGACTTCAGTAACTCGTATGTGTTTGGTTAAGTGGGTAATTATCTAAGTAATATAAAGAAATTGGAGATATGAATGTGCAGCTAACGGAGATATATGCGCGGAATCGTTATTGTACACTTTTTCGCGAAGTTTTTTTTCGCGTTGCGGTGACGGTTTGATGGGCGCCGTGAGTAAACGAGCTGAAATGAGTTAAGAAAACCTTACGTATTCCATGGAGTATTATAGTAGCTACGTACATAGAAAATTTTGGGGACATGAATGTGCCTGTAACCGAGATATAGTGAGTGGAAAAATGTACTAGCCTCCGACCCTTCATTGACCCGTGGAAACTTCATTATTATTGGTTTGTTACACCTGCTCAGCATCTCCTGGTCGTACTAAACTGGACAGTCCTGTAAATTTAGCAATAATGTTTAGTTAAGCATTATCCTTCTACATTTATTATATTTCTAATTTCCCAAAGTAGTATTGCGTTCTCCCCTGAAAAATAAGGCTCTGGCCTAATATTATGTCCTAAAAACAACTCTTGTTAGTGGACTAACTGTCACCAAAATGGGGAGTGGCTTTATGTGCTAGGTATGTCTTATGTTTCTCTTGTGAATTTTTATAGAAAATTGTAATATATTTTCATTATATATTTATTGTTTATCTACTCTTTTAATTCCATGATCCCAATTGGATGTTTAAAAATAATAAATCCTATTAAAATTGATGGTGTATGGATGATGGTATCATATAATATTTAAACCCTTTTCTTTTAAGTGAATTATCTGAAAAAATCATTTTAGCAGTGTTAAGTTATAACTTATATAGTAGTATCTCAGCAGTTTTGGGCTTCATCTCTTTTTTTTCTAAGTGACAACTGTGCGAATCTATACCTGTTCTCAAAGTATGTCCTGAAAGCATAAAACATCCGAACTTTTTTCTTACCATGGATTTGGATTGTTGTTTCTGATTCCTATTATACAATTTGTTCTCGCGGATCACACCTAAGTGATGAGTGACCTTCATGGCAAAATCTGCAAGAATCCATTCGATGCATTTTCATTTACCCTATGAATCTTTAGTTCTTAGAGTTTGTCCTTACTTATTACCCAAATGAGGCCTTCAGTACCTTAAAATATTGCATTGTCATTAAACATCATTATCTACACTTTTTTTTACTCTCATCAACAAACCCTGGTGAAAATGGCCACAGACGGCCACAGGACATTTATGTGGCCATGGCCACAAAGAGCCACACAAGTTTCAGGCCACGGCCACACGTGGCCACACAACATTGTGTGGCCGTGTGTGGTTATTTGGTCATAATGTGTGGCCATTAGCCTGTGGCCGTGTGTGGCCACCTGTGGCCGTGTGTGGCCACCTGTGGCCGTGTGTGGCCATCTGTGGCCCTGTGTGGCCACCGGTGGCCGTGTGTGGCCACCTGTGGCCCTGTGGTAGTACCCTACCCAACTCACATACCTATAGTTAGGACAGAAATACTACTATATACACGTACAGTCCTGTATGGGTAAATAGAAAAATTTAGTGGCTGATAGGGACCTGTAGCTGTGGACGTCCAAAACAATATGCGTAGACGACTAAAACTAAATCCAAAATACAGTTAAATACAATAATGAAATTTATGTTTGCACTACTACTTTTAGGATATGGAACACACTACTTAGTGTCCCCTACTATATTTTGAAAGTTCAACAACACCAGCTTTGATCCCAATATTTAATGAGCAGATACTTGTGGAACCTTATTACACCCTTTACATCCACCTACTTCAACTTTTGCATGGAATACCCAAACACATGAACCAAATTTAGCTTTCAAAAATCAGGTACAGCATTAGTAAACAAAGCTACAATCCCCTAACCTCAAAAGATTTCATATTGAATTTTCTTATCAAGGAAACTCCAACAACTAACGGGCATATGCAGGCAAATAGAATAATAGATGCAGCATGAATACAAAAAAAACAATAAAGAATTCTCAATAATCAAACCAACCTTAAGGCTGCACTTACTGTAGTCTTGGTTTTACTAACTAAAGCTAACATGGCTGAAGATCAGGTTGGATTTAAAGGAATACTGATATTTTAGTACGACATCAGACAGTTAGGAACAGACGACGGAATGGACTTCCACAAAGTGACGGCTACAACCAATAATCGCCATAATATAACTTCAAGGAACAACTCGAAAGCACCATCTACGATTTTAAACAAAAACAGCTGTATATTTAAATATTTATTGGCACTACTTCAAATTTCAATGACTGCATTCACTTGCCTATATAGCACACAATTGAAATACGATTTCACATTTCTGGCAATACCCAACGCGACATAAGCCAAAGTCACACCACATGGCATGGGAATCAACAGTTGCAGTCTAGCTTGCTTCTTGCACAACACTGCATTTTAAAAGGTTTATCAGGGTATTCAGTAACCAAGTCTTTTAAAAGAACAATGGTCCACTCAAAGTAAAAGTATATTTTTTGAAGAAGGAGTTCTTAGAAAACTCAATGAAAGTCATAACTGCACTGAGGAAGACACAAACACAAAACATTTTTGCATTAATCGCAAAGTTGAATTGTGATCTTTTCCTAATTCCTGCAATCGTCCCAGTATGTTATTGATATAACGTGCCTGTAAAAAAATAAATGCTGTCACTTCTTATGTTAAGAATTGTGAAAAGAAAGACTATATGAAGGGCAGATCTAAACAAAAACATTGAAAATTCGTGAATTTTCTTCAGCAGTCTCACTTCGTAAAGACAAAAATTTACTCACCGTATCTTATTTGCCAATTCCAATTTTAAAGTAAGCTTCTATGTGACGAACTTCATAAAAACGCTATGCTTCGAGATCAATTTCATTCCAGTTGCTTGCCTGCGAGCTGACTTTGCATGATCAAATTATTCGCAACCATTCATGCATGAACGTTGAAACAACAATTCGCAACCGCCATTTTGAATGTAGAAGCCGATTAGCATTGCGATTATATCGATATAGTCGATACCTTACAAAGCCGCGAACTTTTGAATGAATATTCGGTTAAAGTTGTTCGTGTGCACCAAAGTTGTTATTTATCGTTGATGATAGTGCTTTTATTAAAAAAATAAGTTTTCTAAACTGTAGTGTGTTTGAACGTATGTACTTTGAATTGTATCATTTAAAATTAATTTGCACTTGTTTAAAGACATCAAATTTTTTTCCTAGAACTTTATTTCTTGTATTAATATTTTAAAAAAGCAATGGTTTTAAGTTTAACCAGAACTGAATTTCCTGTCCGTAGGTACTGAATTTATTAAATGATTATCAAGGAAGCGAAAATTAAGTGTTTCAGCTCTTCGGCAAGTCCTTTACTATAACTAAACTTCTTACGAGTTTTTGTTCATCTAAAACATCATACCGGAGTTGAGCTAAGCAAATGTGCTTAGTGAGATGATATACAGCTTGTGTGTGGCCATGCGCGGCATGCACAGCACTGTAATCCAGTAGCCCTCCCATCACAACCTTCCAATGTTGGCCCAACGGCTAAGAAATAACCGTGCAGGACAAACGTAGGAAAAATATCTTCCAAAAATGAGGAATATCCAATGGTATGTACATACTATAAGAAATGTGTATCAGTTAGAGACAGTGGCCATGATCTCAGGTGGCAAAAAGTTCTGTGGCCTTGGCCACAGGTGCCTCCTATGGCCACGGGTTATTCATGTCCATGGCCACAGAGATGGCCACAAACTGGACACAGCGGCCACAGATGGCCGCAGATGGCCACAGGATGGCCGCAGATGGCCACAGGATGGCCGCAGATGGCCACATAAATTTCCTGTGGCCGTCTGCGGCCATTTTCACCAGGGAATGCTTAATTTAACACAATTCAAGTTTGATTAGGTCACAAAATCATAATTATTTAGGATAATCATTATTTTGGAATGAAGGTTTCCACAGTGTGGGTTGATTTCTCCATTGTTTCGGGTTTTTCTCCATGTCAGTTGGCTAGTAGACAACAGTTTCAACTGGGACCTTCAACCGGAGATGCCGACAGAGTCAGTGAAACTGTTGTCTACTAGCCAACTAACGTGGAAGAAAACCTGAAACAATGCAGAGATCTAATTATCATCTTATTGACTCAGGTACAGTTCACTATCCTTTCTATTAGTCCTCTAGATATGATTTAAAGTCATTGAATGATGAACTAAAAATTCTATTTTATTTCTCATAGCATGATGAACTTATGCTTGTATTTTGTTTCTCACTACCCAGTCATGTAGTCTGAATTAGGTTTTCACCTATCCTGCATGCTTCATACCCTTGACAAACAACCAGCAACTTTACCTTTTCCTGGCGTGCATTTAACTTTATAGTCATAAACCTGTGATCAAAAAAACAACCTTTTTATTTTGGTGAGAGTTCCTGATCTGTGTGTAAATAATTTTCCATAGTTGATGGTCTGTGAATAGATGAAGCTCCCTGCAGTAAAGATTATGGTGAAGCAATAAACAAGCCAACACTATTGCATGATCTTATTTCTCACATGAAAATATCTTATCTCAACCGTAGTTAATTCCTTGCTAGAATGCTTTACCTCTCTTTGAACATTTTTATTGATTGCAGCATTACTGCCTCATTTTCTCCTGGGCTAGCTTCACTTTTTAGCTGAGGTGATGCTGTCATATCATAAAATTCCATCAAAGGGACATCACCATTCAATTATTTTCATGTGGCAAAATCATTCAAGATTTAAATACAAAATTTTATTGGTGCAAAGGTTTCTGTGGCGTAGCTCAGCTGTTCTTGGCATATCGGATTGTGCATCCGCGTATGTTGACTAGGGGGTGACAACAATTTTGCTATCCATCCTGCTAGTGTCTTCAGGTCGACGGTGTGGAAGCTGGAACTGTGGAAGAACAACAATAACTATGAAACACAAACAGCCTTCTCACCTTCAACCTAAAGACACTAGGAGGACACCTAGCAAAACTATTGCCACCCCCTAGTCAACATATGTGGATGCACAACACGATATGCAGAGAAAAAAAATTGGTTTTTATCGAGTTTCATGCTTCTTCTTTCTATTATTTCCATCCAGATTCCTTTGAAGTCAGAAAAAGAAAATGCTGTGGAGGATCCACTATATCATGACAGATACAAGAATATTGACTGTGGCTACAGTAATCAGCCCATTACAGAGGGCCTTGCCCTTGATTCTAAGGTTAGGACTGAATTAAAGAAATCCAAATTTATGTAACATTTTAAAGTTGTTTTTTCCAAAGCCTTGCCTGTCTCCAAACTTTATTTCATAATATTTACTGACAACCTTTGGTCCCTCATGGTCACAATAAGTCCACAATGATTGGTTTAAGTGTACTGGAGTGGTTCAATAATGTTTATACTGTATTTATTTCTACTGAATAAATAAGTGAGAATCATTTTGACTCATAATTGATTTAAATCCAAATCGTTCAATAGGAGCGATTTGAGTGGAGTATTTGACAAGTGATTTGTGGATAATACAAGACAGAATTAAGAATATGTTTTTGACAGGTTTGCTTCTTGCTAGACTTCAAAAGAAATGTAGTTTTTTAAATCTTAAAAAACTTCGGGTTCATAAATAATTAATAATAATGCTATATTTATTATAGTGAATTGATATTGACCTGTAGATGGGATACTTATTTCATTTTAACCATAATAACTGGTTTTAGGAAATGCATTCAGATATCCTCGAATCAGTACTGAGATAAATATCTACTTTTTGTTTTTCTTGAGGTAGAAGTATATATAGTCCTAATATTATCAATTTATGATACTTGTTGAGATACTATATATTGTGGAAGACTGTTCAAGTAAGGTCATTTATTGCAACTTGAAAAAGTCTCGTGAGTTAACATTCTTAAGGCCGTTTTACACGGCCATTGATACTGCGCAGGCTCTTTTGAGAACACTTGCGCAAGAAATATTGCACCGTGTAAAGCGACAACTTGCGAAGACAGGCAGTGCCACTTCACAAATGCTTACGAGCAAATTAGAACATGTTCTAATCTAATACATGTGTTCACGTAAGTTTTAAGTTAATTTCTCTCACTAGATGGTGCAGATGTAGCGGCAATGAACGACCTGGGGAATTCGAGCAATTAAATAGGTTGTTGATGATTGAGTTGGATGTTTTTGTTTGCACTCAACTACTTAGGTAGTGAATAAAGTGCAATAATGATGAGCTGGGTGATTAATCACGTGGAAGCTTAAATTTCGTGCTTAAAGGAAGAATCTGTTTCCTTGGCCCACATCTGTTCGTTCGTGGTGCAAATTTTGGGCTAAGTATATGGGACTAGGGTCTCCAGTATTATGTTTAGACTATTGCTTAAAACATATTTTAAAGTGGTGGTAAAATATCTCATCTTTCCCGTCCAATTAATTGCTACTTCATAGATCTTGACTGTATGGGATATATTGACGGTATTACCGCTACTGAATGGTATATTGTCACTGACATAATGCACCGACAATTGCACCGTGTAAAGCTGTCAAGCAAGTGTCCTCGCAATTCTCTACGTCACGGACTTTCGCAGACGACTGCTCAAACACAATCAACATCAACTAGCGCATTTTCAATTACCGTGTAAAACGGCCTTTGTATCCAGAAATGCTAATGCTTTTTTGAGACTTCATTATATTTGTGCAGCGTTTCTCGAAAGAAGAACAGCAGTTCACGAGAAACGCTTGTCCAAAGGACAAATATTCTTTCCAAGACGGGTGAGCAAGATGAGGTCAGAAATAGAAAAAACCACAAAAGTAAGACAATCTAACTAATCAAACACTGTATTTAAACAACAAGGTACAAACCAACAAAATTGAAATACTCTTCACCATATAGGGAAAACTAAATAACTTGCACCGAAAGTCCATGGCGCACAAAGGAGAATCGACTAACACTACTCTCCTCTCACCTCGCCTCGATGTCGTCTCTTCGCCGTCTCGACTGGAACAGAGGGCGTGAGAGGGGAGGTAAACTCTGGGGTAAAGAGGGGGTACATTCTGGAAGGTCAAAGTGCAATGGGGTTTTACATGGAATTCCATTGGTGCAAATTGAGGGGAGGAAAAGGTGGCATGATGTGAAGGGGGCGAGGTGGAAGTTTAGGATTGGGTGATCCGGGACTCTTTTTTCACTACGGCGGGGGAACACCAAAATAACGGCTCGTACGATGGCCTAACTTCTGGTCTTCATCCGCACTTTGGGGGCTATATAAGTGATAGAGCACCTGGAGAGGGAAAGGAGCGGCTGAAAGGAGCTGCTGAACGGAGCTGCTGAACGGAGCTGACGAACGAAGCAGACGAAATCGATGCATTTTGGAATCGTAGGCATTGTTGGCGTCGTTGGCTCCGCCTGTCGTTAGCTACGCCTGTCGAGCAAGTCCTGCGGCTAAGTCCGGAGGGTAATAAGTCCGCCGAGGGGTAATGTCCAACGAGGGGGGGAGGGGGGGGGGGAACCAAAAAATGCCACATCCACTGGGGGAAAACTGTCCACGAAAATAAACTTCCGGTTGGGGGAAGAACAATTGGTCTAATGAAAACACTGATCACTTCACTCGGGGATCCACATGATTAACTGCTGAATTGACAAGCAGAAACAGGAGCCAAAAAAACTACAACACTCCCACACAGTATTGGAAACCCATCTCACACAATCAGAAAGGTAACTATAGGGTGCCAGGTGCTCACTGAATAACACCGTTCAAATACCCAAAATATTAGCAATTTGGAAAAGTAAAGACAATAATAATAATTACTGTTGTGAATACTAGTCCTAAAGATGACTAACACAAAGTAGTTCTCTCACCCACTGCAAAGGGGTAAAGCTCAGGGGCTATCCATCTCAAGGATAACACATACCCAAAAAAATGACTAAATGACAAAAGACACACTCACAGAGTTAACAGAATAGGAACAATAACTGAGTGCCCATGACGAGTAAGTAACCATTCTTACTGTCACTAACAACTGTGAACCAACAGTCACAGATAACATCTGATATCAAACTTAATATCAGTGAAAATTAGAATAAATTAGGATGCCCAGTGTCTCACATCCAAGGCAAATGAAATTTATGAACAAAATACAGCACCCATAGTAACGAACATCTAACTCGTTGGGTGGAAGTGAAATGAACAAAATCAGTTAAGTTTGCATTAGGCATAAGTACATTAGTTAATTGATTGAAGACAAGACAATCATACAAATTAATTGCCAATTAGCACATGGCAGGGACAATAGCCATGCAATAAATCAATATTCCAAGTGTAACTAGATTATTTTACAAAATTATTAAATAAGTATATGATTGAGATAGTGGTGAAGCTAATTAATTACCATAAGAATACCTTAAAACTAATTACATAGTCGTTCACCCTCTTGGGTTGAACCGAATAAACATTGACAGTCAATTAAGAATCATGGGTTGAATAGAAATCATAAGAATTACAATATATATATTAGTTATTACCAGTAATGAGAGCCATGTAGAGAATTAACAATAATATTATGAGCAGTCAGACTATATCACAATGTGAGAGTAGAATTGAGAAAAAGATCAAGAAATGTTTCAATAGGCATTTACCTTTTGTCATTCAACAACTTGGGTTGAACTGCCAAACACTGACCCAACAAACAAAGATTCAGGTTTGTTGAAATGACAAGATTACAATACATAATAATCAAGTGCAATACTGAATGAAGAAATATTTTATACTCAATTACATTTAGGTGATTGACCAACTTGGGTTGAGCTGTTAGACACTTATCCAGTCAATCAAAGACTTGGGTTGGTTCAATTGACAAAATTACAATACATATTAAATTCAGTGCATTAGTGAGAGCCATGTAGTGATTTAACAATTATTTAAAGAGCAGTCAGGGTATTTTACAATAATTAAATTTAAATGAATGACAATTATGAGAGTGATTAGGAAATCCACAATAATAATATCTTAAATACTAATTAAATGTTGTCGTTCACCAACTTGGGTAGAACTGTTATGCATTGAGCCAGTCAATGAAATTGAGGGTTAATTGAAATGCCTCCAGATGACATAAGAGTACATTTCGAATTAGAGAAAAAAATTGATTTCTCTATACAGCTGTCATCCAATTAGAATAGCCCAAAATATGGAAATAGATTAGGATGACTAAATAGAAAAAATACAATAAGTCCAGGGCCAGGTTAAGCCAAACACATGTTACACAAAGCTAAAGAGGAAAATTTAATTTAGTGGCCACCATCAAGGGTAATGCAATTGCAAAGTTAATAATCGGGGTAAATACCCCATCCAGCCAATGCTGGGTGCTGATTGCAGCGAGTTGAAAACCAGCTGGGCGATGGGAGCGCAACCCCTACGCCGGAATAACAATGGTATACACAAGCAAAAAAACAGGTATACAATCAACTGCCAAATTGTCACAGAGCTAGACAAAGACCTGCCCCAGCAATAAATAGACCCAATAGTGAATAGCTAAATCACTCCAGGTTCTGGTCCACATCGGACGAATGATCAGGAAGACCAATGATCACTGGTGTAAACAGTCACTAAATAATCTTAATAGCCAATGACCCTCCGCGACTTAACTGGAAGCGAGCCACCTCGGGAATGTTCATGACTATTCTCCCCACTCCCTCCAGAATTCACAATAGCACTGTGCAAACACCGTTCCCCCTTGGTAGACACACATGATGAAGAGCAGGTAGAACCAACCAAAGTATAACAAAATAACAACTAATGCCCCAATAAACAGGCAGCACTAACATCAACAAATTAATTAAGTAAGAATTGGCAGTATGAAATTGGCAGTATGGATTGTTGGCAGTTTTACAATTAAATAATTATTCAAGTAGCATACATTATAGTAAATTAAATGACAAATAGTGAAGAGAAAATTTCCAAACAAACAAGACCATAGTTAGATAATCAATGCTAGTATTTAGATTCCTTTATCACTCAACATATTATAAATTATTAATCACCATGATAAGGCTTTAATTGAGAAACATGACATATTCTCTCCTTGTTAGGACCAATATCGAGAACAGCGGTTACAGGAGAGACTAACTTTTTTATAATAAATGGGCCTTCCCATAGAGGGGTTAACTTTGCCATAATCTTGTCTGCCTTAGAACTGATTGGATGTTTCTTTGACAACACCCTATCTCCAGGTTTGAAAGTTATGTCAGAATGAGAATTATCAAAAACTAGCTTTTGCTTAGATTTGGCTGTCTTCAAATTAGCAACTACCTGTTGCAAATAAGCTTCCCTCTCCTCTTCCAAAATATCATCCTCACACAGTTCTCTAGGAATAGACCATTGATTTATTAGAGGATGAAGCAATTGTCTGCCAAAAATTATCTTAGCGGGAGATTCTCCCGTGGCACTATGACAGGCAGAGTTAAAGGCAAAATTTAAATCTGACAAAAAATTGACCCAATTGTAATGCACATTGTTACAAAGAATTGACAATGCAGCTTTCAAATTTCTATGTAGCCTTTCAACTTGGTTAGAACTTGGTTGGTAAGGAGCTGTGAAAACCTGTTTAATCCCAAGTTGCAAACACATTTCCTTAACTAGGTGTGACTTGAACACCGCTGCATTGTCAGACACAAGAAATTTAGGATAACCAAACTTAGAAAAAACTCTTTGAGTAAGAACACTAACCACAGCACTGGAAGTGGCATTACGAACAGGTTCCAGGATACAAAATTTAGAGAATCCATCAATAATCGATAAGACATATTTGTGATTATTTTTCGTGGAAGGATAAGGTCCAACGAAATCGATATAAAGCCTTTCCCACACATGAGCAGGAAGGTTAGAAGACATCATACCCGGTGGGGCAGTATTCCTGGGTTTACATGTCTGACATAAATGACATTTACGAACCATATCAAAAATATGTTTTTTCATATCGCTCCACCAAAATTCCCTTTTGACCTTTTCATAGGTTTTGGCCATACCCAAATGAGCAGACACACTTAAACAGTGATAATATTGGAATATCATTGGCCGCAATACAACCGGCAAGACAATCTTTCCCTTTCGGGCATTGGTATTCCCATAACACAACAAATTGTCTTTGACAAAGTAATTTGGACAAGAGGAACAATCCTTCTCCAATTTCTCAAAAACCTCCCTTAACCCTTTCGCTACGAAGGACGTGTTAAAACGGCGTCAATTTTTCTACGCAAGCGAACGAAGGACGTGTTAAAACGGTGTCAATTTTTCTACGCAAGCGAACGAACGACGTGTTAACAAGTCGTAGTCGCTAAGCTAGCCCCAAGCAGCCCTGAAAGGTGTGTGTTATAAAGGCCCTCTTCTCGGGACGTCTTAGGTACCCTTTCTCGGTCCACGGGAGAGGATTATCCTGACCCTTCGTTGCAGTGCGCGCCCCAATCCCAGCAGGGGTCCGCGGTCATTTGCTTGTTGGTGCAGTGGAATAACAAACTAAGAAGTTATTGTTTAATTTAAAAATTGAGCATTATAAGTATATTCCTTATGTTTAGTTCTACAACTGCAAATTTTAAACGGAGCTCTACCGTTATTTTTAACGTAGTTCGTGAGTAAAAGAATCTCCGAACAAATTTTTGTTAATTATTTAGTTGGTTATGAGTGATTTTTTCATGTTTTTATTTAGTTAGGAAGTTTTAATGTTTTTAGGTTCAACAACTGAATGCTATTTTTTCATACGTAATGATGGCCATATTTTTCGTGAGTTTCAATGTATATTTTTCCCTGTAATTACTCAGTCTAATATAATCATGACAGCTGACTATTTCACTTTCTTTCGTTGGTCAACGGTTTCCGCCTAAAGAATACAGTGATTTCTGGCAGTCCTTCGAATCGAAATTAAGGATTCCGTAGACCGTATATCTCATGAATTAACATGCTGAAGATTTCGAAGTATCGTTTCTTTGATTCGCGCTCAGATGATGTCAAAGGCCTGAATAAGGCTTTTTTAAATTCATAATAATTTTCTCGCAGAAAAGTGGTCAAAATAATTTACGAGTGTGACAAACGGCAAAATTATTTGCTTAACCATTTATACGATTTTATTGCTAGAGAGCTTAATATTAATGGTAGAATTTCGTTTAAAAGCTGTAAAGGCACTGTAAAACTAAAATAATTCGTTTCCGATAAAATTAATATCGACGCTGCAGCAACAATTTTTTTGGCAAAACCATTGCATAAACAAATAGTTGACCGCGACGGCATGCTGTTAAGGGGTCTCCAAGCGGGAAAGGGTGATGATTATCTCGGCCCGGTGCCCGAGAAAAAGGTTCGACACCCCTCTGGGCCCCAACCCAACTTAGGGAAACAGGTACCGGAGAGGATTCTAGCGTAGCGAAAGCTCCGTACTGGCAATGCAAAGAATACTTTATGGCATTCGTGAGGGAAGTAGCATTTTCTAACATGTGGCTCCGTCGCGAAAGGGTTAAGGTAGGGTCTGACCGCTGATGGTCACGAATATCCACAAATGATAAAGGAATATTATGTAAAACACAAGAAATAGGTGGACATGGCTCAACATTGGAACTGTCACTTTGGATGACAGGCGGACTTCTAGAAAGGCAATCTGCTACGCTATTGCTGCGCCCACGAACATGGTGGATAGTAAAATTATAGGAAGACAGTTTTAACACCATTCTGCCTAATTTCCCTAACTGCTTAGGGTGAGAGAACAACCAAGTAAGGGCCCCATTATCAGTATATAAATGGAATGGTTTTACTTGGAGGTATACATTAAATTTTTCTATGCCCCAACAAACTGCCATACACTCAAGTTCGTATGCGGACAATTTTTGTTCATGTGGCAACAAGGTTTTACTAGCGTATGCCACAGGGGCAAAATCACCATCTACTTTCTGATTTAATACGGCGGCTAACGCCAAACCACTGGCGTCCACAAACAAATGGAATTCCTCGTCAAAACGAGGAAAAGTTAGCACAGGTGGATTCATCAATGCTTTCTTGAGCTCAACAAAAGCCTCGTTCTCAACCGTTGACCAGCGAAAAGGAACATTCTTACGCTTTAGGTGATTTAAAGGAATAGAAATTTCAGAATACCTTGGTATGAACTTGGAATAAAACCCACACATGCCCAGGAATCTGGCCACATCTCTCGTATTCTTCGGAACAGGAAAGGATTCGATGGGTTTTATCCGGTCTGGATCGACACAAAGGGTTCCATTGCAAATTAGATGGCCTAAAAAGGCGATTGAAGTGCAGCCCAACTTAATCTTTTCTTCAGAAATAGTCAGACCAGCGGACCGAAGCCTACTAAGAACCTCTCTGACATGAGTTACGTGATCTCTGGAATTCTTAGAATAGATACATATATCGTCAATATAAGGGTACACAGACGAAAATAACAGATCACTCAAAACCTCGTTTATCAAACGAGTAAATACTTGACTGGAATTAGCAAAGCCAAACGGTAATTTTGTATACTGGAACATTCCAAAAGACGTTACGAAGCTTGTGTATTTCTTTGAATTTTCAGACAGCGGGATTTGATGAAAAGCAGAATTAAGATCTAGAATAGTGAAATACTTGGCATCAGCCAGATACTGAAAAGCGTGTTCCACAGAAGGAGTCGGATAACCGTCTTTCTTAATTTGTCTGTTAAGCTTACGATAATCAACAACTAACCTTTGCGAACCATTTTTCTTGGGAATCAAAAAGGCAGGGGAGCACCAGTTTGAATTAGAAACTTCGATAATTCCCTTATCTAATAACGACTGCACATGTTGCTTCATCAGGAGGGTTTTCGGCGGTGACAGCTGAAAGGGATGGCTTCTGACAGGACATTCGTCTAATAATTCAATTTCATAAGTCATCAACGATGTCACTCCTAGATTTTGGGTTACAACATCGGGATAATTAGACAACAAGAATTTCAACTGACTCACCAAATCCTCACATGGAAGTAGAGAATTATTCCGAGAATCAACGATTTCGTCTCCAGCGGACATGTGTTCTGCAAACGCTTGAGGGATATACGATGCTCGACTGTTTGAACAAAAATGAATTAAATGACATGGCGCCGATTCAAACGCGACACCATTAGTATGAATAATAAGTTTCGATTTACGAATGAAATCAATCCCTAAAAGGACAGGGAATGGAATGTCTGCTAAATAAAATTCATGAACCCAAGAGTACTTATCAATCTTAATTTTAAGTTGCACCGAACAACTAACTCGAAAAGGTTGTCCAGCGACCGTCAAAAGTTCAATAGAATTGATTTTTCTATCTAGTTTATCAGCCGAAGAACCAAGGCTAGTGAAGAAATTCTCATCGCAAATCGAGACTGAACAACCCGTATCAATCAGGGCATTACAAGATGCTGACTGCAATGAAATAGGTAGCAAAGGCAAATTGATATCGGGAGATTTGTGAACACTCATTAGACTGATTGCGGAAGGCTGTCCTCTTCGGTGCTTTTTACGACAATCCCTGACATAGTGCCCAGCTTTGTGACAATAGGAACACACAACTTGCCTAGAAACGGCAGGAGGAGCATAAAATGATACGCCGTGAAAGGTGTTAGCGTAATCAGCTGCATCCATTAATGCTTTTGACGCACGACCAATGACAACGTCTAACTCTTCAAAACTAGACGGCGGGGTGGGCGTCTTGATAGCGGAAATAGTGATAGGATTTAAACCTTGAAAAATTAAATGAACAATGTGGCTCTCAGAATAGTCTAATCCTAATGCAGACACAGCGTTTCTTATGGCAGACACAAAATCACGCGGTGTTTCGCGAGGGAACTGGAATCTTTTGACCTTGGAAGCAATAAGCCGATCGAATTCCCGATCGCTGACTATTTCATTCCAAAGTTTTCTCGTAATCTGGGCCCAAGAAAAATTTTGACTTAACATAGAAAGCCAGAAACGATGCCAACAGGAGGGTAACTTAGGAATAACCAAACTCAACAACGTTGATAAAGGAACTAGCGGCAGAGAGACTAATTCCGTCAAATTCAACATGAGATTATACCAATTTTCGGCACTGGAAACATCAAAGGGAGGAAAATCAGCGATCCTTTGCTTGACAATGGCCAACCCTTCGGATAGAGGTAGCGCCGACCTAACTCGTCTTGGTTCCGCCGCGTTAGAAGTAGCCTCTGGAAATACCGGCAGAACTTGGGTAGGAGGAGATTCTTGTGGCAAGGAATCGGGCAAATCGACCAAATGAGTTGAAAGAGTTTCAATGGCCGAGGACCTAGGCAAATTCACCTGAACTTGGGTTGGGAGTGGAATTTCAGATTGCCGAAGGTCACATTCTTGGGTTTGAGGAACCAAGCAGAGTTCGTCTACTGAAACTCCGGTATTATCAAGTGAAACCACAGTCTCTCCATTTAATCTGGCCCTCCTATCCAGAGCAGTAGTGCGATAATTTTTCGCATAAGGGTCATCTGAATCAGAAGCCATGGTGGCTGGGACAAAAGCGGAAAACACGAACCCTGACTCAGCGAGAAAACACAAAGCAAAAATTGAAACACTGGAGAAATATGAAGCGAGAAACAATCTAGTTACACAGAGAAAATGAAGCAAAATCCTCAAATGGGAACACTCACCACCTGCTATGAAAAGACACGTAACCACGCTCTGCTACCAAATGCAGCGTTTCTCGAAAGAAGAACAGCAGTTCACGAGAAACGCTTGTCCAAAGGACAAATATTCTTTCCAAGACGGGTGAGCAAGATGAGGTCAGAAATAGAAAAAACCACAAAAGTAAGACAATCTAACTAATCAAACACTGTATTTAAACAACAAGGTACAAACCAACAAAATTGAAATACTCTTCACCATATAGGGAAAACTAAATAACTTGCACCGAAAGTCCATGGCGCACAAAGGAGAATCGACTAACACTACTCTCCTCTCACCTCGCCTCGATGTCGTCTCTTCGCCGTCTCGACTGGAACAGAGGGCGTGAGAGGGGAGGTAAACTCTGGGGTAAAGAGGGGGTACATTCTGGAAGGTCAAAGTGCAATGGGGTTTTACATGGAATTCCATTGGTGCAAATTGAGGGGAGGAAAAGGTGGCATGATGTGAAGGGGGCGAGGTGGAAGTTTAGGATTGGGTGATCCGGGACTCTTTTTTCACTACGGCGGGGGAACACCAAAATAACGGCTCGTACGATGGCCTAACTTCTGGTCTTCATCCGCACTTTGGGGGCTATATAAGTGATAGAGCACCTGGAGAGGGAAAGGAGCGGCTGAAAGGAGCTGCTGAACGGAGCTGCTGAACGGAGCTGACGAACGAAGCAGACGAAATCGATGCATTTTGGAATCGTAGGCATTGTTGGCGTCGTTGGCTCCGCCTGTCGTTAGCTACGCCTGTCGAGCAAGTCCTGCGGCTAAGTCCGGAGGGTAATAAGTCCGCCGAGGGGTAATGTCCAACGAGGGGGGGAGGGGGGGGGGGAACCAAAAAATGCCACATTTGTTCTTATTATTAGATGCCACCTTCCCTTTGTAGAGTCCTAATTTTTCTCTAAGTGACGAATTTTATGCCTCTCAAATATGATATTGTTCACAAATGGATAAGATAAAATTTTTGGGAAAAAGTTTTTGTTATAGATTAGCTGTTCCAGATACTATTTTACCCTATATTTAAAATGAAAGTCAATTTTATGAGAACTTTTACAAACCACAATAGAATTGTGAAAACTCATGACCCATGTTTCCGTGCTAAGCACCATCATCAGGTTAAGTCATTAGGCGAAACCCCTGTATGTTGACCAGAAATGGGACTGGAGGGGTGGGTTTTTGGTGAATGGGGAAGGTGGGAAGTAATTAGGGGGTGAGTGCGGCATTTCTAGGAAGTGGTGGAGGGTGGAGCAGTATCTTGCAGGGCTAGTGGTAGACATTGAGTAGAATGGGGGGGGGGGGTGGGCATAGGCAGTGACTGTGTTGAGGATTGGCAAGGAGGCCGGCCACAAATATATATTTTCACTGAAAACTTCAGTGATTTTAAAATCTCAAGTTGCTCTAATGAATTCAACTCCCTTCTGTTTCTAGACATATGTAAAATGTCAACATTAAAATCACTATGATGGTCACAGTCCAAAAGATGCTTTGCAATGTTGTTCTAGTCATCATTGTTATATTTAAAAGAATTCAAATGTTCTTTGCCTCTAATGATTAATTCCTGGCAGTTTGACCCACATACACTCCATCACAAGCACCACACTGTATAGTATACATGCCACTTCTCTCCCTGTAGTTCACTGGGTCTTGGCACTTCACAAATAAGTTTTTAAAGTAGCCGGGGTCCTATGCGAGATATTATAAATTTTTTATGGAATATTTTGGCCAATCTATCTGTAATGTCACCAAAAATCACCTGAGCAACCTGAGATTTTAGAAGTGCTGAATGATCCTAGGGCTTCAGTGATGAATGAATAATTGTACCTGGCCTCCTCACCTATTCTTGACACAGTAGCTGCCTCCATTCCTCCCCCATTCTACTCAAGGTCTACCACCAGCCGTACAAGGCACTGCTTATCTCTCCACCCTCCATCACTTCCTAGAATACACTCCGCGTCCACCCTCTAATTACTTCCCACCTTACCCTGCCACCAATAATCCCCCCTCCAGTCCTGTTTTTCGTATGTATACAGAGATTTCACTTTTGTGACTTCACCTATTGATCCATGCATAGGACCAATACCTGGATTATGAGTTTTCAATTTTTATGTGGTTTGTAAAAGTTCTGAACTAATCGATTTTCATGATGGAATTCCATAAAGTTACCAGTGAGCTAATTTCATCTAATTTAAAATGTAGTCTATTTTCATTTTTCTGTGACCCCGTACCCAGTGCAATGCTTAGGAAGTTTGCCGTGATTAAAAATTAATAAATATCAATCGAGAACTGTGTAAGTTGTTTCTATAGATTGTGCATTGCTAATGGAGTGGCTTTTCATGCTACTGAGTTGAGCACAATATGTTTTACTTTTATGAAGAAATATTTGACAATTTCCATGGCCAAGAGAAAGTGAAATGCTACTTGGAAGCGTGTATGCATTAAGAAAATATATTTTAATTACTTATACAATCATCTATATCTTGGTTGATGTTCAAAAATAAAATTTTGAGTCTAAAAGAAGTAATTGAGGTAGGGCTGTAGCCTTAGTGTGAGAAAAACTTAGCTTTGTATTTTTTCACACTTATTTCAGACACTGTACTGGTTTAGACACTCCCTTGTCATTGTCAAGGGTTCTGATATGTGCACGGTGGCAAGCCTTTATATATACTCAAAGAGGGATAAACTGCAGGAGTGGGAAGGTTAGATGGCATGTGTTGAAGGTCAGGATGATGGGGAAATGCTTTTTGAAGGTGGGACAGGAACATGGAACAATTGGGATAGATTGAAGCGTACAATTTCATTTAATAATATTGGTCCCAAAACATTGGAACAGATACAATCTCAACATTTTTTTCTAAGAAATCCATCATCAACAAGTCAGTCTGCTTCTCATTTATCTGGTTTTAATCACATGACTGAATTTAGAGTAGAGTTATTAAATGTTCATGACATAAGTGTGAAGCTAGATTCAATCTATCCACATTGTTCCATGTTCCCATCCCACCCTTAAAAAGCATTTCCCCATCAGCCTGACCTTCAACACATGCCATCTAACCTTCCCACTCCGCAGTTTATCCTTCTTGGGGTATACATAAGGGCTTGCAACCATGCACATATCAGAACCCTTGACAATGACAAGGGAGTGTCGAAACCGGTAGGGTGTCTCAAATAAAAGTGTGAAAAAATACAAAGCTAAGTTTCTCCTACACTATGTCAATTATTCACAAGGTATGACTTTATTCCATTCAATTTATCGGTAGAGTCTTGTTGGTAATAATGTAAAATTTTACTCCTATTCCTCTTATCTTGTCTCCTATCTCGTTTTAATTACATAATACTAACAATAATGCTCTTTCCTCATCCACCATTGAAAATTTTATTCTACAACTTTGAAATTACTGTTAAGTTAGTGATACCTTCAGATCCTGAAGCTTAAGTCGTCACTAATGATTATCCTTTCCTGTGAGATACTTATGTTTGTATCTATTATAATAAAGAAAAAGGAGTAACTCACCAAAAGGAATTTATTAGTACCAAGTGGTTACCAAAAGATTTTTGAAAAATGCCATTTATCATTGGCATGGGTCCTCAAATGAAATTGTTAAAGACCACAGTGTGTAATAGTTTAAATTATTTATTGTTATCTTGCTATTTTGCTACATTACTAGTTGAGTGATAGCACTACTAAAAGCCAAATTAGAAGATTCAGTCATCAGCTTTGGTGATGGAGGACAGATCTGATGATAATTCTGTGTGGTTACGAATAGTTGATCCTCGAGAAGAGAATGTTATGGACTTCATGAGAACTCTTAGAGGCACACATACTGTAAAACCACATGATTTAGGTATATCTTTTCATTACTTCATTAACAATCAAAGTAGTTATCAGCTTAAGGTTCGGGAGCAATCATATAATCGGGTAGGTAATCTAATTTGTCATTCCTTGCTAAATAAATCCAGTCTTATCTTCTATTTGTTTTTGTAGATTGAGTTAAAATTGATGGTTTCTGTCGTTTATGAAATTTACTTGTATTCATTATGAATGACAAAATAAACTTAGTATTTCCCCAATTTATTCTCTCACACCACGACCATGGTTTTCACGATTAACGTCATCATCTGGTACAGACTACAGAAATGTTGTCACTTATGTACAGTTGAGGTTGGTGCGGGGGGAGGTGGAAAGGAAGATGTTGGGGTGGAGGAGGGAAAGGGGAGAGAGATTGGAGTTAGAACCTTCAGTGTAATTAGCAGTGGGTGGTGGGAATGAATTCAGCAGCTGAAGATAGTGGAACACAGGGGTATGGAGGTGGGTGGCTAATGGAACAGAGAGAGGTTGAGGAGGGCATAGCGGTAGGCATACAAATGGTCGTTTACAATGTTGTGATCAGCATGCACACATTTTAGGATTTCCATTTGTTCTAGAGCATCTAGTCGGGGGCCTTTCCTTTCGAAATGTAACAAGACTCGGGAAAAATCACTTTTATGACTGTTGTCCAAAAGGTTCAAAGTTTGTTTGAGGAATCAGAGTCAGCAATGGGTCATGATAGTGATTTTGATGTGAGTAGACTGGGAAAAGAATCATGAGGGTGTTTTTTGTGTTTATAATAAAATGTATGCAATTGAGCTACTATCATGTTATTGGAAATAATGTTTGCAGAAATTATAATTTGAAAAATGAGTGTCTTCCATAATTTTCCATTAAATATTTATCAATGTCATCATTGATTAACTGCCTTACAATAAACATTCTTTTCAGATTCCTACAAAGGCGGAAGAAGATGATGCCATTGAGGATCCTCTACAACATGATGCATGCAAGAATGTGAACAGTGAACACAGTAGTCAGCTCAGCTTAGAGGGCCTCAGCATTGATTATAAGGTGAGGAGGGTATTGAAAAATAAAAGTTTTATAGGTTACTTTTGCGAAGATTTTCTCTTGGCCAATCTTTTTATCATAACATTTACTCACAATATTTGTTTCTTTCTATTCAATGGAAGTTTTCAGAAATTAATGAAGTTATGAAACCAAGCTAATTATCAAAGCTCAATTCTCTACGTAGAAATTAATATCCTTCCAAATTTTTCTCTTAACTCAATTCTCTATGAAGATATTAATATCCTTCCAAATGTTTCTCTTAACTTGTGTTTGTCTTAGTACTTTTCCCAATTCTCTCTCTTAGTGGTGACTAATTAGCTTGTATATCTATATTATGACACTGTAGGTTAGATCTGCCTTTATTTCGAATACATGATACCAGATTTGCCTTGATTTTGAATACATAATACCAGCCAACAAACTGTGGTTGTAAGAGGAGGTTGAAGACAAATATTCATCAATCAGGGTGACTCCTGGGTCACGCATCCTCAAGAAATGAGGTAAAGAAATGTTCTGCAAATCCACCAATTAAATATTTATCTAAATGATTCGATTTTGATGACCTATATGATGGTCAGTGTGATGTGAGGTTGTTGCATATGAAGCAAGTCTCATTCTTTCATCCTTATGTTAAATGTTCTTCCAGTCTGCCCCATGTATACAACATTGCAGTCATTACATTGAAGTTTGTTGACCCCATTTAGTTTCATTTTATCAATTTTCTTCGTGGAAGCCCAGTATGCCATTTAAAGTAAAATGTTGTAAAATGCAGCTCTAACGTAATTCTTATAGGGGAAACGTAGGATTCAAGGAAATATTTACCCAGTAATGAAACCTTTGTCTGCTGCCACCATCTTTCTCCAAAGTAACAATCATATACTTTCCATCTTTTATCCTTTGTATTGTTTCCATCTTTCAAGCAAGTCCATTAATGTCTTAGAGTAACGATTGTTGGTATCTATCTGTTTAACCCTCTTAGTGTGGTGGGCCAATATTTTGGGCAAATATAAAGATATTGCTCAACTTTTTACGCTGAAATAATAACATTTAATTTTCATCAAAGTAAAACTCTTGTATCATTATTGATTAGTTGAACTTAAATAACATAAATAAACTGCATATGTATGTGCGAACAATAACTTCATATTCTTGTTATTTTATTATTAAAATATTACCATCCGCATTTTTCGTTAGCACCCCAGGTAGAAGGTTAGCACTAAGCTTTTTATGGTGAAATAATACGATTTAATTTTCATTCAAAGTAAAACCCTTGTATCATTATTGATTTGTTGAACTTAAATAATATAAATAAACTGCATATGTATATACAAAGCAATAACTTCATAATGTTTTCACAAGAGGGGTTCTATCAACATATAAACAACACACATCAAATACAAAATCCATTCAAGAATGAGCATTTGAGGCATTCATGCCATACCATTAGCCATTCGAGAGGAAATCACATTTATCTCCAATCAATATACCTTACATCATATAACATTTATCTTTCATGCATTCGTCCATGACGTATGAAACAGGCTAGATAAAGTTCGTCAGTGTTACTGCACAACAAACTTTACTTTTTAAAGTAACAATAATGCACAACACGTATTTTCTAATTCACTTTCACGCACAATACAATAACTTACTCATAATTAAAAGACACTCCACTCAACAGAACTTACTATATGGGATAAATATAAAGCAAGAAGGAAGGAGTGTTCATTCATTTAAGCTATTTCCTCGCCTAATTCAAAATGCATAGGCCCAAGGTTGTTAATTGACCATCTAACATAAAAGCTAATCTTTGATATCGGTTTACACTTCACTACTTTCATCTATACAAGAACACATATTCCACAAACATAACTCTTACCTTGCATAAAACTTCAATTTCCCTAATCAGTCCATCGAGGACTGACGATGTCTTCCCATAAAGGTATGCAATAGTCACAATTTCTTACATATTTGTTACTGAAATAAAATAACTCAATTACTGCTGTTGCCCAGACAGCACACTGGTTACCGTATACATATACCGTAAGTATACCAAGTGTATACTGTTTCGTTGAGAATCTGTATACATGTTTTAGATGCTGAGTTTACATAATCAGTATACAGAAGTGTATATGTAAACAGTATACAAAAGGTATATATAAGTCTTTAGTATACAAAGTGCATACTGTATACAGAAAAATAAACGTGCTTTACAGCATGTTTATTTTCGTTTAATGTTATTTCCGTAGAATTAATCCAGTATTTACGACACTGATTATTAATAATTATTCGCAGGGAATGGAATTCCCTATGGGGAAACGAAATTCCCTGCAGGGATCTCACATTCCCCGCATGGAAAGGAAATTCTCTGCAAGTCGAAAAGACTGAAGTCTGAAATTCCTCGTAGGGAAAAAGAATTCCTTGGTGGGCAATTCTATTCACTTCAGGGAAAGGTATATTTTATTCCCTTGAGTATGTAGGATGTACTCAGGTAAGACAAGGTGATTTCCAATTATTTTCATACCCTTGGACCCTTGAACGGTTCCCAAAGGCAGATCTACTGACCCTGAAACCTTTCTAAATTGTCCAACATTTATCTTTCAATTTATTTCAGATCAAAAATTCCTTGCGTTTTCCTGTAATGATTTTATAACACGACCTTAGAAACTATTTCACCTTTTCTCTAAAGTTCACCTTAATGTCATTATTATATCACAGGATCCCTTAGGAAAATTTACTACAGAAAACTTTCAGTTTACTTAAAGGAAATTGAAACATCATCCCATCTTAAAGTTTCCTTTGGTAAATTTTCCTAAGGGATGTACTGTTACTTCTCCCCACTTCCGAAGGATTGACGTAGCTATTGTACACTCCTTTGAGTGGACTGATGGGTCTTTCAATGAGAATTCCAGGCAGGGATTTTCAATAGGTCTCTCCCTATTTGTAGAGCTGTTTGGAATAAAGCCCAGCATTCTCCCCTTGTGAAAACCTCCATCGTTAACCCGGATAACCTTCCTCATTGTTGTTGCATGAATAAAATTATTCCCGTAAATTGAAGTGGCATCTGTAATTTTTGGTTGACTTGAATCGCACGTAGGTAAATCTTCATTTAATGGCATACACAAATTCAAACAACCGCTCCGTAGTTTCCACTACCTAAGAATAGGTGGCAGACCTGTAGAAGAAACCGGAAGCCCTTCGATTTCAGTCGTGAAACCGTGAAACGTGTGAAACCACACCGGCAGTAGTTGAAACGGAAGCGGTAGTGAAATTTATTGCGAGCAATATATCAAATATATCTATTAGCATCCGATCTTTGTGCATCAGTGCGGTGAGAACCTGCATCATCGAGCCTTAGCTGAAGTTACAGGGTTTCATCTTTCGTTCTCCGAGGAAAGAAAACATCATGCTTGGATCGGAGTAAGTATGAGTGGATACTTGTACCTTGTGGTCGGGAATTTAAGTTAAACCACGACAAAATATAACTAATACTTCTCCTTGCATCGTTTCCAGGTAATAATATTTAGTAACAGTGTTATTCTTACATTACTGACTCATCAAAAGCCATTCCTATTTAGACTCTTTCCGGAACGCAATTAAAATGCCCCTTGATAGATATAAGAGGATCAAGGATTTATCGACGCGGCACCGTCGTAGATTAAGAGCCGAGGCTAAATCTAACATACTTAAGCGTCGTTTTTGTGCAGTAAACCCACACGGTTGTGCGCTGCAGTTAGAGCCAGAGCCTGTTAGTAATGTTACAGACCCAGATATTGCCAAGGATTCGATTATTATCTCTGACTCCTCGGAGGTTGATCTGCCCGATTCGGAACCGGAAGCTAGTGAAGTTAAAAATAACACCTCTTCTTCCGATTCGGATAGTAGTGTTAGTTTTGATAGTGTGAATGGAGAGCAGTTTGACTTGGATAAATTTTTGCTGAGCCTGGTTGATTGGGCTCAAGGTGTGACAGCCTGTAAAGTCAGTGCATTATTGAAGCTGTTGAAAACCCACCCTACATTCAGAAATTTGCCGGGAGATTCGCGGTCATTACTGAAAACCCCCAGGAAAACTTTAATTACGAATGTCGATGGTGGGAAGTACTGCCACATTGGAATATTAAAATGTTTACACGTTATGCTTCGCAGTTATTCCTATCTAAAAAATGAGCGGACGCTTACTTTGCAGTGCAATGTAGATGGAGTCCCCATATCTCGCAGCACTGGTAGCCAACTTTGGCCAATTTTGATGAGTTTCTCATGTCACAGGGAAATACCTCCATTTGCTGTTGGTATTTTCCATGGGAATTCCAAGCCGAAAAACGTTTCCCAATATCTTGCTGAATATGTTGGAGAAGTTTCTAAACTCATTGATGACGGATTTGAACATGAAGGATTGAACTATAGTGTTGTGATTTCGGCATATATCTGTGATGCACCAGCTCGTGCATTTTTGACACAGGTGAAATCGCACTCTGGATATTCATCGTGTAGTAAGTGCATTGTAGTTGGGAAATCTGTGGCTAATACTATAATATTTGATGAGTTCGAGGCACCATCACGTACAGATGAGAGTTTCAGTATGAGAACCGATGTCAGTCATCATGTTGGGGAATCTCCCTTAGAGTCAGTGCCTGGGGCAAAAATGGTCACACATTTCCCTCTTGAATATATGCATGTAGTGTGTCTTGGAGTAATGCGCAAGATTTTGATTGAATTTGTTAAAGGGGATTTCAATGCGAGGTTAAAGTCTCATCTTGTGCAAAATCTTAATGAAACATTGGAGGGCTTAAAAAAGTGTATTCCTGTGGAATTTGCACGCAAACCTAGATCGGTGAAAGAGCTGCTTCGTTGGAAAGCTACTGAGTTTAGGTTGCTATTGATATACACTGGACCTTTCATTTTTCAAAATGTGTTATCACCGACATTCTTTAAGCATTTCATGTCACTGCACTGTGCAATTCGAATATTGGTGGCCCCCAATTATTTGGGTGATTATTTGCACTATTCAAGACAGCTTTTGCATTACTTTGTCAGGAACTTTCCCAAGTTATTTGGAAGGAAAAAACTATCATATAATGTTCACTGCTTATTACATTTAGCTGATGACTGTGAAAAATTTGGACCACTTGATGCATATAGCGCATTCCCATTTGAAAACAAATTGCACAGCATTAAAAGAATGATCAGAAAGCATGATCTGCCACTTCCCCAAATAGTGAAACGCATGCATGAAGAATCAATGTCTTTCAAGCATGAACAAAGGAAATCTTGGCCAATATATCATTCAAAGAGTGTAGCTGATCCCACAGTTGGTTTTGATTTACATGCACCATACTATTCAGGAGTAGACTTTCAGGGATTTAGGGTGACTTGTGAATCACCAAACAATTGTGTACTTCTCAAGACTCGGGAGGTGGCAATTGTCAGATGTATTGCCAGCAAAGGTGGTGAAAAATATTTTATTGGGCAGAAATTTGGCACTGTAACTGATTATTATGATAGTCCCTGTAAATCAAGTCTGTTGGGAGTCTGGCGTGCCTTTGATCTTTGTGTCCGACAATGTTGGCTAGTCAGTGATATATGCAATAAAGCTGTCATGATTCCAACTGGAGTGGATGATGAGTATTATGTAGCCGAGCTACTTCACCATCACTAATGCTATGCCTTGCCTTCACAGTATGTAACTTATTTTATTGCTCTGTGAAGCTGCTGCTTTTAATTACTATTGCTTTGCTTTAATTTTGTGACTTTTGAATGGTTTCTAATGGTGGTTAATTTCAATTTCAGCTTGGAAACTGGTTGGAGGGTGGCAGAATTCCAACCTCACCGATCATATACTGAAGTCACAGTTGCCACTATACCATACACATGGGTGCAAAAATCACCTAGGAAGAGAAGTGGTGTCTTTGAGAATGGTGTGGTGGTTTACCCACCCAAAAGCTGGGGGGGTCACAACTTAATAAAGCTTTAATGCATATAATAAAGCCAGACCAATCATGGGACAAGCTTTTTGTGAGATATATCTCACCAAAACTAGGTGCATACATTTTCATAATGACATAATCTGTTCTCAATTTCCTAATCTATCTAAACTATAGTTCTCCATTATACAAGCAGCTTTACAATATCCTGTAATTATTGATAGACATGAAATTTAGTGTAATTAATTGACCTTTTCAGATGACTATGCCATTGCCAAGAAACTTGAAATTGATGCTAGCATATGTGATGACTCAGATTTGGAGACATTTATATCAGCCAAGGTTGGGGAGAAAAGATATCGAGTTGCAGCCAAAAAAAGATATCCCAATGAACCCCATGGAGATTCTTCAGATTTGGATGAAGGTCTAACGATTGAAGAGCCACCTCTGCTGAGCAAGAAACCTAAAGTTGATGCTCAGTCTAAAATGGTACCTCTCAATAAGTTTGTGTATATTATACAATCCTTTTTTTAATGCTGATCCTGGGCGCATGAGTTTCTAGCAATTTCTTTTATTACAGTCTCAGCCATCAGCATCTGGCTTGGAAGGAAAACAATCTAAAAGAGCTCCTGGTAAGAAAACTTTTGTGTACTATCACTATATCATGTTAATAGTTTGTCACATCTCATGATAAATACCTTTTGTAGGCCATCTCACCAAAAATAGGTGCATACATCTTCATATATGATATTACCTGTGCTCAATTTGCTAATATTTCAAAAATATAGTTCTTCATTATACAAGCATCTGTACAATATTCTGTTAGTATTGATAGACATGAAATTTAATGTAATTAATTGACCTTTAACATGTGATGACTCAGATTTGGAGACATTGATATCAGTCAAGGTTGGGGAGAAAAGATATCGAGTTGCAGCCAAAAAAAGATATCCCAATGAACCCCATGGAGATTCTTCAGATTTGGATGAAGGTCTAACGATTGAAGAGCCACCTCTGCTGAGCAAGAAACCTAAAGTTGATGCTCAGTCTAAAATGGTACCTCTCAATAAGTTTGTGTATATTATACAATCCTTTTTTTAATGCTGATCCTGGGCGCATGAGTTTCTAGCAATTTCTTTTATTACAGTCTCAGCCATCAGCATCTGGCTTGGAAGGAAAACAATCTAAAAGAGCTCCTGGTAAGAAAACTTTTGTGTACTATCACTATATCATGTTAATAGTTTGTCACATCTCATGATAAATACCTTTTGTAGGTCATCAGTGCCCTCCAGATGGTGGCAATACAAGTGCCCTTGAAAATGATATTTTGAATGGAGTGGAGTCCATCTGTGTGAAGGAAAAATCCAATAATGGTATGTTTCAAGTAGAATGCATTTGGACCTGGCTGCTTAATAATGTCAACCTGTCCTCTGTATTTACATTGAACATGAAGTCATACTAATTTTAGCTTTCTTTTGGAACATTAATATCTCCCCTTCCTAGCGTTTTCTTGAAATTATACTATAAATTAATATGATTTTAACTATTTCAGATGTTTTGAGTAAGATACTGAAGGAGTTGCAGGAGATTCGGGCAACACTGAATGTAGATGTAGTTGATATTAAGGAACAGTTAGCAGCTCTGTCTAAAACTGTTCAGACAACCATAGCATCAACTGAAGGACCAATTGAAACAATGGGTATGAAATGCTTCGAGAGGTTCCAGTTTCCTCTTAAAGACATAGAGAGCTTGCTGTTGCTGGAAGAGGAACTGAAGGCAAAGCAGGAATTCAAGTTCTGTATGGTATGTTGTACCCACCAGTTACATGGCTACTGACTTATTATAGTTTCGTTGCGTAAAATGGAATTTAATGCATTTTATGTGTTGACATTTAATGATAATGATGAGTTGTCATTGAAACCCAGACCTGGATTAATACATTTTTAATTAATGGATAAATATCCAGTATTTTCTTTAAAATCACATGATGGAATTTCACAAAGTAACGCAAAAGTAAAGTAGATAGAGTTGAGTGTTTTTTGTGTGAATAGTTTATCTGAAAATGATTATGCTAAATATTCCATCCATGTTATTTTTCAGACTGAATATATATTGAACAGAGCATCGTTGCCACCACAAGATATCAGTGACAAGGAGAGAAAGTATTTTACTAACCGGGCAGTAAATGGCATGTGTAGTGCCATCATGATTGATGAGTTGGCTACGCACTTCAGCATGAAGGGCCGATCAGAGGACAAGCAGTCCTTCGAAGAGCGCTTCCCGGTGATAATTTGTGTTGTTTTTGGTATGTGTACAATTGACATCTAGGTAACTTAAGGTTTTCCACTGGCTACTCTTCTCGGTCCCACCTTTTTACTATTTAAATATCACTACTAACCCATAATATGAGGCTCAGGTTTACCATGAGTAGGCATTGATGTTCCCATGAATGAAATGGCTAAATAACGATTGGTTTATTAGTTGGAAAAACCAAACCATTTGGAAATCAGTGAATTCCATATTCATTATAACATAAAAGCAGTCTTAATTTCACTTTGTCTGAAATACATGAGAATAGACTGGAAGTAGCAGTGGACATGGAAGTGCATTGGACTTGTTCCCTATTGCCCTTTGTTCTCATTCATTGTGCTTCAGATTAAGCCAAGGACATGATATGCAAACAAATGCTTAAGTGATATTTAAACCAGTACATGTACCCGATAATTTTGGGCTCGTGTAGTTGTTACTTCTCCCAGTGTGTTGTAACAGTTTAAAAATATTGCTTACGAATGCAATAGAGTGCTGTATATCCATGTTATGAAGGGGGAAGCCCAAACGTATAATCCAATCACATTCAACTGTGTGGTAGTTGTGGCCTTGGGGGGGATCGGGTTGATGTAGTGGCTAGAGTACTGGCATTCCATCCTGAGGGCCCGGGTTTGCTTCCTGGCTGTGGTGGATTTTTCAGTGGCCAACTCCCCAGTGAGTAGTGGAGGGCATTTCAGGTTCAGTACTCTGTCCATCGGAAGGGATGCTAAGCCGTGGTCCCCTTGGCACCTGTCCTTAAAATGCAATTGCGATTCTGGGTTTCTCTCCATCCTTCCTCCATTCCCTGAAATGTTCCTACCATTACCCCATTAACCACCTGTCCTAACTGGTGCAAATTACCTCAGCTGTCGGTCACATCCCCTGAATCACTAACTTGTGGCCTTGATTTCAGCGCCATGCTTTCTTAAATGCTTTTGTGGCAAAATCAGACATTCATTCATTCCATTTAGTTCTCCTAAACATTTCGCTGCCTAAAATTATGGGCTATTGCTTGTATGCTATAAATACGTGCTATCAATTTGTGAAACAATTGGAGGTGAACCATATTTTGAGACGTGCTATTCCTTCCGTTCTTTGCATTCTCGTAATTATTATTATACCTATTGTAATTGTCCGTAATTTCTGTTCAGTTGCCATCAATAAGCATTTAAATTCAAGATCGCAGCGAATTTAACCATGTTTACAGGATGCATATCCCCATGCAAGTAGATTCGTGAACACGTTCACCATCAAAATTAGCATCGTGTGAATATGCAAAATTGTGCAAATGCTTGAACGTATAGCCATAAAATAAAATTTGGATCATTTGTTCACACATCTGTCCAGCCACATAATTGCGCGACTATATGCATCATGTAAACACGCCTTACACTCATGGTGAGGAATACGACCATGCAGATTGACAAAATTTGCTTCACTTCTGAAACATGTCAAGATAGTTGAAGCACAATTGAACGGCACCAGCTCCTCGGAGTTGGATTCCTTCGCCCGTCACACCCAATAGTAGAAGTAAGCAAGGTCACCAACCACCCCAGTCTCCAGAGGAGTGCTTACTGAATGCAGTTATTCAGGAGACTCAAAGTAATGCAACACTGTCATCTGTGTTATTGGATAGCCGAATGCATGAAACCTGTGAGTGTGAGCAAAATGTAGCAATTTTGTCAACTTCAACGTGGCCATTGACTGCATGTTCAAACAAAAGCGGTAGTAGGAAGGGGAGGGGGTTAATGCGGGATGACAGATTAATAGTAGGCCGATACCGGCCCTATGGCGTTCTCGCCAAATACCCGGGATCCCCCGCTACTTGAATTAGGTGTTTCATTACATTAATTTTCATGTTAGAAAAAAGATGATGTGGGATACTAAAGGCTGTTAATATTTTACTTTTTTCTATGTAGTCTACTGGTGCAAAAATGTTACATCCTGTTTCGGAGTGAACAGGAAATTGAGGCTTTGAGACTTGAAAAAGAAAGGCGTGGCTAAAAAATATCAATGTGGAAAACCATTGTTCCGGAGCAGTGGCAGAATGATGAAGACTTTAGAAGATGAACATTTATAATATTCATAAATTTAGACTTGAAAACCTAGAATTATACTTGAATTTGATATTTTGATTATTGTGGACACCCTGAATCTGGACAATATGTTTGTATTATGAATTGAATTAATACCTGTCCTGGGTTTAATATGTGGAAAACCAAGTATTAAGTATTTCACAATGACGTGATTCCACCAAGTCATTGCTTATTTTTTTAATACCTGTCTTTTTTTCAGATGCAATGCAAAAGAAATTCAAGGTATTTAAAAATTTACCAATTGACTTAATAACCGTGAAGAAGTCAATGGGAGAGTGGTTCAGGTTGTCGAAAAATAGGACAGAAGAGGGAAAATCGAAGCGCCGGTTGAAGAAGATCAACGAAGGCAATGCAATATAATGTATATCGTATGCATGTGAATGTACATATTCTTTTTTTCATTTTTTTTAAATAAATTTTTTTGACACTTAATTATGTTTTTACAAGTATTTTCATTCTTTGAATAGGCTCCGCACTACCCTCTTCACCTCTTGCTCTCCTTCCCAACCTTCTGTTACTTTCCATAAATCCCCCTTTCGAATTCTTTAATAGTGTTCACTCTGATATTTTCACGTAGACATGTGTTAGGTAGGTTAAAGGACTCCATGTTTCATTGGATAGAGATGTCAAGTCTCATTTAGTATCTATAAACTGCTTCATCGGTGAACTTATCTTTCCAAGTAGGCTGCAGGCAGTACTTCCATTCTTGCACTAAATACGTACTGGTACCAGAAGAGAGTTATTTGTTTTAATTTTGCTAATTTAATAAATTCAGTTTTAATAGGGCAATGAATGTAAACTACTGCATATAGGATTTTGTCATATCAAAAAGAGTATACTGTGTGTATTCATGTTGTATACTGTATATGTATACCGTATATGCATGGTAGGAGGACGTTTGCTGCGTTTGCTACATCTGGTAGATGGGGCGTAGCAGGTTTTTATACGTATACAGTATACATGTATCTTCTACCGTATACACAAGTTATACACTGAATATATGTATATTTAACGTATACAGTAGCATGTGTGCTGTCTGGGTGGTTAACATAATATAACCAACCATTCACTTGAGAATGCATGCGATACAGGTGTAACCTACCCTAGTACGAAATAAATACGATATTAATAAGATTGTGGTTAGCATGCATTTCAAGAAATACTTTAGCAATAACACCATTTCATGCAATTTTACAACTTACCGGTGGAAGGTAGGGACGTTTCTTTCCATTTTGGTGATTACTGTTCCCATTGAGCAAACCCGTATCGAGCAGGAATACACCTGCAAGTGAAAAATAAACATTGCATTTTCCCGCCAGACAGTAAGTCTGTGGATAAAGATAATAATTTTCAGAAAAATAAAAACACTTTAAAGAATTTACGAACCTTCAGAATACCTTGCCAGTCACATGCTTCATTTAAACTTGATATTTTCTAAGCACGTTGCTCACGGTAAATTCACGAAATCGTAGAACGACATGGCTAAATGTGCAAGGCGGCGCATGCGCTCAAGGATACCGATGTTAGTTATATGTACACTTCACCGCAGAGTTTATAATAATAATAAATTAATTGTTCGGCTCGGTTCGGTTGGTCTTGTAACATAGAACTCGTCAATAAGATTAAAACACAATAGTAGCACAAGGGAGCTAGAATAATATACAATTAATAATATTATATGCAGAGCGGGCATAAACATATACGATGATGCTGTATACAAAGCAAGCTTATAAAAGTATAAACATTTTGCGAGCATAAAAACATATGCGATTAACATGTAAAAAAATAATTAGAATTAAAAGTCACATTTAGAGATTCTCATCAAAATACTCATTCAAGCTGTAATGCAATTTTCTTAGTAGAATTTTACATAATCTACCCTTGAAAGTGCCCCCTCCAGTAACCTCAGCGAGAGAAACGATGAGAATATGTGGAGTATTAGGCGGTACTGGGTGAAAAAACTACAGTATGTCAGCGTTCGCTTTCCTCTTCGAGAGAATCTCCGAAATACAGCCTTTAGTTATGGTAAAAGTATGCCACAGCAAGTTTGATGCAAACTTGCCATAATAACTTTGTCTTAACAAGCCTATGACAACCCTATGACAAGTTTGTCGTAAGCTTGCATGCTATCTGGGACAGTGCCGAGACACTTCAGACGAAGCTTCAATGCGTGCCAACGCGTGTTCAACAATGCGTGCCAGTCCTGGTGATTGTGTTATAGCAGAGGATAATTCTCCCAGTGTCAGTGATGCGACAGGTGATAATGCACTCCGCCGGAAATATTCATTGCATTACGAGGTTCCACGCACTTTTGTTGGAGGAAGGGGGCCAAAGCACGACTTACCCGTAAGATGGAATGAATTAGATTATTTGAAATGCATGTTAGGAGGTGTAGAGTTTTTTCACGAAATGGTAGGAAATGTTAATAAATAGGCAGAATAACGCCAACGAAAAGCTGGAAAAATAGATAGGCATTGGGTTGACGTTACTGATAAGGAAATTAGGGTATACTTGGGTGTCTTGGTGTATATGAGGGTTTTTGATCTGTGAAGCGATGGCCATTGTCTGACATGACAGACGAGACATTTGTGTTCTGTCAAAAAACTGCGATCCAAACCCGAGTGTGATGGTTCCCAGGGAAACTGAGCTGGGCAAACATATTCTTATTCCGTGCCCAGAACATAAGGTATAACAAATTTACGGGTGGAGTTAATAGAGCCGATCAAAACAGGAGTTACTATGATTTTGGAAAGAAGACGAAGTGGTGGAAATATATTTTCGCGTTTGTAGTAAACAGCCATTGTAAATAGTTACTCACTTTATAAGGAAACAAATGCTCCCTCAAACTCAAGGAATAGAACAGCGCAAAAGTATTTTCGGCCCGCTCTATACAGAGAGATGATAAGGAACTACTCCTCTCGCAAGAAGGCCGCGAAAGAATCTACGCTCGTGCCGCTACTTTTCCGGTGACTCCCCAGCAACTTGTGAACATTGACGAAAGAAAAAGTGAGTGCTTGTTGTAGTGCCCAAAAAAGGAAGACAAGAGCTGGAAGGAGTGTAGAGACCTCATGGAAATGTCTTTAATGTGATTTACCATTGTGAAAAGTAGGATGTTACTTCTAGTACCACAGATAAGTCGTGTCAGAAATGGAGGCCAGCCTTAAACCATATGCTATGAACCAGGAGGTATGTCTATTAGTTTTAATAATCTATTTTTAATAAAAATCTGTTATAAATTGGACGAAAGCATTTCAGAATTCATAGATTATATTTAGAAATGTTAACTTTGGAGCCCTGCTCTGGTGCCACTTGGGAATTAATATTCCGAATGCTGGTTTCGGCCGAGTTAGGAGGTAGAGGGTTAATTTTTACTGGTGAAATAAGCCATTTGCCTTGTTAAATACTGTAACTCTAACCCCCTCACGTTTCTGGTTACCTTACCTTTTTTATATCATCCGACTAGCTCAGTTCTGCTTTACCTCCCACACACACTCTTATATGGGTACATATATTACATCAATACAGTTCATTCAATGGTCAGTTGAGGACAAATTAAACAAAACACTATTTATATTATTCATGCATAAACATATATATTTGATTCGTTTGAATTGAAAGATTAGGCCCAATTTACAAGTTCATATGTGTACTTATTATAGCCAATAGTATAAAAGAAATAATTGGACGTTATTTGGCAATGGGCTTAGTTTCCTTAAATAAATTCTGAAAATGTTCCAATTAATTCCCACTTGTCGTGGCTAATGCATCTTGTCCTCCCTCCTTGACACTGGGCTAGAGTGCGCCTTCCCATGGTGTATTCTTGCTGACGCCTCCTCGATCCCGCTCTTTACTCTGCTGGAGTCCTTTTCTCGGGCGCCTGCCGTAGGATCAGCCTTTCTCCACTGATAGGTCCTTCTCAAGGGTTCCCGGGCCTATTCTCCTGATGCGTATGTTGCGTTCACCTTGTTTTCCAACTCTCCCCGCGTCCTTTCACTAGCGTTCCATGTCGCGTCCTCCTGACTATCTCCTTTCGTAGTCGTGTTACTACTGACACTCTTGTTACTCTATTCTTGCCCATTCTTATGCTAGTTTTTTCTAACCGATTATTTGGCCGAGTGTACTACCGACCCCACAGCGTTTAACTGATACCCCTATTGTTGTCCGCACCACGGGTACTGCCAACCCATGGCGTTTACCCCATAGGTTTACAATAGTGATATATGCCATTGATAGTACATGCATGGTTCTGCTGATGTGTGCAATTGATAGTACATACATGGTTCTGCTGATGTATGCAATTAATAGTTTGTGATTTTATTGATATATTCAATTGATAGTGTGTGGTTTATGGGAAGATAGAAATTATTGAGTGCTATAAAATGAATCACGATGATACCATTAGTCATTAACAATGGTACTGCAGATTAGTAGTACATATAAGTTATTTATGGTTGGTAGTGGCTCTGAACATTTGTGGGAATGCCCTTATTCAGAAAAAATATTAACTTTGAACATATTACATACAGCTCAAATTAATAAATTACTTTGCCCAATTCTTATAAATATCGTAATTCCTCGTATCATCGCTTTTAAAATCATTTAATGAATGATGAATTACTATTGTGGGAATCAGGTTGCTTTGGTGGCAACATTACTCGCTCCTTCAATCATGAGAGCTTAGGTTTGATATCCCAGTTGTCACAAATATTGATGTAATCAACTGATATTGACACTCTAAATGCCAGAATTAATTTGATATAAGCTTGCCTAGTACAAAACTATTAATTGACATGGATCTTAGATTATTATCTCCTCTTGAATTAATCATACTAATAATTTGAGGTCATGATATTTGCCAAATGATCAGGTGTTCACAATGTCTGATATAACATCAGCAAACATGAATTACTTCAGTGAATCATTTTTGGCATTTGTCTTCAAGAAGCAGTTAAGGGTGGAGGAATTACTCAGTGTTTACTTCTCCTCTCCTATCAAGCTTCTCTGCATCCTTCATGTCCCTCTGTAAATTCTGCTGATTAGCCTGAATCCATCCTACCCCACATTGCCTATCAAACCATTGTGCCTCTTCAGGCGAGTGTGAATGTGAAGCTATGCCATTAAGATTATAATGCAGAAGAGGATGAAACATTTGTCAGTGAGGGTGGCCACGGAAGAGAACCGGAAGTATGGTTTATGTCCTATTTCTGGGAAACTAGATTCATGGACACATGACTCATTATCACAAGACATTCCAGTGATAGATTTAATAACACCTGAAGGACACTCAATCGATTAAGAGACACTAGCATGTAAGACAGTCATGCATGTAAGACACAGAAGAAAAAGATTTACCATTTCCTATGAAGGAGTGGAACTGAGCAACTTATGTTATAGTTCCTTAATCTCTTAAAATTCAAAAAATTAAAATAATAAGCTAAATTATTGATGATTAACATTATGGTGCCAGTTGAGGTAGTATTGATCATCTGGGGTAAATGTAGCATTAAGTATTAAATATCAAAGCTTGGACCTTTACATGTAAGTTGCAGTGTGATTTTAGTGCAATAATTGTGGAAAAAAGGAACATTTTATATACTGTCAAATAAAGCTTATATAAAAATACAAAAAATACCAGGAATTATTAGTACCTAAACAAAAATTATTACATTATTCCTGAATATAATGATGATTTATGGTTGTGTGAATCAGATTTTATGTAAATTATGGTCATACTTTGTATCATGCATATCTTATAGATAACATGTATAAATTTTGAGAAGCAATCAAGTGTCCTACATAGTCTTTTTCCTTAATCCATCCAATCCAATTTATTTGTCTTCCTTTCTTCCCCCCTTCCAATTCTACCTAATTGCCTGATACTTATGCACCTGTCTTAATAGCTGTCCCGTTCTAAGTGAATGTACATTCAGAGAAAAGAGATGAAGGTGATGTTCAGGATAAAGATCAATGCAGCAGTGAGGGTGACCAAAACAGTGATTCAGAGGTATGTATGTCACATGATTCACTTCCAATACACAACATTCTCAGGTTTACTAGATACTCCCAAGCTTGGTTAATGCATTTTTGTAATTATTGTTGGGTTCAATTTGTTTTGTTGGTAACCTTATTTACTCCTGCAATCATGAAGTCTCAGGTTTGAAAATCCTATTGTCACACACATGGACATAATCAATTAATTTTGGCACTCCATGATGAAAATTATTTTCATTTGTGGTTGCCCGGCACAAAATTTTAAATTGACATAATCTATTTGATTCTATTATGATGATTATGATCTCCTCATGGTTTAATCCTTGGTCATTTTCTGGTTATCTGTTCAAGCCAAACGTGGCATTATTCACACAGTCTGATATAATATCAGCACACATTAAGTACTTCTATGAATAAGTTTTAATAATAAATTTCCATCAAGAAGCAATTAAGGACCTTAAAACTTAGTGTTAACCTCCCCTCTGTTTTCCAATATATCTCCTTTGCATTCTTTGTATTTCCCTCTGTCAACTTTGTTGATGGGCCTGAATCCTTCCTACCCCACATTGTCTATGTAACCATTGTGCCTTTTCAGGTGAGTGTGAAGGTGGAGCAAAGCGACAATGAAGATAATGTGAAAGATGAAACATTTGTTTGTGAGGGTGGCGACAGCAGAGAACCAGAGGTATGGTTTTTGTCCTGTTTCTTGCAAACTAGATACATAGACCTATAACTCAATGTTACCAGGCTTTACAGATTAGGATACAATTATGGCGATAGCCTACTGTACTTGAAAGCATTTAAGGTGTGCCCTAATTTTGGTAATACACACAACAAAAAGTTTTCATTGTGTAGAGAGCAGAACCAAAATACTTAAATTATAATTCTCTTTCAATCTTACATTATTATCTCATTCTAAATACGAGGGCAAACTTAAAAATAAGGTCTCCAATTTATTTTTTCATAGAAAATGAAATTTATTCACATTGTTGGATACATCGTTGGAAAGGTCATGGCTTCAGCTATTTTTCGATGTAGTCAACCTGGCCGTCGATGACTTTTCTCATCCACACGATGAACTTTTGCATCCCGTCGTCATACCAGCTTCCGTCCGCGTTGCGAAGATAGGCGTTGGCCTCCTCTTGCACCTCGTCGTCCGTCGCGAACTTCATCCCTCCTAGGTGTTTCTTCAGGGCAAGGAACATGTGAAAATCACTGGGTGCGAGGTCGTGGCTGTACGCAGGGTGCCCGATCACTTTCCACCCAAACTTCGAGATCAGTTCCTGCGTCTGATTAGCCGTATGAGGGCACGCGTTTTCATGATGAAATGAGACCCCCTTCGGTAGCATTCCTGGACGTTTGTTCTTTATGGCGCTCCGAAGATTTTGTAGTGTGTGGCAGTATCTTTCCTTATTGATAGTGGTTCCCCGGGGCATCCAACTCCTCTTCCAACTCCTTCACCGCTACCCGGCGGTTTTTCAGCATTTCCGCCTCCACTGCTTGCACTGTCTCATCTGAGTGCGATGGCCTGCCACTTCTTTCCTCGTCGTGGACGTTTGCGCGGCCGGAAAGGAACTCGCGGCACCACTTACGAACGTTTTTAACATCCATACATTTTTCACCGTAAACTTCAACCAATTGGCGATGAATGTCGATAGGTGCCACCTTTTTCGCGGTCAAAAATCGTATGACAGACCAAATTTCACACCTGGACGGAGACGCGAGTGGAAGCTCCATAGCGGACTGCTGCTATGCCAAGACTGAGCTGTCGACAATGCTTCGTGGCAGCAGAGTGGTAGTGGGGAAACCAAGGAACACGGCGGTGTTACCGGATTGCACCTAGCTCTTCATGCAGCGACGCAATGACATAGGAGACCTTATTTTTAAGTTTGCCCTCGTAACAAAATAGATGACACAGTCATTGATAATAATAATAACGGTATTGAAGTAGGAAGCACCTTTCATCTTGGATATAAGTGAAATTCAAAATTTAGCGTTTGTGGTTGAACCTGCACATATTAAATATAGGGTGATTCAAACCTGAGACTTCATGATTGCAGGAGTTAATAAGGTTACCAAAGGTTTTCCAATATATCTCCTTTGCATTCTTTGTATTTCCCTCTGTCAACTTTGTTGATGGGCCTGAATCCTTCCTACCCCACATTGTCTATGAAACCATTGTGCCTTTTCAGGTGAGTGTGAAGGTGGAGCAAAGCGACAATGAAGATAATGTGAAAGATGAAACATTTGTTTGTGAGGGTGGCGACAGCAGAGAACCAGAGGTATGGTTTTTGTCCTGTTTCTTGCAAACTAGATACATAGACCTATAACTCAATGTTACCAGACTTTACAGATTAGGATACAATTATGGCGATAGCCTACTGTACTTGAAAGCATTTAAGGTGTGCCCTACTTTGGAAAAAATGGTCATTTTATGTACTGTCAAATATGGTAAATAGGACATGCAAAATCCCAGCAATTTGAGAATAATAAATCTTGAGATTACCCAAGTGAATATATGAATTTTTGATTAAATGATTGTATGTAACTAAATTAAATGACATTGTTTCGAGTTATATTCGACTCGCACATTTCCTTCACTGCTTATTGGTGAGCAGGATGTAATTTTAAATTTTGTAGCACCAAAAGTAGACTATAATTGTGTAAGATATACCATCAAGGATTATATAGTATTCAGGCGGGAAACACCTTTTTGTAACTAGTTTTTTCTTGCACCAGACCGGATTATAAAATATTATTTCATAAAATTAACAGTAATTTGATCGTCCTCATTTCTTTACTCCGTGATCAATCCCCAGGTATATAACCTACACAATTTATGATTTCTGGAAATAGAAAATAAGTTGTCAATATCAGGAAATGAACTGAATGATATACTTGAAGTAGTGGATATTATAGACCATATATTATGCATACCTTTGTTTTGCTGAGCAATGGTTTGGTTAAATTTGAGTAGATTAATTGCGTTATATATTCACAATGAAAATAAATACATGTAGGAGATGAGACATTATGTTTTTTGTTTAAACCTAAAAGAAATTGGTGAACAACCTTGAATTTCATAAAATCGATGCTTTCAGGCTTTACTTGAAAATCCATTCTAAGCAATTAAATGACATGGTACTTTTTCACAGTTTAGTACTACAAGACTTGTAGAAATAAACTGTGAAAAGTACCATCTTATTTAATTGCTTATCCTTGAATTTAGCCAGCCAGTAATTGTTATCTTATATTTTTCTGAACCTTGGTATTGCTTCAGTTTCTCCAGCCTATATCATGTGGTGTGTGAAATTTTTTTGTCTTTTTTCTTATGCCTTATTTATCTTTCCTATTCCACGATCAGTGATTCCTAGTGAATCCCCGTTAAATTTGTATATATATTTAATTTAGAGTCAATCAGTGTTCACTTGAAAGATGTGAATTCCATTTCTCATTCAAGGTGGGTGATGTGAGCATCCATGGTATGGAAGTTGAGTGTTCTGGAATTGAGCAACATGGTGCTGGATATTGTGTTACTGAGAAAGGTAAGCATTGGGTAAATAATGGGGAGTCATAGAGACAGTGGTGTTTTTCAAGGGGGATCTTAGAAAGTTGGTTGTAGATTGTATTTTTGTTGTAGTTCCTCTCAAGGAGGCCCTAAGGCACCTCCTTATCCATTGTGTCATCCATCCTTCTGGTGAATCACCTATTAAGCCCAAATGCATCACTATTAGACAAGGGTCTCCTTTTAGTAAATACCAATCCTCCCTGATGTCCGTGAATATTGTACCATGCCGCCTGAGTATTCAGCTTGTTTAATTTTAAAAATGAAAAATTATAGATGTATTTGTGGAATGCAAATATAATATGGACTATATCGTTGCAAATTCCTTGCAATACTCTAAATTAGAAAAAAACTATTCAAAATCTGAGCATAAATTTCGGCTTTTTTGTACTCTTGGATCACGAACCGCAAAAATGGAGGTAATAGTGTTAACATTCATTCTGTGGTTGATATGGAATTAGAAGTCTCATTGTGTTTGTTGCGTGAAAAACCACAGGAATTTATAAGTTATGTTTTTCGCTCTAGACGTTTAGCAATATCATGTGGCCATTTGGTTTCAGTCAATATTTGAAATATATATTAGCTGAGGACTCTTGAAGAATATGATATTAATCTATAATCGGCCTTAGAAGTGGTGGAGTAAAAGGTATAGTCCGATGTTAGGTATGTTTTTGAATATGGATTTGTTGAAATATGTTGACTTTGAATAAAATTGTTAGCAGAGGGTAATGTTTGTGCATAAAACGTTAAATTAGTTATCAGTTGAATCCTGAATGTCATATTTGAAGCTATAATTCATTGTTAGTGAGAACAAGACAGAAGCAAGAGTAAAGGTGATAAAGAATGATCGAAAGTATTGGAAATACGACGATGTAAACAGAAACACATAATACAGGAACTATCACAAAAGTAATCAGAATAGCGGAATTAGATGCTCTTTAGACTTGGAAAATTTCTTATTACCTGTTGAAAGTTAAAAGACATACTGAGTGGAGAACCTGTTAACTCGCTATAATACTTCTGTATCTGGTGTGATTGTCTTTATCCTTTTATTTTATAGGCCAGGAAGCCGTCTCCCAACAAGATTTCATGTACGGATATGCTCCAAGCCCACTTTTGGCGGAGGATTCGAATGCTGATTCAATCACTGCAAGTGCAACTGGAGGTACGGATGCTTCGAGATGGCGAACTCAAAGCGCAATGAGAGGATCAGGTCGAGAAATGAGTAGAGGTCGGGGTGGTAGTAGTTTGTTTTTTGGTCAGCGAAAAGTAAAGGACAGATTCATTTGTGTTGAATGTGGGGTTTCGTTCGTCTCCAAGCTGACTCTGTCGAGCCACATCAGGGCACACCAGAGAGGGAGCGATAACACGCTTGCTGCTAAGGAACGACAGGGTCAGGAGAATGAGCATGGCACCAAATTTCCCCGCTCCAAATATGAAGAGGTGTTCAGCACGTGTTATGAATTGGGTGGTGTGGGGTTCATCTGCGTACATTGCGGGAAGGCTTGCGCACGGAAGGCTCAACTGATAAGTCACATCCGTTCCCATAGTGGGCACCTGAGCAGTCACATGATGACTCATGTCGAAAAGAGGCCTTTTGAGTGTGAGGTGTGCAAAAAAAAGTTCTCCTTGAGTGGGAACCTGAGCAAACACATGAGGACCCATGACGGAAAGAGGCCTTTTGAGTGCGAAGTGTGCAACATAAAGTTCTCTCGGAAGGATAACTTGAGGGTTCATATGAGGACCCATGACGGAAAGAGGCCTTTTGAGTGCGAGGTGTGCAACATAAAGTTCTCCCGTCGTTCGAACCTGAGCATACACATGAGGACCCATGTCGGAAAGAGGTCTTTTGAGTGTGAGGTGTGCAAAAAAAAGTTCTCTCGGAAGGATAACTTGAGTGATCATATGAGGACCCATGACGGAAAGAGGCCTTTTGAGTGTAAGCTATGCCACAAGAAGTTCTCCTTGAGTGGGAACCTGAGCAAACACATGAGGACCCATGACGGAAAGAGGCCTTTTGAGTGCGAAGTGTGCAACATAAAGTTCTCTCGGAAGGATAACTTGAGGGTTCATATGAGGACCCATGACGGAAAGAGGCCTTTTGAGTGCGAGGTGTGCAACATAAAGTTCTCCCGTAGTTCGAACCTGAGCAAACACATGAAGACCCATGACGGAAAGAGGCCTTTTGAGTGTGAGGTGTGCAAAAAAAAGTTCTCTCGGAAGGATAACTTGAGGGTTCATATGAGGACCCATGACGGAAAGAGGCCTTTTGAGTGTAAGCGATGCCACAAGAAGTTCTCCTTGAGTTGGAACCTGAGCAAACACATGAGGACCCATGACGGAAAGAGGTCTTTTGAATGTGAGGTGTGCAACAAAATGTTCTCCTTGAGTGGGAACCTGAGTAGACACAGGAGAACACATGACGGAAAGAGGCCATTTGAGTGTAAAGTGTGCAACAAAAAGTTCTCCAACAGTTCGAATCTGCGCAGTCACATGAGTATCCATGACGGAAAGAGGCCTTTTGAGTGTGAGGTGTGCAACAAAAAGTTCTCCCGGAAGGCTATATTGAGTGATCATATGAGGACCCATGATGGAAAGAGACCTTTTTAGTGTGAGGAGTGCCACCAGAAGTTTTCCGATAGGGGTAACCTGAGTAAGTCACATGAGGACTCATAACCTATAGAGGCCGTTTGAGTGTGAGGATTACCACAAAAAGTTCTCCCAGAGTGGGAACCTGAGTAGACACAGGAGAACACATGACGGAAAGAGGCCATTTGAGTGTAAGCTATGCCACAAGAAGTTCTCCTTGAGTGGGAACCTGAGCAAACACATGAGGACCCATGACGGAAAGAGGCCTTTTGAGTGCGAAGTGTGCAACATAAAGTTCTCTCGGAAGGATAACTTGAGGGTTCATATGAGGACCCATGACGGAAAGAGGCCTTTTGAGTGCGAGGTGTGCAACATAAAGTTCTCCCGTAGTTCGAACCTGAGCAAACACATGAAGACCCATGACGGAAAGAGGCCTTTTGAGTGTGAGGTGTGCAAAAAAAAGTTCTCTCGGAAGGATAACTTGAGGGTTCATATGAGGACCCATGACGGAAAGAGGCCTTTTGAGTGTAAGCGATGCCACAAGAAGTTCTCCTTGAGTTGGAACCTGAGCAAACACATGAGGACCCATGACGGAAAGAGGTCTTTTGAATGTGAGGTGTGCAACAAAATGTTCTCCTTGAGTGGGAACCTGAGTAGACACAGGAGAACACATGACGGAAAGAGGCCATTTGAGTGTAAAGTGTGCAACAAAAAGTTCTCCAACAGTTCGAATCTGCGCAGTCACATGAGTATCCATGACGGAAAGAGGCCTTTTGAGTGTGAGGTGTGCAACAAAAAGTTCTCCCGGAAGGCTATATTGAGTGATCATATGAGGACCCATGATGGAAAGAGACCTTTTTAGTGTGAGGAGTGCCACCAGAAGTTTTCCGATAGGGGTAACCTGAGTAAGTCACATGAGGACTCATAACCTATAGAGGCCGTTTGAGTGTGAGGATTACCACAAAAAGTTCTCCCAGAGTGGTCACGCTCAGTTGTTCAAGTCGCAGTTAGATCAGAGGAGAAACGTAGGGGGGCACAGCTCTAAACAGACTAATATGTGAAGAGTGCTCGAACGCGTTTCGAACTTTCTAAGTACGCTTTGAGTAGATACGTCGCAATAGACTTATATTTTGTGGTACTCTACTTATTTAAAAATCAAAAGCCGAAAGATCAATAGAATCACAATGTAATAAACTCAGACATTATTACCATTTATATGAAATTTTTAAAGTATATATAAATATTGAAAACTTTTGTCCTTTCTTTCAAGTTAACATGTGTTTCTTTTTCACTGTAAATGTTGTCTACAATGACTTTTCTCTAGCATTGCATGTTCTTCATTCTCTGTTTTCATTCCTCTCCACTTTCCGTCCCTCCTTTAAGACAGCTTCAATGCGATTCCCCAGGGGAATATTCTCATGGCATGAAGGAACCCGCCTTTTCTACTTACTTTTTGTCCTATCACTCCTAACTGCTTCCTACCATAAACCTCATAACACTACTACCCCTCCATAGTACCTCCTTGTGTCATTCCTCCGTCGAACTTCTCCTTTCCCCGAATCCTTCTTCTCCATTCTTCCCTTCTTTAAGTCCCCTTTCAATTTCTTCTTCCCCCTTCTCAACTCCTTCCTTCACCTAGAGCCCCAGGCAATTTCTCATTTCCCCTACTCCTTCCAAGTTAACCCCTCCCCTCTTTTCCCATTATTCTCCATACCCTACTCCCTCCTAACTTCTCTCTCATACTCCCTTCCGTAATCCTTCCTTCCCCTACAGCCCCTCTTAACTTCTCCTTTCTCTAATTCCCCCCTCAACTCTTCCCTTTCCCTTCCAAATTTGCCCTCCCTTCCCTTTGTTTCCCTCCACTCCTCCTCCAGGATGTTATAAAAACTGCGAGTAAACAAGTGGGTGTTTTAAGTAGACTTACCTGACATTGGTCCAAATCAGAAATTTAGTGGCTTCCTTCATCAGAGGTGAAAGTATTCCCCAATTGCGATGGCCAATCATTGATGTATTCATTGCACGCCTATAACCCGTAATAAAGGAATAAAGATTTCAAAAGTGGGCTTTAAAGCCTAAACCAGGGTGTCAACAGACCGAGAAAACCTGGGGAATCTAGAATTATTCGTGAATTTTCAATGCAGGGAAATGTTCGTGGATTTTTCGTGATTTTCTGGTTTGAGTCGGGAATTTTAAATATTCTTAATTCAAGGCAAAGAATGCTTATTTAGTCAAGAGGATCAACAACGATTACTTTGTACATGATGTAATGGATTTGCCGTTGGTATGAATGAATAAATAAACGACAGAAAAGTAGTTCGGCTCAATGTATCGTCAGCGCTGTGCGGTTCAGGCACGTTCAACTGGTCGACTATCGTCGAACGGATGCCTTCAGTGTCACGTCAAGTACCCTTTGTTCTCATTAATTGCTCATCGGACTAAGCCGAGGACATGATACGCAACCAATGCCTAACGTGATATTTAAACCAATACATATACCCATTAAGTTTGGGCCAGTGTAATTGATACTTCTCCCATTTAAAGTATCGGTTACGAATACAGTAGTGCTGATTATCCGTGCTAATGAAGGGGGGAAGGGGCGAATGAAGGGGCAAACAGATAATCTGATCACATTCAACTGTGGTAGTTATGGCCTTGGTTTTAGCGCCATGCTTTCTTAAACGCTTTTTGTGGCAAAATCAGGCATTCTTCCAATCCATTTAGTTCTCATAAACATTTCTCCGCCTAAAATTAATGACTATTGCTTGTATGCAATAAATATGTTCTAACAATTTGTGGAACAATCGGAGGTGAACCATATTTTGAGACTAGCAATGCGTTACGTTCCATACATTCTCGTAACTATTATTATATTTGTGGTAATTGCCCGTAATGTCTGTTCATTTGCCATCAATAAGAATATAAATTCAAGATCTCAGCGTATTAAACCGTGTTTACACGATGCATATCCCGCGCGAGTAGATGCGTGAACACATTCACCATCAAAATTAGCATCGTGTAAATAGGCAAAAATGCGCAAATGCTTGAACGCGTGGCCATAAAGTAAAATTTGGAACATTTATTCACATATCTGTCAAGCCACGTAATTGCGCGATTACATGCATGGTGTGAACATCCTCCTCTAGAACTCTGAGCTCCCTTATCTTTGTTCTTACTCATCCCGCTGTCGAAGTAAACAAGGTCACCGACCACCCCAATTCTGTGGAACGCTTACTATACGCAGTGATTCAGGATACTCAAAGTAATGCGACACTGTCATCTGCGCAGTTGGATAGCCTATTGCACGAAACCTGTGAGTGTGAGAAATATGTAGATATTTTGTCAACTCACGCGGCCGCTGGCTGCGTGTTCGAACAAAAGTGGTAGTATGGAGGGGGAAGAGTAGGAGAGGGGGTTGTTGCGGGATGATGAACGAATAGTCGGCCGATACCGGCCACTAGAAAGAGGAGCACATATGTGAGACGTGATTTACGAAAAAATAATGTTTGAAGTACAGGAAAGGCTAGCCTTGGTCAAACCTAAAATATTTCTTCTTGGACAAGAGAGAAGTAACATACCGTTAACTCACTTGATCGGGTTGGATACATGAGAGACCGTTTCTCAGCTTTCTTGACCCGGTTGGTCATGCGTTGCTGTGCCATCTGCTCAACGATGGTTGACGTGTCACGAACTTCTTCACTTTCTTCGCAAGCCCCCCGGTCCCTCTTATTTCGTGGCATTTCGTTAGTACAGCTCCAGTACTATCCGACACAACTCTCTTTACTTTATAAACTCGAACCGCCGTAGTTTCTTCAACATGCTTATATTTCATAAGCGCCCACTAGTCCGTGCTCTCAGGAAAATTAGTCATTGCCATCAAAGAAAATCACAAATAAAATCCCTTCCAATTACTTACCAACTAGCAGGATAATCACAGACAACACTTCTGGGGAGATTCAGACAACACTTTAGGCAAAACTGAATAAATCAAAAATTTGCGACTGAATTCACTGCCTTCTGTGAGGTCGGGAGCTTTAAAACGAACTAATGCGTCGTACAAGTTAGTAACCGTCCACCAATATATTCAAAAACCGAACTGTTTTTGAAGAAACTTTGATTCTAATAAGGTTGGTGCGTCGGAACTGGTATGGCGGTGTGTGCTTGCTTTGTTGCAGTGAGCGGACTTTGCTGTGCTTTCGGGGACAATATTCCACCCCGCTCTTCTCCCTACAGAGCACTCCGTCAGAGCGTGATAGAAGAGCATATATAATTCTTCTCGCCTTCACAAAGGAGTATTACGAGGGTGTGCGGAAGGTACTGGCTGCACTCCGCCAGAGTATGAGAGAACATTGTGAATACATTTTTCTCATATTCGTAAGAGAGTAAGGCGAGTGTGTGAGGTGTAGGCACTCCGCGAGAGCGCGAGAGAACACGCTCTCTCACCTTCACACGAGAGTAAGACGAGGGTACGGGGAAAGTGCAGGCGACCCTACTACAGAGCATGCGACGCGAGTGTGTATACTTTACGCTCACTGCCTCTGGGGAGTAAGAAAGGAAGTGTGAAGAGAGTTGTGCCAGAGAGTGCCGCACAGTTCCCAATTACATTCTGGAGAGAGTTAGGAGAGTGCGAAGAGCGTGTAAAGGGGGTGAAGAGAGTGCAATACTCTCCTCTCATCCTCTCGGATACGAATTTCTGAAACCCATTTTTGCCAGGGGAACTATTGGTTTCCGTCTTCTTTTAGTTCATCCACTGCTCAAAAAAGTGCAGCGAGAAAAATATGTAAAGTTAATGAAACTTGGGATCTAGAGTAGTTTAAGTGACTTCACAAAAACTATCGAAATTTCTAAAATGACAGGCTATTCTGATCTCTCAAGGTGCTATTCTGATCATTTTAGTTTTTACATATATAGCCATGTATAATATCATATTTTTATTATTCGGTGTAAGGCGAAAAAAAATTGAGAGTAAATTAATACAAATTGGCGTTGACCAGGTATAATGTTCAATGTAATAAGTCAAAGTATCAAAATACATTTATCCCGGCTCCGGGCGGTGCTGCTGAAAATGTTGTAGTCACGTCAAGGTAAGTCCTTCGTTTGTGCAATCAGTCTCCGACATGTGACAATCGTACATTGTGGCATGCTCTCTGCATACTCGAATCTGTATCGAACACATCTGATGATCACCTTTGAAGAAATATAAGCCCCACTGGTACTGCAAAAGGCGACCACAGTAACATTATACTCAATTGAAGAAAGCTCAGCGGAGCAAGTACACAAGTTCTCGACGAGCGAGGATAAATCACAGAATCACAAAAAACACAGGCACAGAAAATAAATTAAGGACACTCACAATTGCTTGGAACTGTTTCGGCACGTCAAGCGCCTTCTTCGGCCAAGAGACGACTGATGGTTTTAAGGTGTGCTGTGGAAGGGGTGGGGTGGGGAGAGGGGTAAACGAAAAAGGAAAATGGTGGAGTGCTAGTGAGAAATGTTAATGCCAGGGGGTCTGGATGCTTTTAAGGCCCATAAGTGCGCAATTTCTCTGGTTTTAACCTCTAGGGAAGATGCACCCGCTTACCACCCGGGGGCGGTTGCATGGCGAAGGTAGTAGGGTGGTCTTTTGGGAGCGTGACAGAGGGTCGGTAGATTTTAAGATGTTCTGTAGGTTTGCAGGTCGTTTGTAGGATACAGAGGGGCAGGTAGGGAGGAGAGAGGAGGTGGCATCGTTTTGTTTTAGCAGCGGATAAAGTGTTTTGAGGATAGATTTTAGTTTATGGGCCCCCGGGAAGAAAGTGGTGATGATATTTAGTGAGTCAGGGGCAGATGTTTTCGGACGGGGCGTGTATTTAGAGGAAGATGGGAGTATTTTGCTGCTGAGAATCTTTTCCGCGTATCCTCGTTTTTTAAGGGTGGTGTGGAGTTGGCTTAGGTATCTGTCTAATGATTCAGCGTTGTTGCAAATTCGATGTCCTCGGATTGATAAGGAGTTAGGAATGGAGCGTTTTATGTGGAGTGGGTGGCAGCTGTTGAAGTGGAGATATTGCTGATGGTTGCAGGGTTTGGTGTGAACGGCGGTGGAAAATTTGGAGTCAATGAGTTCAATTTCGACTTCAAGGAAGTTGATGGTGGTTTCTGAGAAATGGGAAGTGAATTTGACGGAGAAGGAAGAGTTGAGAGCAAATAAAAATTCTTCAAGGGATTCTTTTCCATGCGTCCAAAGGAAGAAAATGTCGTCGATGAATCGACACCAGAGAAGGGGTTGAAGTGTTTGCTTCGTGAGGAAGGTTTCTTCTAGATGGCCCATGAATAGGTTAGCGTAGGCAGGAGCCATTCGCGTTCCCATACTGGTTCCGGTTCTTTGTAAAAACATTTGTTTGTCAAAGGAAAATGCATTCTTGGTAAGTACAAATGTAGTAAGTTTAAGGAGAAAGTCTGTGGAAGGGACATGTGGGATAGGGCGGCGAGAAAGATAGTGACTGAGAGCAGCCAATCCTTCTTCGTGCGGTATTGAGGTGTAAAGGGATGTCACGTCAACAGTTGCCATTATTAAATTTGTGGATGGGGGAATTGGAGTGGAATGTAGGCGGTCTAGAAACGGATAGGTGTCTTTGATGAATGATGGCAAGGAGAGGACTAGGGGTTGTAAGTAGTGGTCTATGAAGGCAGAAATTCTTTCTGTGGGGGAATTGAAGCTGGAAACGATGGGGCGTCCTGGGTTATTCGGTTTATGTATTTTGGGCAGTAGATAAAATTGCGGTGTTCTTGGGTTTGGGGGGGAAAGGATGGATATGTCGAGAGGAGTTAAACCTTCCTCGAGTCCAAGAGGATACCCTGAGCACCTTCTCAACAAAAAAATCTCCAACAAACCTTACTCCCCCATAGCCCTTCCTCGCAAAACCAAAGACAACCTCTCCTTGTGCACAACCTACTTCCCTGGTATTCAGTCCCTCAAACACATCCTCAAAGACCTATTCCCTATCCTCTCTGATAACCTTATCACCACCAATATTTTCCCCAAATGCCCGTCTCTTACCTTCAAACGACCCCCCAACCTCTCGGGTATTCTGAGAACCACCAGACCTCTGTCCAAATCCCATCTTCTTCCAAAAACACCCCCTTCCCCCTGCAATCGCGCTAGATGCAAAACCTTTCCTATCCTTATCACCGAGCCTCTCCCTAAATAATTCCTCTCTTTTTCACTTCCATCCATGCCTTCACTTTCCTGCACCACTGAAAATACTGTTTACCTTCTACTCTGCCAATTCTGTCCCGCTTTCTACATCGGCCTCTCCACCACCGCGCTATGCATCCGCATGAATGGTCACCGCTCTTCCTGCAATAATCCCTCCTCCCACTCTTATTCTCTTCCAGTAGCCATTCATGCCTCCTCCCACGATTCCAGCTTTAACAATTGCTTCAAGGTGGGCATACTGGCCTCCCTCCCATTTTCAGCGTCTCCCCTTCAACTTAAAACGCTGGAGAATTCTCTAATTTGGCTCTTCCATGCATTCCGCAAACCAGGAATTAACAGGGCTCATTAAAGGAGCCGTCTGTCTTTCTTTCTTCTTCTCATACTTTTTCTCACACCCTTTCCATTCCCCCTCTTCCATACCCCTCCTTTCCCTTACTTCCACCTTTCACTTGTTTCCTCGACCTGCCATCCCCCCCGTCAGTTCTCTCCTCTCCTTTGAGAAAGGTGGTAGTGGTCACCGAAATATCGGGAAAATATTTTTGTGAGTGTCCTTTTTATGTTCCTTTATACTTTTGTCACACCTGTGACCAGCTTTATTGCTATTTGTGTCTCGCACTGCGAATTTCCTGTGAACATTTATATATACATATATGCGTTCAAGTCACAGTCTGTGTGTGTCCACACCTTATGTCCTACAGTTTTTCATGCCTGCGGTTTTACTTCCTCTTATATTGTAAATTTTGCTGCCATGTTTGATCTGAAACTTTTTTTTAACAATACCAATGATAACCCTCATGCACAGTCATTTGTTTAATGTGTCCTCAATATACATAAGATTTATGGTCTGTTCCTTGTACAATTAATATTCATTTTTATTTGTTACTTGCAGGTGTGAACTCTATCATCCTCACCGTGGCAGCGTATGAGGACATCGGCGGGTTTACACTTTTGAATACAGGGGACTTTGTGATGTTCGTAGTTTTGGAGTGTAGCTAATGGGCTGGTATCCTGCGTGTGCATGGATGAATGATTATTTTTCATCCATCTGTGACCACCGTGATTATTTTATGGTTCTTATTGGACGAGATTTATAAGACTGCATTCTGCTGTAACGGAAAGAAGATATTTTCATTTGGCCTTCATTTTTATTTTATATTTTTTTTATTTTTTCATTAGCATTTGCCAAGTTTTTCACAATGTTTTCGTTGTTTTCAATCCATTATAAATGGCTTCTAACTTTTTGGTGGGGGTGCATCTAATATTGGCTATTACGTGGGCAATTTATTTTCAAGTCACTCTCATGTGTCCTTATTATTCGAGAATAAAAAGTAAATTAATTAGCACTTGTCCGATGCATTTTCAAAGAGTCTTTGTTAGTTTTGTATATTTCCAAGAATGTCAGAAAAAGTGGCCCTATTGAATTTTTTTAGAATTATTTTGAGGATTGCTTATCGGGTATATTTTGAGAAGTCTCATATTTTGTAAGTTTATAGATATGTATTTCATGTTGGTTTTGGTGTGCAGTGTATTTTGTTGCTTTCAAGCCTGAAAAATTGTAGTTTCTTTGATGCCTGACCGTTGCGCGATTTTTGATACTTATTTGCACATCCCCTATATCTATAAATATATGTCTACTCAATTTTGTTCCTTTTTTAGACCTTGTGAATGTCGAATTGAATAAAAAAGTTTCAATAATACCTTAATATGGAAAATAGAATGAAATATCACTTTGAGTGCTGAATAGGCTATGTCCTGTTCTCGGCTCAGTGCTTACCATTTTCTGCATTAATAAAAAATCACTCGATAATAAACTGTTATAGATATTTTATTTTTCTTTTTGTAGTATAAAATTATAAAGCCTTATTAAAATACTAACACAGTTGTTTTTATCATACCATTATGTTTAATTTTTCTAACTCTCTTTAAAAATACCCTTTTTTTCTGATTTTAAAAAAACTGTCAAAAATTTTTATGTTCATTGATTGAAAATAACAATTTTCATAAAAAATAAGTCATCTGATGCATCAACATATATAATAGGTTTTGTTTCATATATGTATTTATAAAAAATTACATTTAATTTTCAGTTTCATTTGTCATACACTTACTTGCTGTGATATAACTTGAAACGTTCACCCGGGCAGAATCCCTTATCACAGTCTTTGCAATACCAGCTGGTATCTTTCCTCGTGGCGGTTCCATCTTTGCGCGTACCTTTCTCCGAACAAACAACACATCTTCGCCTAGCACTTTTTTTTCCTTCTGGTATAGGAATCCTTTCAATAAAATGTTTTTCAGATAATCTTGCTAATTGAGAAGTAATCCGTTTTGTAGGGTGATCTTCTATCAGCACCAACTCTGTACACACTTGCTGTATGAAGGATGTCACAGCAATACTCTGTTTCTTGATTTTATGATATATCTCCATGAAATACAGGAACAGTAGGTGTGCAATCGCACTCAGACCAACCAATGTTGCTGTGGTTATCTAAGCGTGACCGTTTCTTACGAGGAGGATCTTGGAATACTTCCAGGAGACTCTTCGCAGTTGCATCATTGTCATCTTCTTCACTACTATCTGCTTCGGAAGTACTTTCTGATGAAATGGATTCAAATATTTCCGAATTAACATACGAGAAATAACAACTAACAATGCAAAACAACATATTCAATTAAAAATAGGGAAGATAATTAGAAATGAAGAAGTAGAGAAAAGGAATAAGAAAAACAGTTTCATGAAAATGTAGCTGAAAGGACGCAGAATGACAAAACACTCACCTTGCTCATTTGGCAGCAGAGGAATATACGTTTTATCATCTTCAGAATCATCTATATCTTCATCAGGACTAATATTCTGCAACAAATCAACGATTTCGTCATCCTGAAGGTGTCTTGAACAGCCAGGATTCTCCATGTTCATAGGCACATTATAAGCTCACGAACGACACACACGTGTTCTCGGGATACCTCAACGTCTTTTACCAGTTTCACGACAAAGAGCGTCATAGACGGCTAAATTATGCACTACATGAACCATGCCTACGATCATGAGCCACTGCTCACTGCTAGCTACGCTAGAGAGCGTTACTTTCCACGCAACAATATTAGAATTCGAGCGACGCACATGTGCGTCGCTCGCAAATACCGCAAGTCCCCTGGCGACGCACATTTGCGTCGCTAGCACTCTAAGTGATATACCTATCCCATTGAATGATTCCATATCCTGGCTAAATGATTATATTACTGATACTGATATCTAAAACAATTATTATATCTTTCGATATTCATTACATTATATCAGTCAATCCAGGATCTCGACCATGAAGAAGTCCATCATGTATAAATACGGTTTAAGTTTTGTACTTTTTCTTTATTTTTTTCTTGTTAGTCATGATTGCGATAGTCCAATTTCGCTAAGAAATTTTGAAATTCTTAACTTGTGTTAAGTTCTGCATTGTAAATTTGTATCTCGTGTAATTTCATAGTGTGTATGCGTGCTTACATCATATGACCTATTATTTTAATATATGTATAAATGATTGAGAAAGGCAATCTTTTGTCATGCCATTTTTAACTTAGTGAGCAATTAAACGGCTCCCCTTGGATTCGGATTGCAATGGACTTATGACATTTCCCCCAGTCCAAATTCGTCCTGCAGTGTGGACGTTACCTGATCCACCTTTTCTAGGTTCCTGCATATTTATGTATTTTCTCTGAGAATGTTTTATTTGCAATATATGACACTCGTAGCCATATCCTGTAGTATTGGCATTACTTTTTCTTGAAAATTTAGTTCTTTCATATTAGGAGTAATATCCAAAGCGAGCTACTTGCCGCAAATTAACATCTCGTTGACTAGTCTGTGAACTCTTTCACTTACACCCTTTTTGTGATACCAAGGATGAACCGATGCCAAAAGTCTGATGCTTAATTTCTCAATACGAATAATTTTAACACTACCATTATTTTTTGCTACTCGATCATTTAATACTGCAATTTGATGGTGACACATTAGTTATCACATTCATGCATTAGGTTATTTTATTTTGCAAGCTTCTTTACTATTAAATGTTTTTTTTACATTTCGCACAAGTATAACAGCTATTTTTATGTCTATTTGTAAAGAAGTGAAACCTCTATTTTGGGCAGTGATAGGCCAAATCCATGCTAAATTCCAAGTAACAAAAATTATAACCTGTGCACAGCTGTCATCAAATATATTTTTTTGATAGATGGAGGCCTAAAAAGTGGAAAATAAAGGAAAATTTGATGATGAAAATGGTAAACTAAAATTTCTTTTCTTTATCCGATTACATGCACGCTACTTAAAAGGCCGTTGGAGATGATTATGTTTTCGCTTCCGAGTGCTGAGATGATGGAGATAGTTTTTCCGTCGACCGGTAGAGTTACCAGAGTCGGCGCCTACCCAACCAGCCATATTTTTGATCAGTGTCTCCTCTACACTTTAATTTCTTTGCGCAGAGGTGATGACGCAACAACAATCCTTCCCCTTCATCCCCACCGTCAGGGGAGTTTTCGTACCATTGCTGACCACTAGACGCAATTTTACCATTTCAACAAACGATTGAACCAAACTGTTTGGTAGACTCCACATTATACCATGTGGCAACGTGGAATTTGCGGAAATGCGCTCGCTACGATTGTCTAAGAACCGAGCCGGTCTGGTCCTAGGGGGGTTCGTAGCTGCAGGAGAACGCGTCCACTGTCCCAGTCATGAATGGGCTTAATTTTTCGGGGTAGCCGCGTTGATTGGTTGTTGTGACAACAGTTTAGCCGTAAGAACTGCAACAAATAGGAGGTGATCTCAGCTGGTAGCTTGGCTTGCGCGTGTTAATGTCTAAATGTGGTAATATGAAAGTAATATACGTTTGTGCCTACCATAGACCACCCCATTCCGATGTACACTCAGTATTAGAACTCGTGAAACATCAGGTACAATTATTCAAATAGCAACGAACGACAGATTATTGTAGGAGGAGATTTCAATACACCATCGATAGTTTGGAAAACATGAAGTCATAAGTGTAGGGGTAGGAACAAAGAAATCTGCAAGTCGTTGTTTAACCTGTAAAAATGGTGATACAAACAATATATGGAAAGGGTTCCTCCGATTTACGCGGTACCTCATAAGTACGAGTGTGTTTCCTATTGTCACTCGTATAAGAGTGAGAATAGGAAACCAAGGTTGTACAACGCGGAAGTTAGAAAATGTTTAAACGCCAAAGAGTTAGCTAAGAAAACTGTAGCTAATAGCGATCTAAAACATATAATCGAAAGTTACAACATTTGTATAGCTGCCGCAAAAAAAACCCTTAGAAAAGCGTAAAGTGATTTCAAGAGAAAAGTAATTTACTAGAGGCTAATTTACTGCACAGTTTCCAGCGTCAGTTGGTGGAACTACATGCTTACGTAGAAATTAAATAATAATACTCTGTATATTCCACAGTATTTTCATTTGCCGATCCTGGTTTCGTCTACTCCATAGACATTATCAGGGTCTATAAATTCTAATGTCTACGGAGTAGACGAAACCCGAGTCGGCAAATGAAAATAGTGTGGAATATACATAGTATTTTTATTTAATTTCTACGTATGGCTAATTTGTTGAATTGTTTTTTTCAGAGCGTTTTTAATCAATCTAAGCGTAGCTTGCACGAAACCATACCAAACCGATTTCAGCAAATAATGCCCCCGATCGAGAAATGTATCTTGCAGCGGAATCGTATCCTTACTAAAAAAAACTTTAGCCCCAACAAGTCCTCAGGTCCTGATTAAATTCCAGCTCGGGTGTATAAAGAAATAGCTCTCGAAATGGTGCAGTATGTTAAAGTAATATTTAACAAATCCCTCGAGAAACACGTGGATCCCAAAGACTGGAAGATAGCAAACGTGACCCCAAATTTTATAAGTGGCGATAGGGAACATCCATCGAATTATAGTCCAATATTCATAACGTCACTATCGTAAAAAATTATACAGCATATGATAGTTACATCAATAAGGGGACACCTCGATAGCCAGGATTTATTGATATCAAATAAGCATGGGTCCAGAAAGGGACGTTCTTGCGTAAATCAATTAGGTCTTTTGTTCATGATATTTTAGTTTCCGGAGAAGGTAACGTAAGGTAGACGCAGCGTTTTTAAATTTAGAAAAGCGTTTGACAAGGTTCCCCACTGTAATTTACTCGCGAAGTTAGCATCATACGGGATAGACAGTAGTACGGTATGCTGGATAGGAGACTTCCTACATGAACGCGTTCAATGGGTGGTATTAGATGGTGTCAGATCAGGCGAAGTAAAGGTTACATTGGGTGTTTCCCAGCGTGATAGGCCAAATTTTATTTCTTCCCTCCGTAAATGACTTGAATACAGGAGCTAAAAATAGCGAGCTCCGTCTTTTTGCCGCTGATGCAACAGTCATCATTGGTCATCAATCTTTAGATCGGTTTGACGCAGCTCTCCAATGAGTCCTGTCGGCTAATCTCTTCATATTTACGTGTATCTTCTGATGCAGTAGTGTATAAGGAAATAAGAAATTAAGAGGATAGTCAGTCTTTAGCTAAGGATTTAGATGCGATTGATGATTGGTGTGATAGTTGGCAGCTAGAATTAAATTTGAAGATATGCGCGATAAAGAACTTTGGGAAAAAGAATAATTTTCCCCGGAAAAACTATTGCATCAAGGAAAAGGAAATATCTAACGTAGAATTTATTAAATACTTAGGCGTCAACAACATTGAAGACATGCTGTGGGGGAAACACATCAGGGAAATAACTAGTGTAGCAAACCATATATTAGGATTCGTAAAAAGAGTTCTAGGCAAATGCGATGAGAGAGTACTAGAAGCTATTTTACACTTGTCAGGCCTCATTTAGAATATGCCGCTAGTATATGGGATCCGTACGAGGAAGGTATGATAAAAGAATTAGAGCGTGTGCAAAGGAGATCCACTAGATTTGTTAAAGGCCGCTATGATAATTGTATGAGTGTTACGAGTTTAATAGAAGAACTAGGCTTGGAATTACTATCAGAACGCAGGTTTAATTTTGGGTTAAACCTTTTCAGTAAATACGAAACCGATTTGTCGAATATTTTAAGTCGATAATTCTTCTTCCCGTTACTCCACCGGATATGCCTTCGTTTTTCCCTTCTTTGGCAATTGCCATATCGTCAAATGAATGCAAAGGTTCATCAGCTACTGAATCGTCAATATTGGACGGGATTTCTTCAATAGCGCAAGAAGTTCCTCCTACGTGCGACTCTGTTCCCATTATTTTGAGACGCCTGTTTCGGATAATAGAAATTTACATACTTACACATGAATATATCATTACATTAAGATAGTGTTTTTACAAAAAATGACAGTATTTACCTTTTTTCTTCCCTCCGCTTGGCCAAAAATTCACCCTTTCTTTTTTTCCTCGCTATCGAAAATGTCAAGCGACTGCCTACTTTATTTTTCCGATATCGGTACGCTTCCGATGACATTTCGAGACTTGACAATTAGTCAGTTTGACTATTACTAGACACCCCGAGAGCGACAACTTAAACAGAGACCCAAGAAACAACCCGTCAGCAAATCAGACACTCCGTCTCACGCGCCTCTTCTACCCGCCCGCCTTCACTTTCCCTTCCCCCAAGCTCCAACACCTCAAGGTTACCGTTTTAGGATATAGGGTAGAGGAACCGTGCCACTTTTTGAGTAGCGCAGTAGGCGGAGAATGTGTGAACTATTTAGTGATTGGCACGATGCTCGAGGCGTATCCCTAGGCTGGAGTTGGCGAAAAACATAAATTACTTTCAGAATATCTCAACAGCGTGTCTTTTAATTAAAATCAATAATTATCAAGGATCCAACAGACTAAGCTTGAATCTTGTACTTTATAATAACGAAAGTTAAAAAAATAGCCCCTCTGTCTCCCAATATTTGCAAGAAAAAGGTCTATTTTTACATCGAGATATATTTTAACGAGGCTTATTACTTATAATTTAGGATTATAGAGTAATAGTTTGATACACAGATATATACTACTAGATTGGCAATGCGAGGGGTGGGGGTGAAGCCGCCAGTTGCGCCGGCGGCCATCTTACGTTCACCCACTTGAGAGCGGAGTTCAATTGCATTACGTGGTGATACCCGAGGATTCCTGGCTATTTGCCCAAATTTTGATTGTTACGATGCATGAAATGTAGATATATTATAAAGAATGATTATTAAAATATCCTCTTAAAAATTTAACCATAAAGAAACGCGCCATTCTCGAAATAAACAGATTTTTTTAATGTCTCCGTTTACGCGGGCAAGGCAATGCTCTTGATAAAGGAAATAACACTTGATACATCGTATTTGCGTGTATTTGAGGTATTTTCTCAAAATAACCTTCCATCTGAAGTGAGATTAGATGCTCTTCCAGCTAATCTCAGTAGTAAACGCTGATTCGGTCTTCCATGGAATCGCTCCATCAGCGCCGGAGAGCACCTCGATCTCCGAAACGTCGGCAGTAATGCAGTTCCCTTACCCAAACTACCTTCACTACAATCATCTGTCGGAATTTTTAGTGCATTTTACCTGCAAAATTTCATTTATTGTTGTATTAGCAGTGATCTGCAGGGTATTTAGCTACTGATGAAAGTAGGAATATCTACCAGAGCCTACGAGGGCAAAGCACTGGTGGTACTGCAGATGAGCAGGCCCTCCATACACCTAATGCTCCCCGGTAATCACTGAATTAGGGCCCCTGGGGATTTTGCCCCTCCCCCCTCTCCTCGGCAGGCCAGAAATCTACCACTGTGTATTCATTCCCTTACTTCCTTCTATTCATGGGCATTCTATTGATCTCCGAGGCCCCCGGCAAAATCTTGAAATTGCAACTCTCGTCCCTCCCTCCTCACAAGGCTCTACACAGCCACTAAGTAGCCCATATGAAAATATAAGCTCACCCTACAATGCATCTCCTTCAACCACTTATTTTGTTACCTTAAGAAGTTCAATGAAGAAATTTAAATTTTCTTGAGCATTTCAGGAGCCAGTGGATCCAAACTAAGTGAAGAATATATTATAATCATTCAACATTAGATAAATTCCAAAATGTTACCCTCTATGGTGATTTTTTAGAAAGTGACAGGATCTCATATTATGTAGAGTGAAGTTATGTTGCAATGTCAATATATATAGCGCTATCTCCCAACAGCTTAATGAAAATTAAAAATCAATTGACTTACAATCATCAAAGGAGTAAAGGGTACAACCACAGAAAAACAAGTCATTAAGCACAAAGTTTATATTTAACATTCAAAATCAATAGCATCATCAAATTAAATTTAAAAATCAATTTCCTCCCATTCATTCAAGGTGTGTGGGGTATTTAACCACAGGAAAAAAGATTCATTCAGCACCATAATTTACAATTTAACTGGCAATAGAAAAAGATTATTCACAAAATTACAATCAGATAGGCAAATAGCAGATATTACTTGCCATAGAAAAATATTATTATAAACATATATAAAAACTTATAGAAGTTGCAGTATCTTCTGACATTCACCACCTATGTTTCGACCTCTGAATATCATGCCAATGGATGCTCTCATTTTTACATCTATGGCTGACATTCACTGCACACCTAAACAACATCTGAAAAGAAATTTGATGTTTTAAAGAGGTTAAATAAATGAACAGTCGTTCCTTTTTTTAGTGTCACAACAATATAGGCACTTAAGATAGGTACTTCTATCATAGCACCTCAGCTTTTTCATTTATTTTGGTTACACACTCTCAAACGTTTGCATAGTATTGGTATCTCTAACACTCCACCTCAATTCTAGAAATGTCAAAAATGAAATACATTCAAAACATAGAAATAAACATGAGCACAAAAAAATTTGATTACATCCGAGTAAATCTTGGACTTGCATTCCCTTCACAACCTGAAAATTGAATTCACAGGGTTGACTTTTTTATAAAACAATACTGCAAGTAGGGTGATTAGGTTAGGACATTTGTTTTACACCCAAGACATGTGCAAGACAAGATTCACCCACTGTAAGGCTTCTCATTATTAATTACGCAGGGCCCTTCCAAGGTATTCACAGGTTTCCATTGGAGTCTTGGTTGGATGACAATCTTCCATGCCAAAACACTGTAGCAGGTTGCTGAGATAGGAATGCTAGCTGAGGACAGTTCTATCGCTGCACCGGTCAATCGGTCAATTTATGTGTAGAAAAACATCTTACAAAAACATTCTAAATTCCTTCTTTTGTTCCCCTTTCACTGTTTGAAGATCAAATTGAGAGCTAGCTGCAATAATAATATCATCAACAAACAAAGTAGGTATATAAATTACACTGTTATCATTAACTTTGATATACAAGCACCGGTCATGCTGAGACTGAGTGAATCTCAAGTCGTTTCATAGAGGAATCAAATTTCCTGATCTTCATAGATAGATCTTTATTTAAGACTCCTATTGACTATTGTGATTACAGTGTTGAGTAAGATGCTAAAATGAGAATGATCATCATTCCTGCAGCCATCAACCTGGATTTCATCCTGTTCTAGGTAGCCATTGTTAATGTATTAACTTCATGAATATGATTCAATAGAAAATCTTATGAATAAATATTATAGCAACCAGGTTATATCTTTAATAATTCTCTCATAGATGTGTAGACATGTTTTGGTTGAATCCCCGTGGGAAAATACAATAATTCCTGCATTCCTAGTATCATCATCAAGTTCAATAAGATTCATTATTTGGAAGGGTAATTTTGAATAATCAAAATACAATCATGCATACCAAACCAGATCATCCATCTTAAATGAAATTATTTATGCTAATAAAGGCATCATAAAAACCATGGGAAGGTCAGTACGTTGAGTGATACAGAAAAAATGATTCATCCATGATTTCATCTCTCATGAGCCAGTTCCTGGAAGGAAACAATATTTCAACATTCTCAAATACTTAAAGAATATCTTTCACACCACCAGCCCCAAAAGAAACTTTCATGGAGAAATATTTCTCTAAAACAACAGAGATACCAGGACAGATAATTATACTTACTTTTTAAAATGGTTCAAATAATGTATTCTTGAAAAAATACAATCATTCTTACCACCATAAGCAGCAGCCAAGAAAACATCCATTACAAGCCAGTTCCTGATATAATTATCAATGAATCACTGTCACCATCAAGTTCCATGAATGTCATGAAAGGTAGCCTGACAACTTAATATACAGCCAAAAGTACACATTATTTCCCATTGACAATCTGAAAAGGAACGTTTATGGTTTAATATTGCTCAAATTCTGCAATGGTCTAAATGACAATTTGTAACAAAAATTCCTTTTTAATCGACTTTGATGAATGAAATTTCAAAAGAAAAATCTCCAAGGAAGTAAATCACACATGCTTCAGATCACTGAGGTAGTTCCACAGAGTAAAATATCAACTTAGCCCCCATTCTTACTTAATGATATAACCCATGTATTAGGTTTAGTCCCCTCAGATCTCAAGGAATCAGTAGTTACAGCAAACCATAGGGATAGGTTGAAATGCTAATTGGAAAAATAGAGATCGATTTCTCCAACCCAAAAAAGTTATGAAGTATTCAGGACAGGAATGCTTGTGAATTTTAATGTGTTAAATGCACATAATGCTGTCGATATGATTAGACGAAGGCCTCTGATATTATTTTTACTCCTATTATATTACAATTACATTACTAAATAGCAATAACCCTTTATTACACAGTTCCCAACCACAACATCAACATTCGTAATAATTTACCAAACAAACTGTAAAACCAGAGAAATGGCTATTTTTTCTACATGGTCGTAATTGAATTACAAGGAGAAAAAGATATTACTAAGTCTTTAATGATTCTCGTGCATGCATGGGCATAATATTACTTATTTGAAATGGTAGGTAATTTTTCCTTGGCTAAAATACGTAGTGGCAGTACCTACTGAATATTGTATAAATCAAAGGATTTATTCAGCAAAATTTTATGCTGTAAAAAGAAACGAAGTTGTATGATGCTAATATAATTAATGAATACTTCAATTTTACGTTTTTTTCACATTTACAGAGGGAGAAAATGTACTGACGCAAGATGAGTTAACCTTATCAAAGTTAGGTTTATTAATGTACTTACGCGTATAAAGACACATGTTCGGTCCCAGCATTTTTCTTCCGCGTGGTATATTTAAAAGTGCATCACCACACAACACAATGGTTAACCATCCTTATTTCTTGAAGCTGGTAATGTCACAAAAAAACACACTGGTCCCAATGGAAAAGAGCTCGCGAAGGTGAACCCAATATGGCGGCGAGAGCGCAAACCCGGCTTCAGTTGCGCCTATGGTGAAGCATAGGGCATTGCCAATCTAGTAGTATATATCTGTGGTTTGATAGTTTCTCTTTTAATTACTGAAAACCGCATTCCAATATCTAGCTTTCTGTTGGAGCAATCTTCCTTGAAAAATATGTCTGAAAAACAGCCATGTCCCACGGCCCCTATAAGGTCTTGTTTCACTGGGGCGTCCAGCGGCCATGTCCAACTGTCGCGTCTGGACGTCGCGGCGGCAACTCTGTAGACTCGTGGTTACAAAGCCGAACGCATTTTATGTCAGATTGGTTTCATATTTTATGAGCTACGATGCCTACGATTCAAAGTCGTCCTTACTATTGTAGCATTGAAAAATGAGATATCGTTCAGGTAATACTCGTCGAATACATTCAGTGCATAATGTATTCGGCAACGATGATTAATTAGATGTTTAACTCTGACAAGGAGCGCCGGAAAACGTTACTGTGATCCATCATTATTCGCATAAACGAGTAACTTTTTCACGTCGGGACCAAGAACCGAGGTTCGTAATTTCAAAACTTCGTTATTTCGTACATTGATTTCGACCATGTTTTCTGACAATCAAGTGGTGCTCGCGGCCCTCCACCGCGGCACCGGGCTCTTGTTTAATTATGATGACTTTGTTAAAATGTACGTTGCAATAATGAAGGATATGACACGTCACGTGTCCTGGAGGTACGTCCCCACCGCGGCCAACCTTGCCGACCGTCCATCGCGGACCGTACTCCCGTAGCTTTTATGCCAAGGCCGGCCATCTTGGCCGCGCCAAGGTATATAAGCTCGGGTGTGCGGGACCGACACGGTTGAGTTGAAGGTTGGCCTCGGCGTGGGACGTGCGCCCAGTCTCTCGCCACTGCCTGCGGATACCCTGTGCGGTTCCCTGGCTTTCCCGGCTCGGCATTACGCGTGCTGAACGGACGTATTTACTGCATTCAAGCTTAGCCTACCATGGCACCAAAGACCAAAAGACGTAAGGGAGACCCGAAGGAACGGTCCCGCACCCCAGAGCGCCGTTCTCCGGAGCGTACACGCGAGCGTTCCCGCTCGCGCTCCAGAACCAGGAGCATCTCCCCGGCCGTGATTCCACCGTCGTCACCCACGACCAAGCAACCCGGCTCTTCAGGCAGTCTGTTTTCCACTTCACCAACTGCTCCGCTGGGTGCCCAACCCATTGTACCGCCTCCTGAATGGCTCTCAACCATCTTGGGAGCGATCGCAAAGATACAGCCGCCTGTCTCGCTGGATCCCGGCCCCAGCACCTCTCAAGCCATCCCCACCCTGACTCAGGTGGGTTTTGGCTCTCAACCATTCATCAGTTTTCCGGCTTCCCAGCCGGCCACTTCTCAAGGATCCTCGGTGCCGTCCCAAGCAGCCCCGGTCTCACAGCGCTTCGCCGAGCTGGCCCCTGAAAAGCCTCCTGGCTCTCTTGACCTGCCGTCGGACCAGGAGTGCTTGGAACTTCTGCAATTACTGCGGAATACCCAAAATAGCTCCAAATTGACAAGACGGGACCATCATGAAGTCGATCTTCTGTTGGGGATTTCTGCCCACTGGACTTCACTCATTGGACCAGTAAAGACCTTGATATACAACAGGTCACGACTGCTGGCTATTGCTGCCAGCCACGGTTGGGAGACAGCCGCAAGATTCTCGGGCCCTAACGAGCTCCTGCGGCTGCCTCCCAACCTACCCACCATGACGCCACAGATTATAAGGGAGGTCGTAAGAGAGCGCCCTGCTCCGGCCAACAAACTTCCCTACCGCACGAGCCAGCCCACCAGGGGACGGGGTCGCCGGCCTGGCGGCGGCGCGCGACCCGCACCCGCCACCAGACGCCGCTAGTCAGGATGTCCCCGAAGACGCGCCGGACCATGTCCCTGTGCTGCACCTGCCGGGACCTGCGTCTCCGGGCCCACCGGAACAGATGGAGGCGGCCGCCCAGGACGACCCCGTCATCGGGGAACTCCTCCGGTGGCACGACTCCGGTGAGCCCGGAGACCCGGTCCCCCGGAGGTAGCCGGAGTCCGACGACGACCAACCGCCCTCCGACTCCGGCTCCATTCGCAGCAGCGACACCACCGACAGCACAGCGGACACCGTACCAGACGTCTCTTCATCGGACCCGGGGAATGCGGAGCTCCCTTCCGGAGGACCCGGATTCGGACACTTTGTGACAACGGAGAAGCCAGGTATGCTCCCCCTGGACCATTTGCTCAGGAATCCTGAATGTGTGCCCGCCAATCTAGTTAGCCCTGAAAGTGAACCCGTGGCACCCGCAAGGGTTTAATCTTATGATGACCCAAGCATCACGGAACTTCTGCTTATCGGGACAAACCTGCCTCGGCCTGAAAATGCCCCCTTCATCTTCCATGACTCGGGGTCGCACCCGGATCTACTGCGCCACCTTGAGGCGCTCGTACAACGCGGAGTGTTGGTGCGGCGAAGGCCCATTTGCGCCTTCCGGGCGTATCTTATTCCTAAGGCCAGCGGAGGTGCCAGACTAATACACGATTTAAGGCCATGGACGCCGTTTTATCGTAGGCCAAAGTTCCGCCTTGAGGATGCTGCAGCGGCCATCGCCCAGATTCCGAGGAACTCCTGGTTAGCAAAATTGGATTTAAAGGATGCGTTTTATCTAACTGTGTATACAACGTGAACACTGTTCTTTCTATGGAATACGTGCTTCGCGTCACTACTTCACGTTCCAGCGGCTGCCAATGGGCCACTGCCTGGCCCCAGCCATTATGCAGCACTGGGCCCGGGCAGTGGCCAGGGAAGTGTTCTCCCTGTTAAAAGTGTGTCTGATCCCCTACCTGGACGATTGGCTTATTTTAGGGACCCTAGATCGGCGGGAAACCACAGCCATCGTCCACAGGGTCGTAGAATTCCTAACCAACACCTTAGGTATAACCCTCAATCAAGACAAGTGTTTGCTCGCCCCTCGACAAACGTTACACTACTTAGGAGTGATTACCAATACCAATGCTTCGACTTTACGCCTCACGCCCGCGGCACTTGTCCGCCTACATTCCGCTATTTGCATCCTGCCTATGCTCCGCGCCTTGGATATCCCAAAAATAGCGGGCTTTGTATCCTGGGGGCCTATGCTCGAAATTTTCGTCGTACACGACTTCGCCGTCGAATGCGAGTCACGTGGTACGGAGCCGAGCGCTCGGCGGATTTGCCATGCTCGAACCACTCGGCGGCCTCCAAAATGACTCGTATTCGACTGCTGGCTACTCGAGCGGTGGATACCAGCCGAGTAGCCCTTCGAGTGACCCTTCGAGTAAGCGACATGCCAGATGCCCTCGAATTTGCAGCAGCAGAGAGACGAGAATTGAAGGATAGTATGACTTCTCTGGGATCGGAAAATGTATTTCAGATGAGTAAAGAGATATGAGCGCGGTCATGCAAGCTACATACATCATTAGATGCTGATTTAATCACAAGATTGGATGGGATTAGTACGGAAATCTCACCACCATCGGCAAATCGCGAGGGAAAATGTTTACATAGGAGCCTTTTGCCTTTCGTTGCTCTTCATCTTTGATTGAGAAAATGTCAATTACGTTCTGGTGTGTTTTTTATTAAAACACCATTGATCAAATAAAGTGAAGGCATTGAAAAAAGTAAAGAATTTTTCAAATGCTTTAGATATGATGATATTTTTCCTAAACTGAGATTGCTTCGGTCAATTATTAACATTTTTGTTTCGATCATTCGCTGGTGGAATTATTTCCGGTCCTAGTTGTTCTCCTTGTTCTCGAATACCCTTAAATTTAGCCCTTGTCCCTTACACGTTTCTAACAATATTATTTCTGACAGCTTTTTAGTATACAACTACTAGATGGTATGTCGTGTATGATAAAGAGGATTAATTTAAAATTAAAGACGCCTAATTTGTTTTAGTGAAGTAAAGTTCATAAACGTTCCACCTGGATTTACCATTTATATTTGTTAAGGTGAAAGTGATATACTCCTTCAGTAGAGTTCGTATGCCTCCATGTAACCATTATTAGAAATCTTTATTCGATGCTTTCGTTAAGTCCGAGAGTGGAATTAGTTTTACATTTTAAATAAGCTGTAATATTTGTGCAAACTTGGTGTGTATAAGAAAAACACTTTCCCAAACGTATTAGTGCTTTAAAGCAGAGTCCATCACAAAAACTTATTTTTATGGTTAAGTTAAGCACAGTTTCAGATATATACAGAATAATTTTATCAGTGCCAGATGTTGGCTGAGAAGTGGAAGGTGGGATGGAGATTGACTGAGACATGAAGTGGAATGAGTGTACTCACATGCACCTTGAGAATTGTAGGGATTTTGTCCAAAATATGAATCATATATGAGTGGTATTATTAACATTGGTACGTTAAATGTGTATGAACTTTGGTTTTTGAAGGAAGCCGTAAAATTAGAGCAACATTCAAGAGATACAGTTAAAATTGAAGGCAAGGCTTAAAAATGGACATTATCATGATCATATCTAGTAGTGCAAAATGGCAATTGAGTAACTTTTTCTTGGAATCGTATTTGTTTTAAGACATTCATGTGCAAAGTCTTCATTAAATCAATTTCATCTGCCTTGAGAAGAATTCATTCATTTGGCCTTTGAGTGTGTAATCCAACTGCATCAAAATTTGATTAATGAGCACCAACTTAGGGGACTTTAAAAAAAGAAATTTTGCGAGAATGCTTAGATTGACTTTTATGCATACAGGTAGTGGGAGAGAAAGATTTTTGGGGTGCTTACACGTGCTTTAGTGTTTTTTTCCCAAGAGTAAATTTTGGATTAGAATGACGAAAAACAACTTTTTCAGCAGCGTGATATATGATTAAAGAACAATCCCTACAATATTATGTGAATCTGTAGTTTGGTTAACGTTCTGTAACCTGTGACTAACCAAATGGGCTCTTAAACAAATTATTCTGAATACCCTGGCTTGAAATACCATGCAGAGTTCCTCCACCTCTGGTGGTACCCTCAGTTCCTTTGGAAATTACAGCTTATGGCCTAAACCATCATTTTTATGGCCGAATCAATATTTTACTCTGTTGTCATTTATTTAAATTCTCATGAATATGAAATTAATTTATATTTTTAACTGTGGCTGGATAATTAGATGCAATCAATTTACAAGCATATCAGATCCACTCAGTGTTTTAAGTTTAAATGAAAATGTTAAAATGTATTGTAACACTCCTAAACTATTTTACAAAATTCTAGTAAGATGTATTCAAGATAAATGAGATATTTGCCTGGTAAAGGAACAATATTGCGATATGAACATTCAAAAACTTTTACATTTTGTGCCGTTCATATGCATCGTATTCCTACATATTTAAAGTATTACTCCGGGAAAGTAATAAACCTTGAAGCTAAACTCATAATGGACAACAAGGATGGATCTATCAATAGTCATTGGTAATGGGTCAACGAGAAGAGGGACGAGCCGTAACATTAGCGATACCCAGTTTTTTTGGTATTTCCCCGTAAATCGCGACGAAATGCTACGAAATTCCTAATAGCTGTGTTTTCTTTGGCTGAAAATGTCAATATTTGCCATCTCCGAAAAAATACTGTACCGTATAATGAATAAAATTTTGAATGGCTCAAATTATAGAAAATCCTTACCTTACATCAACTACAAGAGTATGTTCTTTCGCTCACATGAGAGTTCAGCCATTTCGAAAGGTGCTGACATTTGGACTCCAAAGCCTGTTTGAAATACACCTGCACTTAAAGCACACGATTGTGGAAACACAGCACTCAGTAAGGGAGTAACACCGATTCAGGCACTGGTATTCCTTGTGAAAACTCGGAAATCTCTATTGTACTCCATCCCAACTAGACTTCTTCCGTTTGGATGTGATGGTTGAAGATGTGCTCAGCTTGTGGTCGAGAAAGAACTGGCCATTCTTACGAAAGATGACCCCCCCATGAAATTTGATTTCCCACGCATCCCTTGTATGATGCCCTAGAAAGACCATGCTCTTAGAAGATAAGCGATAGCTTCTAAATAAGCTGCTCTTCAGAGTCTGTATCAACAACAGGCAATGGGAATGGTGCGCAGGGCACTCTAATGATGTAAACGAAAACGAAGTGAAAACACCATAACTCATATCCACGCTCTTAAACCTTCTACGGCCGTCCTTTCAAGCACTAATGAAGATTCTTTCAAACGAGGCCACGAAAAAGAGGCGGACGAACGAAGGGAAGTCATTTTGCTGACACATGAGGCGAACCATTGTAAGGTCGCTCATGCACAAACTATAATTCTTAATAAAAATAATATTCCTTCCATCGTATAATTTAGGCATATTTAATAGTGAAAAATTAATATTTAACCTAGGTGAATAGAAAATTGTTAAAATAAAGCATCCATATTTTTAAGGGAAAAGATATCATCATAAATCATATTAACCAATAAGGATTGTCTGTATTAAAATTTAATCATATCTGTATTAAAATATAATATATCTGTAATAAAAATATAATATATAATATAAAGTACAATCTACGCTGTAAGAATATTAGCTTGCGGTTATGAGGGCCTCCTACTGTGTTCACGTATAAAATACTTCAGCAATTAGTGTAAGAAAATTATCTTCAAGGGCAAGTAGTAGCACTCTAGGATATGCCAGTAAAGTTGAATTAATCAATGTTTCGTTTTGATCGTATTACATGCGCTTAATCAGTCAATTCACAAATGATGCTTTAAACTTGGCGGCGATTTTGCACTCGAAGGGCGGGCTCCGACAATGTTGCCACGCATACATCCACTCACTCGAGTGGCGAATTCCGCATGCGACGGATTTAATCTCCAGCATACCATTTCCCCCGCGCTATCAGCCGTATGCGACTTCATCCCTCGAGTTCGGGTTCGACTGCTCAGGAAGTCGAGCGGTTTCCAGCATAGGCCCCCTGGGTGTGCTACATATTGAAACTCCCTTATTTTCTCATTAATCACACGTACCAGAGGCGTACGAAGTGGCTGTTGACCTTTTACGACGAGAACCCGTTCCACAGGACCCGGCAATGCCTGCCTTACGAAGTGACATTCGTCGCCCACTGTGATGCTACTAGCGTGGGCGCACGTCCCACGCCGAGACCAACCTTCAACTCAACCGTGTCGGTCCCGCACACCCGCGCTTATATACCTTGGCCCGGCCAAGATGGCCGGCCTTGGCATAAAAGCTACGGGAGTACGGTCCGCGATGGACGGTCGGCAAGGTTGGCCGCGGTGGGGACGTACTTCCAGGACACGTGACGTGTCATATCCTTTATTATTGCAACGTAACGTCACGTGTCCTGGATGTACGTGCCCACCGCGGCCAACCTTGCCGACCGTCCATCGCGGACCGTACTCCCGTTGCGTTTATGCCAAGGCCGGCCATCTTGGCCGCGCCAAGGTATATAAGCTCGGGTGTGCGGGACCGACACGGTTGAGTTGAAGGTTGGCCTCGGCGTGGGACGTGCGCCCAGTCTCTCGCCACTGCCTGCGGATACCCTGTGCGGTTCCCTGGCTTTCCCGGCTCGGCATTACGCGTGCTGAACGGACGTATTTACTGCATTCAAGCTTAGCCTACCATGGCACCAAAGACCAAAAGACGTAAGGGAGACCCGAAGGAACGGTCCCGCACCCCAGAGCGCCGTTCTCCGGAGCGTACACGCGAGCGTTCCCGCTCGAGCTCCAGAACCAGGAGCATCTCCCCGGCCGTGATTCCGCCGTTGTCACCCACGACCAAGCAACCCGGCTCTTCAGGCAGCCTGTTTTCCACTTCACCAAATGCTCCGCTGGGTGCCCAACCCATGGTCGACTGTTACATACTCTTAGATACTCTTTTGGTCGGGACCGAAGATTATCCTTCGTAAAATCAAAATTTCGTAATTTCGAAGTTCGTATTTTCGAGTTTCTACTGTAGTTTGTCTGAAAATGCAGCTACAGTTAATCGTTGTCGGACGGAGTAAAATATTTCTTCAATCATTTCGAATTCAGATACTGCATTCTGTAAGATTGCGTATTTGATCTCATGTTCGTCATTTTTACCCCAAGGCGTTGCAGCAGTGATATAGTCACTCCTTGGGAGTTTGAAGAGTGGGTGACGAGAACAAATTGATTTGAACGGCATTCACCGGTCACGTCGAGGGGAAGCAGTACTTATTACAAAAGACATTTGTGGAAACGAAGAAATCATCAGTTCTAAAGTGGTATGAAATGAGAGCAACCTCAATTTATTCTTCCCCGGGGAGTACAAATTTTTCTCTTCCGAATTGGAACCCAGAACCGTAGCTAGAAATTCATATATGTAGACATATTAGGCCTACATCTGTGGAATGCATTGCTTCATAACCCAAGGTGCATGTCAGGGCATTGATCAATCACAAGGTTTGCAATCAAGTATAGAGGAAATAACATATCTACATCTACATAATACCCTGTAAGCCACCATAAATATGTACGGCAAAGGGTGAATTGTCATCAAACATGCAGTAAATATCAGGCATAAAAAAGTAATAATATACTTGTCCAAACTTTGTTTTTTTAAGAAAGACGTCAATATAAAAGCAAACATGAAAGGTAATTATGTAAGTTGGGTTAGCTTAAAGTCCTTATACCAACATGCAACTACCTATGCTATCAATTAATACACTCGTATAGGATATATTTACCGTTATTCATATCCTTAATTGTCCTAGGAAAGAAAGGCATTTTGAATCTGTCAGTTCGGCATTCAATTTCTTTAATTATGTGATATGATGGTCCAGTCTACCATAGTAAGTTGGGATTCGTAAAATATTTTTATCACTGACAATATTATCTTGGATCTTATTTAAGAGATTATGTCTAAATTTCAACCTGCGATGTGACAATGTTTACCAGTTTCATTTATTCATTAGACTGGTTATAAATACTACCATATATACATTATTGAATTTGAAAGCGAAGACTGACAAATTATTCTATTGTGAATTTACAATAAGGCTCCGTTACCTGAGAATGCAATACTTTACTTGCGGTCCTCACAAATGTGTAAAAATAATGGCCTCATGAGGAGCTATACAATTGTGTGCCCTTGACATCTGGATTCTTAAAACTCTGCATCACCCTATTAAGAAGCAATCTTCCATGTAGTACCCTTGTAAATTTCTGCATTCCATTAGTGCATGTTTGGTGATCTTCAACCCCTGCCACACATCCTAACGGTGGCTTGAAGGGTGTCGCGTGGATGAAGACTCGTAGAGGAATCAAAGTTATTGAAGAGGGTGGAAGCAGCCAATAGAAGTAGCATGGACGCAGAATTAGTCTACCAGGTGATGATTCCATACGAACACTAGAAGCCCTCGTTGCCCTTCGAGAACAATCTATGCCACCTGTTGAATGTCTGTCTGGGAATACACTTTCTGTAAATTGGTTTGATATTATCAAGACCATTCTAATGATGTAAATTAAGACAAGCCTAGCTGTTAAGGAACGATGAATTATATTCCATCTATGAGATCAAAGGTAATACGACAATGCATACAATTTACAACACTGATCTAAGTATCCAACAATGGATTGGAGTCCACTTTTTCCCTCATCGTTGACTACCCGCCATAATGGAGCGCATCTGAAGCACATTTTACATCATACTTGATCCAGCACAAGAACTATTGTGCTACTAGCGGCTGATTGATATTGAGGACGGAATGTATCATGATTGGAACCGTGACCTACTAGGAATTTTTGCAAGATCATTGACCGTGAGCGTGCCATGACGTGGTTTTCCATTCTACCTACTTTAAAAAAGGAGAAGATCACGCGCAACCTCTGCAACGTTACGTGCTTGATCGATGGCCACTGTGTTCTATTGGTCGCTGCAATAGCAAACTACATATACATCCACGTAATAACTTACGAGCCACCATGGAGGTATGGGGCAGGGGGTGAAGATCACCAAACATGTACTTTTGACATGCAACTAGGAAATTTAATAGAGAAATGCTAGATAATACGGTCACATGCAGCTAGATGGTTAGTAACTATATAATAAGATAGGAATTATTGGTTGTTATTACATTCATCATTATTGCATTCATCATGCAATAAAGGGTACTATTACTATATTTCACCTATTACCTATCACTTCGCTACGCAGCCTATTTTGCTCTCTTATGGTACGCGGGAAAAATGCAATTTCAAATCTATCGGTACGACTATCGGTATCTCTATAATCTTGTTAATCTGATCAAACGTAGCATAATACGCAAACGTAGCATAATATATGTATATCAAACGACATCTGTGAACAAATCGCCTCCACAGCCAACAACCGTACAATGAATCACCTTCCATTCTCGTTTCACCCCAACCTAAACCACCCCCCCCCCCCCACCTTTTTCTTTCACCTCCTCCCCTTTCCACCTTGAACCTATATATACCTAACCGCCACAGGACCATGTACCTTTAAAATGGCACTGAGTTGCCTAAACCCGGGTCGACTATCATTAAATTAGTGTGGAGTATTACCATTGAGTTTTATTATGCTCATTTTTTAATACCATGCTTGGTGCACTTATCAACGAAATTGAAAAAAAGAAAGGTAAGCAATCGAAGTTATCAATAATTGCATGATTACTACATGTACCTCGCATACTATAGATACGCCTACCTAACAACCTGCATCTAATCCTGGCCAATCCTAACATTCATTACACGACCTGACACATTTTCCGAGTACGGGTTAGAGACTTGGAGGCCATATACATACAGCTGCTGGCTGGCATTAGGTCGTTTGTGATTATTAAGTTTGCTAAAAGATTGACACGGACAATTTGCGCCGTTAAATATAGATATACGTATCTGATATTCTTTTATCTCCGGGAGAGATAAAAAAGTTTCCTCCATAATGCTGAGAACCTGTTTCCCGGCGAGCGCACCAGTACTTTCTCTTAAGGCGAAATACGATTGCCCTAAAAACGGTTTTACTTCCTGTAGCGAGAGGAATTGAGATATTGATATAAAATTTTCAGTATATGGCTGGGATTACTGCTTAAATTGTCCGCTTGGCTTTACATTTTAAAATTATTTTTAATAGGACTTAGAATGGGTTAATTTTGGCGAAATTTGTAGTTTTTTACAAAAAATAAAACCAGGCGGACATTTTGCATTGTTTCAATATAAAATTCCACTTTAAAAAATTATGTTACGCCGACTACTTAAAAAGTTATTTGAATAATTAGAATTGAATAAAACTGCTCTGTCTGAGAGAGACACTGGTGGCGAAATCGGGGAAGTATTTGAAGACGCTCAGGGAGCAGCCGGGGTATTTCGAGGGGTGGTGACGAGTAGCCGTTTAAGGGGAAGGAGGGGAAGGGCTACTCTCCCCTCCCTCGTGAAGAGGACAGAATGGGAGAGACAACATTGTGTGAGAGAGAGTGATCAACTCCAGTGAACGACAGAGGGCTGTGAAAGAAGAGAAAAAAAACATTTTTCCCTGGGAAGACAACGCGCATCGGAATTGCCTTGCAAATCTCGACCTCTTAGGATTTCTGACAGTATCGTGCGGTTAATGCTTGTGGTATTTATTACATCTACGAACTACGTAGATACCAATGGAAACTCCGACGGTGAAAGATCAGCGTAGAAGTAAGAAGGGGAGGCTGTTTTTATCAGTCAAACGAAAAAAGAAATCAGTTGATAATCTAAGGAAGTGGCCGTTAAAGTAAGTATATAGATTTACTGAAGTATATTGCGCATGAAATTTCAAAATTTGCAGTGCTTGAAACGTTTTCCTTCCATTTGGTTTCAGAAAAAGAGTGATTGCCGAAGACAACATTGTGTCTACGATGCAGATCCAACCTCCGGATTCCGATAGCGAAAAGTGAGTACATTTAAAATGAGTACGTTTGTTGAAAAGTTTCCCTTGTTTCCAGACCCTTTTGATAGCCAAAATGGGTGTTTCCAAAATATTCCTGAACTTTAGGATGAATTGCTTTCCGTGGTATTCGTGGCCGTGGCTTGCTACGGTGGTATCTTTATTGAGCGACTTCATCCTTCAGCTTTGGGCAGTGCAGGAATTTAGATAACCATGATTGTTACCTTTTGTTTTGACATAGTTGGGAAGGTTGCCAAAAAAATTAACCGATTAAAGTTAACCCTTTGAGTGCCACACGATGATATATCGTCGCCTATGAGGAGACCTGTTAAAACTGTTTTTCTCAATCATTAACTCTTGTAAATTGTACATAATACAAGAATGATCTTTTAATAACTACGTGGACCAATAATTTTGATTTTTAGTTGAAATGATCAGCCGCTTTGGTAATTAAAATAACTATATGTCGGATTGATTTTTCCGAGCGCCACATTTGGTTCTTACGAAACTGCTTCTGGTGCGACACTTTGGAAACTACATTGTTTGTTAGCCTAAAACTAATTGACTTTCTTCTACAATTTTGAAATTTGTATTTATGTCGGAGATATTATGTTTGGCATGTTCATATTTCTTTCAAATGCTTAGAAACATTTTATTCTCTGCGAAGTACATCGCATTCTCGTTCGTTTTGCGAACGATTGTTGACATAACAAAAAGACGTTAGGCTTCAAAACATCTCTCCTATGTCGCTTCTGATGAGATAATTTGTTGCTGACTGTTCCACTGCGGTCAAGTCGTTGATTTTCAGCTACGAAAGGCAGACGAAAAGATACGATGTAATTGCTATCATGCTATCTCTCGCAGCTGATGCGTCGAGTCAGCTAGGGTGTAGTCAGCAATGTGGCTCCGATTGTCAACCTCGTTATCACAGTAGATACGGCAGTAGTAATTGAAAGATGATGCTGGGCATAAAAAATACAATGTGTGCCAATTATTGTTGTTGTTGACACAATGAAATTTCACAAGTGGCTTTTTGAAATTGAAATAACCCTTTTGCCTAATAAATGGCGCGAACTACGAGAAATGACTTTTCACCTGGTGTTGACGTTGGTGTTGACAAAATTGTGACTATTTAGGATTATTGAATGTTACTGCTGTCACACAGTAGTTGCTTGTTGTCAAGCATTAGCTGCCGAGCATCCAGCGAGTCCTTTTAGAGAAGATTTGCGAAAGGCCGTATAAGGAAAAGTTCTATCGAGTGCCAAAATTAATGCATGTATTAATAAAACGAGTTGAATCCGCTTCGATGAATCCGAAGCACACTCTCGGTGTTGCGCAGGCCTCTGAATGAGTCCCTTTTCTCTATTATAGTTTTTTTGGAGTTAGTCGGCATTTTCTTTTTTTCACCAAGGAAAAATCTTCAAAATATTAAATCCATTTTTTCGTATACTGCTGAACTGGTTGAATTTTCTTCAACAAATAGGTAACAGAGAGAATGATTTTAGGAAATTGATGTTGATATGGATGGCAGTCATTAACTTTTGTCTTGTGTGTGACAATAAATCGTTGACATATCTTTCAGACCATAGGTAGGAGGCAGTTGAGAAGTTTCTCTGAATACTCTGGCTATTGAAAGTCTGAAGTACTCTCAACGTAATTTTCGTTTGAGTAGAGTGGGATCCCAGCTTCTAAAGTCAATTCCGTCCGAATTCCCACGATATTTGCTCCCAGGTGGCAGTAGAAAAGCTGACTAATTCGAACTGCGGTGTAGGATGACGATGTCCTGTTCGCTTTTGGAAAGGGAGAGATAAGAAGATAGATGTAACTTGATCATCTGTTTTCGTGAAACAAATGCGTCCGCTCAACTACCCAGTGGCACAGCTGTGACGGTGTCAAGTTTCACGATTGCGAAACCGTCACCCGGGCACGACCAAAGGAAGAATAAGGAAGTTAGCCTCCTTTCTCCTCATTTATTACACAGTAGCCTCTTCTTGGGCTCCAAAAGTATTTATTCATCTTCTCTTTTCGGTATTGTAGAATAATACAATGGGTACTGGATTGTTTTCACTAATAATTTGTTTTTAACTTCTGGGGTTATGAACACCACTGAAATTATGGAGCAATAATTTTGATATTCTCTTTATTTCAGTGCCATCGAGGACATGGCAACGGAAGTCGTTCATGACCCGGCCCTTGATTCAGCGATCAGTCTCATCAATGGGAGATTTATTGTGGATGGGCAACATTTTGTAAAAGAAATTCGATCTCTCGAAAATCATCGAAATACTTGCCTGAAAAGCCGACAGGGGTATTTTCGCCTTATCAGTACATCAACTAAGGCCTTAATTTGGCGTTTGGATTTTCAGTGCCCGTATTGCAGCATTAGTAAATCCATATTCAGCGAACCTAATCCAGAAATGCCAGAGGAATCCGAATGCCCCAAAAGCAATGAATTTTCAGCACTTAAAATTGTAGATGGTGCAGTGTGGGGATTTATGTCCATTGGAGGAGGGTATTCCAACATGGAGGAAGTATTTTCAACCTTGGGAATAAAAAGTATTGACAAAGAAACGTTCAGGAAATACGAAGAAAAGTTGGGACTGGTATGTAGTTATACACTATTCCTTAATCATTCCTTATGTCATTAGTTTTCTCGAATACTTTCTAGTATATTGTCTGATCAATTTTTAGGCATGGAAAGACGTTCTTCTGGAGCTGATGCTGCAGTCAGGCCGAGAGGAAAAGTCTTTGGCAATAGAGGCTGGGGATGTCACATATTCCGGAACACCGTTCATAACTGTGATTGTCGATGGTGGATGGTCTCAAAGAAGTCACGGACATCGGTACACGGCTCTTTCAGGAGTTGTATGCGTGATTGGGCATCGTACGAAAAAATTACTCCACTTAGACGTCAGAAATAAATATTGCTCCATGTGCATGTATTTAGAGAAATTAGGGAAATCGACCAAACATGAAAACTGCTACAAAAACTGGGATTCCTCCTCAGGTGCTATGGAAGCTGATATGGTGGTCCAAGCATTTCGATCTAGCAAGCAACTTCATGATTTAGAGTACCATTGCCTTGTTGGAGACGGCGACTCCAGCGTAATGAAAAAAGTAAGGGAACTAGTGCCATATGGTAGGCATGTTAAAAAAATTGAATGCGCTAATCATGCAGTGAAGTGCTACACCAAAGCGTTGTTTAAAATTCCGGAGGTGAGGCCCAATTTAAAGGGTGTTCTAACGAAAGTAAAAATACTGCGATTAAAAAAAGCAGCTCGCGGAGCTATTACGCACAATGCAACAGAAAGAAATAGTGTTGAGTCATTAGTGTATGATCTGAAAAATGGACCGAAACATGTGTTTGGGTGTCACGCATCATGCCGAGATTACTTTTGTCAAGCTGCTGACAGGCAGGCGAAGACTTTCAATGAGGAAGAAAATGTGTGCCTTGAAAACATTGAAGTGGCTCTGAGGCCGCTTATCCGTAAATCTGGACAGTTGATTACCAATGACACCAGTAATCATGCGGAAAATTTTATGTCTGTTGTGGCCAAATTTTCTGGCGGAAAACAAGTGCATAGGGGCAAAAGGGGATCTTATCAGCACAGGGCTTACGGCGCTGGTCTCGATTTCCAGCTAGGGCCTATGTGGAGGTATTCTGCTTGGAAAGCTCTTACTGGCAGAAGTCCCCACAGGGCTGTCAAATTCACTTGCCAGAGTAAGCCACTTGTAAGGCTTAAGCGCTTACAAGCAGTAAGGAGATGTCTAGTCAATCAAGGCAAAAGGAAACAGAAAAATGTGGCAAAGAAGAATGAGGGTAATGACTACGGCGAAATGTGCCAAAAATTGGACATGGACCTTGAAGAGTTCGAGAAAGAAGTGGACGCTCTGATGAAAAAATTAGAAGTTACTCCAGCTTCTAGGGACAAACTGGAGAAAGACACGCAGGGACAATCGGAGAAAGAAAGATGGTGGGAAGAGAGAAGGAATCGCCTAACGTCATCAAACTTTGGAGTTATCTGCAAAAGGCGTAGAACAAGTAAGTGGGCCCCGATTGTAAAACGACTACTGTACGAGAGTAAATTTAGTAACGACACAATATGGGCAGATGCACGAAAAGGAAGCAATAAGGCAGTACGAGGAAATCACCGGACGTCAGGTATCTCCATCAGGGCTATTCGTTGACCTGAAGCAGTGCTTCTTCGCTGCTTCTCCGGATGGCATAACCGATGATGGGGGCATTATTGAGGTGAAGTGTCCCAAGTCTGCTGAAAATTTTACTTTGGAAGAGGCAGCAAAAAAGATAAACTACTTTTGCCTTGACCAAAATCTCCAATTAAAAAAATGCCATAATTACTATTACCAGGTTCAAGGCCAACTGCATGTCACAGGCGCTCCATTCTGCGACTTTGTGGTATGGACTAAGAAAGATTGCAGAATTACCAAAATTTTAAGGGATGACGAATTTTGGTCAGAGAAAATGGAACCGAAATTAGTATTCTTCTACAACGAAGTTCTTCTGCCTGAAATAATTGATCCTAGACTGTGTAGATCAATGGATTTACGAGAGCCGGAGTTTCCTTCAAAATAGTTTATTTTAACCCATGTTACGGTGTGAAAATGGAAAGAAAAACGAACTGCTTTCAACTCAACTAAATATCTAGTAAATAAATATTTTTTCAAAAGGTTGTTTCGCCACAGTTTCTGTTCAATAAGTTTATCTCTTCTTCTACCAATTGTTTTCATTTAATATAATGGACGCACTAGGTAGCTGTTAGTATAATCCTGAGAATGTTTAATATTAGAAAGAATAATTTAAATTTGCCCTCCCCGAGAAGGAATGGCGTGATGTGTAAGTAAATAATCGAATCCATTTATTCGCTACTTAAAGTAGTAAATGCAAACTTATCAGATTTAACCATCTTAAAACTCTTCTATGAAACATGTACATGATACTTGCTTATCATTACTTTTTGGATACCCAATTATTTCACTTTCCACCGCATTCCATTCAGTCTGTCGATAGAAAAAAGATGAGACATGTGAACGAGTTGAATAAACTGCAGGAATATTTTATTGACACATAAATGAGGCGTATTTTCAGAAAAGAAAAAACATTAAAGTGGTTGAAGCTAAACTGGTTGAAGCTGTCACAGATAAGTATTTTGGAAAATTCATTGAAGCTCGATTTTCTCAACAGTTTCATGATTATAAGCCGACACCCACTGTCCGCGCCAAATTCTTGTGCACTCCATTTTAAACATTAATAAATCCGACGCGGCTTATTGAATTTTCATGTCATGCACATTATCAGTGAAAAAATGTCCCATTAAGTCAGCACTACGGCGCCATGAGTAACGTTAATGTCTAATGACGGACAAGTAGAGCTAAAGACATTGACTTTTTAACAATTTGTAGAATATAGCTTAATTATTACTTCGGCGGAGTTTCAGGTTTTCAACATAGTACTTATCGGTATGCTGTTCAATTTAAAAACCGAAAAAACATGTAAAAATTTTAATGTTTTTTCGGCAACCATTCATCAAGGCGCTACGAGACTGAAACTGGATTTTTTCTCTTTAAATTGCCACAACGAATCAATCGTCATCAATTATTATTTGGCTGAAATCAGCACCTTATTTTATATCGAAAAATATAGTTTCTGAAAACGCGCGTGAGCCGTAAGCTGAAACCTCAGCTATCTTTTCCCCTCTGCCCAGTGCGACCACGCAATATCCACCACCTTCAACCCATGTCGCCAGAGGAGGGGAGTGAAGGCGGGGATTTAAGCAGTGGAAGGGGGACGATAGACTTGGTAGGGGAGGGGAAATTCATGCTCTATGCTTAGACGTAGTCCCTGAGATACCCTTAGGAGGTCGCGCTCAAGGTTGGCGCTCGTAGCCCCATCTAGTGAGGGAGATTCACACCAACACCCAGTCGTATTTAGCCTTAAGTCCAATACCGTTTACGAGGGACTGAGAAAAAATATCCGTGGACCAATGTTCAATCGCTCTTAAATATCGTGAATCGCGTTTAAAACCAATTTTAGGTGTACTTTCACTCTCACCGATCCTCCTGGCCTTTGATTTTTCCGGTGAGCGCACCAGTATATTCTCCAAGTCCGATACAGTCTACGAGGGACTGAGAAAAATCATCCATGGACCAATGTCCATTCGCTCTTAAAGATTCTGAATCTCTGAAGATTCAGGCGATATGGAGTGGAAGCGAAACATGATAACCTTTCTGTGTTATTCTGAATCTCGTTTAAAACCATATTTCAGATCTGTTGTATATCCAAGACATCAAATCCTGCCGTGGACATCCATTGGATATCCAGTGAATATCCATGTTTGGATATCCAATTGATATCCATTCATGGTTATCCTTTTATGCGGGAAGTCTTTCAAAGGGGTGCATGACCTACATTAGTTCTTCGGAGGTGGGGAGAAGTAATGTTACATCCTATTCTTATAAAAATAATGTCGTGAAGGTAATCTTAAGAGATAATGTGTAATAATTTCAAAGGATGCGTTGTAAAATCATTATAGGGGAGACGCAAAAATATTGAATTTTGAACCGAAATAAATTGAAATGAAAGACAAATTTTGGACGACTCGGAAATGTTTCAGAGACAGAGCAGCATTTGGGAGCCAATGCAAGGGAAGTTGAATTCAACGGGAAACTGCAGAGATTAATGGAGAACTACATCGATTTTCAACGGGAAACGCCTGATTTATGCTAGGAGACATAAATCATACCTTGCGGCTTTGTTAGGCACTCCTAAGGCGCCATTAAAAGCACACATGCGTAGGTGCCTATAGTGGGCGCCTATGAGGCGAATGAAGTAGTCAGGTGCCCATTTTAGGCGCATTTTCCAGCTAGGGTGCTACGTGGGTATTTGCTGGATTTCTAATCAACCCCTTGAGAGACATTTGAGGTGAATTTCGGGACTGTGATTATGGGGAAGAGGCTTTACATGCTGACAGGCGTAATGTTTCGATGACAAGGATACCTCTAATGCAAAGCAAAAGGTTTCATACTTACCATGCCCAAATGGAAATTCAATATTAGGAATCAACAATTTAGACAGTGACTTCTCTTCGTAAACTATATTGAACGTATGATGTTCTTACACTAATGTAATCGTTTTGCATTGTGAATGAGTAGATGAAGAAGATGTATGGATTTGTTATCTACCAATACTTGAGCTTTAATTGCCATGACTGATGGGTGAAGGCTTTACATTTTAAAAGTTATGCTTACAAGAAACGGAAGGCTTATACTCTTGGCTGCTATTGCTGCAGAACGAAGGAGGGCTATATTCCCATTGTTATGCTTGTCATCCTCGATGCTATAGGTTAACCATCTTTAATGCATAGTATGAACGATAAGTTTAAACATTATTATAATGTTAAATTGAGGAATGGATGGAATGAATTGTCACCGTCAAATGTATGCATGTGAAAACATGAGACTTTTAAACTACATCGTCAAAAATATTTAGTACACCTGAAATATAATTATAAACATTTTGCTCACTGATCTTTTATTTCGTGAATTTCGTTACTGCCCATTTTATATGATGGTATGAAACAAGGCGATTAGATAGCACGATTAACAACATCAATATGAATGGTTTTGTGTCGTAATTAACAATGCAGCAAGAATTACGGGAGAAATGAAGGCCAACAATCAAATAAAATCTAGATGAATTTCTGAAATTAAATATTCACCTCTGTTTTGAACTTTTTGTAAATATTTACTTCGTGATCTCAATGTTGCGGTTTGGGGATATCGTTCGTCATTTGCTACCATCGATCTTCTGCCGTTTCCTCTTCTACGTCACCGATGTACCATAAGTTCCCGAAGACAGCAGAAGCTTATCGAACGAAAGCAATGCGAACCGTAATGGCACGTTAGACCGCCTCCATCATTTCGTTCGATAGTGGTATCCTACGATATCCCCCTTCGGCGATTTATTTTTACGAATGTTTTTTAACAGCTGCTCTATTCCTCGACATGAAAATTTTATTTCCGATATCTGCTCACTGAATGTTTATGGGATCAAATGAATTAGGTTTGATTAGAGAACTAGACAGTGTGCAGCGTGGAGCTGCTAGGATCGTTAAAAGGTGTTGCAATAGGTTGAGTAGTGTTTCAGAATTTAAAAAAGGATTTGGGTGGTAAACATTATCAGTGGGTAGTTTTAAGTACAAATTAAATCTATTTGAGAAATTTCAATCGGATAGCTTTACTGAAGATGTTAGGCACATTAAAAATACCAGCGTATAATGCTATATTCGACCAGATAAACAAGGTTAGAGAGATAGATTGTCGTACCGATAGATTCAAAATGGCATTTTTCCCCCGTACTTTAAGAGAACAGAATAGGCAGCATAGCAAAGGGATTGGTAAGGGAAATATTTTAGAGTAGTCTGTAGTGCATGATGCATGTATTAATCCTGTAAATACTATAGATACTAACAATCTAATTCCATGAGATCCTATAGTAGCTTGTTTGCATGTCAATGGCGCATGGCCTGTGATCTTCACCCCCAACCAAACACCCTCTCCGCAGCTCACAGGGTATCGGGTAGACGTTGAGATATTCTGGATGCACAATCAAGGTGTAGGATAAAGACACCAGTAATCTCTAAGCGCGATCGCATCAACTAGATTTAGTATCAAATAGGGATGGGATTGGATGCCAGTGGATCAAATGATACCACTTGATTCTGGGTGGTGTCCAATGATTCGAGTATCGGCTTCATTGCGCGATGTTTTCGAATAAAAAACTATGCAAACATGAAATCGGAGAGAGGAAAGTAATTTTAGCCGATGTAGACACTACATTTTCCTTTACTTTAAACTCTTTTAGGCCCCCATCTATGGAATAATTATTTTTAACGACACCTGTACAAAGTCTATTGTTTATTTTCCGTATGGATGGCCTATCAAAGCCAAAAATGGACGTTTAACTTTCTTTCAGTAATAGACATGAGAATAGCTGTGATATTTCTGAACATAGGAAAATAAAAATCATGTAATAGTAAAGAAGCTTGCAAATTAAAATACATTATAATTTATGCGTTACCATTAAAATGCGGTATTAAAGGACCGAGTAGACAAAAATTATGGTAGCGTTACAATTTTCGTATTGACAAAGGCAATTAAAGTAGAATTCAAGGTTTAGTGAATGAGATGGTAATTAGCGGCAAGAAGCTCTATTCGAATATTACTCCAGATATGAAATAATTAAATTCTCAAAAAAATGTGCCAATACTACAGGATATAGCCGATAGGACTGGAAATGAAATCAAACATTCTCAGTGGAAATACATAAATGCGCGGGAATATAGAAAAGTTAAGTCAGCTTACATCCACACTACAATTGGAATTAGGACTGGGGGAAATAACATAAGTTCATTGCAATCCGAATCCAAGGGGAGAGCCCTTTTATTGTTCACTAACTTACAATTCAACACACTACAAGAATATCGTTTTCTCAATCATGTATATTAATGCGGGATTTATATATACGTATATATATATATATTAAAATAATAGACCTTATAACGTAGGCAACTCCATACACTACGAAATTAAACGAGACATAAATGTACCACCCTGGTCTTCACACAAGTTAAGATTTTCGAAAGGTCTCAGCAAAATTGGATATGGCAATCATGAATAGCAAGAAAATAATAAAGAAATATACGCGAAAATTAAACAATAGTATTATTATCCCATTACACCCCCCAGTTACACATAATGGACATGAAAATAATTGGATGGATATTTAGTACATGGCTGAGTTCCTGAATTGACTTATATAACCTAATGAATGTCGAAGGATTTAAAGATTGTTAGAGATATCAGCAATACAATCTTTTACCCAGGATGTGAAATCATTTAATGGGATAGGTACACTTCATCCTATTTTCCATATTTAGGTATTATTGAAACTTTTTTAATTCCCTTCGATAATCACATGGTCTCAAAAAAGGAAACAAAATGGAGCAAACATACGTTCATAGACACAGGAAAATACATTTGAAAATAACTATCGAAAATCGGTAAATGGTCAGGTATGAAAAAATTAACATTCTTCGGGATCGAAATTAACAAAATACTCTCCAAACCATAACCAACATAAAACATATATACAAATAACAAAATATGAGACACCCCAAGAATATACTGGAGAAGCAATCCCTAAAATTATAAAAAATGTCAATTGGGATACTTTATGTGTGAGATTCTCAGAAGTAATAATAAGGAAACCAGACACTGACATGACAATAATTAGCCAAAGTAATAGCCAATATTAGATACATCTCCAACAAAAAATTAGAAAGCCATTGAGGATGGATTCAAAACACAAATTATTGAGGACAATTTTTAATGAGCTACAAATCACAAAAAATCACAGCAGCCGCAGATGGATGAGCACACCATTCCTCCATGCAGAATCAGAATAGCAGTACATTAGCACAACTCCATAACTCCGGTCATCTCAAAGTCCCATGCATTCAAAGGTGAAAACCTGCCAACGTCATCATATGCTGCTTCAGTGATTATGTCAATTGTCACACCTGCAAGTAACAAATGAAAATGAATAATTATTGTACAAGGAACCGATCAAAAATGTCATTCATGAGATTCATATATGATCGAGGACGTTATTTATGAATTGGTTTATGAGAATGAGTACACATTAAACAATTGACAGTGCATGAGGGTTGTCATTGATATTGGAAAAGAAACTTTTCACAACAAACGTGGCAGCAAACTTAGGAGGAAATAAAACAGCAGGCATACACAATAATAGGATAAACTGTGTGGACATACACAGTTGCTACTTGAACACATGACCATATTTCATGAGAGCACAACATTACATCGTACGGTTATATGTAAGTCCGATAAAAAAAACAAAAAACACATGCTAAATAATGTACTATGAAAAGTAAATGCTCAAAGCAATTTACAGCATTGTAACTGTTAGGTTATTTTTGCTGCATGGAAGGTCGCTAAGGGTTACAACATGTCTGCACTGTAGTTAACATGGCCTAATATTACACGATAATAATCCTTCACCAAAAATACATAAGAAACAAACAATTTAAAAAAATATTATGGGATAAGTAATTGACATATTACTAATATAAAAAAACCCTTCCATGCTCTGCAAACTGCTCAAAGCAATTTATAATAGCTTAAATTGCTGATGTTCTGTTTCTGTATAGAAGGCTCGCTGGAGGAAGGTCGTTAATCTTGACTGCACTCCAGTTAACATGGCCTCATATTCCACAACAATAACCCTTCATCAAGAATATATAAAAAACATAAATATTCTTGGGTAAGTAAATGATACCCATCCAATTTATCAGAAACCGGTGAAGTGTAAATTACGGTAAGCAACCAATTAACCAGCACAACGGATTATATATTACCTCAAGTAAGCAGAAAATGTTTAATATTAAATGTCGCATAAAAAGAAATGTAAATATAGAAAAATTAAATAAAAAATCATACGATTAAAAATAAATACAAAAATAAAGATACATAAATAAAAAATATAAATTCATTAATTGTTACTAGTCACCGGACTACGAACGCAATATAACTATTTTTCTATTAGTAATGACATTATAGCACTTAGTGACATGTAAGTTGCGAATGTTTCATGATATTGACCCCCTGCCACACACCTTTTGTTTTGGCTCCCATAATATTGCGACCTTATAGAGAAACTGTGCTAGAATCCCCTATTTTACTCTACTTGCCACAAAATGAAAATATAATAATTAAATCCAAATTTAAATTAAACAATTGAAGCGATGTTTATAAGTAATGAATTTGCGGTGCGTTGTTATGGAAACACATACCTGTGCCTTGGCTAGGAGAGCCGGCATCACGCTCTCTCGGAAGAACTCCAGCACAGAAGGAGCTTGCCGCTGCAATCGATACCTTCCCTCAATCGATCCATCTCTAGCGATAATGGAAGCAACAGCTGATGTAAAGTAGACTTCCATCCCGCACTGAGTCTTCTCTGCCGCTGCATGACTAATGATCCAGTCTACTCTCCACCATTTATCTTCAATTTTATACTGCCTGTACTCCTCCTCCACCTCCTTTATCGCGTTCTTCATTCGTCGCTCCGTGACGTCATCTCCCTTGGCGTACGGCCTCCCTCCGTTATTGAAAGCCAGACACACTGACATCTGCGCCAGTGCACATGCTAACCAAAGAATGGTCCAATTCTCATCATATCTTCCAACCAGGTAAACCTTCTTCTCTTCGAAGTCGGCGAAAGAGCAAAAACGACTGCCATCCCTCTCCTCTCCGTCGTGGTATCTTACTCTCGATTTCATTCCTCCGATATTCCACGAGTCGAAATCGATCTCAATGGACACGTCGTCATGGCTTTTGAGGAATTTAAACAGGCAAGCCGTCTCATCACCTTTAGTATACAGCTTCTCGTACAATCCCCTCGCCTTTGTTACTTTCCCTTCGTCACTCTCCAAGATGCGAGTCTTTCGCATCATCGCCTCCACGCATTCTCTCCTTATTTCTTCTTCCGTTCGAGGAGTCGACGGCAATACTTCTTCATCGATAGTCGAACTCTCAGGTGTCATTCCTACAGGCCTCTCCCTATTCGCCATTGACGTCACGTCGAGTGCCGACAAAAGCATATCACGGGCTCCCAATCCAGCTTTGCGAATGGTCGATATTTCTTGCATTGCATGGTTATTAACAGTCGCCACTTCACTTTTGACGTCATTAATTAAATCGCGTTTGTTGGTAATTTCTTGTCTTGGTGTATCCATTCTACTCTGGATGTCATTCATCGACTCGCACATAGATGCCATATTCCGTGACAGAACAGATATGATGCCCTGTCCCATGGCCTCCATTCCTGCATCCTGACATCTAGATGTAGTATTGCATGCTCCTTGTGCTACACTGTCCCTTTCTATCATCACCAGACGAACCAATTTGCTAATAGACTGGCGGTCTTCGTGCTCAGGGTTCTTCTCCGCCAATCCCTGGGCCAGCTCACTCACGGTAACTCCTTCTACGTCCCTTAGTCCAGGGTCCGCACCCTTTTCCAGCAATCCCTCCACCCAATCAACCTTTCCCAACCCCACCGCGACGTAAAGGAGGGTTCTCTGTTTCTCTCCCCTCACATCCACGTCTCCCAAGGAGTTCAGCAGGTCCTTGTATTGCTCAAGGGACCCAGTGACTACGCCGGAGAAAAGAAGCTCTTCGTTGCCGAAATTGTCGCCTACAACACTGGTTGCCATTGCTACCGGATGAGGTCACCTTCACTGTTGTCCCCTTGCTGACGATTGCTGACGGTGTCACGACAGGATGGTCTCGTTTCTGATCAGGAGGATAACTGCGATCGGAGACAGAGATCTAATGCAGTTGGAGCTGAAAATCAAATGTTGGTACTTTACATTAATAAGAATGTACGTCCACTCTTCACAATTGCGAGAGTTAGAGTCATTAAATTAACTTTGTTAGAAATAAAAAAAACAAGAAGTTTTCATTTTAATTCATTTATAACCAAGGTGTGGCTATAAACAGACTAAATCTTGAATTAAAATATAAAACATATATATGTGGCAACCATTAGCCAAATGCATTTTGATTTTGAGAACCTCCTGATTAGTAACTAAGAATGATTTCTAAACAACAAATGTCACTCAGAATAGGATTTTTCTTTTCTTAAATGTTAGCATATCATTTGAATGGTTGTGACATCAAATGCGACGAATAAAAAAAATGAAGGTGGCAACGCACAGAAGCGCAGAAATGAGTGCAACAAGAAATGCAAACGACAATTAAAGGATATTTACATTTGACCTTAAGAGTTATTACAAAAAACTAATAAAGTTTACAAATGAAGAAATGAGTTCCATATTTGCCCTTCTTGTCTCTGGTCGATGCAATTGCATTATGTCGATAAGATAAATATTTCAGTACTCCTCATTTTACCGAATTCAATTCTACTAAATCTATGAATATTGCTAGCATAGTGCTAGCAGTCAGCACGTATGTTTGTGCAGAAAGAAATGGCCGACCACGCCTCAGAATTCAGCGGCAAGAACCTTCTTTAACGTCTTCCATTATTCTCGTGAGAATCACATTGCAATTCACGGCATACGACGCACTGTTTAAGCATCAAGGAAATCGGAGACGACAATGGCAAAGGCCTCAGTAACGCTCGGAAAAGGAACGAAGAAAACAGAAATTTTCAATGTAATTTATATGATTCACAGAAACCTCGAGGACAAAGTGTAAATCGGTTGAAAGAATAAGAAAGTTAATACCTTTCTCAATTAAATACAAAAAGAATGAAAGAAATCGATGAGCATTTAGTAATTTTACTGAGCGAAAGAAAAAAACCCTTGCGCTATCATAAAAAGAAAAAGTCAATTTAAACCAATGTAAACACATTATTGGCGCCAGGAATCGAACCCGGAACTTGACAAAAACTAAAATGGTTTCCCTTCGCATTTCAGAGGTCTAGAAACACAATGCAGTTTACGGCATCTCTAAGCGTCGAACGGTTTGCGAGATAGAGGGGGGGACGGACGGACAGACGGACACTTCGCAAATTGTATATACGAGAGCAGTTTTTTTTTCAACTTCCGATCGCACAGCATAAACACAGGACAAGCGACAGGCGGGTGGTGTGCACAGTAGGCAACTTCTCATATCCCGTACCACACGCTCTTTCACTGCCGACACTGTCGTCAGTCTGTGCTGAGTAGCCGTCACATAAACATGGCCGACTCGATTGATCCTCCCGCCAAGTGCAAATTGTGAAGGGTTATTTGTTTCCAGCAAGCAGAAGGGAATATTGCTGCAGAAATTCATCGAAGAATTAGCCGAGGAGTGTGTGGAGAAAACTTTATGACTGATGGTCTTGTGCGTGAATGGTGTCGAAAATTTAAAGACAGCCGAACTGATGTGCATGATGAAGGGGGTCAAGGACGCAAGTCTATCGCTACAGACGGCCTTGTTCAACGAATTGACGAAGTGGTTAGAGAAAACCGTAGGTTCACCTCAAGTGCTGTGTCCCTGGAATTTCCGGAAGTTTCAATATCTTCTCTGTACTCTATCATTACGGAAAATTAAGGCTACAAAAGACTTTGTTCTCACTGAGTCCCAAAAAGTTTGACTGACAACCACAAAACTCGCCGAATGGCTTCAGCTGTGACGTTCCTAGACCATTATGCCGCTGAAAGAGAAGACGTATTGAAATCAATTGTGACCGGAGATGAGACAAGGATTCAATATGACACACCCGAAACAAAGCGATAATCTCAACAATGGATGCACACACGTCACCAAACAAACCAAAACTTTAAAACAAACCTTCAGCCATCGAAAGGTTATGGCTACCGTGTTTTGGGCCCAAAAAGGTGTGTTGCTTGTGGAGTTCATGCAGCCGGGAACAACGAATAATACCGCTGTTAATTGTGAAACGTTACGATGTTTCCGGAAAGCCATTCAAAACAAAAGAAGAGGCATGCTGACTTCCAGAATCGTTTTGATCCATGACAACGTCCGACCTCACAGTGCCGATGCAACCCAACGGCTCCTTGAGAAATTCCAAAGTGACTTTTTCGACCACCCGCCATACAGTCCCGACCTAGCGCCGAGTGACGTCCATCATTTCCCTAAACTGAAGAAGTGGCTAGGAGGGCAGCATTTCCAAACCAACGAGGAGCTTCAAGACAACGTCAAACCTCATTGTTATTCATTGGCGGCAACGTTTTATGAACAGAGTATTGTAAATTTTGTCCACGGGTGCGACAGATGCCTCAATCCTCAAGTTGATTATGTCGAAAAGTAGCCATAAGTGTACATAACGTTTAGTAATGAAAGCACATTTTAATATTCACTTTGTCTTTTATTTATGTCCTATCGGAGTTTGAAAAAAAAGCTCCCCTCGTATGTAGACTAGCGGAAGTTCCCATTGAACTTCAACGGGTGTGAGATTAATCAAACGTATGAATATTATAAAGAAGTTTTAACATGTATTTTTAGGGCAAAATCCAAGTTGGATTACGGACTATCCTATCTATCGCTTCAAGTTTATATTAGAGCCGCAAAGCTATTACAAGCAATTGTAAACACATCAATACTGTCGTCAATCGAACATCCACCTTTACATAAATGGTAATTATGTTACCAACCTTTATGGCTGGAATAGTTTTAACAGGAAGATTTAACAAGTGATACAAAATAATACATGATACACAATAAGATAAATTCAGGATACATTATGTTTATGGTTGATAATTGTAATGAACTATCTATATTTTTAAGGTTTACAGTGTTTCATGAATAGATTATTAAATTATTTTCTTTTAAAACAAGTTACAGATTGGCATATTTCAACATCAACTGGAAGTGAATTCCAGTTCCTTCATACTGTAGTTATGAACGATTTATGATATATTTCTGTTTTGTGCTAGGGGATCTGTTGGTCATAATGATAGTATGTTGTTGAATAGTTAAGGATGTCCTTTTTGAAAGTGAAAGAGTTGAAGATGCACGGCAGACAGCATTTGAACATTTTGAATCAGTAACATGATCCCATCGTTTTAAATGACATACAAATCTTACAGAAGCATTCGTCGCAATCTCGAAGCTTATTATTAGTTTATTCATTAACATTATTTAGTACACCGCTACAGTAGTCAAAATGTGGGAATATAATCGCTTTTACGATTGATTTTCGTATGTTTGTGGGCAACTGGTTTTTGGATTTGTATGGGTGATGAACAGTTTTGTAGCTTTTACTCCTAATATCTAGGAGGTGGGCATTCCTACTTAAGTTCCTGTCCATTATCACTCCTCGATTTTTTATTCGTAGGGGAGTACTTTATTTTTGACTGTGTTTGTAGGGAAATTATACTTTTGAAATTTATCTTAAAGGAAAGGTTCCTACTGCCGAAGATGATGGGCTTTGGTTTATTTTCATTCAGTTTCAGACCATTGTTCTCAGTCCATGTGTTGATATGTACAATATCAGCATTCAGACTCTCAATAGTTTGTGTTAGGTTTTCTGGTGTTGCATGTCGGTAAATTTGGAAATCGTCGGCAATAAGGAAATTGTGAGTGAGTTAAGAATTTCGGTAGGTCGTTAATGAACATAGAGAAATATAATGGACTTAGAACAGATCCGTGAACCATTCCTGTGTCCACGTTTAGCCATTTAGATGCATCTCCGTTCCTTCCTATTACTGCCCACATTCGCCCGGTAATATATGACTAGATAACCCGTGCGAAAATTCGCCTTTTCACCTTATCAGGGAATAAGTATGTTAAGCAAACGGTGTAATTGGGTTTTAAATAGAGAGGTGTATCATAAAGTACTTTCTTTATACTTGTTTTCTTGCAAAAATATACAAAACATATGAATAAAATACAGGCAAGAGAGTTTGGTACCAGTAGGAACAATCATGACGTCTGTTACTGAATAATGGCACGCAATTTACAAAACTTCTTTAAAGGCAATATTAGAAGTAACAACGTTGTCGTCTGTAACTTTTTGGTTGTCAGTTTCTTTAATATATCTCTTTAGATATACCTTGGGCGAGTAATCGAGTAACTCATTTATCACTGTAGGTGCAGTATTAACGGAGCATATAGTTCACGTTCTGCTCTCGTTCGGGAAGGTTGTCTACTCAGCGCTCCTCCGAATTTCACTAACATGCCTACCTGTGGAATCTGCCATCAAGGCTCTCGTCGTGGTGTAAAAGGCCTCAACTGTGGCGAGTGCAATACCTACTTCCATCCCCCCTGTGTTGCTGTGTCCGTTGGAGACTTGCAAGCGCTTGAAGATCTCCAAAAAGCCTGGGTGTGCGATTCCTGCACCTCCCGGTTGCGTGCTTCTCGCAGTGACTCGACGCCTATAAGACCTGGCCCGGAGAGAAGCTCTGATGGATCCCTGGCTGCCCTGGTCAAGGAGCTCCTTGACAGGGTGAAGCAACTCCAAAAGGATTACTTGGACTTGAAATCGACCCTCTCCGACATCCAGAAGTCCATAACTGATCATGCGGAAACTCTTAAAGGTATCACGACCTCCCTTACTAGTCTCACGCAACGCCTTGACAACCTGCGTGATGAGAATGTTTTGATCTCAAACCGAGTGTCAAATCTGCAACTTCAATTTAATAGGGCCGAGCAAGAGTGTCTACGGAATGTAGTTGAATTTCGTGGTGTTCCCTTCAACGAAGGTGAAATTATCGAATCAATTGTGTGCAACATTGGCCGAGCGCTTGGTGTGGAAATCAACGTCACTGACCTTGACTACTCGTACCGTCCCAAACCTCGCGGCAATGGGTCCGGGTCATCCACCCCTGTGATAGTCCGCTTTCTTCGGAATGCATTTGCCACCAAGATCGTTGCTGCTCGCAAGGTTAAAAGGAACTTAACTTCTACAGATATAGGCTTCACTATCTCCCCAGCGGTACCAGTATATGTGAACGAATCTTTCACCTCTTATTACCGAAAATTATACTCAGTGGCACGTGAATTAAAAAGAAGTGGGAAAATTAAGTTTTTATGGGTGCGTAATGGTCGAATATATGCCCGGAAAGAAGACGGATCCGAGCGTATCACCAATTCTTCAGAAGAAGATATTGAAAAGATGAAATGGGATATAAGTAATTGTTCCACCGGTAACCATCGTGTGCGTGATGACCATATATCTAACTGTATTAAGATACGTTGTGTAAATTGTCAATCCTTGTTTGGCCACATTGATGAATTTGTATTTAATTTTTGCAAATTCTTCCTATGATATTGTCTGCCTCACTGAAACATGGTTAAATCCAAATATCCCGGATGAATTAGTGTCTATGCCAAATTTTAATCCTATAAGGCACGACCGTCTCGGCAAATTGGGAGGTGGGGTGGGCCTTTATATTCGCCATGATCTCCAGATCCCTGTCCTAGCTGCCTCCGCTCCAGTGTATTGCTCTCAACCGGAATATTTGATTGTTGAAATCACTAACCCGAATTCTTCAAAATTACTATTATGTGTTGTTTATCGTCCCCTTAAAATTGGACATATGAGTGTATTTGAAAATGAATGTCTTCGTTTCACTCCTACTTATAACAATGTTGTAATAGTCGGAGATTTCAATGCGGATCTCCATAAGAATAACTTTGATAGTCAGTTCATTAGAAATTTTACCTTTTGTAATAACCTTCACATTGTTCCTTTTACAGCGACACACCACACGGCAACAAGTCATACGCTACTTGACTTATTTATTGTCGACGACCCTGATAAAGTTACTTCATACTCTCAAATGCCTGTTCCTTTTTTGTCAGCACATGATCTAATCCAAATTTCCTATCGTTTTAAATCTTATTCTTTTCCCCCTAAGCCCTTCAATTATCGAAGGCTTAAAAACTTCAACGAACAACATTTCCAAAACGATTTAGAGGTTATGGACTGGAGTGAGATTTTCAAGTCCGACTGCATTGATGTGAAGGTAAATTATTTTAACTCACAGTTGTTGAAATGTATTATTTTCCGAGCTCCTCTAGTGACATGCTATCCTAAGCGCATACAATCATCATGGTTTAATGATGAAATCCAAAAATTAATAGGGGTACGTAACACACTTCGTCGTGCCTATAATCGTACTAGAACGCCTGCCAACCTTCAAGCGTTCAAGGTTTCTCGGAACTTGGTCAAAGCCCGCATTACCGAAGCAAAGAGTCGTGGACCAAAAGACTGCCTGGCGTGAACTTAGGACCTAGGACTGATACGCATGCAGTCAAATACACTCCCGAGTCAAATTCCCATCGATCAAATAAATCAATATTTCATCTCATTGTCAAATGATGCTACTAGCTCTCCTTTAGATGATTTAACTTCAGAGTATCTCCACGTCCCTTTCGATGCAAATAATTTCTATTTTCATCACATTACATGGGAGGTTGCTTTGAAGTACTTAAAGCAGACCAAATCTAACTCTCCAGGTAGTGATCAAATTTCAATACTGTTTGTCCATAAAGCCACTGAAGTCCTGCTTCCATGTATCCTTGAGATTTTTAATTATTCTTTGTCACATGGTCAATCTCCAGTTGCATGGAAAAAAGGAATTATTATTCCCCTTCAAAAGGTAAAGAAACCTGTTACTTCTTCTGACTTCAGACCTATTTCTATTCTCAGTGCTCTATCGAAAGTATTGGAAAGGATTGTTCACTCTCAACTTACTGATTTCCTTATATCATCTGGTAAACTTGATCCTTTCCAATCGGGTTTCCGTAAGGGACTCAGTACCCAGACTACCCTTCTTAAGGTTACAAATGATATTCGTCTAGCCACTGATAAAAAACTGGTAACAATAATGGTTTTATTCGATTTTAGTAAGACTTTAATCGTGTCAATCATACATTACTCTTACGCAAACTGAAATCCCAGTATCTTTCCAGTTCCGCCTTAAATTGGTTTAATTCATATTTGACCCGCAGAACTCAAGCTGTAAAGGGCCCCGGAGACGAGTTATCCTCTTGGCTTCCGGTCTCATGCGGTGTCTCACAAGGCTGCCCTCGGACCTCTTCTGTTTACATTGTACACCCTTGACTTGCCAAAAAGTATTAAATATTCTAAGTATATGCTTTATGCGGATGACTTACAAATTTACATTCATTCCCCTCTTGATGAACTCCCACATTACATCGATGAAATTAACTGTGATATTTGTTCTATCAGTGAGTGGGCCAAAATCAACTGCCTTCAGTTAAACCCAATCAAAACGCAAGCAATCATTTTTGGTAATATTAGACTTTTAAACAGTATTGTTTATGATCGCCTTCCACCTTTGCGTGTTAGTTCGACTACTGTTCAAATCAAAAAGACTGTTCGTTACCTGGGACTTACTCTATCATCAACCTTGTCCTGGGATCAGCATGTTTTTGAAATATGTAATAAAGGTAATAAGACTCTCTATTTACTCAAGTTGCATAAGAAAAATCTTCCTTTTTCTACCAGAGTTATGCTTGTAACTTCACTTATATTTACAATTATGAATTACTGTATATAAGTCTATAGTGATTTAACAAATACTCTTAATATGCATCTTCAGCGATTACTTAACAGTTGTATTAGATTTATATTCGACCTACGCAGAGATGATCATGTATCTAAGTGCGCAGCTGAGCTGAATTGGCTACCACTTGACTCCCGAAGGAAATACTTCATGGGGTCTTTCCTCTTCTCCCTCTTCCGCAATCGAAATCCTGAGTACCTACTTAAACTCTTCACTCCTAGGTCATGTGTTTCTCAAAGAATAACTCGCACCGACCTTAGCCTTTTTCACATTCCATATGCTCCTACCAACCTCTACCTTAATTCCTTCCTTATAACGGCTTCCAGATTTTGGAACCCGCTGCCCCTCCACATTAAATCCTCCTCCTCCCTCCAATCCTTCAAAATGAAATTGTGTTTCTATTTAAATAATCGACATTAAATTGTGTTAATTTCGTTCATTAATATATTTTGGCATTTAACTGGTCTCATTTCTGTATTTATTATGTTAATTATGTGTGTGATTAATTTTGAATTGTGTTTATTTGAGCAGAACGTGCATTTTTGTTATAATGTATTTGCTCTTATGGGTTACCCCAGAGCATTAATAAATATTTCATTCATTCATTCATATACGGAATGACAGAAAAAGACCTTTCTGTAATAATATATATGATCGGAACCATTTCAGTCATTGCTGTTCGCAACCCTGATTGAACGAGGAATGAAACACATTTAAAATCTGTCGGTCCTGAAGCAACTTCAATAACTTTCAAGTTCCCCAGTGCATGTGCGAGTTTCCCATTTTAAATTGCCATTTTAGTTCATCTATAGACAAGTTACGCTGTTTTCATTCTGATATGTCCCTCTTCGCTACCAAATTAATTTATTTCTTTTTCATTACTTAACCTGCGAATTTGGCACTCAGTCCTCTCTTCCACTTGACAGGGCAGACGTCAAGAGCATTCATGACCCGGAGAGTGAAAATCCTCCCCGGGCGGGATTCGAACCCGCAACCCTGGGATTGAACGGCGAGGGATTTACCCCGCCTCCACCGGGTCCGGTGATTACACGGTGTCCCTCTAGACCTCTTGCCGATATGCGGAGCACACGCGATTGTCCGTCATGAAAGACAATTTCGTAAAGGATTCAATATACTGGCAGAGTATTTAAAATGAGGTCTAAAAGGGGGCTAATTCCTAAAATGAAATGGAAGGCGAAACGGGGGTTATCTTTGAAACAGACAGTCCCTCCCAAATAACGAAGGTGTGATTCTCTTTACGGATTATGCACGCCGGCCGTTCCTTCGACAGAGATCTTATCACTTCCGATTATTTAAGGTGTTATCATCCCAAACTATTTGTCGTTTTCCCAATGCATCTTCACTTCAACTAGAACGTACTTAGTTTTTCTCTTAACCTAGGCTTAAATCAACGGAGTCTTTTAATAGGGGCCTGACTCTCTTAAGATTTTCTTTAATATTCGTTCTGCACCATAATCCAAAAATGATAAAAAATACATTGCAGAGTCGATAGTTTTAAAATGTCCACTACTCCTTGTACAATTAGGGACATTAATATTCGGAAATATATATTTATTGATATGTAATTACTTTCTAGTGTTACAACTTTATTCTAGCCCAACTAGGAGCATATATTCTGCACGCTTGCTTTGTTGTTTTTTTAATAGTTTTGTTTGGAATTGAATGCAGTTATTATTATTTTCTAGCATAATATATATGCATGTTTGGTGTGCATTTACCCCCTACCACACAGCTTTATGGTGGCAGCAGGCTATTATGTACAAGTAAATGCAGAGATCCTTTTTGAACGTTAGTGATCCCTTTATAAACTCCAATCGATATTTACTTATCATGTATCTGCAAGTTGTCATGAGCGAATTTGAAAATATTACAAAGGATACAGCGTTTCTCGATTTCCAAATACCTTTCTAAGTCCGAACATTAAAGTTTTGCGAAAATTTACTTTCTTCCCTCGCGGAAGAACGGGGATGAGGTAAGCCAGGAAGTAGGAAAATATTCTTAGTGGATGATTAAACGCTGGCTAGCCGGTCACAAAACGTGCGAAAAATGGATATTTATAGACATAGATAGGTACATATATTGCAACTTCTACACGAAAAATGAGGAGTGAAAACAAATTGTCGGTTCGTAGCACGTTGATCCACAAATGTATACGAAATCTATCAACAACGTTAGGGGGTGCAGTTCAGAAGGAGAACCCAACCAGTTGAAACTATATTGGGGAAAATTCGAATCCTCCTCTCCCCCGAGATTGCAACACACACGAGAGGTCGAAGCTCCACGTGTGAATATGTCTCAACAGCTGGAGTATCGTCTGTTCTCATTCCTCCTTCGAGGAGCCGTGAGAATTTGGTGGATGAAAGGACAACACGAGTATTATGTTACCTTGGCGATTCCCAAAGGCGACTACATGAGCGGTGCATCCACACCAGGAACACTGACACAACAATCAAAATGAACAACACAAAACAAACACCACACCTTTAAAATAATTAGGAAAAATAACTACCAAATCCCAATCATGCAGGACATACCCACGGATACCATGCATGACCTGAAATCTGACAACTTAATAGATACTCATAAATGCAAAAACATTAAACCCAGGGAATGCTAAGAGCAATTCATGCGAGTAACATATTGATTTGAGCATGCAGGAAACAAAAAATACTATCGACGTACTCTGAATATTACCTCTATGATTATTACCGATTTACGCGATGCTTAACGTTCTGATCTCGAATCGCACGTGGATAAAATGACATTTTAAACCTGTCTGTCCTGCAATCTATCACCGTAATTTTATTAGAAATATCGAGCCTACCACAATAAGTCGGAGCCAGCAAAATGTGACTAACGTCATTTAAAAAAATGTTCCTCCTTAAATTTTCTTAGTAGATTAAGTGTATAATTCAGCATGCGTTGTGACAGCGATTCCCATCCCAATTCGGATAATATACCAGACACACTGCTTTCCCTATCGTAACACCATTTTGCGTATCTCGCTGTTCTTCGTTGTACTCGATCTAATTCGTAAATTAAGCCTGCTTCATAAGGGTCCCATATACTCGCAGTATATTCTAAGTGTGGCCTAAAAATTGAAAAATAGCAAAGTTCCTTCACCCTCTCCTCACTTTTCCGTAATATTACGTAATTAGATTAAGTTAAGCATTCGGTGAAACTAAGGGTATTTAAATGAAGGCTTATGCGAGGTTCAGGTGGATTTTAGTCTTAGGATTTCTGTCGGCGTTTGTCCATATTAACAGACCTGAGACATGAGGAAGGAAGGTGGAACGCTTTATAAATTGTCGAAGATTGTGATGGACAAACGCGGTGAGAAATATGAATTAGATAAAACCACAAATAAGAATAGTACGGTGAAACTTACATATGAATGTAAATGTGGATCAAACAAGCAACTAAAATACGCAAAAGTATTCCATGTATTTTTGTGAAAGGCCAACATAACGAGCATGGCATATAACGAGAAGTTAGAAACAGAGAGTTAACGAGAGTCGAAATAGAGGTCAAGATTAGGGGCGTCGGAACTATTTCCCCAGGGGAACCTTAAAAAGGGTCCGCATTTTCTTTTCCAATAGGATGAGTTGTGAGAATGAGGAGTAAGGTATGACAATATGTGTCAAAAGGGAAAAAATCAAGCTGGAAAGAAGTGAAATTCAATTTTTATTAACGAGGACTACGTATTTCACAAGGGCCCGGGGCAACTACTGAGGGGGGAGGGGTGTTTCGGCCCCCTCACTTCCGACGCCAATGTCTAATGGACATTAGGACATGACAATATGGAATTCATATTTTTCAGTCATTCGATGTTAAAATTACTTCAAGTATTTTTCCTCAATAATTGAAAAGTGAAAAAATTCAACGGTGGGAAAACGCGACGGCACACTATTGCATGCCGGTATATTATAAGGTGCGTGTGTCGTGGCTCTCTTTCCCCCTAGCCAATAGGGAATGCTGCAGACACTAGCAAGCGAATTATTTATTTAATTAAAATTATCTTTTCAGTTTATTCATAAATTATGAATCATTAAGTATTCCTTTTACTATGCGGACTATGTAGTTGCCTCACTGTCTTGCGAGCTTCACGCATTGCTTGGCAGTAGAGGAGGATTCTATCGAGGAGGATGCCCGGGGTGTCTATAAAATGTTCCATGTTACAAGTTTCCATGTTGAACGTGTTCAGCGTAGTAACTTTTCGAACCCCGATAGTTTTCATTGGCTATTATTACGAATACATATTCACTTGAGCTAAGGGGCTCTGAAATGCAAAGGTATGCTCAGGTAACACGAATATTTTCTATGCCTCTCAACGTATAATCTACATCTACTTTCCTTATTACATTTATTTATGATTACTTTGCATAAACGGAAGTGATAACTTCACGTTTGCCGCAACGACCGGCGTGTGTGACCCCGTAAAATGTATCCCACCTTCCATATTCCATCTACGTAATAACCTGTTGGCCACCATAAAGGAGTGTGGCAGGGGGTGAATTCTCACCAAACATGCACTACATATCATGTATAAAAAAGGATTAGTAATAATATACCACTCTAAACTTTAATTGTTGAAAGAGGATAAAAATAGCAAAGCAAGTTTGCAATATAATGCTATCAGTTGGGCTAGCTTGAATTCCTTATACCAACATGCAACTATACAGGTTATTAATCCATACACTCCAATTGGATATATCTATCGCTCTTCATATCCGTAATTGCACGAGGGGAAAAACATATTGTTTTGACTACGGTTTCGTGCAGCACTAATAATATCCGGGTGAAAAGAAGGAAGAAAATGGAATTATTTGACCTTGCATGAAAGTCACCAGTACTCATTACAATCAGTTACTGGCAAGCACTACCTGTTGAAATACCTTCCTCCTGGCGTTCCTGGAGTGACCGTTTGTTTTTACGACTGCAACGACCATTGTTGATTACTTTAAAAAATAATTCAACGTTGGAAATGCGTGGACCCCAAATGTTTTTACGGAAGTATCGCGTAAAATCGCTTAACCACTTCGAAGTATTAAAATAATGTGTCATTACACAAATATGTATGCGGTGAGTTAACAATGACAGCGAACTGAAAGAAATTTGACTGTTGGTAGAAATGCCTTTCCCATGTTACTTCAATTCTATGGGTAATTTATCGTGGAAATAAGTCTCCCAACCAGCAGAATGATTCCTTTTGGAAGTTTAACTTGCGTCGGGTTTTCCGACCTAACATACGTCGTCAGAGTTCATCACTGGTCTCCTTATAACGCCTTCCTTCTTAGCTCAATATCTTGGAAGAGAGAGAGAGTGGAAAGATGTGCGCTCTCTCAAGGAACGCAGCTAAGGAGATAGCGAACGGACCCTGGGTGGTCATCACCCGCCAGCGAGATAAACAAGAATGCTCCCTTATCTGTCGCAGCCCGCCTCTCTTGCCATCTCAGAAGGAGAGACTACGGACATCGTAACGCCTTTGGCTAATGATTAGGAACTTGATGAGAGAAATACGCTATCCTCAAGAAATATAAATGAGAAAAATAAACATTTCTAATGTCCATAGGAAAATACGTATTTATTTCTTCAACTTCGTTAATTAAATGTTGCTCGAAAGGATTGGAATTCGAAAAGTAAGGATCGAAAAAACCATACTCATCCTACTAACTGGCACCAAGATTTACGACCTAACACCCGTCGCAAGCGTTCATCCCGTCCTATACGTCTACATCATCTATATCTACAGAATACCCTGCAAGCCACCGCGAGGGTGTGTGGCAGGGGGTGAAGATCACTAAGCATGCACTACTAACATGCAAACTAGCAACTATATTGTCTCATGCAACTGATTGCAACTCATGCAACTTAGAATGACATCATGGAGTAGAGAGAGATTAGAAAGATTAGCTCTCTTGCTAGGAACGCAGATAAGGAGACAGCGAACGGACGCTGGGTCGGTCTGTACGAACGTCGCAACGCCTTGGGTTAATTATTACGAAGTTGATGGGAGAAATACACTAATCCCCACAATTGGAAATGGGAAAACAAACAGAAAATTTTCCATGCGAAAATATGTATCGATTTTTGAAATTGCGTTTACTGTAGTGATGAATATAATTGAATTCGGAAACGAAGGATAAAAAGTGGGGTCAAAATAGTCACCTCCATCTAAATACAGCTAAGTTGCTGAACTCCTACTTTCAAAGATTTTTTAATTAACATAAGCGTACTTTAGACAAAAATATATGTCTACATCTACATCTACACGATACCCTGCAAGCCACCGCGAGGGTGTGTGGCAGGGGGTGAAGGTCACCAAGCATTCACTACTAGCATGCAAGCAAGCAACTAAAGGGTCTCATGCAACTAGATTGTTAGTATCTATAGTATTTGAGGGGTTAATACATGCATCATGCACAACAGAATACTCTAAAATATTTCCCCTACCTATCCCTTTCCTATGCTGCCTATTCTGTTCTCTTATAGTACGGGGGAAAAATGCCATTTTGAATCTATCTGTACGACAATCTATCTCTCTAATCTTATTTATCTGGTCGAATCTAGCATAATACGCTGGTGTTTTCAATATGTGCCTAACATCTTCAGTAAAGCTATCCGATTGAAATTTCTGCAATAGATTAAATCTGAACTTTAATCTACGCTCTGATAATGATTCCCACCCTAATTCTTGTATTAATTCTGATACACTACTCAACCTATCGTAACACCTTTTGACGAACCTAGCTGCTCTACGCTGCACACTGTCTAGTTCTCTCATCAAACCTAATTCATTAGGATCCCATACACTGGCTGCATACTCAAGGTGGAGCCTAACTAGTGAAAAGTAGCATCGCTCTTTCGTCTTCTCATCACATTTCCTAAGTACTCTTTTTATAAATCCTAGCTTTCTCTTCGCTCGGCCGCATATTTCCCTTATGTGTCTTCCCCACGATAAATCTTTAGTGATTGTTACACCTAAATATCTTACGGTTTCAACGTTTTCGATCTTCGTGTTATTAATTCTATAGGATCGCTCTATCGAATTATTCCTCCTCCAAAAATTGATAGCTACACACTTTTTAAGGTTGAGTTCTAACTGCCATTTGTCGCACCACTCTTGAATTGCATCTAAATCCTTGCTAAGTGATTTCGTGTCCTCTTCGTTCGATATACCCCTGTACACCACCGCATCGTCTGCAAAAAGTCTAAGGTTACTACTAACTACGGTACCCAAATCGTTTATGTATAAAAGAAATAGAAGCGGACCTACTACGCTGCCCTGAGGAACTCCCGATGTGACTTCGATTGTGTCCGACATGATACCATCTATGACAACCCTCTGCTCTCGCCCACTTAAGAATTCTTTTACCCAACATACAACGTCTTTATTTATACCAAAACTCTCTAACTTCAAGATTAAGTTGTCATGAGGAACTTTATCGAAAGCCTTTTTAAAATCTAAAAATATCGCATCAACTTCAGTACTGCTTTCGCCGTGGACTAAAATATCGTGTACGAATAAAGCTAATTGTGTCTCGCAAGATCTACCTTTCCGGAACCCATGCTGGCTGTTTATGAGTAATCCCTGACTATCCAAATGCCCCATGATCGAACTGACTACTATGTGCTCAAATATCTTACAAGAGATTGACGTGAGTGAAATGGGTCTGTAGTTACTAGGTTCTTCCCTATCACCGCTTTTAAATATAGGTGTAATGTTAGCTACTTTCCAATCCTTGGGTACTGTGTGGTTCTTTAGTGTTTTATTGAATATTATTTCTAGATAGGGGGCTATTTCAGAAGCTAATGTTTTATAAACTCTGGAAGGAATTTGATCGGGACCTGGTGCTTTGTTTTTACTTATGCTTTTTAACTGCTGCTCTATTCCGCGACATGAAATGTTTATTTCGGGCATTTGCTCACTGAAAGTGTTCGGCGGTGGTTCCACTGCGTTTTGTGACGATGAGTTGAATACACTTTGGAAGAAGGTGTTTAAAGTGTTGGCTTTTTCTACACTGCTGGTGACTCTGATTCCTTTATCATTTTTAAGTGTGTGCACTGTGGACTTATTTCCCTGAAGCTCTCTCACATATGACCAAAACGCTTTAGGATTGCTATCTAAATATTTTCCTAACATCTTGCTCTTGAAATGTGATAACGCTTGCCGACATGATTTCCTTGCTAATGCTCTCGATTTTTTATAGTTTTGAACTAGCTCATTTTTTTCCTCTACCGATAGACCCCGTCTGGCATTTTTCATCTTAGCGGGGCATACCCTTTGTCGCTTTAGTGATTTCCTAACCTCCGCGTTATACCACCTTGGCTCTGTATTATCACTAATATATTTACTTGGTTTGTATTTATGAACTGCGTTACGGGTGACCTCAAGAAATTCTCTCCACGAATCCTCTGTATTTAATCCTTTGCTTTGTTCGCTGAATACATTAAACGCTTCCCTTAATTCCTCTTTCATACCGTCGTAATTTGCCTTGCCAAATAAGTACACCCTCCTCCTTGGTTTATAATGTCTTTCAACGCCTACAATAAATTTCGCATGCACTATTTTATGGTCACTAATTCCTGTGTCTGTAACTGTATTTAGAACTCGCTCGGGTATATTTGTTGCTAATAAGTCTAGAATGTTGTTTCCCCTGGTCGGCTCTGTTACTAGCTGTTGTAAAGAATGTGTTGTAAAGGTGTTCAACAGTGATTCGCAATGTTCCTTATCCTTACCTCCTGTAATGAAACTACACGTATTCCAGTCTATCGAGGGGAGATTGAAATCTCCGCCTACTATTATTCCTCTATCATTCTTCCCAGAAAGTAATGTGCGTATCTCTGACTCTAGCTCTATTATAGAATTGACGTCTGCGTCCGGTGGCCTGTAATATGCACCTACATATATCTGTTTTGCGTTACTACTTTTACTTTTAACGGAACACCAAATACTTTCTACATTTCGCTCTGAAATAAGTTCTCTTCTACTGACATACGGGTCCTTCACAGCTATGAAAACTCCTCCTCCGTTTCTGCTTACTCTATCCTTTCTGTATACTGTAAAACACTTCGGAAATACTTCATGATCTGATATGTCCTTCGAAAGCCAGCTTTCTGTACCTACGATTATATCTGCATTAGTACTCTTAATGAGGTGGTGAAATTCTGCTACTTTATTTCTTATACTACGACAATTCACTACTATCACTGAAATTTTTTCTTCCAATCTGTTTCTCTCTTGGTGCTCCTTTCCAACTAAAATTTTCCTCGATAATTTTTTGACGGACAAACTATTTGGTCTACCTCTTACCTTTGATGAATTATCATGTTCGTTCTCTCCATGTGTTTTTCTCTGACCTTCTAAAACTACTCTGCATGTTCTGTCAAATTCTTGCACGATTTTTCTCCCGCGGATTGACCTGCACTCTGGGCTACCACCTGAGCTAAACCCTACGTGTATGCTCCAGTATCCTACTCGCTACCCTAGACGATGCCTCGTCCGTGTAGTGGACACCCGAGCGATTCAGGGGCACCCGACACGTTTCCAGCTCCGGCCCAGATTACCAGATATGTACCAGATTAATTTCAACAACCAATCGATATATCTTGTAGCGTAATCGATTCCATGTTTAAACAAGATTAGCCCGCATTATCTCCAAGATTGACTCCGTATCTTATATTTATATTGAACAAATTCCTCTAAGAACGTGCAGTTCTCAAACACTGGAGGATTGCAAATGTCTACCCAATTTTCAAAGCAGGGATATTGAACAGCCATGTAATTATAGACTAATATCACTAACGTCACTATCATGACAAATTAAGGAGTATATACTATTTACACCAATAAAGGGGCCAATCAATAGCTAGGATTTATTACATCTACATAATACCCTGCAAGCCACCACAAAGGTGTATGGCAGGGGGTGATTTTTCCACCAAACATGCACTATATATCATGCATAAAAAAGGAATAGTATTAATATACTAGTCAAAACTTGACTATTTAAAAAAGATTTTTTTACATGATCGACACATTTACCCAATACTCTTTTGATGAACCCCAATTTACGATTAGCTTGACCCATCATTTCACGCATGTGTTTACCCCAGGAAAGATCGTGTGTAAAAATGATTACTGCGTGAACTAACATGGGTTCAAACAGTATCGGTCTTGCGAAACTCAACTAAGTCTCTTTGCTCCAGATAATTCAGTTTCGGGAGAAGTAAACATTAATAACTATTCAATATTTAAGATGAGGACAACAAAATCAGAACTCTACAGCATTCCAATCCAAAGATGCATAAAACACGAGACACATATTTCAATCAACGGATTCAAGTACGCAATAGCCAGTAACACCTATGTCTATGGGGGAAATCAAAAGCGGTTAGTGACTAATTTATATCAACCTCATTCAAAATCTACTAATATTTCTTCGAAAAACTACCTTTAATGAAATAGACACAGGAGCAATTGGTACTTACGGAAAAATAACAGGATGTACAATCAGCCGACCTCGACGATGTGCAAGTCTGGACCTGTCAGGTGACTATCTCTCCGCAGGTAAGCAGAAGAACAGTAGAGGGCTTCGCTCCGCACTTCAAGACCAACTCGATGAACCGCCGACTGCAGAATGACGAAATGAGAGACGCGCCCGTTGTTAACTTCTCCCGAGTCCGTCGGTTGGCAGTGCGATCGCAGCCCTCGTGACTTCCCCTCCACGTCCAGGAACCGTTCCCCTCCCCTCTCCGTGACGTCTTGTCCGCCCCCTCCAGTCACATTCCCGTGGAACTGCATCTCAAACGACTTATTGCTGAACGTGAGCAGTTGTCGATAGGCAATGTGTGATAGGTGTCACTTAATAATCCTGAAGGGTAGAAAAAGCTCCAGCATGTTTATATAATTATGAAACTCTTGCTCTTTTATGATGATAAATACGATTTTCATACGAGTACCCTAGCCTCCGTAGCAAAACATATATATTGTTTGTCAATACCACTGGCTCTGAATATGATAAAGTAATAAATAAATATAAGTTCTACCGCTTATGATTTGTGACGATCGGAATGATATAATGAATATGGTTGCTTACCTTAGAGCGGAGCATTACCAAATCATCATTAATAAATCGTATTTATGTACCTATTAATAAACGCCACATGAATATTGATAGTGAATACATTTTCAACGTATGACGTATTCTCTGTCATGCTTTTTAACGTAAAATTGCCAAGACAATTTCATATTTATAGCTAAAAGGATTTTCACAAAATACAGGCGCAAACAATATTACGAGTTTGGCAGTTTCATATGCAAATGTAAGCAGGAGAGTTACTTAAGTTAACCATGCTTTCTGGAAAGATTCATTAAACTTGATGAATACGCGAATTGTCCAAGCAGGGAAATAAATTATACATGTACAATTTAATATATTAATATAAGCTGTTCGCTGGGCATTGTGAAAGGCGTGATGTTTGCCGGTATTTTGTCCCATAAGAATGTAAACATCGCTTACTATTGGCTGACGGTATTTTTGTTATCTGATCTTTACGGTACTCATACCGGAAAGGAGAGGGCTTGATTACTACGACTCAGAACTGGGAAATTTATAGCCCACCCCGATTGAGAATAGCAGATCGGGCAATAATAATCCGTTGTATTACGCGGCCTTATAATTGCAACCCCGATTCAGCCAAAGCGCTTTTTTTGCGGCTGCTTTTCACATTTTTAAAGTGCGATAATACTTTTTAGATCGTTATTAGATACATTTTTCTTCGTTTCGCGTGACTAACTCGTTGGCGTCTTAATCATTTCCTAACCTCCGCGTTTTACCACCTTGGTTTCCTATTCTCACTCTTCCACTTATGTGGAATATATCTGATGATAAATAACACCATAATTCGGAGGAAGTTTTTCCACATATTCTCTGTATCACCATTTTTACTGAAGTTCTAATACTTTTTGAAAATGACTGCGGTCTCGCCTAAATCCGTAAAAATTTGCCCTTAAGAAAAAGTTAAATCATTCTTTTAAATTCAAATCTTTTCTGTATTCAGAGGAAATTTAACGTGTACTAACTAGTAGTCTCTTATTCCAACGACATGTTCAACTTTTATAACTATTTTGGTGATGTTTGTTGCAAGTAAATCAAGTACGTTCTTCCCTCTATGATACAAGGCTACTATTTTATGTAGTGCGTACTACGCGAACAGGTTCAGCAATGACTCACTGATTTCTTTGTTCCTATTCCTAGACTTATGACTAAATGTTTAACAAACCATCTATGGTGTAAATCTCCCCCTACAATAATCAGTTATGGGACTTGATGGCATACATCGGAACGCTGTGGTCTACAGTAGGTACAAACATATATTACTTTCCATTTAGCACATTGAATGGAACATAATCTACATATACATCTACGCAATACCCTTCTAACCAAAACGAGGGTGTGTTGTAGGGGGTGAACATCTGCTACATGGAAACATGTTAATAATATGTGTCACATGAAGCTACATGGTTAGTATCTACATATGAATAAATGAATTGGCTGTTAATATATTTATCGTGCGTACAGACAATGCTACAAAATTTTGCCCAACTATACCTTTGCTATGCTGCCTATTGTGATCTCTTATAGTACGGGGAAGGTGTCATTTGAAATCTATCTCTGTAATCTTATGTATCTGATCGAATCTTACGATCATGTACGAGAAAACAGCTACTTTTCCCTTGTAAGAACTCATTTGGAATATGCTGTCAGTGTATGGGATCCCTACGAAATCGGTCTAAATAACGAAATTGAACGGGTGCAGGGGAGATCGGCAAGATTTGTAAAGGGCCGGTATGATAACCTTATTAGCGTAACCAGTCTATTAAATGAATTAAATTGGGAATCATTGTCAGATAGCAGGTTGAAATAAAGACTTAATCCCTTAAACATATTCCAAGACCATATTTTCAGTGAGGATGATAAAAATATTTTGCGAACCTCAACTTACTATGGTAGACTGGACCATAATCACAAAATTAGAGAAATTGATTGCCGAACTGACAGATTCAGAATGTCCTTTTTTCCTCGTACTATTAGGGATATGAATAACGGTAAATATATCCAGTACGAGTGTAGCAATGGATAACGTTGGTAGCAGCATGTTGGTATAAAAACTTATAGCTAACCCAACTAACGGCATGTTTTTGCAAGTATGTTTTGCTATTTTTATCTTTTTTTAAAAAGCGAAGTTTTGAACAGAACCTATACAAGTACTAATCCTTCTTTTATGAATAATATGTATAGTGCATGTTTGGTGAGAGTTCACCCCCTGCCACACACCTTTATGGTGGCTTGCAGGGTATTATGTAGATATAGATGTAGAGTCTAGCATAATACACAGCTATTTTTTATGTATGTTTAACAACTTTAGTACAGCTATCCGATTGAAATTTATACCTTGCAACACCTTGGAGACAATTGAATTTCTCATTGCCTTTGGGATTCGAAGAGGTAACATAATACTCGTGGTATCCTTCCATCCTTCAAATTCTCACGTCTCCTCGAAGGAGGAATGAAACCTGATACTGCTTCAACGGTGGAATCAACTTCACACGTGTGGCTTCGACTTCTCCTGAGTGTTGCTAAATTGGGGGTGAGGAGCTTTCGGAGCCGGAGTGGGGGTAACTCGGAATGGGATACACCTTACGTATTTCCATGAAATCTTTCGCCTCTAACGTTTCAGCTGCTTGTGCTCTCCTTCTGAACCAAATAAAGTTTTTTTGTAGAAATTTTATAAATTTGCAGCACGTTAAAAAAACGAAAATTTCTTTTCACTCCCCATTGGTGGCGTAGAAATTACAATGTGCCCTTCCTTATCTATTAAGTGGAATTTGTTACACGTTTTGTGACAGGCTAACCAGCATTTGATTATCTGCAAACTGCACTTTTAGCCCACTTCGTGGCTTACCCCAATCCGGTTTTTCCGCAACGGAAATATTATAAAATTCGAACACATCGGACTTGCTACGGCTTTTGGAATTTAAACAACTTAGTGACCCGTAAGCTAAGGTAATGTTCTTCGTTGCTCTCTTTGTAATGTTTTATTTTTTTAATGTTTTTACCAGGCACATACCTGGTATGCACCTGACGATGCCGCAAAGCGGTGAAACGCGTCGTATCATCAGTAAACTTGTGGACAAGTACGAAGTGCATTTTACTATAGATATTTGTAACTTTTACGAAGTGAAGCCTCAAACAGTCAATTGCATATATTTATAGAAGGGACCTTGATTATAGATTTGGAGTACATGATGCATATCTTCTGTAAGTAAAATAGCTGCTCGATTTTATGTAATAAAAGTACGTCATTACCATGAATATGGTCATTACAATGTTTATTCTATTAGTTAGAATACCTTTTAGCATTAAATCGTTCAATATGTTCATTTGAGAGATATGCAATACTCAGGTTATATAACCTGATAAAAACAGGTGTTTTTCTTCAGGTTTTAATACTCGAGTACTATACTCACTGAAAATAACCGGTTTTTTTCTCATAACCACCCATCCCTATCCACAATTTTAACCATTTATGTAGACAGAAATTAAAGTCTCAGCTACGTGGGTATTATTGTTCATTCATAATATAGGTACTACTTTGCCGAACATGCTATTAGGTCTTTGCTAAAGGCATCCCTTGCCATCGCTCGATGCCCTGCCAAGCACCTGCGCGTTTTCTTCCAGTGCATTCAGCAGACGTAGGTCCAATACGGCAAGATAATTGATCTTCAAGCTGAGGTTCGGCGTCCGAATTCGGAAGAGGAAATTGTACATACTCACCAGACTGGATGTAATTGACGTATTTATGGAATAATTGCACTTTCGGACTTGTGATTTATTTGTCACCTCAAATGTTTCTGCAGTAGGTACTGCTGCCCTTCAAACTAAATCCCCTCAAAATCAATTTGTTGACATCACCCTCTCATACCATCTCCCAAGGAGTGACGTCGAAAACTGCGACGCCTTAGGGTGAAAATCACGAATAAGAGCAAAAACAAGCTACCTACTTTACGGAATTGAGTATCTACAATCGCAAGGATTGTATAAATATTTGACTCCGAATTGGATTAATTAGACAGGCAAATAACTTCAATCTCCATTCATCCTTCCCATTACTCAAGCAAGCCACATTGTGAGGATAAGCATCCCCTTCTCTATCTCCCAAGAAGAAGACTGCGTGGGAAGAATTCTGTACCCTCCTTGGCAGCTGCGTTGTAACCTGATCCCGAAGTTTTTTACTCCTCCTGACGAAATGTGAGTCACTGGATAGCGTGGGAACGAATCATCCGTCTTCTTTGCAGCTGCGACGAAACACCATCCAAATTGCTCTCGGATTCGGAAGGCGGAAATAAGATTACATTCAGAATTAGCACCTTACTGCATTCCGTAGCATCCAAAATACTTACAATGGCTACTTCGATTCACCAAAATAATTAAGGGTGTTCAACACCTCACCAAAAAATGCCGCTGCAGACTATTTTTATTTTAAATGCCATGCTCGTATTATGATAGATACGTCCATTTTGATTTCATTCTATTATGCGAAAAGATTGAGTATTTGGTCATATCGACGAAATTTCTTCTCTGAGGCTCGCAAATTAAGAATTGACATGTTAAACTTCACTGTTTTTATGGGTTTTTGAACGCCTATCGCAGCGGTGTATGAACGTAAATGGAAAATTTCTTCGACACAGCCAATCTACAATCCTTCATATCAAAGAAGAGAATAATGCCATGTGCTCGTCTTACGACCCATTCCTGCAGCATCTAAAATTGCGAGACGATGCATCGCGTTCACCGAACTAAACGCAAGCTGAGGCTTTCCCCTCATATTTTTCCCGCCCAATCTTCCCCTCCTCTCCCCATTCCACCGCTTCATCTCGCCTCCGAGAGGGAGAGGTGGAGGGGGGGAAGGCTTCCTTGTCTCTAAGCGATCAAGTTTCATCCTCGCTCGAAGAGCAGTGTGGAAGGTTGACGGAGGGTCTGAGCGATCTTGGCGAGATATTCCACTGTGTGTCTGCAGCATGTGGAATTGAATCATATGCACCAGGCGGTCCCCTAGTTCACGGCCATCTATGAGTTGGTCCTCAAACTAACAGTAACCCAGCTGCCAATCTTCCCCATCCCCCACCGCCGCCACCGCCAATCACTGCGAAGCCTGAGAAGTGTTTGAAAAATATTTAGGGGTTTCATGGTTTCATGTTGGGGCTCAAAGAATATGTTCCCGTTAGAGAGAACAGGGACTTATCCTTTGAGCGTGGGTCCTGGAATCCTTGCCGAAATGGTCTTTTTGAAGGGAAGCAATCGTCCATTTTGCAGTTATCGCATGACATTTCTGCGATGGAGAAGAAGAAATGTTATATCCTTGGCTGTCCAACGGTGGGTGGAAGATTGTTCCGAATCCCTTCCCAGGCTAATAGGTACGTGGATTACGTGAAAAAGGATATTGTTTGTCAAGTACGATCTCTGTATACCATACGTTGTATCGTGAAATGTGTGTCTCTCTCGTAATTCTTCATTGACTCGCTTTATAATTCACGAATGCCCCTTCCTTCTGCAGACGATAAAGTTCTTTTGAAAGTTTCAGCTATATATGCATACATTCTCACTGAAATCAATCGCGGTCTGAATATTCATTCACAGCCCTGGTGAAAATAAACCGTGACAGAGAGTGTGTCAGACAATGTGACAGAAGCGTGAACACAGTGTGCTTAGAATGTGACAAGAGTGTGATTACAGTGTGCATACACCGTGACAAAAGCGTAAATTGGGACTCAAAAGCGTGCAGAAAGCGTGATAGACACTGTGACGGTACAGTGTGTTCACAGTGTGAAGACACCGTGCACACATTGTGAGGACACTGTGACTCATACCCATGTACAGTGTGCTGCACATTGTGGTCACACTGTCCATCACGCTTTGAAGGGAGCACAGTGTGCGTGCACTGTGACTAATAGCCATGTACAGTGTGCAGCACATTGTGGTCACACTGTCCATCACGCTTTGAAGGGAGCACACTGTGCGCACAGTGTACATACACTGTGACTAATACACTTGCACAGTGTGATACACATTGTTGTCACACTGTCTGTCACGGTTTATTTTCACCAGGGAGAATTTACCATTGCTTTCTTATGCAGCCAACGGGTTTTTGTGTTCATGCAGATAAACGTTACAATGCAGCGAATGCAAATTTGTAACGGTTTCGAAGTCGCTGTTTCTTTCTCATCATATAACGGCAAATCAGCATGTCAAAGTTTTCCTAATATTACCCTTGATTACTTAGAGAGTAAGATTTACATTTGGAATACTCGTGAAAGTATAGTCTTTGTGAATGTAAGTTGCGAATCTAAGTTTTCCAATGCCTTTCCGTTTGACATCCCCTGAGATTAATCTTGTGATCGACCATTAAAATTTTAGTTTCCACTGTTATGTTATTATCTCATTGACGATGCTATGGTTGACATTTCCGCATAATACTAGGCTTGTCTTATATGGAAATTAGGCTGTGATATAGCGTATTAATTTATAATGCTTCTTATTGTACCCTTTCAGAGTTATTGATAGAAAAGAAATGTATTTTGCTCTGGTGACATGATCTGGTCCACATTCTTCACTGCATATTTATTATTCACTGCCACAGTTTTATCAACCGTCTATCCCCAGTATAGTTGCATTTTGAGTAACGGAGGAAGTGGGTACGTTTCCCAGGGGTAGCATTTCATGCCTATTGTCTATATTCCTCTTATTATTTATGTTTGACCTTCTTAAATCCAACTTTTGGTCCTTCAATGGCAGTTATCACTGTTTCACTTTTATTTGCAGAGCAGAAGCATGGAAGAGGTTCTGTCAGAACCCAGTGATGGACAATTATAACTTAGAAAAACTACATAACAGCTTTCAAGTTTGTGTTAATTTCAATTGATGCTTTCACATTTCATTCTAAATTAAAAGATTCCATGATGTGTAAAGTGCTCAGTAGTGTTAGTAAGTGCTATTCAAGTGTGAAGTTCTCTCCAAGTTCACATAAGTAGCCTGTATAAGTATAAGTCTCCCTAGTATCTAACAATTTATTTCAGGTCTTCATTTCTTGTGTCAAGCTTCACTTCTTGACAGCTTTGGTTATTATTTTCTTAATATTTAATTTTAACTTAATACTTAATATTTTTAGTGCTTTAGGGTTCCATGTGATTAACTACACTTATTTTTTTTGCCTTATTTTCTCTGATGTAACTTTTCAATCACACACCACATGCGTTCTCACAATCAAAACAATTCCCATTATGCACCATTCCTCTCTTACACATTATTCAAATCTTTCTTATGGTGACACTTAAATGTAATCTTACTCACTTCTATCCATCACTGTCTAATACTCCATGAAAAATCAAGCTCGAAAACTGTAGTTCTCAAAAAATGTTCAAGCAATCCTTCATGTTATAGAATTCAAATCACCCCACAAACCCCAGTAGTAATATACTTTCAAGCAACTCAAATGTAAGCCACAAGGCTCAGATGGTACCTATATCAATTGACTTCATAAGAAAGCTGTTCCCTCTAATTCTTCCATACAAAAAAAACTCGTAACTATTTCAAAACCATTACCCAAGCCAATGGAAGAGTACCCTAATCAGACCAATTCCAAAGAAGAGTAACTCTCCTCAAGATAAAGATTTCCACTATTTTTCTTTCTTTCTATCCTCTCTAAAGTTCCTGAAACACTGATGTGTGAATAAATGAGTTTCTTTTACAGTACAATGACATACTTGATCAGATTCAATCTGGTTTCCTGTGCCAACACTATACCACTTCTGGATAATTTGGAATTTCAGACTTTAGAAATTAATCTCAGAAACTCTCAGTAAAACGTCAATGCTCATTCAACATCTGCATCAGATTCATTTTGAATCCGCAAATATCTGATCACCCAAAAAATATGATAAATAGTCTCTCATGCAAAAGTGCTACATGCAAAAAAATTCAAAGTAAAATTTTAATGTAAATATTACAGTCCACAATAAAATAAAATTACACACATGACCCAAGTTTCAATGCTTCACGCCTGACCCTCACCCCCTCCAAAAAACAGCCTTCCAAAATTCCTGATCTTCGACCCCCTTACCCACCACCACCCTAACTACCCACTCACTCATCTGCTAAAATCCCCCCACACGTATTCTCTGCATAAGAGACTGCATTTCCTATTACCTGATGATGCTGTTGATAATGATATGATGAAAGTGTTGAAACCAGGGTCGTGTGTGTGATTTTATTTTATTGTGGATTGTAATAGTCCTACATTCAAATTATATTAATATGGAATTCCACAAAGTAACTAAAGAAAATGTTTTATCCCTTGGAAAATGGGTCCCTTACAGATGGATTTCAAAACTTAGCTAAGTAAATGGATGAAACCAATGAAGGAATCAAAACCAGGTGTCATGGGTGTAATTTAACCTTGGGACTGTTATACAAAATGCTCATTATTGGCATAACATCAAAAGGTCAACAAATAACATACTATTCCAAACATCATGCTCTGTATCATACCAACAGATAGACAAGTACCACACATTTCTGTATCGCACAATATACATAAGGCAATCTGGTCTCTAAGAAAACCACTTGAAAATTTTAGTATTTGTTACTCATGCACTAATTTGAAAAAAATAACATTAGCCTTGTCTCAGTAGGTTTTCGCAGGTTTTTCACACCCCCTTCATGTGTGAGTGTTTTCCTGCAGTGGGTTTTTTCCGTGATGGATGTACAATTGTGGGAAATCCTCACGTTTTTCCCACAATTGTATATATCTTTTATACAGATTTTGATATCATCATTTGTATTGTAGTGAGTAATATTTTCTTGTTGTGTTTTATGTCATTTTCAAATGGAGAAGTGGTGAATCTAATGAACCTTTAGATATCTGATTCTCTGTCAAAACCTAATGGTTATTGGAATATTGTCTGTTAACGATAGAGTATACCATCAATTTATTGCACAATTTATATTAAAATTTTGCCTTGAAACCTCAATATCTTTCATTTTCCTTTTGCCTAGAATTTTCTGCTTTCAGAATCTCATCACTCTTCAATGAGCATATGCCACTTTCGAAGCCCACTATGTCATGTTAGATTATAATCTAAAATGACATAGTGATAATTATCAGCCTGAGAAATAGATACCATGTAGTTAGTTTCTTTGGAGTGAAAATTTCTCTTGATAAGTGCATCAGAATAATATGTGACTAAATTCAGTGTTTCTCAATCATATTTACTGAATGCACCTATAGATTTTTACGGCATTTGTGAAACTTGTACTATTGCATTGGAATGCAAAGCCTATGTTATGCTTTCAGCTGAATCATTCTGCTTACAGTGTGGAAAAATTTTCAAATACCTTAGACAGGGCCAAGCTAATTTTCCCCAGATACTGTAGAGGTGTGCCTGATTATCAATTGTTATCGTTCCCTTGAATAACATTTCCACCCCTTAAGTGAAATATCTTTTACCTGGCTCACCTATAGCAACAATCAATTTTTGTGCTCTTTCCATTTTTGTTAAAAAAGTTTTAGAACAGCAATATTTTAATATTTGTTATACTAAAGGTAGACCTGTTGATATTTCATGCCCATTACAGGATATCTTCATCGATGGAATTTCGGCGAAACTTCGATAGCGATATCGTGGCACTTCGTCAGAAGTGCCACGATAAGTAAGTATGTCCAAATTATTCCTTATCCCCGCTTTACCATACAAGAAAACGAATGAAAAATATAATAATAATAATACAAATTTGAAATTCCCGGGGGAACGCTGCATCACGTCGACGGTGCTGCCACCTATGTATTGGTCCTCGAACTGTTTGGCTACGTGTAGTGAAGAGGTGGGGGAGAAACTGGGTTAACGTTTTTCCGTAGGAGTTGGCCGCACATGGTTGCAATCATGGGGGTGAGGAGCTTTCGGAGCCGGAGTGGGGGTAACTCGGCATGGGATACATCTTATGTATTTCCATGAAATCTTTCTCTTCTATAATTTCAGCTGCTTGTGCTCTCCTTCTGAACCCAATAACGTTTTTTTGTAGAACTTTTATATATTTGTAGCACGTTAAAAAAAACGAAAATTTGTTTTCACTCCCCATTGGTGGCGCTGAAATTACAATGTACCCTTCCCTATCTATTAAGTGGAATTTGTTACACGTTTTGTGACAGGCTAACCAGCATTTGATTATCTGAAAAACTGCACTTTTATCCCACTTCGTGGCTTACCCCAATCCGGTTTTTCCGCAACGGAAATATTATAAAATTCGAACACATTCGGACTTGCTACGGCTTTTGGAATTAAAAAAAAACTTAGTGACCCGTAAGGTAAGGTAATGTTCTTTTTTGCTCTCTTTGTAATGTTTTATTTACTAGGATCTGGTCCTCTGGTATTCTTGAGAATCAGCATCTGGACCTGAGGGCCTTTTCCCAAATGTAGTCTTATATCACTCGAGTGCTAATTCATGGGTTTTTGGTGAGTGACTTCAAGTTGATGCTGGGCACATTCCTTCAGTGAACCTTCTTGTTATTAGGGTTCTTGAGTCATCCTTTCTCTATTTATTTCCTCCGTTACTCGAGAAGCAGCGTATTCAGGTATGGTCTCTCGCCCATTATCTCCTGGGCTCTCAGAGAGATGAACGTCAATTTATCGGATGTCGTATTTGCAATGGTCGACGCCGAGGGTCGTTTGTTAACGCCTGTACCTTATATTTTCAGTACCAGGTCCGTCAAACGTAAAACCATGGACACCATGCCATTTTTAGCGTATCTTTTTCGGTGTTTTGTATCTTATTTTATCCGCTGACTTCGCGGAAAGCAATATTTTCACATCAACCAGTCATTTACAAATGATTTGCGATCCAATACGTCTCGGAGATATGACACCGAAACACATCGGAGTACTTCATTTCAAATTCCTCCAATGTAACTGAACCAATAGAGGAAATAGGATTAAATTCACCCTAGTGCCTTACGATAGTCACTTTGTTCAGTTGGTGGTAGAAGAAGCCGCAAGGAAAATTGCCAGTGACCGGAGATTCATTTATCAAATTTATTGAGGATGGAGAATTGAAGAAGCCATCGTAAGTAACTTGTATGCTAAGGAAGAATGCAAATAGCTAATTTTGAATTTAATCTTATTTACGCAACCCGAATTCGAGAAAAATAACAGGATGGTGTTTCGTCGCAGCTGCAAAGGAGATGGAGGTTTGGTTCTCTGGCTATCCGGTGACTCATGTCTTTAGGAGGAGTAAACAACTTCGGGATCAGGTTTCAACGCAGCTGCTGTGGAGGGGACTGACTGCTTCCCACGCCTATTTCGTCGTGGGAAATAAAGGGGATACAATTCATGCAAAGTGCCATGATTGAGTAATAGTGAGTATAAATCGTGATTGAAGTAGTTTGTCTGAAAATGCAGCTACAGTTGGGGTAAACTACAGCAGGGCAGCTACAGTTGGACGTGGTAAAATATTTATTTAATCGTTTGTAACTCAGATACTGCATTCCGTAAGATTGCGTATTTGATCTCATGTTCGTGATATTAACCCCAAGGCGTTGCAGCAGTCATATAGTCACTCCTTGGGAGTTTGCATGAGAGGGCGACGAGAACAAATTGATTGGAACGGCATTCACCGGTCACGTTGAGGGGAAGCAGTACTTATTACAAAAGTCATTTGTGGTGACCAATAAATCATCAGTTCTAAAGTGGAATGAAATGAGAGCCACCTCAATTTACTCTTCCCCGGCGAGTACAAATTTTTCTCTTCCGAATCGGAACCCAGAACCATTGCTAGAAATTATAATATGTACACATATTAGGCCTATAACGCGGAATTCATTGCTTCATAACGGAAGGTACATTGCATTGCATCGATCAATCACAAGGCATGCAAAAATGCAAAGAGGTCATGACATATTTACATCTACATAATACACTTCATCAAGGGAATCAAGGTGTATGGCAAGGGGTGAATTCTCACTAAACATGCACTATATATTATGCATAAAAAAGGATTAGTACTTGTATATGTACTGTTCAAAACTAAAGCTATTTAAAAAAGATAAAAAAACCTAAGCATACATGCAAAAACATGCTGTTACTTAATAATATACTAGTCTTTACTATAATTTTTTAAAGATAAAAATAGCAATTAAGCATGCAATATAATGCTGTTAGTTGGGTTAGCTTGAAGTCCTTATACCAACATGCAACTACCTCTGCTATCAATTGATACATTGGATATATTTACCTCTATTAATATCCCTAATTACACAAGGAAATAAGATAATTGCACAAGAAAAAGAATCTATAAGTTTGGCAATCAATTTCTTTATTTTTGTGATTATGGTTCAGTCTACAATAGTAAGTTTGGGTTCGCAAAATATTTTTTACGCCGTCACTGAAATTATTACCTTGAAATTTATTTATGAGATCAAGTATATATTTTAACCTGCGATCTGACAATGATTCCCATTTTAATTTATTTCATAGACTAGTTAAAATTACTACACTAAATATTATTGCATTTGAAAGTGAAGTCCAACAAATTACTCTATTATGAATTTACAATAAGGCTCCCGTACCTGAGAATCCAATACTTTACTTGCGGTCCTCAAAAATGTGTAAAAATAATGGTCTCATGAGGAGATATAGATTTGTGTGCCCATGCGATCTGGATCCTAACAACTCTGCTAAAGACATCACCCTATTATGTACCAATCTTCCATGTTGTACCCTAGGCAAAAACGAGACTCCGTCATATCTGTAGGGACATCGGAGTCGGAGGCCAACTTTGTTCACCTCTGACCAACGCTCCGTTCGTTGAGTCACCCGCTCCGGGATTCATTACACGGCCGAGGCGTCTAGGCGTGCAGCGGATAGGATATTTGAGCATTGTAGGCCTTTTTTAGGATAAAGAGTAGGGCAGAGAGTAGGTCAGCAAGGGAGTGTTAAATAAAAAATCACATCAATCAAAAAAATGTTATGAAAGTAAAAGAATCGAAAAAAGCCATAAGCTATGCGAGTTTTTTTGAGGAGCCAGTCATAGAAAATTTAAGTGAATCAGTTAGTAATAAGCTCGAAAAAACGTGTGAAAACAGCTTTAACAAGTCGAGTGTAATTCTAAAGGAAGGCGTTATAACTGTGGTCGTTGTAAATTGTCGTAGTTTGAAAAACAAAGTTGCAGATTTTCATCACATCATCGAATCCACCGACGCAGATGTAATTATAGGAACTGATAGCTGGGTAAGTATATAAAGATATCGCATATAATGAAATATTCCCGAAATCATTCAAAACTTACAGGAAAGATAGAGACAGAAGACCAGGAGAAGGAGTTTTTATCGCCGTAAGGATTGTCTTACTATTAGAAGGGAGACTATACTTGATTGTCAAATAGAAAGCGTTTGGTGTTCCATACAAGGTCCTCGAGCAAAAAAAGTTTACCTATGTGCATATTATAGACCACCGGATTCAGACATAATTTCAATAATAGAACTGAAAAATCAAATAAGGAAATTAATTCAACACAAAAATGACCGTCACATCATCATCGAGGGGGAATTTAATCATCCATCCATAGACTGGGACACGTGCTGCTTCATCACCGGCGGGAAGGACAAAGAGCTCTGTGAGACACTTCTGCACACCTATTCCTCTCATGAACTTCATCAATTAGTAACAGCCCCTACCAGAGAAAAAAGTACTTTCGATCTCCTCGCAACAAATATACCCCAACAGATTGTAAATATAAGTACCGATGAGGGAATCAGTGATCATAAAATTATAAAAGCAACATTTTCTTATAGAACTAACAAAAATAACAAATCCAAGAGAAAAATATACTTGTTCGATAGGGCGGACTACGATGGAATGAAAACAGAGTTGCAGTATTCGTTCAGCGAATTTCAAGAAGCAAGTTTAAGGAAAGATAAAGATGAATGCAGAGCCACGGTGGTATAACGCGGCGGTACGGAAATCTTTAAAACAACAGAATTTGCAATGCTCGACTGAAAAAAGCGTGAAAAGAAACACCCCCTCATGAGCTTAACAAAATCATTATAAAGTATAAAACTTCGAAACACTTAGCGAAAAAAGAATGTCGAATAGCCTTAGCTGACTTTAACACATTCGGTGCGGTTGTATATTTTAAGAATAGTCTTAGGACCGGGTTTTTTTTTCTCTTGAATATCGTATATTATGTTATTTCTTTCACTTTGTTTCTATTTATAACCTTTTTATTTTGCATTTTATTATTATTTTTAAAAAGTTTACAATGCCGCCGATCGGCGGCAGTCCGTTCCGCGGAATGGTTTTCAAATACGTTACTGATCAGCCTTTAACATTTCTCTATTATTCTTGCACTTTGAAATTGTTTATTCTCTTCTAACTTAAAATTTACATTAAATAAATTATTTTTCGTGTTAAAAAATTATATTAACTTTTTTAGCATCACCTTCTTCAGGAGGCCCGTTTCCTAAACTCCACAGTCGTCCCTTAACATTATTTTTATTCTTGTATGTGTTACATATTTTTTCCTGTTAGACAAATAAGGTTTTTTGTAAAACCCTAATATTTTATTAAAATTGAAGATGATTACTATTTAAAAATATAGAGTTTTTTTTTCTAAGAATGGAGTCGCATGCATCAACTGATGATATTTCAGTACCAACGAAATCCGGGTCGGAATAAAGGTTTTTTTATTTGTGGTAAATTGCAAATTTGCGTCTTCTTTTCGATATGTTCGCATACGACACAATATCGTCAGAATCTACTGAATTTAGTTTTCATAACATTATTTAGTCTGTAATTTACATTTTTCCTTACCTTGACCCTGGTTAGTAACTATGGAAAACTCTGAAACCGGGATCTAGAAACAGGTTATAGGTTCATATTCACACAAGGAAACAACGTTCTTCCTTACCCATTTGCTTGAGCAGTTGCAGCATCATTTTATTTGGACTCTAGAACCCTTCCCGCTTGAATTTGAAATGGTAGGACTTTTTCCTTACCTAGGGCTTGAACGGGCATTTCATGAAAATCGCTCCTGAAGATAAGACTCCCAATACTCTTGCGACACGTCTGAAGATTAACCACTAAATGTGATGTGGAGTATTTGTAAGTTGTTTAGCAGTATTTGAAATATATTTCTCCATAATTTTATAAACCATTTCAAACTTCTTCTTTTACCTGGATAATAAGAGAAAATCATCTATACGGTATATTCCTCCCATGTATTTATTATGTTCAGCAACCATCCGTAGTTTCTTAGTAATCTTTCCTTTTCAGTTGGACTCTTCTATAATATTTGCATTATGCTCTGATGAAATCAAGAGAACATCTCTTTTGGCTTTCCAGTTACATATGGATATTCCATCTTTCCTATGCTGAGCTAAAATGTCAGTTTATCAATTTTTTCTTCGTAACTTTAGGAGGTTTACCTTTCCTCATTATTTGCAACGTCCTAGTTGAATATAATTTCTTTTGTAGCAGATTTTCTGGCATAGTGACAGTTTGTGACTATTGTAAAAGTCCATACATACAGCATGATCAACATTGGAGTAGCTAGACAAATGAATGAACGACTTTTTCTGAGTGACCTACTCCACCAACATAAGTATCCCTTGAATGGGGTCGTTTACCATATTTTTATTGCCGAATATGATAGAGTTTGTAAAATAAAAAGACCCGTATTTTTCCGTTTTTTGTTCCGTCAATTATTTCTCGAGTTATAGGCGTGGAAAAACTAATGTTTTCAACCCTTTCGGAAAAGTGGGTGTGGTGCAACCTCTGACGCATAACGACTTCGTCCAATCACAACTGAGCCCGCGAAGCTACTTCACCTTATCGCAGAGGGGGAGACACAGCTGACTCTGCCAATCGGAGCAGTTACGACAGCATCTGTGCGAGCAGACCTTCCGAGAATCCCCCTCCACTCCCTCCCCTTCCCATAAGAGCAATCAAGGACGGGAGGAAAATGACGTCAATGTTATCACAGCAGCATTTTCGGTCGGCGTCAACTTTTGCTTATTTTCATTTTTGATTTATAAGTGAATGGTTGTGGTTAGAAGGTTAATTTTTTCACTTAATATTTTTTTCGTTTCCATCTAACAATTTCGTGTACAACATTGGGATTTCGGTTCCGAGTAAACTCCCCCATTGGTATACACTAAGCAATCCAAAACGAGTCCATTTGGTTCAGTAAGCTGGTGCAATTTCAATCCATATTTATGCTTCTCGTATTTTGTGCACTGCCGTAAGTATACCTGAAATGCCTGAGGCCTGACGGATGTCATATTTGTGTTCATTATCGTCTGAGATGGCATCGGTTACGTCGTCTTACGAATTATTACCGATTACAAAATTAGAGTCTGATTCACTAACAACCGTATTTTCATCTGGCTCTTCAACGAACCGGGGAAATGTCTTCATCGGCAACACGAGTTGTGGTGTGATGATATGTGCTCCTTTTCCGATGTTTAGACAATTTATACTCAGTATTCACGTTCACTCAGAGCCGTTGAATTTATAACAAAGCTGCTCCAAGAACAGAAAGAACGAAGGATACTGCTAAAAAAAAGTGCCTACAAAACGTGATCCAAAGTTAGGATGCGGAATCAATTATGTCAAAGTCACGTTGGTAGTCCTAAAAGAAAGTATTTTCATTGATAAGATATATAACTTTTATCCATTTAATAGATTATACAAAGTATTTTAGGAATAAATACAATGATATCGAACAGCAGGTGTCATGGGCGTTGAAAAATTAGCAGAGAAAAAAATTGGACGAGGAAAAAAAAGGAGCAAACTTAAAATGTATTACCGAATCAACTAATCGTAATTTGTGAGAACGAGTCACAATGTTACATAGACAAACCAATGTAAGGACCGGCAGAAAGTCGTAGGACAACGCTGAGGAGCGGAGTCGAAAAAAAATACAATTTGATATGCCGGTAACGTAAGACGCCGAAAGACGGCGGCCGTTCCTGAGGCAAGTTCGAAGCGCCACCTATCGGCGGCGGCCGCACCGAATGTGTTAAAAGTAAAATTCTAGGGAAGTATTTGAATGAAAATCGAAAAGCATTTTGGTCGTACGTAAGAGAAGTTCAAGGAAATAAATCTACTATAGAAATTCTTGGGGATGATAATGGAGAAAAAATAAATGATAGTCTGGAAAAAGCTGATTAGTCAAACACATATTTCCAAAGCGTTTTCAATACCAGCACTTTAGATCCAATTGAACCACTAAATAAACATTTCAAACATCCGATGCCTGAAATCGCTATTGAGTCTCGCGGTATAGAGAATCAACTAAAAAACATAAACACCAACAATTCCCCCGTCCCTGACCAAATTCCGGCACGCGTTTATAAAACACAGGCATCAGAAATATCACCTTACTTAGAAATAATATTTCGTAAACCGTTATCTGAGAATATGTTTCCCAAGGACTGGAAAATGGCTAATATTACACCTTTATTGAAATCCGGCGATAGAGAAGATCCTAGCAACTACAAACCCCTCTCACTAACATCGATATCGTGTAAGATAATGGAGCATATAATAGTTAGTTCGATTATGGGACACTTGGATAGAGAAAATTTGTTATATAATAAAAAACACGGTTTCCGAAAATCTAAGTCATGCGAAACGAAATTGGAACTCTTTTTCACGACTTATTGGTTTCGGGAGAAAATAATGCTCAGGTTGATGGGATATTCCTCGATTTTAAAAAAGCCTTTGATAGAGTACCTAATGACAGATTTCTCTTAAAGCTAGAAAGTTACGGTATAGATAAACACTTAGTATGCTGGATTAATCAATTCTTAGGTGGCCGCGAACAGAGAGTTACTATAGACGGTATCATGGCCAATATACCCAAGTAGCATCAAACGTCGGCCCGACATTGTTTTCATGTCGGCAATGTCGGCCGACATATACGGCATCGGACCGACATTGGGCCGACATCGGTTTACAGCGTTCCGTACCAACACTGCGGCCGACTTATGCCGTTGTTGGGCCGACCTAGGGCTGACATCGGAATACAACCTTGGTGAAAGACGTGTATTAGGTAGTATTGATTTCCTAGTGTTCTGTAACTAGTTCTATGTAAGAATTATCGTAGTACGTTATTCATAACGGTGGAGTATTCTACATTCTGCTGCTAAGGGATCCAATAATATTTATTAGATATGTTACTTTGGCTTATTTTGTTCCCTCTTTACATGTTAATAAAATCTTTATACCCATACCTCTCATTCATTTAAAACAAGTTATGCATTCATTCAAGCCAAATACTTTAACTTCCTGTATTCAAGAGGGTCATATCCCTGATCATTATTATTAATTAACCAAATCATATGGATGTTCCCTGATCCATATCTTACATTTAAAACTCACCACCTTAATCTTTCGAGAGTTATAAAAAGTTGCCAAATAATATATTATCAAAAAAATTGTGTAAGTAGAATACTATAAAGATGGGTCTGCCTAGGGGAAAAATCAACTCAATCCCATATTCTACATGCAGGGATTGTTAGAGGAAGATTTCAGTATTCAGAGGATGCTTTTGATTTAGCACAGCTGCTGCCGGCGATAATCGTTCGAGTATTCGGCCGCTCTTGGGAGGACAGCCGCTGGCAGCCGTCAACAGTCAGCTATTTAGGTAATTGAAATTTAGGTAAATGAAAAGCACTAGGGCACGGCGATCGCCGTCTACTGCCAACGATAGCCGCATATCGAAAGCACTGAGAGCCCGCCAACCAGGGTGCCAATTTCGGTTCTTTCGTCGCTATGTGATATCGTACGATACCAACGCTCCCAGATATCGTACGATACGTTGCTAGGTAATTATGGTTTTGCCGTTGATATCGTACGATACGGTTCGGCTATCTTCGGCAATATAGACGGTATCATGGCCAATATACCCAAGTAGCATCAAACGTCGGCCCGACATTGTTTTCGGCTATCTTCGGCAATATAGACGGTATCATGGCCAATCGTCTCAAGTGACGTCATGTATGAAATGGATCAAAAACAACAAAAAAAAAAACACTTCTGCAGCAACAAAGGACTGTCGTAAAGAATAGTGCGTAGGAAACTAGCCCTTTAAAATTGAGCGCAAGGATGGAAACTTATTTTTCGTACTATTTCGAAATATTATTTTCAATGATAACAATAGTAAACAATTTTTGTGACAAACTCTCTGATTAATTACTATTAATCTAACATTGATTTAATAAATTAATTAATTGTTATGACATCATAATTCTTCGCAATTCAGTTCTCTGGGATATCTTTGGAGGGGATTTCTGATACGAAGAAACGTAATACAACCTGAATGAGTATGACAAAATTGTCCTATCCTTTAATTATATATTATTATTTCATATTTGTGAATAATTATATTTTTTTAACTTTTTCCGTCGCAATAATAGGTTAAATAATATATCTAATAAGGTATCAAGAGGTGTGAGTTTAAATCAGGAAGTGAAAATAAGTTTAATTTCACTAATGTAATGTGATGAAAATACTTAAATTAAAGTGATTATGGGAAACCTATTGGTGATATTAGAACTCATATTCCAAATTGAAAGGCACAAAACTTTATTTGTCATACTCTTGCACTTTTCTTCCATTTCATAACAATTATATTTTATTTACATTTTGCTATATATCATCATAAATTTGTTTCAATATTTGTATCTGTATTACCATAGCCGGAATGTCCAAATATCGCTGTAGTGCTCAACAAACATTAACGAAATAGTTGAATGTTATGGCGGATCATTTGTCAGCTCACCTGACTTTGCATCTGACCGTTTGACACAAATATATGGTAAGTAGGCAAACATAGGCCAATGTCCAATCAATTTTATATGGCTGAAACATAAAAATATAGTGGATGAGTAAAAACTACTTTTTATTCATTGTCAGGGATAAAAGGTATTACAAAGGCCCTTAAAATTTCGTATATCTCCTTAGATGAATGGACTCAGGGTAGCAGAAAATTTCTGCTATTTTATATGGTCTTAGAAATTAGCACCGTTTGAAAATGAATTTTAATAGTGCACTGAAAATGAATGCTAATTCCACCCTATAGGTCACCTGGCACCCTTATACCCTCATATTATTTAAACTTTTATTCTCCAGAACTAGCTGTTCTTGTGCATCACCATCTTCTGGTTCCATATTTGTCAGGTGGCTATATATTATCATATTGTGAAGCACAACGGATGATGATAAAATTGCAGATTCATTTCATTTTAACTATTTCAAAAGCAATTAACATTGAATATAGACTTTTTTAATTTATACTTTTTGCTTTCATTTCATTTACCTCTCAAGATTCATGAAAAGCGGGATCATTTAATGTTACACTTGCAACTATATCTTTCCATGATACTCTATATTATAAAACACAGCCGTATTTTACATTAAGAGCCAGCTCAAGGGCAAATGGCTGGAGGATACCAAGATATCTCGCCTTTTTCCACTTCTAATGAAAAGCTTAACCTGGCAATGAAAGTACCTGTCACAAGGATGGCCAATGGAAGCATATTTTGAAGATATCATTTGAATTGAAATACCGGTAGATTACTGTCAATAAACAGAAAATTATTCGCCGTTGAAAATATATCCCAAAGAACCGTGAAATGTTGCTGTGTGTCCCCATTGTTCAAGGATCAATCCCGAGAATAAGATTTCAGAGCAGAAGTTACGAATAGGAAGTGTAAATAAATATCTTTAGCTCAGTAATGAGCAACTGCAACTGAACAACCGCTCAGCGAAGAAAAAATAAGAAATGGTAAAGGCAAAAAAATAGTCATCGAGGAGGCGCGAACAGGTGATCTTTGGAGTAAGAAGCGAACACGCTACCCACAGCGCTAATAGTTTTTATAACAATAATAGAAATTTGTTGGTAATAAATGGTGAAAAATAAAATGCTGAAATCAACGAATGAAAATGTATACAAGACTTAAAAGTTGATAAATCACATAATTACGAATTGGTAGAACACTCCCATGTAGCACAGATGGTTGGGCCAACGTTGGGGAACGGTTCGGTGCAACGGTTGGCCAACCGTTATTAATGTCCGTTTTGCCAACTGTTTCCCAACCGTTGGCCCAACTGTTCCCCAACCATTAGCCCAACTGTTCCCCAATGGAACAAAATTGAAAAAAAGGGAATAGATAGAGGTTCTCACTCGATGACTAGTTGTACCTCGCATACTACAGATACGCCTACCTACAACCTACGCTTCACTCATGTGTATCCTCTCATCCTTTGATGTACGACCTGACCCATTTTCCAATTACAGGCATGAGCCTTGGAGGCAATATATATACAGCTGCTGGTTGGCATTAAGTCGTTTGTGATTATTAACTTTAATAAAAGGTAGACACGGATAATTTGCGCCGTAAAAACATTTCCCTAATAACCATTTTGTGGTTAAAAATAAGCATGACCATTGTAAATATACATAACTGATATTCTTTTAACTCTAGGAGAGATAAATAAGAGTTTCCTCCAAAATGCTGAGAACCTGTTTCCCGGCGAGCGCACCATTATTTTCTCCAAGTCCGATACCGTCTACAAGGGACTGAGAAAAAACATCCAAGAATCAATGTTAAATCGCTCTTAAAGATCATGAATCACTTTTAAAATCAGATTTCAGATGTACTTTCACTCTCACTGATCATCCTGGCCTTAGATTTTTCTGGCGAGCACACCCATTTTCTCTAAGTCCGATACCGTCTACGAGTGACTGAGAAAAATCATCCATTCATGGATATCCATTTGAATGGATATGAGATGAATATGACATTTGAATCCATATGAGATGAATAAAAAATAAAATTTTCAGATCTAGGAGATGTCTAAGATATTTTCTAGACATCTTGTAAACATTTAAGCTATTTAAGACACTGAAGATATGCTGTAGATATCTAGTAGATATTTTGTGCTATGTGGGTACTAATGATGATAGTGATACACACATAATGCATATACAATAGCACAGTACGTTCGTGAATGGAACTGAGGTCAGGTAAATGGTAGAATATTAGGTCAACGAGGGAGGAAAGCTATGCAATGGATGCGTAAAATCCAGTAATATAGGATGGATGAAGAGAAACGTGCAAATACATGTATGAAAAAATTAGTACTTAAAGGGTCATTATTCAGAGTTGTTCCATACGGATTCACTACATCTCGGCTAAAACTCTTGGATAATAAACGCCATGTAGCTGAGAATGTGCTAAGTGAGATAATATCCAGTTTGGCTGCGCTGTAAATAGGCAGTCCCCGTACACCATCTCCCAACGTTGGCCCAACGGATCATAAATAACCGTGCGAACGGCACCATTTCCCAACGTTGGCCCAACGATTCATAAATAACCGTGCGAATGGCACCATTTCCCAATGTTGGCCCAACGGTCGTAAAGTAAACGAACTGTTCCCCAACCGTGGCACCGTTTCCCAACGTTGGCCCAACCGTCTGTGCTACATGGGCTTTCCACTGCTCAGAAGTTATTAATACATAATTATAAAGGTGGAGTGACTTAAGAAGCCTCTCATATTCAGATAAATATTAATAATGTACAAGTAAACTCATTGCATACCGTACTCCAACTCACACAGCAAGCACAATCTGCATGTCAAGGAATTAAAGCAAAGATATAAAGCAGAATTAACCTCTAATTAAGGAACTGTATTTCATTCTTAATTAACTGTTTTCATGATTGAGATTATGCAGTGGATCCTAGACTATAAACGCACAAATTCTACAAACGCACGGGCTTAATGCTGAAGAAATAATATTATAATAGTGAATTAAACGTACAATACCACATGATGACTTCATAGCATAAAGAAAACTTACTTTTTGTTCTATGCCAAGCAAATCTCAAACCTTGGATATCGCTTATATTATAAATTGGCGCAAGTATAAATGAAAATTATGCATCGATGCTAGCGATTGATCAATCGCTAGCCCGGAAATTGATAAACGCTATTATTTAATTAAGTCACTTAATTGTGCACATTATTCACTCCCTAGCGCGTGCTGCACATTTATATTAGTCATTAAACCCAAAATCTCTATTTATAGTGTAAACATACCTGAAAATTATTCCATTGGAAATGGGAAGTGAGACTCACGATACGGGCTACAGCGAGATCAAAGATGTCTATAGGATAACAGACGATACGTCCATAGCTACCGGCTGATACTGCAAACCGTAATAGCATATGTCGCCAAAACAAGGGATATCGTACGATATCAAGCTTACTATCGTACGATGAGGTATTGTGCGGTAGCTAACTGGAAACGTAATAGCATTTCAGATATCGTACGATAGGAATTTCGTTTCCAAGGCGTATCGTACGCTATCTCCGTACGACATAGAACCGTAATTGGCACCCAGTACTACAGCAGTTGCCAATGGTGAGATACATTGTTGGATTGGATGGATGCTGATGATCACCAAATATTTCCGGCTCTAAATTCCAGATTGTGTTTGATTATTCGATTTATTCTTAATTAAGGGACTGTACTATCATGCTGGTTCAGTAGTGGACATTGCTTAGTTACAATTTGTAATTTGAAAATGGCGGATAGGGGTAGCCAAACGATAGTCGAATAGTGAATCCTCGAAACTATAGTCGATATCATAGTATCGATTTCAAGGAATTCAACCGGAAATTCTTCATCCATCATTCTCCTTTGCCTTGTTGCTTCGTGCGCATACGCTCAGTGATTCGATTTGCGGTGTTCCCAATTTTTATTGCGGTTTTCAACCTTTTATCAGTTCTTTTCAGAGCTAACATCTTTCACTTCATTTTCACTGTAATCCTATCCATTCCATCACTCATAGTCATTCATTAATTCATCACTAATTGTTTTGTCCCGTCAGCTCCTTGATACCCTCGCCACCTGTCCTGCCCACGTTTTCCTCCATCCTTTCCCCCCTATTTCCCTTCTGTATTTGTTTATCATCACCTGATTCATTTATTTGAGTGACCTCATTCATCGATTTGGTTGGATAATTTTCAATATTAATTGACGAGATACCGCATTTCGTGTTTATCCACCACGACGTGCTGAGCGGAAACCTTCAGCTCCCAAGTGTACCCTTCGGGTGATCTATGGAAGGTGTGCAGCTCATCTGTATGATTCGCGCTTTTAACACATCCTAAAGGTAAGTTTTTGGCTTAATTTTCCTTTTATAACCTTGCATAAAGAAGATACCCGATCATCGTGCGACCTTCCCCAATTACAATGGAATGGCGATCGTCTTCATTTGCTTATTATATTAATGCCATTGCAATAGCTTTAAATCCTTATGTACCGTGCTTATGTTCTTGTCTGTTCAAGTATCTGAAGTGTTCTTCACTACCTTTCATGTGGCTCAAGGGTGATAGGTGTGTCGATTTGAAATGCGTATTATATGCGTGTGCTGTCTTATCGTTACCGTTTTCTAAGTTTAAATTCCAATTCAACGTATCTTCGTAAACTTAAGTGGATAATAATTCGCTGATCAAGAGGAAGTAATTTATGTCGAATGCGTGAATAGTGTACATCTACATCTACATAATACCCTGCAAGCCACCACAAGGGTGTGTGGCAGGGGGTGATTGCTCACCAAACATGCACTACATATCATGCATAAAAAAGAGAATAGTATTAATATAGTAGTCAGAACTACACTATTTAAAAAAGATAGAAATTGCAAAGCAAACATGCAAAGACATTCTGTTAATAGGGTTAGTTTTAAGTACTAATACCAACATGCAGCTACCAATGCTATTCATTGCTACTCTCCGATAGGACATATTTACCGTTACTCGTATCTCTAATTGTACGAGGGAAAAAGGACATTTTGAATCGGTCAGTTCGGCAATCAATTTCTCTAATTTTATGATTATGGTCCAGTCTGCCATAGTAAGTTGGGGTTCGTAAAATATTTTTGACATCATCCCTGAAAATATTGCCTTGGAATTTGTTTAAGAGATTAAGTCTAAATTTCAACCTGCGATCTGACAATGATTCCCATTTCAATTCATTTAATAGACTGGTTACGCTAATATAATTATCGTATCGTCCCTTTACAAATCTTGCCGATCTTCGCTGCACACGTTCAAGTTCATTACTTAGACCGATTTCGTAGGGATCCCATACACTGGCAGCATATTCCTAATGAGGTCTAACAAGGGAAAAGTAGCTGATTTCTCGTACATGATCGTCACATTTACCCAATATTCTTTTAATGAAACCCAGTTTACGATTAGCTTGATCAATTATTTCACGTATATGTTTACCCCAGGAAAGATCATGTGTCAGTCTTATTCCAAGATATTTAATGGATTCCTCGTTTGTTATTTCATTATTACTTATTTTGTATGTGCTAGGAGGAGAACTATTCTTTATCCTAAAATTCATTACTACACATTTTTTAAAGTTTAATTCTAACTGCCATGTATCACACCAATTTTCTATTTGTTGTAGGTCATCATTTAAATATTGCTTATCGTTTGGGCTTAGAATTTCCCTGTACACTACTGCGTCATCGGCAAATAGACGAAGCTTACTTTTTACAACCTTACTGATATCATAAATGTACAGAAGGAACAGGAGTGGACCTATCACACTACCTTGTGGGACACCCGAATTGACTTCAATTTTCGGTGAGGCGACACCGGCCAAAACAACCCTTTGAACCCGATCATGTAGAAAATCAGTTATCCATGATATAATTTTACTGTCTAGCCCATAAGATTTTAATTTCAAAATTAGTTTGCTATGAGACACCTTGTCAAAAGCTTTTTTGAAATCTAGAAAAACAGCATACACTGGAATATTATTTTCGCCAGAAACTAAAATATCGTGGGAAAAGAGATCAAGTTGAGTTTCACATGATCTGCTCTTCCGGAAGCCATGCTGAAAGTTCGACAACAAATTCTGGCTATCTAGGTGCCCCATGACTGAACTGACAATTATATGTTCTAGGACCTTGCATGAAATGGATGTGAGAGATATTGGTCTGTAGTTAGATGGCTTCCCCCTATCACCACTTTTAAAAATGGGTGTTACATCGGCTACTTTCCAGTCCATGGGTACGACGTGTTCAGTGAGGGATTTATTAAATACTATTTGAAGGTAGGGAGAAATTTCGGAAGCTAACTCTCTATACACGCGGGAGGGAATTTGATCAGGGCCAGGAGATTTGTTGGGACTTATATCTTTGAGTAACTTTTCAATACCATTACAGGAAATTTCTATTGGTTGCATCAGCTGCTGAAAGAGGTCAGGTTACACGACAGTTGGATCGCCGGAAGGCGGGTTAAAAACGGTTTGGAAGAAGGAATTTAGCAAATTAACTTTGTCAAGAGTGTTTGTGGCCATTTCCCCCTTATCATTTTTTAGTGAATGGACGGTAGACTTATGGCCTTGCACCTCCAAATTAATTTGCATGCAGTGTACTGCATGTACGATGGTTTTTTCTTAGAAATCAGGATTCATGTATGAGAACACTTATTCAAGAGTTTAAACTGTTATGGAATAGCAATATTTGTGCTAGAATACCAGATTTTCTTTACTCCCTTGCATTTTCCGTGAGGTAATCGTACAAAAAATTTCATTTTTGATTCGAGAAGTTTGTTTTGGCTCTCATCATTTATTTCACGGTGTGTTACAGAGGCTACTTACTACTAGTAATCATCATGTCTGCATATGAAAGGGTTGCAAAGTGTCGTACAGTTAAGAGAGCAATGCGGAGATACGAGGCTGATGAGTCCTGCCTTATCCCTCCTTCAGAATGTAGTCAGACTATTGATAGGAGGGAAAGCTTTGATATTTCCGATAGTCCCAGCTCATCAGACAGTGATGACCATTCATCTGAAAGTGATATGGCCAGTGGTCAAACTAGAGACAGCCATGATAATGCTAATTACAGTGATAGCGATGACATCATAGCTTCAAGCCCTCAGCATGAATTAGCGCATTGGGCTGCTAGGAATAATATTAGTCATAAGGCCTTAGACGAACTGCTTTCTATGAAAATATTCAGCATTCATCTTCCCCGAGATTCTAGAACATTGCTGAAATCCAATGCCTTACATGGAAAGGTAGCCCGTAACACTATAGACAACTGCAAGGGAGTGGGGAACTACTGCTATTATGGGTTAGAGACTGCGCTGGTCGATTTCTTTGAAAGAAATGGCATGAAGTTTTCCCATAGGATGTGCTTCAAACTGTCCTTCAACGTGGACGGTTTGCCGCTGTTTAAAAGCTCATCGCACCAGTTTTGGCCCATTTTGTGCAAAGTTGTTGGATATGATTGCGACCCTTTTTTAGTGTCCCTGTATGAAGGGAAGTCAAAACCATCGAGTCCCTCAGTGTTTTTGAAACCTTTTATTGCGGAACTCCAAGGTCTTCTCCTATCTGGGATTAAGATTGGAGGCAGGGTGCATGATGTGACTCTCTATGCATTCATTTTTGATGCTCCTGCAAGATCTTATTTAAAGTGCACCAAGGGTCACACTGGCTATCATGGTTGTGAGCGTTGTGTTTCAGTAGGTGAAATGAAAAACAACGGAATGGTGTTCATCAGTGTTGATGAAAATTTAAGGAGTGATGATTCGTTCAGGAATGGTGTCTAAGAAGCACACCACACCGGACAATCCCCATTAGCAGCTATTCAGTGTTTGGGATTGGTATCTCAGTTCCCCCTAGATTATATGCATCTCATATGTCTAGGGGTGATGAGAAAATTGCTGTGCCTCTGGGTCAGTGGTCCCAACATAGTGAGACTAGGGCCTACTGTCGTGGAAACAAGTCATGACACTCGAGTTTACAAGTCAATGACAGTTGTACGCGTAGTCCCACATGAAAACAAGTTATATCAAAATTTAGAAAATTTAATTCTTCGTTTAACTATGGAAAGTGAAAATTTTTATTTTAACTTGTTAAAAGTTTATTGTCTGCGAAACAAAAAAGTTCCGGTTTTTTCACCGTTTTAAACGGAATGCTCACTTTAAAAATTCATAACTTTAAAAGTATTCATTGGATCGTAACCAAACTTTAATACGTCATAAAGGAACCTGTTGTTAAGGTATGCACAAAGTGTTAAGATAATCGAAGTTGAAATAAAATTGTTCTTGTAAATTTTGTGAAACAACTTTTTCTCAGTACTGCGTGGTCATATCGATACGAATCTTGTCCTGTCATGGAGCTTATGGTAATACAAGGCTAATCGGTTCTCGATATTTAGAATTTATGCAGTTGTTTATTTTATGTGCGCTTACATTTAATTCGGTGTTTCCAACAACGAGAGGAATGAAGCGAGCGAGAGGAGACGGGCGCATGGCCATGGAATTCCGTGCGACGTTGCCGCGTTCGGCACCATCCCCGCGCTCCAGATAAATATTTTACAGATATTTAGAGCGCTAATTTTGATCGCATAATATTGCGAATGAATTTCATGTGAGGAGATTTCCGTATTACACGACGCATGAACTTCATGCGCATGATTTCATTTGCATGATCATTCGCGACGTTGCCGCGTTCGGCACCATCCCCGCGCTCCAGATAAATATTGTACAGATATTTAGAGCGCTAATTTTGATCGCATAATATTGCGAATGAATTTCATGCGAGGAGATTTCCGTATTACACGACGCATGAACTTCATGCGCATGATTTCATTTGCATGATCATTCGCCGAGTAAAACGGCCTTCATATCCAACTCCTCAGACTCGGTAAAGGTTGGAAAGAACAATCCGCTTTTCGGCCGCTGTTCCTCCATCCAACTGGGGGGGAGGGGGGTGTTATCTCCGAGGGGTAACCTGACACTGCTGTGGGAACCCACACGCTCGCTCAGAGACAGAACCAATGTTTTGTAAACAAGAGGGGTGGAACGCCTTAGAGCAGGAGTGGGGATAGACCGCCAAAGGAAGAAATCTTTGCTAGGAACTAGGATTTTACACATGGAGCGCGGGGATGGTGCCGAACGCGGCAACGTCGCACGTAATTCCATGGCCATGCGCCCGTCTCCTCTCGCTCGCTTCATTCCTCTCGTTGTTGGAAACACCGAATTAAATGTAAGCGCACATAAAATAAACAACTACATAAATTCTAAATATCGAGAACCGATTAGCCTTGTATTACCATAAGCTCCATGACAGGACAAGATTCGTATCGATATGACCACGCAGTACTGAGAAAAAGTTGTTTCACAAAATTTACAAGAACAATTTTATTTCAACTTCGATTATCTTAACACTTTGTGCATACCTTAACAACAGGTTCCTTTATGACGTATTAAAGTTTGGTTACGATCCAATGAATACTTTTAAAGTTATGAATTTTTAAAGTGAGCATTCCGTTTAAAACGGTGAAAAAACCGGCACTTTTTTGTTTCGCAGACAATAAACTTTTAACAAGTTAAAATAAAAATTTTCACTTTCCATAGTTAAACGAAGAATTAAATTTTCTAAATTTTGATATAACTTGTTTTCATGTGGGACTACGCGTACAACTGTCATTGACTTGTAAACTCGAGTGTCATGACTTTTTTCCACGACAGTAGATGCCGAGTGGCAATTTCGGAACGACATTTCTCCCTGGCAAAGTGGACACCATCGGAATTCAACAGGCTTCCCAGAGGACTGGATACAATCGAACGTTGGAAGGCCACTGAGTTTAGGACTTTTTTATTATATTCCGGACCAGTTGCTCTAAGAAATGTTTTGCCTGAACATCTATTCAACCATTTCCTAATTTTGCACGTTGCAGTGAGGATTCGGTGCTCACCGAAGATGGCTCTTCCATTGTGTGAGTATGGTGATAGACTTCTGAAATCATTTGTTTCAGGAATGGGAGAGCATTATGGCTCAGATACTTAGTGGATAATGTCCATAGCTTGATACACATAGCTAGTGATGTAAAGTCTCTTCAGGCCCCCCGAGATTCCTTCAGCTGCTTCCCTTTTGAGAATGATTTAGGGAAATTGAAAGGGATGATCCGCACTCATAGGAATCCTTTGCAACAAATAACAACATCAAGTTCTCTTGTAAGGGCACGAAAGACTTTTCTGATGGTTGGAGATAAGAAACTTTTTAAGATTAGTGGAATTCGCACGGAGTTGGGAAGTGATGGGGAAGTGGACAAGAACTGTTTAAAGTTTTATGGGTGCTATTTCAAATATCATGAAGACTATTTCACTTATCCTTGTAATTCCTCATTGTTAAATATTTTTAAAGTATGGGGTTTGAGCAGCAGTGAGTCAGAAATTCCATACTCCGAGGAAATAGTGAAGTGCTACGTTATACCTGAGAAGGACTTTTATGTAGCTTTTCCTGAAATCGGTTGAGGGCTATATTGTGTATTAAGTGTTTCACAAAGAATGAATTGACAAATTTCAGGTATTTAAAAAAATCGTATTAATTGTTTTAAAAATATTTTTGGTGTGTTCATAATATTTTGGTTATTTTTATAGGGTAATGGCTGGAAAAAGATTTTTGGTGGGAGAATTTGACGACAACACTGTTGAAGTCTTCCCAAGTAGCTGGGTTGCTAAGTGTGGGAAGAAGGTGCTTTGGCCCACGAAGATGAGCATGAGGAAGGTGGAGATGGCCATCATGTCCTCTGCGCCACCTGAGAATCACTGGAAAGTGTGCCCGTATAAAGGGTTATTGCCCAATCTGGTAACTATTGTTTCTTTCTATTGAATGCAATTATTGCTAATATGTCATAATGGCTCTATGACATGCAATGAATAGTATAGTAGTTACTTTTCACTAGAGGGATGTTTCTCAAAATCTTAAATATAGAGCTTTGAATTGAATAGTTGATCTCCATGCGATGATATCCATCCATCCAGCAATGATATCCATCTTAAATGGGGGAAACTATTGAAAGAATTTTGCTGTTTCCTCTTTGGTTTACTGTCTTTAAATTGAGAAATTTTTGTGGCTACTTGGAAATTAAAGTTATTTGCTCAAATACTAAAAATTGTAATTGTTGTGTGGGTATATATGTATATTATATTAATTATATATCATGTTATTTACCTATTCATAGATACTTTTAGCAGTGCTAAGAAGAAAGCTGCAAGAGCTGAGTATACGTCCAGCATTTCGGATACGGAACCCGAGAAAGACAGGAGGAGTATAAAGCGGCCCTACCGCTTTCTGACCGAGGAGAGTGAAGAGGAAGTTCCTAGAAGGAACCTACAAACCATTTCCACTAGTGAGGAAAGTGATGAGGACCACCCTAGTTCGAGGAGCTAGGTCCCTGTGCTTGCTTTTCCTGCGGAATTTGGGCAACAGGAATCTCCAAGTGATGGAACTCGCGGAGAGAAAAATTGTGTCTTTTATTATTACTTCACTATGAGGTATTATTCTATATCTGGGGAATAATTTATTAATAATTCCTTTTAATTTTTTACAGTGACTCTTAGGGAAGTTCTCAAGGAAATCCATGCGTTGAAACATGAGGTGAAGTCCCTGAAGGCCCTTGTGAAGCAGGGGCAGTGCAAGTGCACAGGCAGGAATAATGAGGCAGAGCATCTGCCAGATGATGTCTGTGCATCAATAATTTTACCGGTCGGTGACGAAGATTCAATGAAGAAATTATGTGCTGAGTTAGGCAAAGAATCTTGTAGGGAAAATCTGGTAAGAGGGGCAAAATTTCCATTTATTGACTAGTGTTTAATTTCATAAATTATTTCTTGTTTATTCATTATTAAAATTTTCCCAGGTGAAGGAGTTATCATTAGCTGGAGGGATAACAGAAGTGCACATTGTAAAACATATAATGAGGAAAATGTTTACAAATGATATTTGCAAGGAATACAGTTGCTGCGGGAAGAAGGAAAAAAAATTATCTTGTCTGCCAGGTTATGGCTGCATTGAAAGTAATTAGTGGTTGTCGTCATTGTAGTGGAAATTTTAGAACATGGTTCAGGTTATGCATATTAGTGGTCTGAAGGTCAGTTTTCTGTTCCTACTTTGTCATTACATACACATTTTGAATAGATTTACTGGATTATTGCATTTTGTATTATCATTATTATTCATTCTTCCTCAAACTATGTTGTACATGATCATTGCTCACAATGTTCCATGAAAAATAATTTTCTACATCCAGCATCCTTTGCTAATTTGGCACAATTTTGCACTTGCACTACATAGGTAGTGGGATAATGTGAAAGCTATTTTGAGAGTTCAAACCATTTTTAATATTTTAATGAGCCAAGCAAATTGATAAGTAATTATATTTTCAAATTAAAATAAGCTGATTAGCTAAAGGGGAGTCGCAATAATTTTTTATTCATTTATATTATCTCAACAGGAGCAGTTTGGAAATGTTTCCCGGAGGTGACAGATGGAAGTCTTCGCCACCTAATTGGGCGCTACCTGACTGGAGCGAGTGACCGGGAAGGAGGGAGAAAAGCAAGAAATGTTATTAATAGAGAACAAAATATATATTAATTTATTTTTTGTTGAATTTATTTACTAAATTTGTAAATTCCTATCAATTTTAATAAATTAGATTATTTGTCTTGAAATTAAATTATTTTCCTTAGTATTGATATAACTTTAACTTAAGGTTCCCTGCTAACCCTGTAAGTGGACATAGTTATTTGGATTCTGATATGCATGGGTCTCTGACAACTGTTTTGGTTTGGATATCGATTTGATTGAAATCACTTCCCTCTGATTTATCCTCTCACCAGCATTTACAATCACTTATGTTCTCAACAGTTACACAAAATTAATTAATTTCATCTAATTCCATGCATATTATCATGCTTCTAGTAATTGGTGAACCGAATTCAACTTGCATAACTGAATTATTTCAACGATTATTTGTTGGTTTGTGGACTTCATATAATTTCTATATGCTGCACCTAGGTTGATTCAATCCTGAGCCTATGCTGACTTAATATCAAATGAATATATCACATATGTTGCTCGATTCGGGATATATCGCCTCAATGCTGGTGCACTGCCTGTGCGTCTGGGTTTGGGCCTATGTCGGCTTCACGTTGAACCTATCTCGGCTTCATGTCGGGCCAGTGTAAGTTGGATGTTGGCCCAATATTGGTTTGATATCGGGTGGAACGTCGGCTGTAGCCCAGCCAAACATCATTTCGATGTCGGAACGACCTGTACCCGACATATGCCAATGTCGGGCCGACATTGGACCAACATCTAAATGCTACCCTGGTTGCTATGAAAAAATCAAAAGACAAATATCTACATTTGCTTGTATATCTTTTTTATATTTTTAGATGATGCGAATTTATAAAAATATGAGCAACCCAATGCGTAGCAAGCATTCATATTTGACATGTCGAAATGAATAGATAACACTAATATTATAAATGCAAAATTTATAGTGCTAAGTACAAGTTATTGTGCTCGACATCAAAAGTGAAAAGGAAACACACATGGTACAATCAGATTGACTCAGTTTGAGACATTCAAAATTGCAAATTAAATATAACCTACTGTATGTGAGTAAATGCATTGTGATTCGATGCAACTATTTGCTTTAGTATTAAAAAATAATGAGATTCGTCAAAATAGGTTGATTTAATGTTTTCACGGATGTTACTTATAACTCAAAAAATATAAATTCTTTTTTATCAATATGACCATAAGCAATCCATTCATTATGCGTATTTTCTAAATTTCTTTTGTTTAAATTTACACAAGGCTTGACTACCCGTGCCCATCCATAATGCAACGAAACAGGTGAACCGATTAATACTGATCTTTAGAACTACAAAATTTGTTCATGCCCCGCTATTCACCTCCTTTATCGAACCTTCTCCGATTTTTGTCAAACCTTATCTCCCTCTTCGACTCCCACTCCATCCTCAATATTTCGATAGCCATAGACGCTCTTTAGTACAGTAGCTAATGGAGCACATTTTGCTTGTAATATAATCCTCTATGTATTGTACATCACATAAATTTATTTTCGATTACACAAAACGTGCACCACATAAGAAATTGCCCTCACGACATGCAATTTAAAATTAATCAAACACCAACAAACAACATACACTTCTCTTCAGGCTCGCACTCAATAGGCCATACACTTTTACACTTTCTTTTCTTTCGAGCCACTTCTGAAATCAAGTTAGCCTGAAATCAAATTAGCCACTACACGACAACACCAACAATCTCTCTTCCCTCAGAAATACTTATTCACCCACACAGACACCAACTAGCTCACAAATAATGCCCTTTCTTACGCACGCGACACTTTTTTCGTCTCCACACTACCGCGTCTAACACACAACTCCCTTATTCTCACTCTTTCCTATTGTTTCCTATATTATCCAACACTTCTGGCTATTGTCTCCGGCGTCACCTAGAAACACAAGTTTACTTCCTTTTTTGCACAATACATTATTGATCTTGGCGGCTCAATTGTAACGTTACATTGCCCGGTCGAAAGAAAATTGGAAGTAATATTAATTTCTTTCGAAGCCTTTAAAAGAAAAGCTGCATTTTCAGACAAAGTACTTCTATCTCGAACTATACTTCCTATGACTCAATCGTGGCACTTTGCAAGGAGTGTATCCCCTTCTTTATTTCCCACGACGAAATCGCCGTGGGAAGAAGTCAGTCCCCTCCAAAGCAGCTGCGTTGTAACCCGATCCCGAAGTTGTTTACTCTTCTTGACGAAATGTGAGTCACCGGATAGTATGAGAACCGAAACTCCATATCCTTTGCAGCTGCGACGAAACACAATCCTGTTATTGCTCTCGAATTCGGGTTGCTTAAGGCTGCTCTATACCTGCCTTTAAAAGGCCGTTGCAGATGCTTAAGCCTGACGCGACTACGACTTTATCGTAGCAGCAGGCATATTGGGCATTTTTTCCATTGTAGAAAAAGGATTGTTTTTAGTCTTTAGTAAAATAGATTTTTTGTAGGTTTATTTGTTAGTTTATAAAAAATAGCCAAACTTTCCATTTTTTGTCTATTTTCAGCAGCTATTTGTTAAGCTTAGAATACGATACGAAGATTTTGCTTCAACTCTTTACTAAGCTTGGTCCTTCATCTACCCATTCAAATAACAACTGATGATGCTGTTTCTATAGCTAGGCCATAAACCCATTAGCCATGGAGCATGTATCGCGTTTTTGAACTAGTGATGCACGCGAGTTCCTCGCAAAGATTTCTTCCCATGGCGGCCTACCCCCACTCCTGCTCTAAGGCGTTCCACCCCTCTTGTTTACAAGACCCCTCATGGGTTCTGTCTCTGAGCTAGCTTGTGGGTTCCCAGAGCAGTGTCAGGTTACACCTCGGAGATAACACGCCCCTCCCCCCCCCCCCCCCCCCCCAGCTGGATGGACGAAACCGAAAATCTTTCCAAGCTTTACGGAGAGTATCTGAGGAGTCGGATATGAATGCCGATTTCCACGGCGAATGATCATGCGAATAAAATCATGCGCATGAAGTTCATGCGTCGTGTGACACGGAAATCTCCTCGCATGAAATTCATTCGCATGATCATACGATCAAAATTAGCACATGTTCTAATTTTGATCGTATGATTCCTCGAATGATCACGTGATACGAGCGCACGACGTTCGTCTTTGTTTTATGGGGATTCAAATTGAGCAAGTGCCGGACGAAATGCAATTATAATTGGGTTTCAGAGCTTTTCCGTATACAATTAACTGGCGTGCCCATGTAGTATATAGAATCATATGTAATTCTTATAGGTATTTTTATATAGGCATTCCCCTAGTGTAGTTCTTCAATTAATCACGTTTTGGCGAAGGTTGAGTTGAAAGTAATATATTATGTAGGTATTCTATGATTTTGATAATTCTTGTGACCAGTAGGTTTGCGGTAGGTGACGAGAGAAGCAATAAAGTATTAGAACAGAACATGAAAATTATAACTGAAAACAAAACATTGAAATATCTCCATCGGCACTTATCCGTTGTCTCTCATGCCATTCATGAGGATGTCACCTGTCGTAATTGTTATCACAGCTACCACGAACTGGGATAAATTAGAACCAATAGTACGTATCTAACCTTTAAATAGTTCACTATGTATTATGATAGATAATCCTACACACTTCATGCATAATTAAACTTATTTTACCCTCATGAATTCTTGCTGAGTAATCAGGGAACGCTATATCCCTATACGGTCATGCATAACCGTAATCGTATCCATATGGATACGATTCGCCCATCGGAAAATGTCTCAGCGTAACAGCAAGCCAGAAACGAATTGCGAAATGTCAATATAATGATAAACATCTATATCAAAGGTTGAATTAGGATCTCTTGTCACAGTAATTGCTTCTCTCGTCGTCGTTTCCGATGTTTCATAATCATGTCTGGTGAGATTTAATATAGTATGAAATTTCTCCAGCGTCTTTCTTAATTAATTACGATAGGCCTTACAGTGCTATAATAACAGTTCATTTTGAATCAGGCCTAGAATGCCTTGACCTCTATCTCCCCTCTCTTCTTCTAGATTTCTCCGGCAAAATTTAATGTCATTTTCGTGAGCCATATCTAAAGCAGAGATGAAGTGGTTTTTTTGAGACAATGACCGCAGATATTGATTGACGATTACCAAAGAACTATACCAGGGAAAATTATGCCAGAAATATGCGATCATAGATAAAAGAATAGAATTTATATAAGGTACATGAAATAGTAAAGCAGAGGAGCGGAGATACTTTTCATCAGCCGGCCAACCACTATGGAAAATCACTTTGATTGGACATGAGAAATATATTAGCGAAGTAGCCTTCGTAAAAACCTAATAGAAATTTTTAGGAAGAACACATTTACGTAAACTTGTTTGCAGTGTATCTGAAAAGATCCAAACCCATGTTAATTCGCATATTGCATGAGCAATGGAAAAATAACTTTGTGAATAATACACTTATTCTGTTAGTAGATTCATCCTTCGACGTGGATTTAAATAATTCGACGTGGATACGGAACTTATACGTTTGTTTATAGTGCAGTAATATGTAATTTAAAATCAAACAGAATGAGATACAGATTCTAGCTAATTCACTGGCACAAAGGTGACGGCGTGATGATTCATGGAACTTTTATATTTTTCCATCCCTGTACTTGCCTTATTTTCTTGCATGTTGAAAAATAGGTAAGATTTTTAGTGTTCCTGCGTCCCGCGAGATATTAGTAATAATCTCTGATTCACTAGAATTGCGATTATTAGCACATGTTCGGTGAATATTAATGCCCTGCCAACACCCTGGGAGTGGCTTGCACGGCGCTACAACAAAATAGACTCTCCTCAGGCCATGCCTTCAAGGTGGCTTGCAGGGTGCACTGTAAATGCTCACAATTTCAGAAACATGAATTGTACCAAGTTTTAAATCATTTACCAAAACATATACATTTCTTTTAACAAAATATCATAAGCAAATTATAAAGTCTAGCTCTAGGAAAAAAGGTGTAGGTATTCATGACTAATAGGGTTGATTTGAGAAGTTAGGTGATCGCAAGCGATCGGTGCGGGGCCCAAAAAGAATACAATTATTTTTTTCTTTTTTTATAGATTTTGTTGTTATTACCCTTAAAAATGTTCGTGGTCCATTTCTATCATAGGTTTATTAAGTAGGATAGTAGTAAGTATTCTCCTTGTTTGATAATACAGCATGGTGAATGGCCGCCACTGCCACACACCATTGCGGTGGCTTGCAGGACATTATGTAAATGTAGGCGTTTTATGAATACTAAACTTCTAAACCGTTTTGAACCGGCATTATTTTTGACTCGATTAGATGATACCCTATAGATTTAGAGAGTGGAAATACATACTGTTCTATGTTTGTAATAATCTTAAGTCTTCCACTCATTCTCTGTACTGATGAAAGAGGCACAGTTGATGTCGTTAAGTTATCTACGAAATGAGTTTACAATATGTTTCACCATTTCAGTTCCTGAAAAGGAGCATTCTTCGGATTCTGAAAGTTGAAACCAGGGCATAGTGTACAAGGGATTAACATTTACAAAAGAGTTCTCGTAAAATCTAACCTGCCTAAGTGATTCATCAGTTAGGATCTGGCAGAGAAAGACACGATTCTACGCAATGACTGTTCGCTGTCAAGCTTACATAAGGAGGGCTCGGCATAATTCATAGGGTCCTAGGAAATGAAAAATTTTATTTGTTTATTTTAACTGCCATAAGCGTGTTATAATACGCCAAAACATTTTCTGAAATCCGAATAACATAATTTTAAAATAGAGAAACGAAATAGGAATATTAAATGTAATTAAATAAGAAGAAACGTATCCACTCAACATTCTATTAATATTATTTGCGACAATTCACACCATGCTGGAAAAAATACATGCACACCGTGTTCATTTAATATAAACGCCCAATAAAATTTCCCTTGACTTTCGTGTTTCATTGAGTTAAGAAATTAGAAGCCAAATCGTCATGAGCGCAATTTTTTATCTGCCTTTTGACCTAAGTGCACATTTGGTATATTTATGATACTTTGTTTCTCTCATGGTTCATTGCATTACCTATCGCAAATTCAACTCCGTGATACCGAACACCTAACTACTGCTTGTAATCGCGCTCTAAATATCTGTACAATATTTACCATCATTGCAAATTCAAGGTGGGACGAATCATTATTTCGTAATAGAAAGTGAAACGATGCCCACGCAAGAAACAGGAAGATTTGAGACCCCTTCATTTGGTCATAGATAAGAAAGGGTCCGGTTCTAAGAATCTCCAGTGACCGCCTTCGAGATATCTCCCTTTCTTTTCAGTCATAAAAAAACGAAACACTCGCGAGGGGGACCCGAGAGATGCTCTGACCGCTATCATGTTACATCTAGAGGAGGGGGAGAAGAGGTGGAGAAGGCCCCCCATTCCACTTTTTTATACCGCCACCTATGCGGGGAATCGTAGAACTAATCCCAAAAATCCGTTACATCTGAGAAAGGGTAGAAGTATAGAGCAGCCTTAAACAAGATTAAATTCAAAATTAGCTATTTGCATTCTTCCTTAGCATAAAAGTTACTTACGATGGCTTCTTCAATTCTCCATCCTCAATAAATTTGATAAATGAATCCTCTGGTCACTGGCAATATTCCTTGCGGCTTCTTCTACCACCAACTGAACAAATTGTCTATCGTCAAGTACTAGGGTGAATTCACTCCTATTTCCTCGATTGGTTCACTTACATTGGAGAAATTTGAAATGCAGTACTCGGACGTGTTTCACTGTGTCATATTTGCGAGGAGTATTGGATCGCAAATCATTTGTAAATGACTGGTTGACGTTAATGTTTTCTACATGAATATATTGATTTCCGCGAAGTCAGTTGTTAAAATAAGATTCAAAACACCGAAAAATATCCGCTAAAATTGCATGGTTTCCAGGGTTTTACGTCCCATTCGACGGACCTGGTGCTGGAAATAAAAGGTACAGGCCTAAACAAACGACCCTCAGCGTCGACCATTGCAAATACGACCTCCGATGAATAGACTTTCATCTCTCTGAGAGCCCAGGAGATAATGGGTGAGAGATCGTGCCTGAATACGCTGCTTCTCGAGTAATGGAGGAAATAAATGGAGAAAGTATGACTCAAGAACCCTAATAACAAGAAGGTTCACTGAAGGAATGTGGCCAGCATCAACTTGCAGTCACTCACCAAAAACCCATGAATTTGCACTCGAGTGATATAAGACTTCATTTGGGAAAAGGCCCTGAGGTCCAGATGCTGATTCTCAAGAATACCAGAGGACCAGATCCTAGTTAAAAAAAAAACATTACAAAGAGAGCAAAGAAGAACATTACCTTACCTTACGGGTCACTAAGTTTTTTTTAAATTCCAAAAGCCGTAGCAAGTCCGAATATGTTCGAATATTATAGTATTTCCGTTGCGGAAAAACCGGATTGGGGTAAGCCACGAAGTGGGACAAAAGTGCAGTTTTCAGATAATCAAATGCTGGTTAGCCTGTCACAAAACGTGTAACGAATTCCACTTAATAGATATAGAAGGGCACATTGTAATTTCTGCGCAACCATTGGGGAGTGAAAACAAATTTTCGTTTTTTTAACTTGCTATAAATTTATAAAAGTTCTACAAAAAACGTTATTGGGTTCAGAAGGAGAGCACAAGCAGCTGAAACTATAGAGGCGAAAGATTTCATGGAAATACGAAAGATGTATCCCATTCCGAGTTACCCCAACTCCGGCTCCGAAAGCTCCTCACCCCCATGATTGCAACACTCACGAGAAGTCGAAGCCACACGTGTGAAGATGACTCAACCGCTGAAGCAGTGTCGGGTTTCATTTCTCCTTCGAGGAGACGTGAGAATTTGGTGGAAGTCAGGACGCCACGAGTATTATGTTACCTTGTCGAATCTCGAAGGCAACTAGAAATTCATCTGTGGCCAAGGTGTTGGTCGGGAGACATATTCTATTGGCAATTAGAATACCAAGAAAGACATTGATACTCATTAACATTCACCTAACATACAACTTAAGAGTAATCAATGGATTTAAGTTACGATATCCTGATATATATTTTATCACACCCTTCTTACCCGGTTTACACTCTCAATGGGTACACTTTAATTTATTCTTGAAATGGTTTGAAATGTGAATGGATGGTAACGTATACCAATATTTAGCTAAGTCCACCTAATTATGGTAGACTAGACCATGATCATAAAATTAGAGAGAGTGAATAAAAGTTTCTCGGGCTTGACACCGGTTAATAGGCTCCATTACTGCCAACGTTTCAAAGAACGACTCGCTCTTCATCATCAGGGCTTCTGAGTGTTCAGAAGCACTGACTGAAGAACTGACAGAAACAAAATGTCCTTCTCTCCTCGTGCAATTACGGATATGTATAGTTGAAAATATCACCAATTATATACATACGAGTATACCAATTGATGTAATATATTGTTGCATGTATATATAAGGACATTAAGAATTTCATTACGAATAATGCACTAGTACTACTCATGGATTAAGTTTTTTTTTCGGTAAAACTAAGAGGACTCATTGGAAGGTTTTTTTGGGATTCAAGTGTTTAACGGTTACAGGATTTCGGTCTGTATTTGTCCATTTTAACCGAATGAAGTTAAACCAAAATTAAGTAGAGTGAAGTGATAAATACATTTGAATTTATAATATATTTAACATTATCATTTTTAATATTTTAATTCCATGTATGTGCAGTGTTAGGCCCATCTAACGAATACGTTTCATACCGACATGCTCTGTTTAGCGATGGATGTTCAACGAACTAAGTGTTACCCTATTTTTCGCATGTAAATAAATCGGAACTAGCGAGCGCAACACTTCGCTTGCAGAGATGTTGGTCGATATTACTAGTAACGTAGAGAACATTGCGTTTGCAACGACGTCAATAATGGTATGCCGGATACTACGTTAAAGTTAGTGAATACGAGTGTGAAGGGACGGCCGGGCAATATTATTATAATTAATAAGTATAAGATTCTCTCCTGTAAAATCACAACTGCTATATTATCTCCTATCTTTACCGTCCCGTTCAGAATCGAAGGGCACCTTCGAAAAAGTTCTACAAAAAAAGTTATTGGGTTCAGAAGGAGAGCACAAGCAGCTGAAATTACAGTGACGAAAGATATCATGGAAATATGTAAGATGTATCCCTTTCCGTCTTACCCCCACTCCGGCTCCGAAAGCACCCCACCCCCGTGATTGCAAACCACGAGAAGTCGAAGCCACACGTGTGAAGATGATTCAACATCTGAATCAGTGTCAGGTTTCATTCCTCCTTCGAGGAGGCGTGAGAATTTGAAGGATGGAAGGATACCACGAGTATTATGTTACCTCTTGGAATCCCAAAGGCAACGAGAAATTCAATTGTCTCCAAGGTGCTGCATGGGAGACATATTCTGTTGCCAAAGGGAATCGTTTTTTACAATAGAGAGTAGGGCAATGAGTAGGTCAAATAGTGCTTCATTCCATTACCAACTTACCATTCACCAGGATAGCAAAGAATAATGAGTTACTCAGACAACACAGTGTAGGTTCAGGGGGATGGAAGAAAAAACAGAAGAAGGAAAAACATATTTATAAAAATAAAAAAACCCGAATTTCTCAACCGAAACTTTCCCAAAAATTTAGAAAACAGAAACCGCACACATGCAATAAGCAGCCATATTAAAATATATGAATTTTCAGTATATAATGGTCGTAGTTTATGAAGCAAAATACCCGGATTCCATCAGCTTATAGAGAGTTATTCTGCCATAATTATAGGAACAGAAACTTGGTTAACAAGCGAAACTGCTGATAGTGAAATTTTCCCCGTAAATAATTACTTTATTACTATGTAGATACAAACCATGTAGCTGCATGTGACCCATATCATAGGCATCTTTTCATGTAGTACCCTAGTTGCATGTCAATAGTGTATATTTTGGTCCTAAACTTAGACTTTATGCTAACGATGTGGTAGTGAACAGTGGTATATCAAAAGAAGACGATATCGAATCCCTTAGCGAGAATTTAGATGCAATTCAAGAGTGGTGCGACAAATGGCAGTTAGAACTTAACCTTAGAAAGTGTGAAGCTATTATTTTTGGAAAAGGAATAATTAGACAGAGCGATACTATAGCATTAGAGATACGAAATTCAATATCGTTGAAACCATATTTTGGTACTTGGTTGTAACATTTTGTAAAGATTTATCGTGCGAAATGCACATCCGGGATATATGCGGACGAGCCAAGAGAAAGCTAGGATTTATAAAAAGAGCACTTGGGAAATGTGATGAGAATACAAAAGAGCGATGCTATCTATCACTAGTTACGCCCCACCTTGAATATGTAGCCATTGTATGGGATCCAAATGAAATAGATTTGATCAGAGAGGTAGACAGTGTGCAGCGTAGAGCAGTTAGGTTTCTTAAAAGGCATTGCGATAGGTTTAGTATAGTAACAGTATTAATTCAACAATTAGGTTGGGAATCATCATCATATCGTTGGATAAAATACACATTAAATATATTATATAAATTTCAATCGGATAGCTGTACCGAAGTTGTAAACATACATAATAAAGTAGCTGCGTATCATGCTAGATTCTACATCTGCATCTACATAATACCCTGCAAGCCACCATAAAGGTGTGCGGCAGGGGGTGAACTATCACCACACATGCACTACATATCATGCATTGAAGGATTATTACTTTTATAGGTTCTGTTCAAAACTACGCTATTTAAAAAAAGATAAAAATAGCAAAACATACATGCAAAAACATGCCGTTAGTTGGGTTAGCTATAAGTCCTTATACCAACATGCAGCTACCATTGTTATCCATTGCTACACTCGTACTGGATATATTTACCGTTATTCACATCCCTAATTGTACGAGGAAAAAAGGACATTTTGAATCTGTCAGTTCGGCAATCAATATCTCTAAATTTTGTGATTATGGTCCAGTCTACCATAGTAAGTTGGGGTACGCAAAATATTTTTAACATAATCACTGAAAATGTGGTATTGGCATTTGTTTAAGAGATCAAGTCTTAATTTCAACCTGCGATCTGACAATGATTCCCAATTTAATTCATTTAGTAGACTGGTTACGCTAGTAAGGTTATCATACCGGCCCTTTACAAACCTTGCCGATCTTTCCTGCACACGTTCAAGTTCGTTATTTAGAACGATTTCGTAGGGATCCCATACACTGGCAGCATGTTCCAAATGAGGTCTAATAAGGGAAAAGTAGCTGAATTCTCGTACATGATCGTAAGATTCGATCAGATACATAATATTGCAGAGATAGATTTCAAATGACACTTTCCCCCGTACTATAAGAGATCACAATAGGCAGCATAGCAAAGGGATAGTTGGGCAAAATTTTGTAGCGTAGTCTGTACGCATGATACATGTATCAACAGACAATCCATTTATTACTATGTAGATACTAAACATGTAGCTTCATGTGACCCATATTATTTTTTCCATGTAGCATATGTTCACCCTCCGCCGCACACCCTCGTATTGGATTGCAGGGTATTGCGTAGATGCATATGTAGATTATGTTCCATTCAATGTGCTAAATCGAAAGTAATATATGTTTGTGCCTACTGTAGACCACAGCGTTCCGTTGTACACTCAATATATGCAACTCGAGAAACAGATAAGGTCCATCAAGTCCCGTAAGTGATTATTGTAGTGGGAGATTTACACCATAGATGGTCTGTAAAACATTTAGTGATAAGTCTAGGAGTAGGGACACAGAAATCAGTGAGTCATTGCTGAACCTGTTCGGGTAGTACGCACTACATAAAATAGTAGCCTTGCCTTATAGAGGGAAGAACGTACTTGATTTACTTGCGACAAACATCACCAAAATAGTTATTAAAGTTGAAAATGTCGATGAGATAAGTGACTAAAAGTTAGTAGTTAAATTTCCCCTGAACACTGAAAAAAAACTTTTTATTAAAAGAATGATTAATTTTTTACTATAGCAAATTTTTACGGATATCGGCGCGACCAGAGACATTTTTAAAAAGTATTATAACTTCAGTAAAAATGGTAAAACAGAGAATATGTGGAAAAACTTCCTCCAAATTATGGTGTTATTTTTCATCAGATATAATTCCACATAAGTGCAAGAGTGAGAATAGGGAACCAAGGTGATATAACGCGGAGGTTAGAAAATGATTAAGACGCCAACGAGTTAGTCACGCGAAACGAAGAAAAATGTATCTAATAACGATCTAAAAAGTATTATCGCACTTTAAAAATGTTCGCACTTTAACCAAACAAAAATTCCGGCAGCCAATAGCAAGCGATGTTTACATTCTTATGGGATAGATTCACGGCTAACTTTACGCCTTTCACAATAGCTGACATTAATGTATTAAATTGTACATGTATGATAAATTTCCCTGCTTGGAATATTCGCGTATTCATCCAAATGAATGGATCTTTAGAGTAAAACATGGTTAACTTAAGTAACTCTGCTGCTTACATTAGAATATGAAACTGCCAAACTCGTCGTAAAATTGTTTGTGCCCTTAGTTTATTATAATCCTTTTAGCTGGTGGGCTTATATCTATATCTACGACTGTAAGCCACCTCGAGGGTGTGTGGCAGGGGGTGCATCCACAACAGGAACAATGACACAACAAACAAAAATGAACACTACAAAGCAAACACTACACCTAAAAGTAACTGGGGAGAAAAGAAGAAAAACTACCAAATCCCAATCATGTAGGACACACCCATGAATACCATGCATGACTTGAAACCCGACACCAATTTCATAGATACTCATGCTCTCTTTCCCACGATACTTTAGTTTCTGGCGAAAATAATATTCCAGTGGATGCTGTTTTTCTAGATTTCAAAAAAGGTTTGACAAGGTGTCTCATACCAAACTAATTCTGAAATTAAAATCTTATGGGCTAGACAGTAACATTATATCATGGATAACTGATTTTCTACATGATCGGGTCCAAAGAATTGTTTTGGACGGTGTTACCTCACCGGAAATTGAAGTCACTTCGGGTGTCCCACAAGGTAGTGTGATAGGTCCACTCCTGTTCCTTATGTACATTAATGATATAAGTAAGGTGGTAAAAAGTAAGCTTCGTCTATTTGCCGATGACGCAGTTGTGTACAGGGAAATTCCAAAGCCCAAACGATAAGCAATATATAAATGATGACCTACAAGCAATCGAAAATTGGTGTGATACATGGCAGTTAGAATTAAGTAAATTAAAAAAAATATGTAGTAATGAATTTTTGGAAAAAGAATAATTCTCCTCCAAGCACATACAAAATAAGTAATAATGAAATAACAAACGTGGAATCCATTAAATATCTTGGAATAAGACTGACACATGATCTTTCCTGGGGTAAACATATACGTGAAATAATGGGTCAAGCTAATCGTAATCTGGGTTTCATCAAAAGAGTATTGGGTAAATGTGACGATCATGTACGTGAAATCAGCTACTTTTCCCTTGTTAGACCTCATTTGGAATATGCTGCCAGTGTATATAATCCCTACGAAATCGGTCTAAGTAATGAACTTGAACGTGTGCAGCGAAGATCGGCAAGATTTGTAAAGGGACGATACGATAATTATGTTACCGTATCCGTTACCGTAACCAGTCTATTAAATGAATTGAAATGGGAATCATTGTCAGATTGCAGGTTGAAATTTAGACTTAATCTCTTAAACAAATTCCAAGACCATATTTTCAGTGATGATGTTAAAAAACTTTGCGAACCCCAACTTGATATGGCAGACTGGACCTTATTCATAAAATTAGAGAAAATGATTTCCGAACTGAGAGATTCAAAATGTCCTTTTTCCCTCGAACAATTAGAGATACGAATAACGGTAAATATGTCCTATCAGAGAGTAGCAATGAATCGCATTGGTAGCTGCATGTTGGTATGAATACTTAAAGCTAACCCTACTAACAGAATGTTTTTGCATGTTGCTTAGCAATTTGTATCTTTTTTTAAAATAGTGTTGTTCTGACTACTATATTAATACTATTCCTTCTGAATGCATGATATGTAGTGCATGTTTTGTGAGAAATCACCCCCTGCCACACACCCTCGTGGTGGCTTGCAGGGTATTATGTAGATGTAGATGCATGGAAAAAAAGGCATTGCATGCTAGTCACACGTTGATTTGAACATGCAGGTAATAAAAAAAATTGTTATTTGGTAAAAAAATATGCTTACTACCTTATAGGCGTTTATTAATATGTGAATAAATACGATTTATTTTTGATGAATTCGTTATGCTTTGCTCTACAATAAGCAACCACATTCATTATATTCATCCGATCATTACAAATCTTAAGAGGTAGAACTTATATTTATTTCTTTATGGTCTCCAGAGACAGTGAATGGAATTGATAAACATTTGCATACCGAGGCTATGGTACACGTACCAAAATCGTATTTATCATCATAAAAGATCAATAGTTTCATAATTGTACAATTTGCATATTAATAGAATAAACATGCTGGGGTTTTCTGTCCTTTCAGGATTAAGTAACACCTTTCACACATTGCCTATCGACAGCTGCTCACATTCAGCAACTGTCGTTTGAGAAGCAGTTCCATGGGAATGTGACTGGATGGGGAGGATATGACGTCACGGATGGGGTAGGGGAACGAAACCCGGAGGAGGAGGGGCGGAGGGGAAGTCACGAGGGATGCGATCGCACTGCCACCCGACGGACTCGGGAGTTAACAACGGGCGCGTCTCCCATTTCGTCATTCTGCAGTCGACGGTTCATCGAGTTGGTCGTGCGGTGCGGAGCTAAGCCCTCTACTGTTTTTCTACTTTCCTGCGGAGAGATCGTCCATTTTGCTGGTTCAGACTTGCATATCTTCGAGGTCGGCTGATTGTACACCCTGTTATTTTCCGGTAAGTACCAATTGCTCCTGTGTCTATTTCATTTTAAGTAGCTTTTCAAAGAAATATTATTACATTTTGAATGAGGTTCATATAAATTAGCCGTTAATCGCTTTTGATTTCCCCCATAGACATTGGTGTTACTGGCTATAGCGTGCTTGAATCCATTTACTGAAATATATGTCTCTTGTTTTATACATCTTTGGATTGGAATGCTGTAGCGTTCAGATTTTGTTGTCCTCATCTTAGATATTGAGTAGTTTTTAATGTTTACTCCTCCCGAAGCTGAATGATCTGAAGCAAAGAGACCTAGGCTGGTATTCTGAATCGGGGTCGCTATTATAAGGCCGCGCTATTCCACGGGTCATTATTCCCCGATCTGGTATTCTGAATCGAGGTGGGGAATAAATTTCCCAGTTCTGAGGTGGAATAATTGTACCCGCCCCTTCCGGTATGAGAACGAAAAAGATCAGAAAACAAAAATTCCGGTAGCCAATAGCAAGCGATGTTTACATTTTCTGGGACAGTTTGGGATAGATTTACGGCCAACTTTACGCCTCTCACAATGGCCAGCGAACAGCTGATATTAATGTATAAAATTATAAATGAATTATTTATTATCCTGCTTGGAAAATTCGCGTATTCATCCAGATCAATGTATCTTTCGAGCAAACATCATTAACTGAGGTAACTCTCCTGCTTACATTTGCATATGAAACAGCCAAACTCGTCGTAAAATTGTTTTCGCCTGTAGTTGATTAAAATCCTTAGCTATAAATACGAAATATGAACTTCTCCGTGGATGTTTTACGTTAAAAAGCATGCCAGAGAAAAGGGCCTTCGTTGAAAACGTACTCATTATCATTATTCATGTGGTGGTTATTAATGGTATATAAATACGAGTTTATTAATGATGAATTGGTACCTAAAGCTCCGCTCTGGGGTAAGCAACCACATTCATTATATTCATCCGATTATCACAAATCTTAAGTGGTAGAACTTATATTAATTACTTTATCATCTTCATAAACAATGTTGATAAACATTAAATACGTTTTGCTACGGAGGCTAGGGTACTCGCACGAAAATCGTACTTATCATCATAAAAGATCAATAGTTTCATAATTATACAATTTGCAAATTAATAGAATGGAAATGATTGTGGTTTCTGTACCCTTCAGGATTATTAAGTGACACACAGCTGCTCACGTTCGGCAACTTCGTTTCTGTACCGGTATTTTCATGAAATCACCGTTGTTTGTTTACAATGCAAGCAAAATAAAAATCGTTTACACTCAAGGGTAACTATAGTTAATAATATATTTACAATTAAGAACGACCCAATGGAGACGTTGTAAATACACAATGAGATGAAAAGGATTATTGTCGGTATGAGTTTTATTGCTTTTCATCGGGCAGGTAAATAACTAATTAAAGGTTCTATAAACTGAAAATACGTTCACATTAATAAACTGCCCTTGCAATGAAGTATAATATGGCACATCACACTTTCCCCGTCTACTATTATGATCTATTAATGAGTATTTACACATCATCAAGCCATGGCTTGCAGGATTTCTCTCGCCGCAAGGTTTAATCAAGTCAGTTTACTACAAACATAGTCACTTCACTCGACACACGGAAATGGTTAATAAATCTGTCCTCCATCACTTCAAATGAATTTATACTATAATCCTGTTATTATTATTGTTTATAAATCGTGGTCGGTTTGCGAAGGTATTTGCGTGCAGTGGTCAGTTTACAGAGGGGCATGGGATGGAACCTCTGTGGTCCTCCGGTAAGTTCATAAATAACACTTTCTAGTAATTCTTAACAAGATTTAATTCTTACCAGATAAATGAACATGCTTGAAATTTTCCGATACAACAACCACAGAAACTAAAACAGGCACCACCAATGACTTCAAAGTAAATAGAAACACCACAGTCCACTGATTTCACAAAAAACAAACACATATGTATCACTTTCTCTAATCGTAGCCTACCCCGGGCTTCTACATATGCATTAACAATTGCCAAAACTTGAAATGCAGACGTCCAGTCCTTTCAGATAGTAAACAAACGTCGAATATATACCCGATACTACTCGAAGTAAACATTATAAACATTTGAAAGTCATTCAGCGAGCTGATTTACGTCGCGCTATCCAGATTGCCCGGTCTTCAGAATCGGGGAATAATATTACGACCCGGCCGGTCGCTATCTGCCGTTCAGAATACCATATTTCGACCGCGCTATGGGATATCTGTAGAATAGCGACTTCCGGTGACTCTTTGGCATTCAGAATAGCAAATAACGACTGGGTCGTAATACTCTTGAAAATATCGACTTTTTCCGCAATTATGACTTATAAGGCCGGCCTTATCTCGTTCAGAATAGCAGCCCTAGTTGAGTTTCGCAAGACCGATACCGTCTGAACCCATGTTAGTTCATGTATTAATCATTTAGACACATGATCATTCCTGGGGTAAACACGTGAAATAATGGGTCAAGCTAATCGTAAACTGGGATTCATCAAAAGAGTATCGGGTAAAGGTGACGATCATGTGCGAGAAATCAGCTACTTTTCCCTTGTTGGGCCTCATTTGGAATATGCTGTCAGTGTATGGGATCCCTACGAAATCGGACTAAATAATGAACTTGAACGTGTGCAGCGAAGATCGGCAAGATTTGTAAAGGGACGACAGGACAATTATATCAGCGTAACCAGTCTATTAAATGAATTAAAATGGGAATCATTGTCAGATCGCAGGTTGAAATTTAGTCTTAATCTCTTAAATAAATTCCAAGACCATATTTTCAGTGATGATGTTAAAAAACTTGGCGAACCCCAACTTGATATGGCAGACCTTGATATGGCAGACTGGACCATAATAAAAAATTAGAGAAATTGAATCAATATGTCATTTTTCCCTCGTGCCGTTAGAGATACGAATAACTGTAAATATGTCCAATCGGAGAGTAGCAATGAATAGCATTGGTAGCTGCATGTTGGTATGAGTACTTAAAGCTAACCCGGTTACAGTAGGGTTTTATCGAATCGCCAGTTTTTGTCGGACGATCGCCAAAATTAGGATTTATCACTTATTTCACATTCTAAACCAAACTAGGTGAGGAAGAAAGCGCTGCTACAACAATTAAAGGATGATGAATACGGTATTTATCTTGATAGGGATGCGGACTTCAACCATAATAGTGAGTTTCGCGCCTCAATTGTTCTAGCTCTCGTTTGAAATTGCTCATTTCACGATCTGGGTTTGCGCTGCAAGGACGACGTTGGGTTTTAGCTTTAGAAGGACTTTGCTTAAATACGCGAGGTCGTGAGACGTTGGTTTTTAGCTTCAGAAGGACTTTGCTTAAATACGCGATGTCGTGAGACGTTGGGTTTTAGCTTCTGAAGGGCATTGTTTAAAACGCGAACTGGTTGATTCGATCGTCATTTGTCGTCCGTTATGGCTACCGAAGCAGACTAGGTCCCCATCCCTAATCAAGATAAGTACAGTATTTATCATCTTTTAATTGTTGTCGCAGCGATTTCTTCCTCACCTAGTTTTGTTTATAATGTGAAATAAGTGATAAATCCTAATTTTGGCGATCGTCCGACAAAAATTGGCGATTCGATAAAACCCTACTAATACCGCTAACCCTACGAACAGAATGTTTTTGCGTGTTTGCTTTGATAATTCTATCGTTTTTAAATAGTGAAGTTCTGACTACTATATTTATACTATTCCTTTTTTATGCATGATATGTAGTGCATGTTTGGTGAGCAATCACCCCCTGCCACACACCCTTGTGGTGGCTTGCAGGGTATTATGTAGATGTAGATGTACATATCATGCATAAAAAAGGAATAGTATTAATATAGTAGTCAGAACTACACTATTTAAAAAAGATAGAAATTGCAAAGCAAGCATGCAAAAACATTCTGTTAGTAGGGTTAGCTTTAAGTACTCATACCAACATGCAGCTACCAATGCTATTCATTGCTACTCTCCGATAGGACATATTTACCGTTATTCGTATCTCTTATTGTGCGAGGGAAAAAGGACATTTTGAATCGGTCAGTTCGGCAATCAATTTCTCTAACTTTATGATTATGGTCCAGTCTGCCATAGTAAGTTGGGGTTCGTAAAATATTTTTAACATCATCACTGAAAATATTGCCTTGGAATTTGTGGAAGAGATTAAGTCTAAATTTCAACCTGCGATCTGACAATGATTCCCATTTCAATTCATTTAATAGACTGGTTACGCTAATATAATTATCGTATCGTCCCTTTACAAATCTTGCCGATCTTCGCTGAACACGTTCAAGTTCATTACTTAGACCGTAGTTTATGCTAGTTTATTACTTAGATTATGTAGTTGCATGTTGGTATAAGGAATTCAAGCTATCCCAACTGATAGCGTTATATTGCAAACCTGCTTTCCTATTTTTATCCTCTTTCAACAATTAAATTTTAGGGTGGTATATTATTACTTATTCTTTTTTATGCATGATATGTAGTGCTTGTTTGGTGAGAATTTACCCCCTGCCACACACCCTTATGGTGTCTTGCAGGTTATTACGTAGATGTAGATGAAATATTGAATGTGGGATGCATTTCACGGGATCACGCACGCCGATCGTTCCGCCAAACGTGAATTTATTACTTCCGTTTGTGCAAAGTAATCATAAATAAGTGTAATAAGGTATGTAGCAGTAAATTATACGGTGGGAGGCATAGGAAATATTCATGTTACCTGAACGTACTTTTGTATTTCTGAGCCCGTTAGCTCAAGTGAATATGTATTCATATTAATAGCCAATGAAAACTATCGGGGTTCGAAAAGTTACTACGCTGAACACGTTCAAGGTGGAAACTTGTAACAGGAACATTTGATAGTCACCAGAGCATCCTGCTCGAGTCCTCTACTGCCAAGCAATGCGTGAAGTTCGCAAGACCATGAGCCAACTACATTGGCCTCCAATTAAAATGAATACTAATGTTTCATAATTAATGAATAAACTGAAAAGATAATTTGAATTAAATAAATAAGAGTGATCATAAGAAATTAACTGAAATGATGTAGCTTGGATACTAGTTAATAAGTGTGGTGACTTGCAGGGTATTATGTAGATGTAGAAGGATTCCTAATGAGACATGAATTGGAGATACTTTGCACTATCCACATAGAGACTTTGTTTCGAGGGAGTCGACATGTTTCGCTGCACTGCGGCATCATCGGGACTGGCATGGAGGTTGGACATGCCGGAATATGTAGTCACTTAAGGAGGGTGAATATTGTCCTATTCCTGGGTTGGAAGGGTGGGGGAGAGAGCTGAAGGCAGGGGTGAGGAAAGGTTTGGGAATTTTGAGCTGAGCGTTGGTCTGTGGTAGGGAAGGGGAGGTGGGACGGGTGACGGACTTCAGGTGCTGGGAGGGTTTGTTTTGGATTAACTGCGGGAGGTCAAGGAGTGGGGAATGGAAGGGAAAAACGTGGTCATTTGTGATTTTTTCTTTCATACTAACGGCCGATAGGATGAACAATTGTTCCCAAATGTCCATTCTGCTCCCCTTTTTCTCTCTGCGAAGCATTTCTGGGATAAAATCAGCCTGGTGTCCTTCTGCCAAGAGGTGAGCCGCGAACTGGGATTTCTCCTCCTTCTTTTCAAAGTCCTTCTTGTGCTCGCCTGCTAACCCGGGTGAGGAAGGCCCCACTCTTCTAACCCAGGAATGGGACAATATTCACCCGCCACCCCCGCCCTCCTTACGTGACTGTATGTTCTGGCATGTTTGACTTCGATGTTGGTCCTGATGATGCTGCGGTGCTGTGAAGCATGTTGACTCTTTCGAAGTGGGGTTTTTGTGTGGATGGTGCAAAGTGTCTCTAATTCGTGTCCTACAATGGATTTCCTCAAAGTATCAGCCTCCACCATTCATTTCTTCCTACACTGTAAAAAGTAGATCTGATTTTAAGGTACAAAAGCGATCTGAATTTCAGATGCAACAATTTTAAGACAGGGTATGTTGAATTTGAGCAGTAATATCTTGTCTAAAAATAAGGCAGGTGAACGACTGAAAACCAGACCATCCAGAATCCTGCTTCCTGCTCAACTGCTCCTGTACCCACCATCCATGTTCCTGCCTCTTCCGCACCTTGCATCCGTGTTCCTGCCTTAAACCAGACAGCGCTTAAATTCAGATCGCACTGAAAATCAGATCAACTTTTTACAGTGTAATGAGAGTTCACTCTCATGGCTATTAAACTGGTCAAAAATAGGTTTGCGCGCAATTGACTCTATCTCCACGCCGGATGTGGTTTGTAGGGTTCCACGTTGACGTAGTAGACGTAATAGATTTGTAAAGGGACGATACGATAATTATATTAGCGTAACCAGTCTATTAAATGAATTGAAATGGGAATCATTGTTAGATCGCAGGTTGTAATTTAGACTTAATCTCTTACACAAATTCCAAGGCAATATTTTCAGTGATGATGTTAAAAACATTTTACGAGCCCCAACTTACTATGGCAGACTGGACCATATTCATAAAATTAGAGAAATTGATTGCCGAACTGACCGATTCACAATGTCCTTTTTCCCTCGCACAATTAGTGATACGAATAACGGTAAATATGTCCTATCGGAGAGTAGCAATGAATAGCATAGGTAGCTGCATGTTGGTATGAGTACTTAAAGCTCACCCTACTAACAGAATTCCGTTGTTTCAGGCGTGACTTCATGGAATTTGCTTAGCATATTGAATGAGAAGCAGTAACTTTGTAATTCCACATGTATTTATTGCAAACGACCTAGGTTTCGACGTAGCACGTCATCATCAGGTGTTGTCACCTGATGATGACGTGCGACGTGCTACGTCGAAACCTAGGTCGTTTGCAATAAATACATGTGGAATTACAAAGTTACTGCTTCTCATTCAACTACTAACAGAATGTTTTTGCATGTTTTCTTTGCAATTTCTATCTTTTTTAAATAGTGTAGTTCTGACTACTATATTAATACTATTCCTTTTTTATGCATGATATGTAGTGCATGTTTGGTGAGCAATCACCCCCTGCCACACACCCTTGTGGTGGCTTGCAGGGTATTATGTAGATGTAGATGTAATAAGCTTTTACGCAGTGCGCCGTTCGCTTGCTAGCATGGAAGTCCGACTCAACGTAATAATTCTTTACCGTTTACCTACTACACTTATAGATGGTGCTGGTGGCGTTACTACAGAAGGCCCGCTAAATTTGAATTCAACATCTACATCTACACGATACCCTGCAAGCCACCGAGAGGGTGTGTGGTAGGGGGTGAAGGTCACCAAGCATTTACTACTAGCATGCAAGGAAGCAACTAAAGGGTCTCATGCAACTAGATTGTTAGTATCTATAGTATTTGAGGGGTTAATACATGCATCATGCACTACAGAATACTCTAAAATATTTCCCCTACCTATCCCTTTCCTATGCTGCCTATTCTGTTCTCTTATAGTACGGGGGAAAAATGCCATTTTGAATCTATCTGTACGACAATCTATCTCTCTAATCTTATTTATCTGGTCGAATCTAGCATAATACGCCGGTGTTTTTAATATGTGCCTAACATCTTCAGTAAAGTTATCCGATTGAAATTTCTGCAATAGATTAAATCTGAACTTTAATCTACGCTCTGATAATGATTCCCACCCTAATTCTTGTATTAATTCTGATACACTACTCAACCTATCGTAACACCTTTTGACGAACCTAGCTGCTCTACGCTGCACACTGTCTAGTTCTCTCATCAAACCTAATTCATTAGGATCCCATACACTGGCTGCATACTCAAGGTGGGGCCTAACTAGTGAAAAGTAGCATCGCTCTTTTGTCTTCTCATCACATTTCCCAAGTACTCTTTTTATAAATCCTAGCTTTCTCTTCGCTCGGCCGCATATTTCCCTTATGTGTCTTCCCCACGATAAATCTTTAGTGATTGTTACACCTAAATATCTTACGGTTTCAACGTTTTCGATCTTCGTGTTATTAATTCTATAGGATCGCTCTATCGAATTATTCCTCCTCCAAAAATTGATAGCTACACACTTTTTAAGGTTGAGTTCTAACTGCCATTTGTCGCACCACTCTTGAATTGCATCTAAATCCTTGCTAAGTGATTTCGTGTCCTCTTCGTTTGATATACCCCTGTACACCACCTGACTACTATGTGCTCAAATATCTTACAAGAGATTGATGTGAGTGAAATGGGTCTGTAGTTACTAGGTTCTTCCCTATCACCGCTTTTAAATATAGGTGTAATGTTAGCTACTTTCCAATCCTTGGGTACTGTGTGGTTCTTTAGTGTTTTATTGAATATTATTTCTAGATAGGGGGCTATTTCAGAAGCTAATGTTTTATAAACTCTGGAAGGAATTTGATCGGGACCTGGTTATTTGTTTTTACTTATGCTTTTTAACTGCTGCTCTATTCCGCGACATGAAATGTTTATTTCGGGCATTTGCTCACTGAAAGTGTTCGGCGGTGGTTCCACTGCGTTTTGTGACGATGTGTTGAATACACTTTGGAAGAAGGTGTTTAAAGTGTTGGCTTTTTCTACACTGCTGGTGACTCTGATTCCTTTATCATTTTTAAGTGTGTGCACTGTGGACCTATTTCCCTGAAGCTCTCTCACATATGACCAAAACGCTTTAGGATTGCTATCTAAATATTCTCCTAACATCTTGCTCTTGAAATGTGATAACGCTTGCCGACATGATTTCCTTGCTAATGCTCTCGATTTTTTATAGTTTTGAACTAGCTCATTTTTTTCCTCTACCGATAGACCCCGTCTGGCATTTTTCATCTTACAAGGAGAGGCTACGTACCTTGACCGCGCGATTTGAATGCCGTAAATTTTATTTGGTGCAGGAGGTAAACAGAAATGGTAATTTCATATCAGCTTGGTCCAACTTGGAATAGTTTTTTTGTAAAAAATTATTTTTTATTCATGAAATAGGCATTCTAATTAGCCATTCACAGACGCTTGGTCCAGTGGGTAGAGTACGGGATTCCCATACCAAAAGTCGTAGGTTCGAGACCCGATGGAATAAATTATTTTTCCTTCAGAATGTATGAATTTTTTCAATTTTTTTAACCATAATTTTTGTTACGAGCGTTTAACTCAATTCACTTTTTTTTCTAATACCGCCGACCTTGAAAACCATACCCTTACTGTGAAACACTCAACGATGGAGGGCTTCACTTGCGATATAAGGGAGTCTTGCTTTATAATCTATCTATCCTGTTTCATTCCCCAATCTAACACAGTAATTCCTGTTTTATCAGATACTTACCTACATTTATACATTCTCATTTTGCCGTTCCCCTTCGGAGGAGCTTTAAAAGGAGCTCAAATCACAGCATTAGACCAAGGGACGTTTTATTTTTGGGGATTCACACGGCAGGGTCCTATTCTTACTAATCTCACTTGATTTGTCCACATTCATGCATTCATAACACTTGATTTTATTTGATTATGAAATAATATACCAAGCAAACTTTTGTTACTTAAAATATCATTCACGAAAAGCAGTTACTTATAAAAAGTTACTCTAATGAAATAAACAAACCTTGAAATAGAACTACTTTGGGAGTAATGACATTACACGGTTAGTTAATGATACAGACGTAGTGTGAGGGAATTTGTTGTAATATCCACATAATTTACTCTTATGTATTTTTACATCAAGTATGGAACATTCACTTATTGATTTTCTGCCCTAAAAGATATCGGGGTGCAGTTCATTGGGTGATAATCATCGTAAAAGCAACAGAAGCACATTAAAATATTGCACCATGAGCACCGTACGAAACATTTCTTGCCACATGCACAAATTGTCTTTGGAACTTCCTCTGGAAAGCACACCTGGCGAACATTTTGAAAGAAACTTCTGTTTTCTAACAACTTTGATGCGTACCAGGCATAGATGATCATGTTTCTGAATAAAGGTGACGATAGCTGATGATGTATCAGTGAATGTATTCGTATCTCGTCCTCTCTGGAGCTAATCTCACGGTTATTTTGGATTAAATATGAACATGTTTGCAGTCTCGTGATGAACTGTTTTACTTGGCGATAAAAATATACGTCACAGGGCTGGCAAAGAGCCGTACATTTAGGCGGTATTATTTTCAATTGACACTTTTGTTCAGCATTTTCCATGTCCATATCGAATATTTCGTCATACATATTTAAATTTGTTTGACCTCCCCAGGAATCTAATATTAGCAGAAAATTGTTCGTAGAGACGTACGACTTCAGCACATTTTCCAAAAACTGTTTAAATATATCCGTCGTCAATTTCCCTGATTTTGTGGATGACACAACGACGTTATTCCATTTACCCTCCAACTCCTTTACGCTTCGGCTCACTCTTGGACCGAAGACGCCTCCGGTTTCTTGTAGACAGAGGAACACTTGAGGAAGTAGTTTTCCCGAGGCGGTGATGGCATATTGTGCCGTATAAGAATGGGTCATTTTGTTCCTATTCCCGACACACAACTCCACAGTTTTTTCTCCCCGATGCGTCAATGTCCTCTTTACGTCCACTCTGTACTCGCATCCAGTCTGATCGGTATTTATTACGTAATCTGGATCATATTTTCCAGTAAGGCGTGATGTTTGTCTGCAGAAAACTTCCGCTGCCATCAGTGTCTCCTCCAAAGATGTCACGTCTTTTCGGGGAACATAATTAGTCACCTTTCTTTGTCTGATTTTAAATTCCTTTTTGAATTCAGTAAGCCATGGTCTTGACGCAGAAAACTTGAATTCTGGCGATATGTGCGGAAATGCCGCGCTTAACGCCCACTGCTGGATTGTTCTCGAGGTAACTTGCTCCCTCCTTTTCCGCGCTTCACGAAATCTTTCGAAAGTGTTCTTATTAATCATTTCATGCTTGTCCAAACGCGTTCCACCATTTTCTACATCTCTACACCACACCTTGATTTGGGATTTGCGTTTCAATAATAGCGAGCCTCGTTTTTGCAGGGTCGATAGTGACCAATTTGGGTATTGTTTTGAAAGATTTACCACTTTAATCTTGGTTTCTAATGGCACACGAATAAACTTTGTTGATTTGGGTGAGGGCTCATAAGAATCATCGGGACTCTGCACAGAGGCATAGCTGCTTCCTTCGGATTCTTCTTCCTCTTCACTCTCACAAATGTCAGAAAAGTCACCCTCTGCATTTTCACTCTCAAACAACTCCTCTTCTTCTACAAATATATTATCCTCCAGAATCAACAAAAACATTTCAACAGCCCTCTGTCCGATTAAGCGGGCCGTCGGCGATATTTTGACGTTTGATGAATCTTTAATTACATTCATTTTCCTCAAGGACTCTGAAAGTAAATGCATTCATTTTCCACATGAAAAATTTAACTAAGAATTTTAGGTTCTTACTAAAAAGAGCTGTACGAACAACATCATAATCCAAAGCTAACATTTCTCAAAAATCATTTATAAAAAACTTCTTTGAACATTGGGAAGAAAACTAATATTTTCAGAATTAAATAGCTTACGTTGCAAAAATATGACAGCACCTGTGGCATCCTCTTTGGAGCAAGTGAGGGTCCACGTTACATTTTCTTCAATTCCGGTGGGAAAAAGCGAACTGGACGTGGTTGCACTAGACATATTGTAAGAAATGAGATGTCTATCTTGAAAGTATCACCTCAGAGATAGCTACAACGAGTTCAAGCTGTGTCACTTAGGTTTCCACGCAGTATCACTAGAGAAAAAAAACTGTGCTTTTCGGCGAGAGAACAATCCAGTATAAACCTCAATCAATTCATTATTGACTTTTGTCTTCGTCAAATGTCATTGTTTACACAATATTAAGTTATGTAGCAGTATTCGGTTTATACTTTGATAGTTTTTTAATAATTTAATAGATAACTTTTAACTTTGACGAGCAGAAACCCAACAATAAGATAATTTACTCTTTTAGGCACTGTGGAATTAGAAAAATCACCTGAATTGGGTTTTGGACGGGGAGGGCAAGGCATTATTAACAAGACCTCTTTCTCCAAATAGCGTGCTCCACTCAACAATCGGGTTGCGTTAGGGATCAAAGAGGAAGAGGATTGTCGAAAACATGAATTGTTGTTCATTGTTGACGGGATTTTTTAGCATTCTAAAGCTCACCAATAATCTTCTCTTATGCGAACAATTTATACGCGACGAGGAATAAACATTGAACTTTTCAATTAAGTGAGGGGACTAGTGTTTTTATCTCTCAAATTCAGTTGCTGTTCCTTGAGGAACACAGGCGCCTGCGTATACTTCATGTGAATTTTAAATACATTGTACGCCATTTTGATTGTTGCCAAACACGTAAATTTGTTTGACTATACCATTAGTCTAATATTAACTGTAACGGATATGCATTCGTGGGAATTCTTGATTGTAAGTAAGTATTATTATTACACAACTTATAACCAAACGACTCCTGCCACACGCCATTTCGGCGGTACGCACTGTATTATGTAGATCTGCGACAACAACAGGAATTACTGTGTTAGATTGGGGAATGAAACAGGATAGATGGATTATAAAGCAAGACTCCCTTATATCGCAAGTGAAGCCCTCCATCGTTGAGTGTTTCACAGTAAGGGTATGGTTTTCAAGGTCGGCGGTATTAGAAAAAAAAGTGAATTGAGTTAAACGCTCGTAACAAAAATTATGGTTAAAAAAATTGAAAAAATTCATACATTCTGAAGGAAAAATAATTTATTCCATCGGGTCTCGAACCTACGACTTTTGGTATGGGAATCCCGTACTCTACCCACTGGACCAAGCGTCTGTGAATGGTTAATTAGAATGCCTATTTCATGAATAAAAAATAATTTTTTACAAAAAAACTATTCCAAGTTGGACCAAGCTGATATGAAATTACCATTTCTGTTTACCTCCTGCACCAAATAAAATTTACGGCATTCAAATCGCGCGGTCAAGGTACGTAGCCTCTCCTTGTTAGCGTGGCATACCCATTGTCGCTTTAGTGATTACCTAACCTCCGCGTTATACCACCTTGGCTCTGTATTATCACTAATATATTTACTTGGTATGTATTTATGAACAGCGTTACGGGTGACCTCAAGAAATTCTCTCCACGAATCCTCTGTATTTAATCCTTTGCTTTGTTCGCTGAATACATTATACGCTTCCCTTAATTCCTCTTTCATACCGTCGTAATTTGCCTTGCCAAATAAGTACACCCTCCTCCTTGGTTTATAATGTCTTTCAACGCCTACAATAAATTTCGCATGCACTATTTTATGGTCACTAATTCCTGTGTCTGTAACTGTATTTAGAACTCTCTCGGGTATATTTGTTGCTAATAAGTTTAGAATGTTGTTTCCCCTGGTCGGCCCTGTTACTAGCTGTTGTAAAGAATGTGTTGTAAAGGTGTTCAACAGTGATTCGCAATGTTCCTTATCCTTACCTCCTGCAATGAAACTACACGTATTCCAGTCTATCGAGGGGAGATTGAAATCTCCGCCTACTATTATTCCTCTATCATTCTTCCCAGAAAGTAATGTGCGTATCTCTGACTTTAGCTCTATTATAGAATTGACGTCTGCGTCCGGTGGCCTGTAATATGCACCTACATATATCTGTTTTGCGTTACTACTTTTACTTTTAACGGAACACCAAATACTTTCTACATTTCGCTCTGAAATAAGTTCTCTTCTACTGACATACGGGTCCTTCACAGCTATGAAAACTCCTCCTCCGTTTCTGCTTACTCTATCCTTTCTGTATACTGTAAAACACTTCGGAAATACTTCATGATCTGATATGTCCTTCGAAAGCCAGCTTTCTGTACCTACGATTATATCTGCATTAGTACTCTTAATGAGGTGGTGAAATTCTGCTACTTTATTTCTTATACTACGACAATTCACTACTATCACTGAAATTTTTTCTTCCAATCTGTTTCTCTCTTGGTGCTCCTTTCCAACTAAAATTTTCCTCTATAATTTTTTGACGGACAAACTATTTTGTCTACCTATTACCTTTGATGAATTATCATGTTCGTTCTCTCCATGTGTTTTTATCTGACCTTCTAAAACTACTCTGCATGTTCTGTCAAATTCTTGCACGATTTTTCCCCCGCGGATTGACCTGCACTCTGGGCTACCACCTGAGCTAAACCCTACGTGTAAACGAGCTAAACCCCAACGCGTCGTCGCATTATATATTTCGCCATATTATTTACTCTTTTATCGTTTTTCTGGTTTAAATTTAGAGATATAGAACTTACTTCAAATACGCAGGGTCAGCATTCATCTTCAATCTGCGATAGAAGTGGACTTGGGCGTCACAGATAATACAAACAATGGGGGCGTTTACTCGGAACCGAAATCGCAATTTTGTACACGAAATCGTTAGATGGAAACGAAAAACGAATTTTAGTGAAAAAATTAATCTTCTAACCACAACCATTCACTCATAAATCAAAAATTAAAATAAGCAAAAGGGACGCCCACCGAAAATGCTGCTGTGATAAAATTGACGTCATTTTCCTCCCGTTCTTGACTGCTTTCAGGGGAGGGGGAAGGGAGTGGAGGGGGGTTCTCGGAAGGTCTGCTCGCACAGATGCTGTCGAAATCGCTCCCATTGGCCGAGTCAGCTGTTTCCCCCCCTTTGCGATAAGGCAAAGTAGCTTCGCGGGCTCAGTTGTGATTGGACGAAGTAGATATACGTCAGAGGTTGCACCACACCCACTTTTCCGAAAGGGTTAAAAACATCAGTTTTTCGCCGCTTATAACTCGGGAAATAATTGTCGGATCAGAAAACGGAAAAATACGGGTCCTTTTATTTTACAAACTCTATCAGATTCGGCAATAAAAAAAATATGGTAAACAACCCCATTGTTCCAGGCATGGAAATTGATGAGCTTTATTAATAAAAAAAATGTTACACATCCATTGCCATAACCTAAATGAATGTTGCATATTTTAGGACAATAAATAATGGCACATTAAACATTTCTACAAATATAAAGTAATTATTAATATAAAAGAGGATTCTTACGTTGAAGAACCTTGGAAGAAAGAAGGAAATAATGACAAAAGCTGCCAATCTCATGCGAGATTTAGAATGCCACTTTCTGGAGGCCAATCATCACCGGGAATGAGAATGGATTCTTACTGGAGGTTTATTTTTCATTTCCTAAGCGCAATTGTTTTGTGTTGATCGTTAGGCTGGCTGATATTATTTGTCAAAAAACTATTGTAATACAACTAATTGTAATACGACTAATAATGTGCTACAACGTTAACAGTCACACTGGGAGAGAGGACTTAAAAATAATCAGATTCTCATTAAATCTTCAAATTACGACCAGTTAGTGGAGAACCACTAAACTAACACCTTCACCTAACTTAAGCATACTTTCATAAAAACACTTGGAAACTGTGATGAAATGAAGTGTGCAACCCAATAAATCTATGGATAGTTATAACGTCTGCATAACAAATATCAATATCAACTACAATCATGAAAGAAGCCTGAATGAATGAGGAAGAGTGAATACCCAAATGTGAGTGCCCACACTTACGAGCTGGTTGGCCATACAGTCTCCGTACATTAAGGTTAAGTTCATCTAGGGAGCTACAAGGGTGTTTTTTTAGTATTTACACACACAATTAGTTTAGATACAGGAAGGAAATCTATTGCAGACACTTCCATTAGAGTATATCCAAATTCAAAGTTCTTGACAGATCAACACATTCAGCAGGGCTGCACAATACAGCGTATTCTCATCTAAGTAACTACCAAATGGACCAAAAACAACACAAGAAGCTACTTCGTAATGAGATTCCCATTGTCATCAGTGCGTGCTCAAGTGCGATAGGCAATACTAACGATAGTAACAATTGTCTTAAGGCACTCGAGGGTTACTCACTGATATTTACGTCACCAAGCAGCACGAAAAAGCATATGCGTGACCAAATTCCGACGGTAGAAATGGCTTGAAAATATTTAATGCCAACACAATACTAACATATAGTAACACAACCTGTATGATGACACAAATTCATCGAAAAACTTTAATGCCTTACCAAGTGTCCGTTCGTGGAATTCAAATATACTAAATCTCTGGATTAACAGCTGCTGACAGCGCAGAATTACACATTTAGAGGCTTTACGTCGAATTTCAACACAATCATATCACTTCTTATACAACCAAACTTAGGATTAACGGTCTTAATCACTCTTATTGCAAACGAAAACAACAACTTCTCAACCGACTTTCAGCTTAAATGTAGAGGACGTACAGGCGGACTGCGATCTTCGTTTGTCAAAGGTTTCGATGTCGTAGTAGTAAAATTGATATTACGCTTCTAGTAATCTAGATGCAACGTTGAATATCTAAAATTTAAATTTTAAGAAGAGCTGAGTAAATATATTAATTTATAATATACGAAAACGTTTCATTAATAACCTACGACACTTATAGATGGCATTACTGCAGGCGGTACCACATGCGCAATGCCAGTTGGACCCCTATGGTACAAAGCGATCGGCCGCTATTCGGGCGATGCGACGATCGGCGGGCGTTACCCCTTCACCAAAAATATATTTTCTTTCTTAAATGAAATAATACCTCTGGCAAAGTATTTTAGTTTGAAGAATAGCTTTGCGTGTACACCATATAAACATGAGCAAAATATATGGCATACGTACATCGTCAAAAAACGATTCGTCATCGAAAGCCGAAACGACAATCTCGGGCGAAGGGGGATTGCGCCTATTTCTGATCTGCTTCCAATCGGCGTTGCGGTCACCTCGGAGAATGTTCTGGAAGACGTGGGTGGACCACCTCACCATGGTGTTAGAGTTGACCTCATTTGATTAACTGACTCTTTAGATGGGATGGGAAAGCCTTCCTTTCCTGGATCCCTATCTATAGCCTACGCTCGAGGAAACAGTGGAATAACCGGATGCGCTGCGGTCGACTAAAAGATATCCGCTTTCCCACTGCTATTATTGTTGAAGAGCCGGCACGATTACAATACAAGGAAAAATGATTCAAAATCGCCCTAACCAGTTAAACATTATTTAAACTCGCTTTCCCAAAACACACGAGTTGTCTCCTTTTCCTCCAACGATAAAGTAATATGTTTTAATACCTGCGTAATATTTAATGCACTAATATATAACTCACGGTTTGGAATAATTATTTAATTCCTAAAAATAATAGCTTTGCGCTGAGGAGAGAAAGGTTTTTATTCCTTTTTCAATAATTTATAGCCTTTGAAAAATTCATTGTTAGCATATAAAATCAACTTCGTATACGGACGGAAGCATAGTAATAATACGTTACCAAGTACAGGTGACAAATGAACCTCTGCCACACACCACCTTGGTGGATATTAGGTACAGTCTCCTTTCATTGTCGTGTAAGAAGCCGGGGGAGAATATTTCTTAAACTCACTTGAAATAAAAACCACTTCCCTAACATCACTGCATACGTCCTCACTATTAAAAAATAAAGAATATAATTGAGGAACGAAGGATCACTTCCAGCGCGGTTTACAGTTGAAGACTGGTCGCGGTGTTCCTGCGTAGGAGTAGGTGATGCGTCACCGAGTACAGAACAAGGATAATGATGGCGCCAGGGGCTAGAGTACAATGGCATCTCAATCTGACGATCATGGTTTCGAATCCAATCTGTGACACGCGTGTCCTCCTTAGGGCGTACTTACGTATTGGCTGAACTGCAACTGACGATCAGCACCCTGAGTTTCGGAGAGAAGTTGAATTTCGGTACAAATATTCTATGCCCCTTAGATTTCGTATTTTCATTCATGAAAGCTCAAGGACATGCCTCAGTCTTCGAGTATTGCTAATATCTTGTATGCCATTACCTTGATGAGAACAGCTTTCGCAAAAACTGTCAAAGGAAGCAATGAAAGTGGGGCTCTCTCGATATGTTTCTAAGAAATGAATATATTACCAGAGAAGGTGCTGTCCTATAGCAGCAATGAAAACAATATTTTTGTAGGAGAGAAAAACAACTCTTATAATTAACTAAGTGGAAGTCTTCCTGGTTCTTATTTGAAAAATCTCAGTTTAGGACATTTAAATACTCCTGGTAGCGCATCTGATGCCAAATGTTTTGCATTTTTTAAACGTTTTTGTGAAATTGAAAATAATTAGGAACCTTTTTGTGCGAGGGAGTTGGTGGGCGAGAAATATGGCGTCGATATCAATATACCTGTAACCATGATCTCCGAGGACATCTCGTATTAACGTCCCTCACAACGGACACAGCACTGAAGCTTTCTTGGAGTCGGGTACAGTAGTCGTGTAAGGAGAAGTTATTGAAAAATTTCTGCCTCTGCCGAGAGACGAACGGGGACCCTGTGGAATACTGTCGAAACATTTGAATAAGACGCCTTCTCATACCCACGTGAACAATTTCAATATACACGTACCCTTCCTCAACTCTGTATCTGTTGAAATTGTCTGAAATTTCTCACTCCATCCCCAAAAGGGAAGGAAAACAGCTGAAATATAAATCACTCAATTTCTCAAGCGGGAATTATATTTACCTTTAAACATATGTTACATAACGCTAATAGATAAAGTTATTTATTGATCCTTTTATGTTACGCAATATTAGTTATTTTGCCTTTTTCGTTACTTAACAGGTGATGAGTGTTTTCATGTTGGATCGAGTAACAGGACGCAATGGTTTTTCTAACACCGTTGCATATGAATGAATGACGTTCATGTTTAAATCGAGGGGTCTAGTGCATGGGAATCACACTGGATTCAGACGGTTCGAATCCATGTGGTCACAGAAGTTTCCTCGGTCTGATACCTGGCCCCACTTGAGTCTAGTGTTGTGAGCAATTCAAACTTACATTTTGACTATTTGGTATAAGTGGAATATTCTGACCAATTGGTAGTTATTGTCATAAATATTTATTTATTTTTACCTTGAATTTCAGTAGTACGTGCGCTTTACAATACAGTCAAACTGGAAAACTTCTACCTGTTTTGGCAATAAAATTGGTACGCGATGAGAAAATCATAAACGGGTATATTTCAGTTCTGGCATGAAGAATTATACAGTGCGGTACAACATTTATATCCACAGTTTTTTACAGCGATAATGAACCACCAAAAATAGTAATTTTTTTTACGTTTTCGCTAATAAAACCTTGGGTGTGGTTTTGACGTGACAGTCCGTATGAAATATTTTAGGGAGATGAGGTACCTACAAAATTAATTGAAATCGGTTCGGAATCGTACATTTTTTCATAAATTAACAATGAATAAACAATGAAATTTGGCATGATTAACTGATACTTAACTGATAAACTATATTGCAATTCTAGACACTCTTTTAAAGTAGATGTAATTGATTTTTGAATGTTCGGCATAACGTTGTACCGCATACAATAGGAATTACGAAAAGGTTTTAACAATATTGACCATTGAACGACTTCAGTGAACTAAGGTAATGACATATTTAAACAAAATCGCAAGTGCTGCTATTTCTTCGGTACCTCCCAACCAGCTCGTGAACATTGGCGACAGTATAGTGTTAGTGGTCGCAGCAGTAGTGCCCTAAAACGGGAAGACAGCAGCTGGAAGTATTTAGGAAACCTCCTGCGAATGCCTTGAGTGGGAATTGCGAGTGTTAACGGTAGTTAGATCACTTTGAGCATCTCATACGAGTGTATGAAGAATTGGAGGCAAATCGTGAGCCATGTGCTTATTACTTATAGGTAGGGTTATAACATTCAAAAACTATTTTAAAGGAAAAAGTGTAATGTCATTGCCGAACGTTTCTCAAAATTTGTGGTGGTATTTAAAAATTGCGAAGTGGTACTTGGGATTTAATTGGTTGAAAGCTGGGAACAGCTAGTGTACTGGGTATTGAAATACTACGGAAAGGCAGAGGAAACCAAAGTGTATCATTAGGAGGGAGAGAGTTAAACGAACCCAATAATGCTTAGCAATTGTTGACGTCCATGCTGACAATCCGTCAGTCATATGAGCAAATAAAGGCTGCATTTATCGTAAATGACTCCGTGAAGCTAGCCTCAAAATCATACATTCGCGCATTGGTGATAAGGCGATTTTTGTAAATTCCCATATATCAGTAGTGCATGATTATTAAGAATATGATCAAATATAAAATCGCCTTGTACTAATCGATCCCACGTGGAAGAAACGCGAGCAAACCTCAACAGTGCTTCTTCATAATATGATGTTCCTTTAGCTTAAAACTTTATATGGTCAATATGAATATAGTATTTAAATCGATACATTGTGTAAGATGAAAGTTGCAGTCAGCGACAATAAAATATTTCACCTCTGATGTTGTTCTCATTGAAGAGGCGTTCGACATCCAGTTCCATTTCATTTGGTGCGAAAGTGGAAGAATTTGAGATGGAGTAGTATGTTTCAGGATTGTTAATGTGTAACTGTCAACGTGCATATATCGAACCGTATGATAACTCCCTCCGTCTATCCTGGAACCAGTATTCGAATCCCAGCGGTGGCATAGTTTTAACAGCTGTCTCTACTTGAGTGCCGTGTTGAGGGCACTTAGTGTTCAATACTAGGTCCGTCGGATATGACGCTTAAGGGGCCGTGATACATGATTATTTTTTCGCTTTCGAGTGCTGAGATGATGGAGATAGTTTTTCCGTCGACCGGTAGAGTTACCAGAGTCGGCGCCTACCCAACCAGCCATATTTTTGTTCAGTGTCTCTTCTACGCTTTAATTCTTTGCGCAGAGGTGATGAGGCAATAACGACCGTTCCCTCTCAGCCCCTCCGTCCGCGGAGTTTTCGTACCATAGCTGACCACTAGACGCAATGTTGCCATTTCAACACACGATTGGACCAAACTGTTTGGCAGACTCCACATTATACCATGTGGCAACGTGGAATTCGCGGAAATGCGCTCGCTACGATTTTCTAAGAACCGAGCCGGTCTGGCTAGCCTGACCCTAGTGGGGTTCGTAGCTGCAGGAGAACGTGTCCGCGGTCCAAGTCATGAATGGACTTCATTTTTCGGGGTAGCCGCGTTGATTGGTTGTTGTGACAACAGTTTAGCCGTAAGAATTGCAACAAATAGGAGGTGGTCTCAGCTGGTAGCTTGGCTTAAACGTGTTTATGTCTAAATGTGGTAATTTGAAAGTAATATACGTTTGTGCCTACTACAGACCACCCCATTCCGATGTACACTCAGTATTAGAACTCGAGAAACAGATCAGGCACATTAATTCTCATACCAACGAACGACAGATTATTGAAAGGTGGAGATTTCAATACAACATCGATAGATTGGAAAACATGTAGTCATTAGTCTGGGGGGTAGGGACAAAGAAATCTGCTCGTCATTTTTGAACCTGTTCGCATAATACGCAGTATATCAAATAGTAAATTTGCATAATAGAAGGGAGAATGTTCTCGATTTACTTGTCTCAAACATCCATGAAAAAGTCATTAATGTTAAAAATGTCGATGGAATAAGTGACCACAAGGTAGTACACGTTAAATTATCCCTCAATACTGACAAAAATGTAAAATTAAAAAGAAAGATTTGCCTTTTAAGTAAAGCAGATTTTAACGGATTTAGGCGTGACTTACAGACTTCTTTTGAAAAATTCTAAACATCAGAAAAAATAGTGATACAGACATGGAAAGAGTTCCTCCAAATTACACGGTGAGTGAGTATAAGAGTGAGAATAGGGAACCAAGGTGGTCCAACGCGGAGGTTGTAAAAATGTTTAAAACGACAACGAGTTATCCACGCGAAACTAAGAAAAATGTAGCTAATAGCGATCTAAAACATTATCGAACGTTACATATAAAGCAGCCGCAAAAACAGCCCTTAGAAAAGCGTAAAGTGATTTCAAGAGAAAAGTACTTGGAGAACAACTAGAGGGGAATCCGAAAGCATTTTGATCATGTGTTAGGGAAGTACAGTGAACTAAAATTTCAACTGTTAATTCCTTGAAAGGGTATAGGGGCGAAATAATTAGATAAGGCTAATTTGTTGAATTATTATTCCAGAGCGTTTTTAATAAATCTAAGCGTAGTTTGCTCGAAACCATACCAGACCGATTTCAGCAAATAATGCCCCCGATCGATAAATGTATCTTATAGCGGAATCGTATCCTTACTAAAATACGATAGCCCGAACAAGTCCTCAGGTCCTGATGAAATTCCTGCTCGTGTGTATAAAGAAATAGCTCTCGAAATGGCACCGTATCTTAAAGTAATACTTAACAAATCCCTCGAAGAACACGCGGTTCCCAAAGACTGGAAGATAGCAAACGTGATCCCAATTTTTAGAAGTGGCGATAGGGAACATCAATCGAATTATAAACCAATATCAATAACGTCATTGTCGTTCAAAATTATACAGCATATGATAGTTACATGAATAAGGGGACACCTCGATAGCCAGGATTTATTGATAACAAATAAGCATGGGTCCAGAAAGGGACGGTCCTGCGAAAATCAATTAGGTCTTTTTGTTCATGATATTTTAGTTTCGGAGAAGGTAACGTACAGGTAGACGCAGCGTTTTTAAATTTAGAAAAGGTTTGATAAGGTAATGTAATTTACTCGCGAAGTTAGCATCATACGGGAGACAGTAATATGGTAGGCTGGATAGGAGATTTCCTACATGAACGCGTTCAAAGGGTGGTATTAGATGGTGTCACCTCATGCGAAGTAAAAGTTACATCGGGTGTTCCCCAGCGTGATAGGCCCAATTTCATTTCCTCTCTCCGTAAATGACTTGAATACAGTAGCTAAAAATAGCAAGCTCCGTCTTTTTGCCGATGATGCAGCAGTCATCATTGGTCATCATTCCTCAGATCGGTTTGACGCAGCTCTCCACTGAGTCCTGTCGGCTAATCTCTTCATATTTACGTATTTCTTCTGATGCAGTAGTGTATAAGGAAATAAGAAATTAAGAGGATAGTCATTCTTTAGCTAAGGATTTATATGCGATTGATGATTGGTGCGATAGTTGGCAGCTAGAATTAAATTTGAAGATATGCGCGATAAAGAACTTTGGGAAAAATAACTTTCCCCAGAAAAATTATTGCATCAAAGAAAAGAAAATATCTAACGTAGAATTTATTAAATACTTAGGCGTCACCAACATTGAAGACATGCTGTGGGGGAAACACATCAGGGAAATAACTAGTGTAGCAAACCATATATCAGGATTCGTAAAAAGAGTTCTAGGCAAATGCGATGAGAGAGTACTAGAAGCTATTTTACACTTGTCAGGCCTCATTTAGAATATGCCGCTAGTATATGGGATCCGTACGAGGAAGGTATGATAAAAGAATTAGAGCGTGTGCAAAGAAGATCCACTAGATTTGTTAAAGTCCGCTATGATAATTGTATAAGTGTTACGAGTTTAATAGAAGAACTAGGCTGGGAATTACTATCAAAACGCAGGTTGAAATTTAGGTTAAACCTTTTCAGTAAATTGGAAACCGATTTGTCGAATATTTTAAGTCGATAATTCTTCTTCCCGTTACTCCGCCGGATAGGTATGCCTTCGTTTTTCCCTTCTTCGGCAATTGCCATATCGTCAAATGAATCATGCAAAGTTTCGTCAGCTACTGAATCGTCAATATTGGACGGGATTTCTTCAATAGCGCAAGAAGTTCCTCCTACGTGCGACTATGTTCCCATTATTTTGAGACGCCTGTTTCGGATAATAGAAATTTGCATACTTACACATGAATATATCACTACATTAAGATAGTGTTTTCACAAAAAATGGCAATATTTACCTTTTTTCTTCCCTCCGCTTGGCCAAAATACCACCCTTTCTTTTTTTCCTCGCCATCGAAAATGTCAAGCGACTGCCTACTTTAATTTTCCGATATCGGTACGCTTCCGATGACATTTTGAGACTTGACTATTAGTCAGTTTGACTATTACTAGACACCCCGAGAGCGACAACCAAACAGAGACTCAAGAAACAACCCGTCAGTAAACCAGACACTCCGTCTCACTCGCCTCTGCTTCCCGCCCGCCTGCACTTTCCCTTCCCCCAGCTCCAACACCTCAAGGATACCGTTTTAGGATATAGGGTAGAGGGACCGTGCCGCTTTTTGAGTAGCGCAGTAGGCGGAGAATGTGTGAACTGTTTAGTGATTAGCACGACGCTCGAGGCGTATCCCTGGGCTGGAGTTGGCGAAAAACATAAATTACTTTCAGAATATCTCAACAGCGTGTCTTTTAATAAAAATCAATAATTTTCAAGGATCCAACAGACTAAGCTTGAATCTTGTACTCTATAATAACGAAAGTTAAAAAAATAGCCCCTCTGTCTCCCGATATTTGCAACAAAAAGGTCTATTTTTACATCGATATATATTTTTAACAAGGCTTATTACGTAAAATCTAGGATTATAGAGTAATAGTTTGATACTTTCTCTTTTAATTACTGAAAACCGCATTCCGATATCTGGCTTCCTGTTGGAGCAATCTTCCTTGAAAAATAGGTCTGAAAAACAGCTATGTCCCAGGGCCCCTTAACGTGGAACCTTTGACGCTGAAAGCAGGTTCATTTTCTTCCCAGTATTCTTCCCATCACCTTCCGCTCCAGGAAGAATTCCTCTCCTTATTTAATTTCCCGACCACTCCAAATTTTTCGTAAATGTGTTCAGTTCTCGGTCGCAACCCGGTTTCGAAGAACTATTACCATTAATGATAGAACGTAGACCATCCCTATCGACACCTGTCAACGTTTAAGTCAATATTACAGCCTTGTGAAAACATATCCGTCACATATCACAATCGGGAGTATTTCAGCTCTGGGATGAATAATATCACAATCCAGTCCAAAATTTGTGTTTTTTTTTTAAACACCGACAAATAACCAAATAATAGCACATTTTTAAATTGTCGCTTACTAAACCTAGGGTGAGGTTTGGATCGGAAAACGCGTATTCACTTACCAAATCCATGCGAAACCCGGCTCGAATACGTCTAATAATTAATAAGTTATCAATGAATAATCATGAAATTTTGAATTTTCTATAATTCATAATTAAATGTGAAGAACATGTTTGTAATTTTAATTTTTATCAGGGGCATCAGGGTATTACAATGGAAAAAATACTCTCCAAATAAGTCGCCGATTCACTTTCTTTCGCGCACGAACGCGCTTTAGATGCTTCCCCCACCACCGACCCACTACCGTGATGGAGCAAGAACTTACAATGTGTTCTTGGAAAACACTGAATTTTTTATAACTTTGGGCAATCTAACATCGATTTATTATGTATTCATTTCAAACAAAAATTATTTATTAACAAATTACCCTTGTTTCACTCATTAATAGTAACAATTGCACGAACGGTGAAAGAAAAAAAAATTTCCGCTCCCGTTGTTCATACTTAAAACAATTTTTTTTAATGAAATACTCGTCTCAAAGACAGCAATCAGAATATATTTTCAGATAACAGATACAATAGAAAATTATAAAGTAAATGTATATTAGAAAAAACGAGTGACACATTTATATTTTTGCGTATAAATATGTAAAGAAATAGACTTTGAGGAGTCGCTTTTTAGCCGGACGTCTAGTTGGGATGCAGTACAATAGATATTTCCGAGTTTTCACAAGGAATACCAGTGCCTGAATCGGTGTTACTCCCTTACTGAGTGCTGTGTTTCCACAGTCGCGTGCTTTAAGTCCAGGTGTATTTCAAACAGGCTTTGGAGTCCAAATGTCAGCACCTTTCGAAATGGCTGAACTCTCATGTGAGCGAAGGAACATACTGTTGTAGTTGATATAAGGTAAGGATTTTCTATTATTTGAGCCATTCAAAATTTTATTCTTTATAGGGTACTGTATTTTTTCGGAGATGGTAAATATTGACATTTTCAGCCAAAAAAAACACAGCTACCAGGAATTTCGTAGCATTTCGTCGCGATTCACGGGAAAATGCCAAACAAACTGTTGGTATCGCTAAATCTACGGCTCGTCCCTCTTATGGTTGATCCATTACCAATTACTACTTACAGATACATCCTTGTTGTCCATTATGAGTTAAGATCTTCCAGGAGTAATGTTTTATATATGTAGGAATACGATGTATATAAACGGCACAAAATGTAAAAGTATTTGAATGTTCATATCGCAATATTGCTCCTTTGCCAGGAAAGTATCTCATTTATCTTGAATAATTCCTACTAGAATTTTATAAAGTAGTTTAGGAGTGTTACAATACATTTTAACATTTTCATTTAAACTTAAAACACTGAGTGGATCTGGTATGCTTGTAAATTGATTGCATCTAATTATCCAGTCACAATTAAAAATATTGATTTATGTTATATTCATGGGAATTTAAACAATTGACAGCAGAGTTAAATATTGATTTGGCCGTAAAAATGATGGTTTAGGCCATAAGCTGTGATTTCCAAAAGACCTCAGGGTAGCACCAGAGGTGGAGGAAAAGGTATTTCAAGCCAGGGTATCCAGAATAATAATAGACTATATAATAACTTCAACATGATGTCAAAAATTTATATTCTCAATTTTTATAAACAATGAAAACCCAACAAATAATGCATATTTTTACTTGATTTTTTTACTTTTCCCGTTTAAAACCAAGGGTGTGGTTTTGATCTGAAAAAGCTGATAACTTATTTATAAGGAAATGAGTTATTTACAAAAAGAGCCAAACCCGGCTAGAATTCAGCCTAATCTAAAAGCCAGCGTTCTGACTATCTTTGCAGATTACAGATACAATATAAAATTAAAAGTATTCCATTTGTTTACTAGATGAAAGGAGTACCAACAATACATAGCATCTTTTATCGGTAGAAATATTTATATTAGTGGACTAAAGAATCAAAAATAAAATTTATTTTCCTTTTTTCAATCGCCTCATTGGAACATTTTGTCCTCATTCTCCACTCCCTTACGAATAAAAAAATGCAATTTTTTAAAAGCAATTGCCATTTTTCATAAAATATTATTGCCACGGCATTCTGCATTACAGGTATATTTGTCATAACAATACCCTGTTTTCCAAGGTGAAATTTAATCCATAAACATTATTTTTATTTAAAATTGAGAATAAGCGAAAATGACAAACTTCATTTTTATATATTACTAACTTTTAAAAATAGACGTATCCGAACCAGGTTCATTTCACTTTGTAAGCAACTGAATTCTCTGAAAATTTTTCAAACGCGTTTTGAAATGAAATCAACATCCTAGGTTATAACCGAAAAAGTAAACAAGTACTATTTTTGGTGTTTTTCCACGGTTCAATAAAAACAGAGAATATAAAGTCTGGATCTCATTGTGAAATCCTTATCCCAGGGCTGAAATACACCCATTTATCACGGTCTCATCTTGTATCCAATTGGCTGTCGAATTAGGTAGAAGTTTGCCAGATTGACGGCAGTATAAAGCCCACGTACTAATAAAATTCAATGTGAAAATAAATCTATTTTTTTGGCAAGAACTGTGATCACAATATTCCATTTGTACCCGAGTGTCAAAGTGAGGAAACCTCTGCGACCACATGGATTCAAACCGTGTAAATTGAATGCAATTCCTATGTACTGGACCCCTCGATTTCAACATGAACGTCATTCATTTATCTGCAACACTTTCAGATGAATCTTCGCCTTGATCCGACGTTAAAACACTCTCAACCTTTTGTATGATAAATAGAAACATTACATAAATTTATTACTTACAGTTATGAAACATATGTTATGGGCCAAATATAATTCTCACAGTTACCAACTTGACTAATTTATTTGTTAGAATTTCAACTTCTTTTTTGGGGAAGTGTTTCATTAATGGAGTGTAATATTAATTATAATTTAGAGCGCATAATGCTAGTTATATAGAATATTATTGGAGTACAGTATAGTAATAATGTATATATTAATAATAATATTAACTATACAAAGTATATACTGTAGCCATTCACGTGTGATTCTGATGGCGTACTCTTCAATTAAATCGATTGTGCAGCCCGTACGAGTTCGACTCTCGGAAGACGCAGAAATTTTTCAATAACCTGTCCGTTCTCGACTGCTGAATGCAGGTAATTTCGTGTTCATTTCGCAGTCCATCTGGAGAGACGTCAACACGTGATACCGACCGACTTCCTCGCACAAAAATGTACCTACCCATTTTCTATTTCTCAATAAGGTTTAAAAATGCAAAAATATGGAAACAGATGCCTCTCCAGGAGTTTTACTGCTAATGAAGTTTGAGATTTTTAAAATAAGAACCGTGGAGATTCCCACTTCGGTAATGGAGTTGCTTTTCTTACCTTAAAAATATTGTATTCATTACGCCAATATGACATTATACCAGTCATTATGAGTCGTTTTCTTGGTAATATATTTCAATATTCCTTCTTAGAAACACCTCTATACATTCATTCCATCCCTGACATTTTCTATAAAAGATGTTTTCATCATGATAATGGCATTGAACATATTACCAAGAGTCATATACTGGTCCATGACCTTAGGCTTTCTTGATTGAAAATACGCAATCTTAGGGTCATAGAATTTTGGTCCCGAAATTAAACCTCTCTCCGAAACTCAGGGTGCTGATCGTCACATGCTGTATAGCCAATACTTAGGTAGACCCTAAGTAGGACACGTGTGTCACAGATTGGATTCGAAACCATGATCGTCAGACTGAGATGCCATTGTATTCTAGGCCCTGGCGCCATCAAAATCCTCGTTCTATACTCGGTAACGCATCTTTTGCTCCAATGCAGGAACAATGCGTCCAATCTTCAACAGTAAACCACGCTGGCAGTGATCTTTCTTTGCTCATTTCTAATATTTGTTATTTAAATCATGAGGACCTAAGGAGTGTTGCTAGGGAAGTGGTTCGTTTTTCAAGTGAGTTTAACCCTTTCAGACCTGGTGTCCATTGTAATGGACCTAGGTTTCAATTTATTGCTACACTGTACTCAATGTATTCTCACGTTTTTTTATGAGCTTCCGTCACTCAGTGATACTTTGTCGACTACTATGTGTGTGGAGCCATGTGTCGATAGAGCGGTTTGGTTACGAAGGGAGCTCGTTTCAGAAATGGTATCCATATCATCAACTCCTAAAGATATGTGATATTCTATATTTTATTTTTTTATAACTATAGGCTCCTATTGCTTGCAGAATTTTTTAAACATTCCTCAATGTTTATTAATTGTACTATGAGTCTTAAATTTAACCATTGGTTTTTAGTTTTTGCCACGTTAATCGTTAAATGAATGTCCATTATAATGGACATTGGGACCACGAGGAAAGGTCACTTCTGTTTATCTCTTTTCCTTTTTGATAATATATACGTAGGTAAATGCTACCAGTGCAGTGCTGTAATCATTCCATATCCTTTACTTTCTAAGTAATTGTTTTCGAAGAGTTTTCTAAGATAATTTAACACTATTCCGACTAATTATTTATTTTTATTTGTATTTTGTTGCTATATACTCTGGGGTTATATATTTTTAGGCATCGCCATTAGTTTTATTTTACCTTTTTTCATTAATTTACATTTTATGTGATTTAATAATGGATAGTGATTCCAGTACTATAACGTTTTATGTAATTTTTAGATGCATTTAATTGTAATTATGCTGAGCCTATCAGAACATTTATTAGATACTTTGAGGAATCAAATGACTCTGAAATCGAAGGTTTAGATAATGATGGAAGCGATGCAGATGAGCCAGTTCCCACATCCCACAAAGGCCAGGTATTCTATAATCCAATCTCGAAGAAATAAATATTTATCTTTGATATAGTGTGAATGTTATTAAATGCCACAACCAATTATGGAAAAACTACGGGAACTAATGGTGAAGGTCTGATCAATGTGAAGGTGAGATTGAAAATCATGCTCTTAAAAGTGGACAACCGGAAAACGAGGAAGTGCTGAATTTTGGACTTACCGACTAAGTCAACCTAAGGTGGAAAAGGCAGAAATACAACCACGCGATTTGATTGCAGAGTACCATAGAGAAAAAAGACAAAGAAGAATTTGATGTTGGTTCGTTTGAATTATTTGCCTCACTACATTGGTGAAGATCAATATGAAAACATCCGTCCGTAAAGACAAATAAAAGGATATTGAAATTTCGAGTCAACAGATAAAATTTAAATTAAAAACTCATTGGAATATATATTATCATGGGTCCATTAAACATCCCAAGAGAAAGACTGTACTGCGGCAAAGCATTAGGCATGTGTTTTCTGCATCTCGGGTTCTGCGTCCGCATTTGTTGACTGGGGGTGACAAAAGTATCGCTAGCCGTCCTGCTAGCAATCACAGCGCAGCACGGACTCTACCAGCCCTATATAAGACGGCGAAAAAGCAGCTTTCCTCACCTTCGACCTGAAGACGCTAGCAGGACGTCTAGCGAAACTGTTGTCACCCCCAGTCAACAAACGCGGACGCAGAACCCGAGATGCAGAGAACATCTGAACAACGCCGCGGAAACCTTCGCACCAATTTCATTAGGCATGTGTGTGTTTTTGTATGTAGGTAACATTTTTTGCTGAACATTGAAAACGTAGGCTTTTGCATTTAAAAAGCTGCAATAGCTACCATATTTATTTTATGTATTATGATAAAGGTTTCTAAATTGCTAAAGAAAAAGTATGTATTTGTTAAATTACGAACAAGTTAGTATACACCCTTAGTATATATTACATGAGTGTTTTCAATTCTATTTCCGCACTAATAGGCGCTTCAGACCGGGAGAAAAGGTATAAGGATAGGAATGAAAGGCATGGGGTACCTCTCTCCGTATCCACCATTAGTATAATCTGGTATTTAGCAGGTATGTTAAATTTTATGTCACAAAGGATGGCAACTCAAACCGAAAATATGTGATTCATTTCCATTCCACATTGTTTTGGTGAAAAACACGCTTGAGCAATTAAGGTAATAGGTACGATTCGCAGCTTTAAATCGATATATCTGGTTCTCTGGTGTATCAGTCATAAGAAGCATAGACACCTAGCTAACCTTTATACTTCCTGATGGACAAGGGTTCTGCCATCTAGTAGGGTGTTGAGGCACTAAATTTCAAAAGTATCCTTATAGTCCAAATGTCCATTACAGTGGACATAAAATTATTTCAACAAATACAAGTACAATGGGTATTTAAACTACATACAATCATTATTTAATTTATATAGAATAGGTATGAACTGAAAAAAAATTTTTTCATCGGTTAAAAATAAATCGGGTCTGAAAGGGTTAAGAAATATTCTCCCTCGGCCTCTGTAGACCACAATAAAAGGCGTAAATATGTCCACGGTCAAACATCCCATCCTATGTTTGTGAGCGTTAGCGCAGAACACCAAAACATCTCTCTCACTGTGTCTGTTCTTTTCCAAAAGAATGAGAGCATTCTCTCAATTATCAACTATATCGGTTGCAACAATATTTTTGGTATCCTTAATAAAACAAATGTTCAAACAGTCTTTTCCGTTTTTGATTACCTCATCTTTACAATATCTATTTAATATTTGAATGAAAATATTTGACACTTCATCATAAAAAAACATGGATCATTGACCGCTCCACTTCAAAAAATTTAGAAAACGGCTCAAACAGATCCGCACTCTCCACTACTAACGCAATTTCAGTGGTGAATGTCAGGTTTCTCAGCGCACTAGCTTTTGTTGGGTAATACTGAGATTTTAAGATATTCTCAGAGATATTGCCATTTGGTAACACTTTAAAAAAATAGTGGCCGAGTGCTGGGCACTGTTCCAATAGTTTCTCGGCTGCTGACCCCAACGTGACCCATCTTAAAGACACATGCTTCAAAAACCCACGCTTAGGAACTTTCTTCTCCTCCTGAGATTGTTCATAGACCTCGAATCGACTCGGATAGTCCAGAAATTATGGACTAAAATAACGTCTGATACCTCAGAGCCAAATTGACCGAGACTGACGTGAAAGAAAGAGTTTGGAATATGTAGATTACAAAAGCCTATGTTTAAAATACCAGTGCCGTGCTCTTCTTTCAGTCGCTCATTGACTATTCTAAACACAGCTTGCACATATTACGCCAATCAATAGAAAGGATTAATAATTTCATTACAGGAAAGAGAGCGCAGTCTATGGCTGAAAGGATTAGTTTAGATGAAATCTCTGCAGTAGCTTTGCTGAAGCTCCAGTAGCATATCAGAAATTTCTTCATGATTAAATAACTAAACCACAACGACGAATGGTTTTTCTTTTCTTTCCCCCCTCTTCACGACACTTGTCATGGCACTATTATGGACTGATGACAGCAGCGATACTTCTTTTTTGTCCTTCCACTGAATAACCATGAATTTGCCATCGCTTTGTCTTCGACGTTTCTGTGCATCATGTAATTACGTTCAAAGTTACTGTTTTTTTCGGTCCTTTCCGGAGTGTTGCTGAGGCCTTCGCCATTGACGTCCCCGAAAACTTTGGTGCTTATACAGTGCGTCGTATGCCGTGAATTGCATTGTGCTTTTCACCAGAATAATGGAAGATGTGAAATGAGGTTTTTGCCGCTTATTCATGAGGCATGGTCGGCCATTTCTTCCGCCAAACCTGCTGACTACTAGCGCTACTCGGGGATTCAGTAGGCTTGAATTGGGTAAGATGAGGTGTATTTAAACATGTGTTTCCGATTTATCTACTGGTTTGTGCATTTACACCGACCTGAGACATGAAGGACAAATATGATTCTCTTTCGAAAACGTCGTCGTAGTTTGAGATTTGACGTATTTTAATGATGACATGAGCCGTTAGATTTTAAAAAATTGCATTATAAGTACGCGTAAATAGGGAATTTAAATGTATGTAAAGGTTACGTCAAGTATGTACTTTTAATAGGTTAATTTTGTACCATCTTTTGGAAATAAATTCCAATCCCAATGGAAAGAAATGCATCATTGCGAATCTATGGAATGTTCATTGACGCTAACTCAATGATTCTGAAATAGTTCATTCTAATGAGACGCCGTAAACTGAATTGTACCTTTCGTGCGGATAAAGGAAGATATTGGAGGCATGCTAAGCAGTTTGTGGAACAAGGTAAATATTTTTCTGCACCAGCATACTGGATCACTGCTAACGTTACTTACGGATTATGTAGGTTTGCAATCGTTAAAAGCAAGAGTATTCAAATGCATAATTCTATGGTGTTCAAGTTTTAAATGTTTTTTACATTAATTTCCTAGTTGACCTATTTGAACCTACCTGTGACAAGCGGAAAACAGACGTCATGCCTTTGAAAGGGTCGTAGTTTGAAATTAATAAACGCGGTGAGAAACTCGAAAGTATAATCAAATATAAGAATAACAGGTTGAAAGATAGAATGTTATAAGAATATGGGTGGAAAAGGGAAATTCAAATAATCGTAGTGAAATGACAGGTATGCAGTGAAATAGGTAAAGTGTGTACCAGCTTTTACGATTAGACCTCCAATGCAAATTGAACAAATGGCATTACCACGTGTCCGTAGGAAGTTCGTTGACGCCATTGCAATGAAGTCCGGCAGTTAATACTCGAATAATTTACGTGAAAGGTCAGAGAAAAAATATTATTTTTTGCCATGAAGACGGGCCCCCCTCTTCGGAAATACCCCATTCCACCCTGAAAGGTTCGGAAAATTATAACCACTAGCGGAAGGATCCCGTTGAAATTCACCGGGCGTGAGAAAAGTAAAATGTATGCATAATAATAAGATTGTACCATTTATTGCAAAGGACGAATCCCAACTTTGAATATGGAGCTATCTTTCACTCCAAAACAAAATAAATCAACAAAATACATAAATACCCTCAAAATTCAAACCATCACCTTTACACAAATGGGGAATACTGTTCCAATTTTCTACCTGGAGGTGCCCATTGATATTCAGCTTGAGGGATAAATATAATAAGTACTTATTGTATTTAGCCATTATCACATTTTTCATGAAGGGACGGAAAAATTTTGTTTTACGAAGTTGGTTATGGCTCCAAGTCAGTATCGGAACCATAATTATTATTTACACCATTGTAAACTTATCATTACTGCCAGGATTCATATTCAGCTCTGTTATAAAAATACTAACATGTCGTACCTTTACGTATTTTTAAGTTCCCTAATTACGCTTGCCTATAATACAAATTATGTTTTACGTTGATTCCCCTAGTTTTTGTTAAACTATCTCAAATCTCATCAATCCACGACGTTTTCAAATAAGTTATATATCAGCCTTTTATGAATCAAGTCGTTGAAAATGCACAAAAGCGTAAAGAAATTTAAAAAAATATTATAAATAATCCTAATTTTAGCGAATTCAAACCTACTAAATCTATGAATAGCGCTAGCAATCAGTACGGATGTATGTGCAGAAAGAAATGGCCGACCACGCCTCAAGAATAAGCGGCAAAAACCGCCTTTAATATCTTCCATTATCCTCGTGAAAATCGCAATGCAGTTTACGGCATACGACGCACTGTAGAAGCATCCACGATTTCTGGAACGTCAATGGAAAAGGCCTTAGCAACGCTCGGAAAAGGACCGAAAAAAACATAACTTTCAACGTAAATTACATGATTTAAAACAATTTCGAGCACAACGTATAAATCAGTTGAAAGAATTAGAAAGTTAATATCTTTCCCATTTAATACAAGAAAAATGAAAGAAATAGATTAACATTTAATAATTTTACTGAGCGAAAGAAAAAACTCTTGCACTTTCATAAATTGAAAAAGTCCATTTAAACAAATGTAAACACATTATTGGCGCCAGGAATCGAACCCGTTTACTCTTTCGCCTGGTAAAATTATTGCATATCAATTTTTCTCCAATTTTCATGTGTTTATTGAGAAAATGTTTGAACATTCTTATTCTTTCAACCTATTTACACTTTGTTTTCGAGGTTTCTGTAAATTGGTTAATTTACTTTGAAAGTTACTGTTTTTTTTCGATCCTTTTCCGAGCGTTGCTAAGGCCTTTTCCATTGTCGTTCCCGAAATCGTGGTTGCTTATACAGTTCGTCGTATGCCGTGAACTGCATTATGATTTTCACGAGGATAATGGAAGATGTTAAAGGAATTGTTCGCAGTTATTTCGTGAGGCGTGGTCGGCCATTTCTTCGTGCTGACTGCTAGCGCTACTCATAGATTTATTAAGGTTCCATTCCATAAAATGAGAATTGTTTAAATATGTATTTTAACGGGTTAGTGCAATCGCACCGACCTGAGACAAGAAGGGCAAACATGGAACTCAGTTCTTCATATGCAAACTAAGTAATAATTTTTTTTAGTTATTAAGATCATGTGTATTTTTTTGGATGTCGTTTGCATTTTCTTGTTGCACTCATATCTGCGCTTCACCGCGTTGCTACCTTCATTTTATTTAAATTGTCGCATTCGATGTCACAACCCTTCAATTGATATTTTTACATTTTTAAGAAAAATACATGTCCAAATTTGAGTGAATTTCGTTGTTTTGATATCATTCTTAATTAACCTCATCAGGAGGTTCTCAATATCATAATACATTTGGCCAATATTTGTCACATATACATTTGTTATATTGTCAATTCATGATTTATTATATTAATTCCCACACTTTGGCTGTAAATGAGTTAACATGAAAAATTGTTATTATTTATGTCTAATGAAATTCATTTTATAACTCTAACTCTCGTAATTGTCTTCCAGATCAGAAACGAGGCCATCCTGTCGTGACACCGTCAGCAATCGTCGGCAAGGGGACAACAGTGAAGGTGACCTCATCCGGTAGCCATGGCAACCAGTGTTGCAAACGACATTTTCGGCATGGAAGAGGTTCTTTTCGCCGCCGTAGTCACTGGCACCTTTGAGCAATACAAGGACCTGCTGAACTCCTTGGGAGACGTGGATGTGAGGGGAGAGAAGCAGAGAACCCTCCTTTACGTTGCGGTGGGGTTGGGGAAGGTTGATTGGGTGGAGGGATTGCTGGAAAGGGGTGCGAACCCTGGACTGAGGGACGTAGAAGGGGTTAGCGTGAGTGAGCTGGCCAAGGGTATGGGGGAGAAGTACCCTGAGAACGAAGACCGCCTGTCAATTAGCAAATCGGTTCGTCTGGTGATGAAAGTAAGGGACAGTGTAGCACAAGGGGGCTGTAATACTACATCTACAAGTCAGGATGCAGGAATGGAGACCACGGGACAGAACGCGATATCTGGTCTGTCACGGAAGATGGGAATAATTTGCGAGTCGATAAATGTCGTCCAGCGTAGAATGGATACACTAAAAGAAGAAATGTCGACCAATCGCGATTTAATTAATGGCGTCAAAACGGAAATGGCGACTATTAATACCCATACGATGCAAGAAATGTCGACCAATCGCGATTTAATTAATGACGTCAAAACAGAAATGACGGATATTGATACACAGTTGCAAGAAATTGGATCCTCTTGCAATTCCATTCATTACTTACACGTAAGGAGAGAATGCGTGGAGGCGATGATGCGAAAGACTCGCATCTTGAAGAGCGATGAAGGGAAAGTAACAAAGGCGAGGGGATGGTACGAGAGGCTGTATTTTGAATGCGATGAGACGGCTTGCCTGATTAAATTCCTCAAAAGCCATGACGACGTGTCTGTTGAGATCGATTTCGACTCATGGAATATCGGAGGAATGAAATCGACATTCAGAGACCATGACGGAGTGCAGAGGGATGGCAGTGATTATAACTATTTCGCCGACTTCGAAGAGAAAAAGGTTTACCTGGGAGGATGGGGAAATGAGGATTGGACCATTGCTCGGTTAGCAGGTGCACTGGCGCAGATGTCAGTGTGTCTGGCTTTCAACAACGGAGGGAGGCCGTACGCGGTGGGAGATGACGTCACGGAGGGAAAGATGAAGAACGCGTTAAAGGAGGCGGAAGAGAGGAGGAATGGAGTAGATGGGGTTATTCAACGTGCATTGGGAAAGGAGACTCGGCGAGGGAAGGAAGTGTATTTAACATCAGCTGTTCCTCACATTATCGCAGGACTTGGATCGACGGATGGAGCGTCCCTATTGCAGCGACAAGTTCCTCTTCTGCTGGAGTTGTTCCGTGACAGCGTGATGCCGGAACTGCTCTCCAAGGCACAGGTATGTGTTGCCATGACAACGCCCCTCGAATACGCATCCGTCGCCTATTAATTTAAACATCGTCAATTGTTTAATTTAAATTATGGTTTAATTAATATATTTTGACTTTGTGGCAAGTAGAGTAAAATAGTGGCTTCTAGTACAGTAAAAAAAGAGGCCTCTAGTAGAGTAAAATAGGGGCTTCTGGAACAGTTTATCTACAAGTACGCTTCATTATGGGAGCCAATACACAGCGTGTGTCAATATCACGACACATGCGCAAATTACATGTCACTAAGTGCTTTAATGCTATTACTAATAGAACATTGTTAGATCGCGTTCGTACCCCTGGCTTTTCAATAATTAATATGTTGCCTACCGTAATTTAAACGGGGTCGGTTTCTGATAAATCTAATGGATGTCAAGAACGTACCCGATAATACTTTTATTTTGTATATATTGTTGGTGAAAGATTATTGCCGTGGAATATGAGGCCATGTTAACTGGAGTGCAGTCAATTTGAAACCCTTAGCAGCCGTCGACACAGCAACAATACCCTTACAATAGAAGCAGTAGAAATTGCTTTGAGCAGTTACGTTTAAAAGTGAATTTTTAAGTGTGTGGGCATTGGTTTCTTTATCGGAGATTTATATAAACGTATGATGTAATATTGTCCTCTCATGATATGTCACAGCTGTATATTTCCTATTGTTGTTCATGCTTGCTGTTTTATTTCCTCTTATATACCTTTTCGTTTGCTGCCACGTTTTATGTGAAACGTTTCTTTAACATTGCAAATATCAACCCTCATGCACAGGCATTTGTTTAATGTGTCCTCAATATATACAAATAAGGTTTATGGTCAATTCCTTTTTGAAATAATATTCAATTTTCATTCGTTAATTTCAGGTGTGACCTCTATCTACCATCGTCACTGTGGCAGCGTATGATGGCATCGGCAGGTTTTCATTCTTCAATGCATTGGACTTTATGATGATCGGAGTTGTGGAGTACAGCCAATGGACTGCTATCCTGATTCTGCATGGACGAATGGTTTTTTTCATCCATCTGTGACCGCCGTGATTTTTTTATGATTCTTGTTAATTGAGATTTGTAAGACTGCATCCTGCTGTAAAGGAAATCAGATATTTTCACTTAGCCTTCATTTTTATATTACGATTTTCTTCATTATCATTTTAATGGTTTTCCACAACATTTTTGTTTGTTATGAATCCATTCTTAATGGCTTCTAACATTTTGTTGGGGGTGTATCTAATATTTGCTATTACGTAGGCAATTTGGTTTCAATTCACTGTCTGGTGTCCTTATTATTTGAGAGTGAAAAGTAAATTATTTAGCACTTGTCCAATGCATTTTGAAAGAGTCTAGAGAATAAAGTGTATATATTTCATGTTGATTTTGGTGTGCAGTGTATTTTATAGATTTCAAACCCGATTAATGTTAGTGTCTTTAAAATCTGACTGTTTTTTAATTTTTGATACTAATTTGCACATGTATTGGCCTTTGCCTATTGATATATGTCTACTTCATTTTCTTTCATTTTTTGAGACCTTGTGAATGTCGAAGTAAATTTAAATAATACCTTATTATGGAAAATAGGATGAAATGCACCTCTCTCATTAACTGATTCCATGTCCTGGGTAAATTATTATATTACTGATACTGATATCTCTAGCACTAATTAACTCTTTCGACATTCATTACATAATGTAAGTCAATTCTGGATATTGACCATGAAGAAGTCCATCATGTGTGAAAATGGTGTATGTTTTGTATATTTTAATTTGTTAATTTCTTGGTAGTCAGGATTACGATAGTCCAATTTTGCTCAGACACTTTTAATTTCTTAACGTGTGTTTTTTCTGGGTTTAACATTTATATCTCGTTCAATTTCATAGTGTATGGAGGTGCCTTCATTATAAAACCTATTATTTTGATATAGGTATAAATTATTGAAAAAGGCAATCTTTTGTATTGTGTAGTTCTGTAAATTGGTGAATAATAAAATGGCTCCCCTTGGATTCAGAGTGCAATTAACTGTCTTTTCCCCCAGTCCAAATTCTTCCTGCAGTGTGGATGTTATCTGACCCACCATTTTCTATGTTCCTGCATATTTATGTATGCCCACTGAGAATGTTTCAATTCCAATGCAGTACACTCTTGGCCATATCCTGGAATATTGGCACACGTTTTCGTTTTCTTATATATAAATATATATATATGATTATTTATTTATTTATGTATATATGTTCATTTATGCCTGGAGTATTATGCGAAGCAAGGCACATGCCACAAAATAACCTCACGTTGACTAATCTTTGAATTCTTTTTAAGTGCCTCTGTCTTACACCATTTTTATGATACCAAGTATGAACCGATGCCAAAAATCCAATGCCTAATTTCTCAACGTGAAAATTTAAATGCTACAATTATTTTTCCGACTCGTTCCTTTAATACCGCAATTTGATATCGACTCATAGGATATCGCATTGATGGATAAGTTATTTTATTTGGTAAGCTAATTTACTATTATATGATTGTTTTTTACGCTCTGCAAAAGTATATTAGCAATTCTTATGTCTATTCATTAAAAAGTCAAACCTCCATTTCCGGCTTCGATAGGCCATCCATGCCTAATTGCAAGTAAAATGAAATTGCAATCTTTATTACGTTAGGTAGGTCATTAGAATACGTTTTTAATAGATGGGGGCCTAAACAGTGTCAAAGAAAAGAAAATTAGATGATGAATTTGGCATTCTAAAATTTTTTTTCACTCTCCTATTACATGCATGCTAGTTAAAGAATCAAAAATCGTCTAATGCAGCCGATACTCGATGCATTGAATGCCACCCAGAATCGAGTGGTATCCAATCCCATCCCTATTTGATACAAAATCGAGTTGACGTGTCAGCGCTTAGAGATTCCTGGTCCCCTTACCTAAACCTGGAATACTTCCAGAATATCTCGCCCAAAATTAGGCTACCTAGCCGTACTAAGTGAAGACGGGCTTCCCTGTATTTGTGGATAATAGTCTTAAATGTTTATTTTTTTGCTCAAATTACATCTCTGAAAATATTTGTCATAAACCAGGGCTTTTTGGTCTTCAATGAGCATTTATTATATTTAGCATGGAGATTGATTGTTCTCATAACAATATACGATAGACCATATAGGTGTGTTTCATTCCCAAATATACAGCGACAGAATCCCTGCAAGCCACTGCAGAAGTGTGTGTGGCACGGGGAGCACTGTCATCAGTTTTTCATTATCTACCAGAGAAAATAACTTCCGCCAAGCAGTCATGTTGAAATTATTTTTCTGTTTACACTCTACTTCTCTGAAACCAGAAATAACATAGTTGCCACCCTGAGGTTATTCAGTGACAAAAATGGCAGATCGTCGCACAGTGGGGCCAAATCGCATTTTGCCGGACAAAAGTCCAAAACTGCTTTTTATGCGATAACGTCTTGAAAATGGCACATATACACACAAATGATTACTAATTATGGAATGGTATGTTATTTTTCATAGGTATTATCCGTTACGTAGATACAGAGGCTCAAACACGACCAAATTTCGAAAAAAGCGCCCGCTCTCATTTTTCTTCGAAAATCTTAAATGTTGAGCAGATATAGGAGTAATTAAAGGATTTTTATGAAATAAAAAACATTACCAATTGTGAACAGGGTACTTTACCTATACTATGCATAAGTTTCAGACATTTGTGCCTATATTTGAGTACTATTACGTCACAAAATGACGGACCCTTTTTTTAGACAAAATTTTACATTAAGTAGACAATATAATCCTTATTCGGAAAATGGTCTCTGGGTTACTTCATCAGAGTATAAATTGAAGATATTTATATGTTATTCCGTAAAAATATTTGAAAAAAGTTTGCGACGCCGAGAAAAGATTCGATTTTTCGATCGCGCGTCGCGGCCCGGCTCCGCGCAGCGGGATCTGGAAATACCGAGACTCCGTTGGATTGTTCATGTTGTGTGGATAATAACTCCTCGAATATAACTTTTTCAGGCTTTGCATGCTGTCACTGATCTATAAAGATTCTATACTGAAGATTTTTCGAGGAAATTGGTTCTAGAGAATGGATTAGTGCACTCGGAACTGCGGTAATTTTTTAATTTGGATAATTTTCTGAATCATGCTGAAAATTATGAACGTCTTTCAGCTCTTGAGCAAGAATGCCGGTTATCGGGGAACCATGCATGTTCTCCATAAAAAGGCAACATTTGGGACTCCCTTCTTTCCCTTTACCCTCTCCTCCTCCACCCCGAACTACATTCCTACGCCTTTACTACCCGAGGAGGGTGGCGCAAAACGGAACGTTTTATGACAATATGCAGTCTTAAAAAATACATGCCTGCTTGGCAAATTACAACTTGTTATTGCTCTTTGTTATCTGACTCTTTGATGCGCCAGAAATAATATTAGTGGATACTCTCCTATAAGTAACTTGGAACAGACAATATATGAAAATTGATATTTAATTTTAAGGATTACCTAAAGGGAATCATTTTCACAATATCATTCTTAATAGCTTCGTACAATAAACTTCTAAATTCTGTTTAAAATCTGCATGATTTCATGAGTGTTTACAAAAAGCTCTGTTGTGCGCATTAACATCTGTTTGTATAGAGTGAGATACTGGATTATTAGGTTTGAGGGATGGATTAATTTAAACTTGAGATTACAGTGGTTTTGCATTTTTATTTCGCAATGCTGATCACATAATGTAATAATGTCAAATTGCAATGCTCTCGACTAAAAGTAAAGTAATATAGATGAGACACAATAAGATTAATCAATAATATATTAAACAAAACTGGAAACTGATGTTGTTTTGCATAGAATTTGCTGCGCTATCTCTTACTTATGGTTTAAAAAGAAAAGTAATTTGAAAAGAGGATAGCAATAAACGAGAATGACTTAAATTAATTTGATATTGTCAGTACTGATAAAATCAATTCAATAATATAAATGAAATGCCATTACTTGTAAGATACTTAAAAGAACATAAATATCATTATCCCAAATGATTTTCACCCTCAGAGCATCCTTAGTTTTAACTCATCGAGTCCTCTTCAGGTAGTTGACAAATTTCTGAAAGCACACACCATGTTTATTTTTGGGAATGGTTAAGAAGGCGAAGAAACAGTGAGAGGAGATGGGTTGCTCGTACGTGTACCGATACGCTCCTTGAGAGAGAGAAAGAGTGAGAAGAGGTCTGTTTGCACCAATGAAGGGAAAAACGCAAGAAGGGAATACCCGGAGAAAATGAAAGGAGGGTGGAGGGTCGAGGAAGGCGAAGAAACGGTGAGAGGAGATGGGTTGCTCGTACGTGTACCGATACGCTCCTTGAGAGAGGGAAAGGGTGAGAAGAGGTCTGTTTGCACCAATGAAGGGAAAAACGCAAGAAGGGAATACCCGGAGAAAATGAAAGGAGGGTGGAGGGTCGGCAGAGGAAGTTAGGTCGGCGGTGTTCAAATGAGGGATTAGCAAGGGTGGGTAAGGGAGCGGTTAAGGAAAGGGTGGTTGGTAGCTGGCTCCTGACAATGCGATCGGCTTTTCACAATCCTTTCCTTAACCACTCACCCATCCCCACGAATTCGTCACTACAACACCTTTGACCAAACTTTCTTTGCCGATTGTTCGATTCAAGCAAAATTCTTAGTCCTCGGATGAATCGTAACCATCATCTCAGTTTGATTCTATGCTTCTTCTTTGTCTTCTCCTAGTAATAGTTCTCGTAATTCCTTCGGAAGCCTCCTATCAGTCTTCGAAGTCAATGATATGGTGGAGGAAAGCAACGGATCAAACGTGATCAAGTCTTTTGAATAGCTTCTCAATGGTGGCCGTCCTGGAGTGTTTCCCCGTGAATCTTTCTCGAAATTTCATGGCGTCCTTATTGCGGGCCTCCATCGCCTCTTCGGATAGCTGGCCTAAGGGAAGAATTCTCCTTTCGAAAAATCCGCGCCATGTATGAGTACTTTATGGACCGTGGTCCGCATATAGGAAATGAATAACATCCCGAAATCCAATTTTATAAATCGTCAATCTGCCTTTTCCAATAATTATTTTCTGTCTTGGCAATTTCCTTCGTCTCATTTTATGAGCCACTGAAGACGAATGGGCCGGCAAAATCTGATGGACGACGGCCACGGATTTGCCCAGATATTCACAGCTAAAACAGGGAAAGTATTAATATTGCCCGTTTGTTCTATATGCGGATTAGCCAAAGATAAAATAAATACGATTGAATCTCTTACCTGAAGAATCATTTACCAAAGTAAGAGGCACTAGGGATCTCATGAATAAAAATTCATCTAACGAATCTGCTCTTTCCCACAGTTGTTTATATTGGGCGTGGCCCGAACTTCCATCAAATCCGTACTTGCATATTAAAGTGCAATTAACTTCATCGTTGGAGGTTTGCGCTGTAGATACGCACTATAGTACCCGTGAGACCGTGTGATTGAATAAATATTGAAGATTCACTTGGCACATGTTTTCGGTTATACTTATTCCATCGGGGTAATCCGCATCGGGGACAAAACTCGTGTCCGTGACTACTCTTCAGCGTTCTCCTTTTGAGCAGCACCAATCCTCTTCACCGTCGCCGTGGACACTCCCAAACACTTTGAAACTTTTGCATACACTGGGTAACGTTTGTCACCAACTACTTCCCCCTCCAATTAAAAAAAACAAATTGCACTTGCAATCATCGCAATCTCGCCTTCAGACATAGGAGATCGGGGAGGCATGTTGAGGCACCCGCGAGAACAGTACTACTGACAAAAGGGAAATGAGCTGAAGAGGTAGCATGGTGACAATGTCTATTGTAAAGGCTCAGTTAAATCAAGTGAATCATACTGTAATATGCAGTTGATGAGTCAGGGTGAAAGTTTGGCTAGCGTCTGGTCCGATTGTCCTAGGGAGAGCGCGCGAACTGGGCAACACCGCACCTCGATAACGGTAAGGCCTGCCGAGCCGGTAGCCTGCTAGGGTTCAGGAAAACGCATTTCAAATAACTCTTAATGTAAAAATACTGGCTTTTACTATAACACAGAGAATGATTTCAGTGAGTATTTCATCTTTTACGCTTCACGACGCGACCAATCTCGCTTTCGTGCGACATTTCAGTCAAGAATAAAAGTGCATTTAGTTATCGGTTTGTAACTTTATTTTGGTTTAACATAACAATCTGAAACTTAAAAGTAAATTATAAAACAGTTTATTCCAACTTGTGTTAAAATTTGGTGTTGATCTAATGAAAAGTTTTTCAGTTACACATTTTCAAAATGGAGGCTTGGTTGAAATACGTCAAAAAACCGGTACTTTTTTTATTCTCGGTGACATAAAAAATAGTAAAATGTTCAAATAATTCTTTTGCTTATATAACTTAACGCAAAATTAAATAAGCCAAAATTTGATGTAACCATTGTTCATATACGTCAATTCGTTCACTAACTATCAGGCTTCAAACTCGAGTATCCATAATTTGTATTCCGACAGTAAGAACGGAGCTTCTAAGTGTATTATACTGACTATAAGTCAGCCCCCTAGTGATCAGTAAGGACAAAACCTCCTCAGGTGACATCCCCGTCACCACATCAGGACTTTTCCTACATTTGAAAGCACTCTCCTTGCCCTACTAAGAGTGGTTGTGATTGCAAATGATTCCGAAAATTATTCAAATAACAAATTTACCTCAGTTACGAATGAACTGAATGGAGTGCACTGAAGAACATATGGAAACTACTAACTGACCCATTCTTTCGAACCAATATCCTCGAAAAATCTTCAGTATAGAATCTTTAGAGATCAGTGACAGCATGCAAAGCCTGAAAAAGTTATATTCGAGGAGTTATTATCCACACAACATGAACAATCCAACGGAGTCTCGGTATTTCCAGATCCCGCTGCGCGGAGCCGGGCCGCGACGCGCGATCGAAAAATCGAATCTATTCTCGGCGTCGCAAACTTTTTTCAAATATTTTTACGGAATAACATATAAATATCTTCAATTTATACTCTGATGAAGTAACCCAGAGACCATTTTCCGAATAAGGATTATATTGTCTACTTTATGTAAAATTTTGTCTAAAAAAGGGTCCGTCATTTTGTGACGTAATAGTACTCAAATATAGGCACAAATGTCTGAAACTTATGCATAGTATAGGTAAAGTACCCTGTTCACAATTGGTAATGTTTTTCATTTCATAAAAATCCTTTAATTACTCCTATATCTGCTCAACTTTTAAGATTTTCGAAGAAAAATGAGAGCGGGCGCTTTTTTCGAAATTTGGTCGTGTTTGAGCCTCTGTATCTAAGTAACGGATAATACGTATGAAAAATGACATACCATTCCATAATCAGTAATGATTTGTGTGTATATGTGCCATTTTCAAGACGTTATCTCATAAAAAGCAGTTTTCGACTTTTGTCCGGTAAAATGCGATTTGGCCCCACTGTGCGTCGGTTGAAATTTAGACATAAGGCCTTAACTAAATTCAAAGACAATACTTTTATTGATGACATTAAAAAATTGACTATGTTTGAGTGGATTATGATTGTTAAATTAGAGAAATTGATTCCGGAACTGATGGATTCTAAATGTCCTTCTTTCCTCGTATAATTAGGATACATGGTTAGCTGTAAATATATCAATAGCCTAATTACGAGTGTATGAATATCGATAGCATAGGTAGTTGCATGCTGCTCTAAGGAGTTTAAGCTAACGCAGCTAACAACATCATATCCCATGGTTGCTTTGCCATTCCTATCTCTTTTAAATTTTGAACAGCAGTCTAGTATATTATTACATATTCTTTTTTATTCATGATATGTAGTGCATATGTGGTGTGATTTACCGCCTGCCACACACCTTTATGGTGGCTTGCAGGGTACTATGTAGATGTATCTTAAGGTGAAAATATTCAATATGGAATATATATCATGCTTGTCCCAGTTATGTCATATTCAAATTTTGCATGAAAATAGCAGGTTTTTATTATTCATGGGTAATCAGTCATTGCCTACGTTCTCGTTCTTAACTATGATCTCAGTCCCTTGGAAACCTGATGTCAGACCAAGCATATAGGGATCCCAGAGATCTATAGAACATTAGAACCGTCCTGAATGCAAAAAAAAATAGTTTCTCTTCTTCAGAAGACTATTATTACTGGGCTATCTTGAGGAAGCGAATAAAGTGCTGCCATAGGAAAGAGCGCTCATGTGAGTAAAATGAAATCCTCTGATACGCTTTTTCATGCAGTCACTGTAGAAACGATGCAACGCCTTTTAAAATGCCCCTATGTTTGGCTGAATGAACAATTGTTTTGCCGTTAATCCTATTTTTATCATAGATTGCCTGCCTTTGTAATAATAAATAATAATATATGTAAAACGTAGTGAAGCATTAACATAGTTCAATATTACATAGCCGATAGTTTCTTAAGTGATTTGAATTTAGTTATCCATAAGATGCCGCTCGGGTATGCTTTCACTTAGTTTCTTTTTTGTGTACCTCACTGGATATTGATCACGATGTCTTCCTCTCATCTCTGTGGCAATGGAGGCAGTTACAGGAGGAAATGGATTATTATTTATACCGCCTCCTTTTATAAAATGTATTTATGGGCTAAAGCATGAATGTAACGATGGAGTCATACTAAAATTTCACGAAGCAGCATCAGTTGGTATTCTTAAGGCGATGTAAGGAAGGTGTTATAACATTTCTTTCCACTTGGTGGTGACTTTTATTGCTACACCTGGTTCAAATGTGAACTGTATACTTGGTTTTAACATAACATACCAGTTTGAACTACATATTGGCGGACTGTTTGCGTGAACTCATTGCACTTTCTTATGTTTTTTGGCACGTCCTAAAGATGAATTCCCTTTCTCTATCTTGTGGCGCCAATTTGTACCGCAAGAGAAACAATTTCTTCCATGTGGGCACCATTCCGTTTTACACATACACCTACGAAGTACCCTGTAATTCACCTCGAAGGTGTGTGGCACGGGATGAAGATCACCAAACATGCACTATTGACATGCAACTAGGCCACTACATGGAAACATGCTACAAAATAGCGTCACATGCAGCTATTTGTTCAGTATCTACATAATAATAAAGGTATCGGTTGTTAATACATAAGTCATGCACTACAGACCACTCTAAGAATCTTTCACCAACTATCCCATTGCTATGATCCCTATTGTGTTCTCTTATGTTACGGGGGAAATATTAAATTTTTGATCCATAGGTACGAAAATCTAACTCGCTGTTCTTATTTATCCGGTCGATTCTAGCATAATACGCTGGGTTTTTTTAAAACATATAACTCACATCTTTACAAAAGTTATTGGTTTTAAATTTATGCAATAGGAGACGCTCTTCGAGGATTGTAAGAAATTACAAGTAAGGAGGTAGAAGGAGAGAACTGCCAGGGTAAACATGATGTTATGCTATACCAGTCGCCACAAAAGGATATTTTATGAAAGAACCAGGAGAAATAAAGAGGAGTTGGATGGAATACGTAGACCGACTTTAAGGTAAAGACAATGCTCCACTCAAGACACATTCTATGAGGAATGTAAGGAAGAAAATGGTAGGTATACTGGGATCCGTACCTACTAAGATGGCAGCTGGCTTCACAAATCAGCTGTGATGCCTCCTCAATTACATTTTATATCCTACTATCATATCCGGTGACGAGAACCAGGGTGGAAGGGAGGTTGTCAAGGGGACGAGTGCTTGGGAGGTTCATTGGTATGAGAAATTTCTGTGAACGTCGCGATGATTGTTCGAGGCTCCTAGGAGCTACGATAGTTGTCGGACTGTGCAACGCGATGGAGGTGCCCTCTCCTGCTCTACGAGGAGGAGACGGAGAACGAGGAGGAGGTTCGTCTTTGCATACGGCCCCAAGTCAACGTCTTCCATTTATTTCACTTTTGGAGTCTTCTGGTATGTAGATAGCAAATGCGTCTGGGCAGTAAATATACTGTGTTAAAATACCCTCAGGGTCCACAAAAGCCCTGAATGGTCCCTTAGATGGATCCTGGTGGTCCCTGGCATTGAGTTCGGTGGAGTGGTCTCATTTTTTGCTTATTTAAAGTACTTTCAATAAAGAAAGAGGTCTGAAAATTTTTTATGGGATTGCTGAATAAATGAAGTTTCTAATTCTTTCAATCAATTTTGTATTACTCTTAGTATTTGTCTAAAAATCATATTTTTAGCTGAAAATCTCACATTTTTCTCTGAAATCAACAATAGCATATGTCCTTCACAGCCAGAGATCGGTGTGAATGTCTTTTGATTTGCAAAGGACATTCAAGCCTCTAGCATTTAAATATCACGATTTTCTGCAGGCCCATGATAACAAGTAGAAATAAATTCTATAAAAAAGGGGCCCAGAGTCCCAAGGGTCCCATGTTTGATGTTATGATCCCATGATAACCAGGGAAATGGAGCAATTATTTTCTCAGATGCTCCAGGTGGAACAGGAAAGACATTCCTCATCAACCTTTTCTTAGCTCAAATAAGAAAATACGGTAACATTTCACTAGCGGTAGCATCTTCTGGAATTGCGTCCGCACTTTTAATACGTGGAAGAACTGCACATTCAGCCTTGAAGCTTCCACTGAACTTGGCTAACGTCGAAACTCCCCTGTGCAACATTAGCGAAACCTTTGATCGAGCTGAAGTAGCTACTTAAACGTTGCAAACTACTGGTACGGGACGAGTGTACCATGTCTCACAACCATGCCTTTGAAGCGCTGAACCTTACTCTTATAGATCTCAGAATTAGTCATGATTTGATGGGAGGTTTGGTCGTTCTGCTGGCCGGTTATTTTAGACAAACTTTGCCAGTTATTCAACGTGGTACGTCCGCTGACGAGATCAAAGCCAGTCTGAAAAATTCTTTGTTATGCAGTCACATCGAGAAATGCCATTTGACGCAGAACATGCGGGTTCATCTTCACAATGATCACAATGCTGGCCAGTTTTCAGCTGATCTGTTAAAAATCGGCGAAGGAACCATCAACACAGACGAGACGCAGAGAATCATATTTCCTGAAAACTTTGGGCAGTTGGTTTCTTCTATCGATGAGCTAATTTCAAAGGTTTTTCCCGATATTGCTGATAACTACTATAATTCTGATTGCCTGTGCAACAGAGCTGTTGTCGCCCCGAAAAATGACACTGTAAACAAAGCTAACAAAGTTATCATCAACCTGAATCCTGGAGAAAGAAAGACCTATTTAATGATCAATTCTGTCCTTGAAGAGGATCAAGCGGTAAATTATCCGGTTGAGTTTCTTAATACCTTGGAACTGCCAGGAGTTGCACCCCACAAACTTAATCTTAAAGTGGGTGTCCCAGTAATGCTCTTAAGAAACCTAAAGGCACCGAGAATCCGTAATGGTACAAGGCTGTTGGTTAAGTCTTTGAAACAAAATCTTATACAGGCTACCATTTTGACTGGGTGCGCTAAGGGAGAGGAAGTTTTAATTTCTAGAATTCCTTCAGACTTGCCATTCACATTCAAGCGTCTCCAGTTCCCAGTTAGAGTAGCCTTTTCTATGACAATAAATAAGTTACTAGGGAAGACTCTTCAAGTGGCTGGCCTTCAATTGGAAAGCCACTGCTTCACGCATGGGCAGCTTTATGTGGCTTGCTCCCGCAGTTTCGAGCGGCAATAACCTATTTATCAACACTCCTGAGGAAAAAGCTGTAAATATAGTGTATAAGTCTATTTTATAACAGTTGAAACGTATTCCTGAATGATGTTTAGTGTTTATCAACATTTAACGAAAAAACTTTTATTTAAAAAAGAAACGAAAATACACCAGGAAAAATTAGAAATTAAATCGATCAACTTCTCGTGGTATTTCCCGGGTTACGCTAAGAACCTCATAAATTTCATTTTAACCAAAACTACGGACGGGAAACCACCTATAAATCTGGTTCAAATATTGACTCATCTGCTTCGAAACTTCAATTTGTTTTAAGATCGCGGAAATTATAAAGACTTCACTAGATTAAGATCCTGATTAAGATACTCAACCCACATAATAACGTTAAATAGAACAACTCAATTAAGTCATTGGATGCTTATGCATGTATATACACAAGGGTAGCGATCATGCTGTTAATTCACTCAAGATACGGCTAAGAGAACCGAAAATACTAGATGGCCATCTATCTTACGTGGTGATGAGTTTGCGTGAGCCATTTTTGGATTTTCCTTGAATGAAAGAGTGCCAACAGTCACTCACATCTCCGTGCACCTGGAAAACGGTCAGCGTGTCTACAACAACGACCATAGTGGTCGTTATAGGTCACCAACTCCTCATTTGACCGCGCTAACAGTATTCTTCAGACAGGGGTTTTCTTACAAAATAAGATCAATATTTTTCACACCCGTTGAATTGAAACGGGTAGCTTCCGCTAGTTAGTAATATAAAAATATTGTATCAACAAATCACCTACCCCTATCATATTATGCCTTAATGGTGTCTCACACAGCACAGCTTATTTCCAGTGATTTAACCTGGTGGCAGATACTTCCTTTATGGCTTCTCCTTATCGCCGCTTTCGCGAGAAGAGGAAGGTCTCTTGCGAATGCCTTCCTAACTCCGACTTTGTTGGGCGATAGAGAAAAGCCTTTCTCCTCCCCAAAGAGCGTGTGGATGATGTATGGATGCTAGAAAGATATGGATAACTTACTCCAAGTGTAATGTATAACTTTTGCCGTTCTGTGAACAAATCATATGAACCTCATCTTCACCGTTCAATGTGAGTGAGAATAATTAATTTTGTTTGTCAGTAACAAAATCAAAGAATGTACATCATAAGGGTATATGAATACTTTAAAAACTCTTTGCTGTAAGTTTAGGAAATGGAGTGACCTCAGCTCATAAATTCATTACAAATGTCTACGCATGTCTTAAGAGAATCATATAAAGACACGTAGGTCAACACTGAAATTAAGCAAAATATGGATCAATATGTACTTCTAGTTCAATTGCCCATAACAAATACAAGATTTGTGTAGATAAATAATAGAGGAGAGAGAAAGATCGTCGTATCCATAGAATTTACAGGTCATTTTTCCCTCGTACCATTAGAGACCACAATAGGCAGTAAAGCAAAGAGATAGGAACATGAAAGCGAAAGTTAGTGAAGTATGTAGTGATAGTTCATATTCGTTAGCTGTTAGTAGCATGTTTAGGGTATCATGATAGGTTTTAGTTAGCTGCATGGCATTATGCCCTAATGGTGTCTCTCATAGCATTGCTGATTTCCAGTAATTCAACCTGGTGGCAGATTCTTCCTCCGTGGCTTCTCCTAATCGCCAGTTTAGCAAGAACGAGAGTAGCGCCTTACGGGAATACCTTATTATCCCCAAATTTACATGACGACGAAGATAAGCCGTTCTCATCCCCAAAAAGCGTTTCGGCGATGTGCGCATGTTACAAATATCTCGATTATCTCCTCCAAGTTTAATATATGGTGTCCGCCGTTCTGTGCGAGATATACAATTTATATGCATCTCATTTCCACCATTAAATATGAGTGAGAATAATTTATTACTTGTTTTACTAAAAAATTCAAAATATTAAAAATTAATCGGTGGGAGCTTATGAAATGGAGTGACTTAAGCACAGAAATGCATCATGTACGACTCCATTAAAAGTGTAATTCAAAGGTATGCCACCAATGAAGGCAAGCGGAATGTGAATGCCAAATGCACTTCTGTCACAATTGCCCTCACAACAGATCTACTTACAAGGACAGAATTCAATTTTATGTGCTTCAATGACTAAATTTACATCACGCCATCTGAAAGAATAAATCATCCTTATGTATGGGGGATCCTTACGAAATGGGCTTAAATAATGAACTTTGAGTGTGTGTAGCGAAGTTCGGCAAGATTGGCAAAGGGAAGGTATGATAATTATATTAGCGTAACCAGTCGGTTACATGAAAGAAAATGGGAATAATTGTCAGATCGCAGGTTGAAATTTAGAATTAATCTCTTAAATAAATTCCAAGCTAATATTTTCCCTGATGACATTAAAAATATTTTGCGGATTCCCAACTACTATGGTAGACTGGAGCATAATCATGAAATTAGAGAAATTGGTTGGCAAACTGACAGATTGAAAATGTCCTTCTTTCCTCGTACTATGAAGGATATGAATAGTTGTAAATATATCCAAAAGATTAAACGCAGGTCTATCAATGGATAGAATAGGTAGCTGCATGTTGGTATAAGGACATTCAGCTAACCTTAATAACAGCATATTTGTATGTGCTTGCTTTGCTATATGTTTTTTTAGTTATTTCGACTAGCATATAATTACTAATCCTTTTCATGCATGATGTGTAATGCATGCTTGGTGTGAATGTACCTCCTGCCACACACATTTTTGGTGGCTTGCAGGGCATTATGTATACGTAGATGAGTGTTGACTGGTAGCGGGGCGAGAGCTTTGGCTCCCGCCGATGAAAAGAGTAATGAAGCCTGGAGTGATCGGCAGATAAGGCGGACTCTGCTCTCATTCACCTGCACTCGCGATGTTTCCTCGACCTATCACAATCCAATATTTATTTGCTCGAGGCGTTCCTTATCTCCCTTGGGGGACACAGGCGTCGTAGATGGAGGGAGCCCTATCTCCTCCGAAGTGAGAATCTTGAATCGGAAGCTCGCCACGCGCGACACGAACCTCCGCTCACAGACCTCACTCACTCTTCCTCGAAGACAAGGAGCGTTCTGTCTTTCCCTACGCTCGCCGTCTTCCATTCGCTCCACTTTCCATCCTTTGCAGCCGCCTGCTCTTCGCATTGACGGTGAATGCTTCAGTTTAAATCTACATAATACCCTGTAAGCAACCAGAAAGATGTGTACCATCGGGTGAATTCACACCAAATATGCATTACATATCATGCATGTAAGGATTAGTAATTACATTGTAGTGGAAACAATTTTAAAACATAAAAAAGAAATGCAAGCATGCACAAACATGCTGCTAGTAGCGTTAGCTCAAAGTCCTTATAGCAACATACCATTGCAAATGATAAAAAGCCAATGCCAATGTGAAAAACCAGGTAAATAGCTAAGTCATTAACAAGTAAGATGGTATTTGATTCCACTTTTTTGTATTAGATGCCAAACCTATGAACCTTTCGGATATGTTTTATTGAATATACCCTGATGTTCGAGTACGTTTGCGGGTGGGACGTATAATTGATGTTTACGTGAATAATACGTTATATTGAACCGTATTTATCAATTGATCCAATTGATCAATTGATGAAAACAATTGATCTATTGATGTTTACGTGAATAATACGTTATATTGAATCGTATCACCTCTACCGATAATAGTTCCACTGTTGTAGTCCTCCGATTTATTTTGAACTCTTCCTCCTACACTCTCCTTCCAGATGGTTACAACCCAAAATTTCTTATTCATAACACCAACGCGTTCAAAATCTCAGGGCATGCTTATCCGGTGAAGACATTTCTCTCCTCTTCCCCCACATCCTAACGCCCCACTTATTTACTATTGTTTCTTCCTGCTATTCTCCCACAGAATATATATCTGCGTTCTTAGATGATACCTCCAACCCTTCACTCGGTTGCTACCCTCAGATGTTAGAGGCACCTATCTCTTCCGTTTCAAATTGAATTCTACCATACTTTCCTTGGTCAACCCATCGTTATGGCAACCATAAATTTCATCTCTCTATACACTATACCTCATCATAGCAAGGAAATAGGTAGGGGAAATACTTTAGAGTAGTCTGTAGTGCATGATACATGTATGAACCCCTTAAATACTATAGATACTAACAATCAAGTTGCATGGGACAATATAGTTGCTAGTTTGCATGTTAGTAGTGCATGCTAGGTGATCTTCACCCCCTGCCACACACCCTCGCGGTGGCTTGCAGGGTGTCGTGTAGATGTAGATGTAAAAAATTCTTCAGTACAATCTATCTATATGCCACTTAATCGTAATTTCTCGTAAGGAAGACGCTGTATTTCTTAATTTCGTAGTGTCTGAAAGTAAAAAGTAAGCGTCTATCTGAAACGGAAGTCGAATTGGGGATTGTTCGTTTGGAATTTCATGAGTGACTGCTCGGAGGAAAGATAGAGATGAACTCGGATTTTAGTGTCTGGCAAAAATAATATTCCAGTTGATGCTGTTTTTCTAGATTTCAAAAAAGCTTTGACAAGGTGTCTCATAGCAAACTAATTTTGAAATTAAAATCTTATGGGCTAGACAATAAAATTATATCTTGGATAAGTGATTTTCTACATGATCGGGTTCAAAGGGCTGTTTTGGACGGTGTTTCCTCGCCGAAAATTGAAGTCACTTCGGGTGTCCCACAAGGTAGTGTGATAGGTCCACTCCTGTTCCTTCTGTACATTAATGATATCAGTAAGGTGGTAAAAAGTAAGCTTCGTCTATTTGCCGATGACGCAGTTGTGTACAGGGAAATTCTAAGCCCAAACGATAAGCAATATTTAAATGATGACCTACAACCAATCGAAAATTGGTGTGATACATGGCAGTTAGAATTAAACTTTAAAAAATGTGTAGTAATGAATTTTTGTAAAAAGAGTAGTTCTCCTCCTAGCACTTACAAAATAAGTAATAATGAAATAGCAAACGTGGAATTCATTAAATATCTTGGAATAAGACTGACACGTGATCTTTCCTGGGGTAAACATATACGTGAAATAATTGGTCAAGCTAATCGTAAACTGGGATTCATCAAAAGAGTATTGGGTAAATGTGACGATCATGTACGAGAAATCAGCTAATTTTCCCTTGTTAGACCTCATTTGGAATATGCTGCCAGTGTATGGGATCCCTACGAAATCGGTCTAAGTAATGAACTTGAACGTGTGCAGCGAAGATCGGCAAGATTTGTAAAGGGACCATACGATAATTATATTAGCGTAACCAGTCTATTAAATGAATTGAAATGGGAATCATTGTCAGATCGCAGGCTGAAATTTAGACTTAATCTCTTAAACAAATTCCAAGGCAATATTTTCAGTGATGATGTTAAAAATATCTTACGAACCCCAACTTACTATGGCAGACTGGACCATAATCATAAAGTTAGAGAAATTGATTGCCGAACTGACCGATTCAAAATGTCCTTTTTCCCTCGCACAATAAGAGATACGAATAACGGTAAATATGTCCTATCGGAGAGTAGCAATGAATAGCATTGGTAGCTGCATGTTGGTATGAGTACTTAAAGCTAACCCTACTAACAGAATGTTTTTGCATGTTTTCTTTGCAATTTCTATCTTTTTTTAAATAGTGTAGTTCTGACTACTATATTAATACTATTCCTTTTTTATGCATGATATTTAGTGCATGTTTGGTGAGCAATCACCCCCTGCCACACACCCTTGTGGTGGCTTGCAGGGTTTTATGTAGATAGATGTAGATGAATTAATTAAATAATTTACATAGGAGTCAATAGAAGTATTCGATTCTCATTTCAATACAAGTTTAAGGTACCTTGCGTATTTCTCTCTCTCGCGAGGCCCCCCGCGGCGGCCGCCGGGAACGCCATGTGTTAAATACGGCCCAGGGGTAGTGTGCCTGTTGTTGCTGAAATGAGTGCGATAAAAACGTATGCGTTCTCATTTGTGCCCTGATTTGTAAATCTGCGTCGCATAAAGCCACGATCAATATTTTACTAGAGATAACTGGTAAATTCGTTGAATCGGCCCAAAACTAATCGATAAACACAGAAAGGCCGTGTTTCTCAGCCATCATTTCTTTCCTCTTCGATCCTGTAAAATACCTGACCAATGCAAAAAAAATTCTCTCCACTTTTGAGCTCATACTGTAATTGCATGTTGAAAAAAATGTTATAATTTTGAAATATTTATTGTCCACATACAGCACAGTTGTTATTTGAGAGATGGTAAAAAATTTGATGATCGCACGCATAATATTGAAGTACCGCTTAACGTATTAATATTCTGTACACGAACAGAAAAAATGCAGCGTGGATAAGAAATAAGAAGATCGTATTGGGTTCACTCTATTTGTGGCTACCATATTGATTTATGAAAAACGAATGCCAAAATAGATACTTGTGTTTGAAATTGGCGGTGTCAAAATTCGTTAATCAGGTACGTTCACAGATGGGTACATCAGTGGAGTAGTGTACTGGAAAAAGCCACCCTCAGGGACGTATAACTGGTTGTCCTCATATGTGAAGACGGGCACGGAATAGGGTATACTCACGTTGGACGGCCTTCTCAAGACCATTCTGGCTAATCCTGCGATCCTCATGCACTTCACAAGTCACGTTTGAGCCAGCCAATAGAAATACCCATCGCGGAGTGGTAACAACATTATGTTTCCCCAAGTAAAACTTAATATGGGAGATTTTCTCCGTTGATAAAGCTCTCATCTTTTTGCTGGGATTCAAATCCAGTCCCTGGGGTGGAGACTCCAGTACTCTCCCGCCAAAATCTGACAAAACAAGAATGCGTGTCTCAATTTTAGAAAATTCAAAATAGATGTTTCTTCTCCTCCATTCCAAATTTCTGCTCCTGTTTGTACATAGCGCTGTGGACTTTGTTTCGCTTCAGTTTCTCGAGAAGGAAGCACGGCCTTCTCTGGAGGATCGCTAATGGAGTGGCCGGTGCATCACAGAACTGCACGTGGGGCTTTTGGAGCGCCATGTGTACGTCACAGACGAGGATTTCTCGAAAAACGCAAGAAACTGTGTGCTCAAAGCTGTCCTCGAGTGCAAAATCTGGGTCCTCGACTACGTCTTCGAGTGCTCCACGGATTTAGGCGAGGGAATCGTCTTCAATGAGGCTCTTGTGGATGCATAGGAACATAGGATTGAGGAATTAGTGGACGAACTTTGGGGCGAACCAATGAAGAGCATAACATTCTTCTAATATTGCGTGGGAGGGTACATAATTAATGAAAAGTGATGATGGTGAGGAGGAAGACAATGTTTTTTTGGCTCGGTCCAAGAATCGAAGTATGTCCCCAACACAGAAGAAATCGGCAAAGGATTTCTTCGTTTTCTGACTAAACTACTTCTATGGATAGAAAGGAACAACTTTTTAAGTCACCTTACAGAGACGATAGGAGATAGAGGACTTTGATGGACAGGAGCGTGCGAAAGGAAATTGTGAGAAATGAGTGGATGCAGGAAGGAGTTCGAAGACATATTCGATTTCTTCGTCGATTGGAGAGTTGAGTTTAGTGAAGTTGTGAAGAAATGCAGCGAGGGAGAACCGGATATCGTGCTTGAAAACATGGCTATATATGAATGCGATCTCGCTTTAAATTTCTTCCCAACGTGGGTGAATGAGGACGGAATGGAGAGAATGATATTCCCGCCGAGTGATGTATACGAGTTTTGGAATTTATTCCTCGCCTTGCGTGGGGTCCTTTGGAGAGGATGCCGTGAGGCGTCTGTGGGAATTCCTGAAGGAGAGACTCCGGACGCAGGAGAGGATGCAGTGATTCCTCCAGCAGAAACAATTCTGGAAATGGAATTCACTGTACGCAGCGTTCAACAATCGCAAGGACCCGAATGTGATTCACTTTGTGTGGGGGATGCACGGTGACTTATTTGGTGAAACAAAGAGAAGGGTACTGCTTTTTGGCAGCTTTGTTGGCGTGGATTATTCACGTTTCCTTAACCAAGATTCATTTTTTTTAATTCTTGCATGTTTTGAGGGCTGGCCATTTAGACACCTAGGAAGCGACTCGCTTGCTCCTCAGCAAGGATCTGAAGGGTGAACGCTACATCTTAAACTTTAAAGAAGACCTCACTCTCCCTACCGTGCTGGCCAGGGCGATTTTCAGATTCGAGGACCTACGACGCAATTTCAACCTCGACAAAGGGGACATGTTGAGAAACTTGAAGAGCGTGTACCAGATCGTCGATTCGAGCTGCTTCGATGACAATTTCTGTAATGAGTCAGATGTTTCCTTCCTCTCCAATGTCATCCCCGATGCTTTCGAGGAAATGAGATCCTCTCGACATCTCTGGATGGACCAGTCGCCTTTGCAGAAAATGGTGTGGCGTGGCTAAAACCTCATTGTATGTAAATGGAATGAAGAGAAAAAGGAATATGAAGAAGAGGAGACACCAATAGGCGCGCTTCAAATGAAGACATTATATGTGTTGATGCAGGGGCGAGTCGAGTTGGAGATGGAGTGCATTGGTGAAGAGGAATTGATGGTGAAGTTGGCCGAGGAGTGTTCCTGTCTTCCCTTCCATCCCTTCCTTCGGTGGAGGGCGAAGCCACTTTCACGAGTACGCACTTCTCCGCTCATCTCCTTAATTCCTTGTCTCCACTACTTCCCAAGGAAGAGTTGGCGAGATTACTTTTCTCTCGAAGTAGGGATTGCAGAACAGTCTTCCATTATGCACTGTTTGAGAAAGACGCAAGGGCCTTCTTCACGCTGTACGACGTCTCCCGTTGCCTGCTGGGGGAGGACGCTCTTTGGAGAGTGAATTCCCTCAGGGAGGTAGAAGGGAAACGGACTCTTTCAACATTACTGCTGTGGAAGCAGAAGAGAGGCCTCTTTCATGACCCAAAGAATTGCATCTCCGTGCATGCTCTCTCTCACTGTGTTTAAGAAAAGTTATCACGCATGCTCGAAAAGTAGTGCCCGAGTCAAACTTAATTTGTTCCATTTTGAGGGCGTATTTGTAGAGTTTCCAGAGAGAAAGAGAAAGGAACAGAAATGTCCTTTGTTTCCAGTTCTGAGTCATTGATCTTAGTCAAATATACTCACGACTGAGGAATAAAAGCAATCCGTTACTTTAGGATTTAGACTATAGCTGTCTCCAGAAAACTGTCTGAAAAAGAGTCAGTTAATGGTAAAATATATTATTCAGTACCGTTATCATGTACAAATGTTTTTATGACAGGTTTAATTATTAGCACAATTCGTTTGCCTCTTTCATCTAAAATTAATGATGGAATCCGTCTTGATAGTGTTCTCAATTACATCTCGTTCAAGTAAAATGCGAATAGAAGACCACGAAGGAAATTTCATTACTGTGATAACTTAAATATTTAATAAAAGTTAAGCAAATTTATTCACTGAGCAGGATAGGGGTGGAGAGGAAAGCCCAGTGCTTAGCTTTGTTATTTTCTTATCGGCAAATAAACCTCTCGATCTTAAATCGCAGCCCAACCAGACGAGCAATGTTCTTCACATCCAAGTCGGTAAAGGAGAATGTTTCAATTGATAAACCTCTCTTTTTTATTTAGGAATTCGAACCTTAGTTCACGGGCTTAGACTCTAGTGCCCTGTAGTTATCATTCTTCTCCAATCGCGATTACCGTAAACAATAATGTATTTAATTTGCAGAATATTTGAACGGGATTTCTGGTTTTTTCTAATGTTCACCTTCGTGTTCCTGATAGCGTGTTTATTTTCTTTCAGTGTCTGGAGGAAATAAGGAAAGAAACCTTTTCTTAAGGGCTGTCCTAGAGGGAAATATTGGTATCTTCAGTTACATATTCGTGTGATCCGGGGAGGAGTTGGGCGAAGGTATTGTCTTCAAAGAGATGCGCGTCGATGCAAAAAAATTGAAGATAAAATACAAAAGGAAATATCGCAATGAACGTATGAATGTCTTAACATTTGTCGGAGAACATGCCGAAGGCAATATTGAGAAGGATAATGAGGGCAGTGTGAATCCAAGAATAGTTCCCAACTATCCCTTCAAAGAAGTAGAAATCGGGACTAAGTCCTTTCATTTTCTGAATGAACTGCTGCTGTGGATATAAAGGAAAATGTCACCTTAAATGGATGATTGCAAGCGAAGGACTGTGGTGGATCGGTGCTAATAAAAGTAAACTTTGGGAAATGAGTGAATGCAGGAAGGGGTTACGGGACATCTTCCAGTTATTCATTGATCGGAGTGATGAGTTTAATGGTATTCATCTACATCTACATAATAGGAACCCTGAAAGCCACTACAAAGGTGTTTGGCAGGGAGTGATTTCTCACCAAACATGCACTACATATCATGCATAAAAAAGGAATAGTATTAATATACTAGTCAGAACTTAAATTATCTAAAAAAGATAGAAATTGCAATGCAAACATGCAAAAATATTATGTTAGTAAGGTTAGCTTTGAGTACTCATACCAACATGCAGCTACCAATGCTATCCATTGCTACTCTCCGATAGGACATATTTACCGTTATTCGTATATCTAATTGTTCGAGGGAAAAAGGACATTTTGAATCTGTCAATTCGGCAACAAATTTTTCTAATTTTATGATTATGGTCCAGTCTACCACAGTAACTAAGGGTTCGCCAAATACTTTTAACATCATCACTGAAAATATTGTCTTGGAATTTGTTCAAGAGATTAAGTCAAAATTTCAACCTGCGATCTGACAATGATTCCCATTTCAATTCATTTAATGTACCTATACACTACTATAATTATCGTATCGTCCATTTACAAATCTTGCCGATCTTCGCTGCACACGTTCAAGTTCGTTATTTTGACCGATTTCGTAGGGATCCCATACACTGGCAGCATATTCCAAATGAGGTCTTACAAGGGAAAAGTAGCTGATTTCTCGTACATGATCGTCACATTTACCCAATACTCTTTTGACGAATCCCAGTTTACGATTAAGTAAGTATTCATCTACATCTACGTATTACCCTGCAAGCCACCATAAAGGTGTGTGACAGGGGGTGAGCTCTCACCCAAAATGCACTACATATCATGCATAAAATTTGTAATTACGAATTGAAATAGCAACGCATACATGCAAAAACATGCTGTTAGTTGGGTTAGCTTTAAGTTCTTATACCAACATGCAGCTACCAATGTTATCCATTGCTCCACTCGTACTGGATACATTTACCGTTATTCATATCCCTAATAGTACAAGGAAAAAAGGACATTTTGAATCCGTCAGTTCGGCAATCAATTTCTCTAATTTTGTGATTATGGTCCAGTCTACCATAGTAAATTGGGGTCCGCAAAATATTTTTAACATCATCACTGAAAATACAGTCTTGGAATTTGTTTCAGAGATTAAGTATAAACTTCAACCTGCGATCTGACAATGATTCCCAATTTAATTAATTTAATAGACTGGTTACGCTAATAAGGTTATCATACCGTCCCTTTACAAATCTTGCCGATCTTCGCTGCACACGTTAGAGTTCGTTATTTAGACCGAAGTATTCTCACGAAGTATATCGAGGGCGAAAGGAGAAGTGTGGTTGCATGCATGGCAACATATGAATGCGACCTCCTTTTGAAATTCTTCTCAACATGTCTGGTTGAGGATGTGTTAGAGAGAATGCTTTTCTCACCGAGCGACAGAGATGAGTTCAGGAACATTCTTCTCGCCTAGCATGGCGTCCTTTTCAGAGGTGAAATAGAGGCCGCGCGGAGTCTGTGGGAATTCCTGAAGTGAAAACTTGGAACGCAGGAAAGGATGCAGCGAATTCTCTGGCAGAGGAATCTCTTGAATTTGAGAAGGCTCTCTGAACCATTTTACAACAGGAAGGACCCGAAATTAATTCACCTCGTTTGGAAAATGATTGGGAACCTATTCGGTTACGTAGAGAGGAAGAGATTGCTGTTTGAAAGCTTTGTTGGCATATTTAATTAACCACGACGGATTCTTCAATTTCTTGCTGGGACGCTTGCGGAGAGGCGAGTAGGATCCTGAGGAAACAACTCGATTGCTCCTCAGCGAGGACAAAAATGGTGAGAGGTACGTATATTGTCGAATTATTGGAATACTTTTCCTATTTCCCGTCCTACAAAGACGAATATCCCCCACCCTCCCCTCTTGGCCAGTGCCCTTTTCAGATTCCAAGACGTCCGGCGCAATTTCAATCTGGGCAAGGAAAACGTGATATAAATCCTGAAGAACTTAGAGAGGGAGAATGAGTGTGTCGCAAAGAGCTGCTTCGATCCAAGAGCAGGAATTAGTCACAAGCGCAAAGATAATCGCCAAATTAACGTAATTCTTATCAGATTCCTACTCTAGCGTTTGCTGGACTATTCTCTTCGTGCTAGTTACGCTCGTTTATGAATCGCATTCCTACGTCAATTAATTACAATTTAATTTGCAAATGAATTTCGCACACGACCAACGAGTTGTATTCTATTGCACATTAAGTAACAATTAATATAATTGTGATTTAAGTTTGGTATTTTGAATATTTGATATAAATATTAGTAGACTGCAATTCAAAATACTATATTTCGCCACCTACGTAGTAACAGGCGTGTGTGATCTCTACACATGAACCTCGGCAGTTGAAAATTCTTCTAAGACGACTGTGATAGGCAATGTGAAAACAGAACTATAAAATGAAATAATTTCGCCGTCACTCTAAATGTTTTTAATTGAAGAGTGCTCCAAATATTTGAAATAAGGCTTCATCAGGAAGCCAATAACGACCGTACTGCTGTATAAAACAGTTACCACGCAAATGCTAAACCAAGAAACTGCATCACTGAAGGAACCAAGACTCCAATGTATAAAGATTTTAATGTATACCTCAAATTGTTAACAGAAAAAACACATCGCATACAACGCTTTACAATATTTTAATGCCAAATAATAATACAGAAGAGTGTTACATTACAACAGTACATATAAAATTGACAACACCCTCATACTTTTTAAAAGGATAAATAAAATAAATGAGAAAAAAACTATTCAATCGCTGCAGAAAGGAAAATATATAATAAAATTTTATTAGAACAGGCTGGCAGAGCATCATATGCAAAGATATTGTGAAATATGTTACGAAAGACATTGATACTCGAGGCTAAAGTTGATACAATTTGAAAACTTGATCCTTTAATACTGAAAATGTATAATATTATCATTTTCGACAGGAGAAAAAATGCCGTTGAAATGATGTTAGGGCCATGGCAATCACATTGATGCAACTATATTACCAATTATTTATGAGAACCGGAAAATTCAACCAAAACCCTTACCATAAAAAAGAAACTGTACTTTTATATTATGAAACACTCTCCTTTCACATAATAAGTAACGAACGCACTTCACTTCACAACTTCCTGATCAGTGTCGTCGAAGGAAGTCCTCCGCCGGAGACGGGTAATATTTCATAGACCGGACAAGGGCTTCTTAAGTCTCTCAGTGGGAAATGGAAATGCTTAGAGCTGAAGATAGTGAAAAGAAAGGAACGAAAATAAATTCATAAAACACAAGCTACATGAAATAATCCTCTGAGTAAAATATGTCATATTTCATCGTGAGAAAACACGAATTATGCCAGAAGGTGCTGTAATAGTGACAGCTAAGAGACGACAATGTTGTCGTAGTGGGATTTCTAAGTCTAGCTCACGTACATAGAAAATTTTTCTATCCACTGGAAACCTATTGGGTACCTCAAATGCCAGTTGTACATCAAAGAGACATTACGTGAGCCTGATTTAAATTACCACATGAAAATAAGTTAAAGTTTCGGCTAATGAAGCATCTTCAGGCATGAATATCAAAATACTCATATTAAATATCATTGCAAAATTGTGACCTGACAACCAAAAAAATACACAAAAAATAAGCTTTAGCAATTATTTGACTGCATCCGATTACGATAGCGATTTTGCACATATTTGCTATGAAACAAAATCGGTGTAAGAATCAATCACAAAAGAACATTCGTACCGATGAAATCAAATACTCTTGTTGAAATAAATTCTTAGGTTATCATTATTTATGTCTCAGCCGGGAATCAGACACTAAATCGATGTTTTAAAATTGCAAACTCTCTACCATTCTTTCCTTATTCTCTACGTTTGGGGCACTTAATATACAAAATAAGAAAATACCAGTAAAAGTTGTGTAGAACGCCATGATTAAAAAAATTGGCCGTAATTCGTTCGGGACTATACATTCATCATATAATTTCATGACATTATCCTTCCCCTACCTGCTTTTAAATCTAAAGTCCCTACACCCCCTTGAAGATAATTACATTAAACTAAGAAATTAAAAATCAACTTATCATATGGATAGAGTTGCGTTTTCGGGGAAACACGTGCCATTGCCTTGGCTAGAAGTGTCCTCATGACGCGGTCTTGGTAGAAGGCAAGCAAAGAAGGAACCTGTCGCTGTAGTTTAGCTATTCCCGCCTCCCCTCCATCCCCGGCAATGATCGCTGCCACGGCCGATGTGAAGTGAGCTTCCTTCGCTAGCTGCGTCTCCTTCGACAGCGCCTCGACAATGTAAGAATCCAATTCCCCTCTATTTCTCCTGTTCTTCTCCTCCGCCTCCCCCAACGCCCTCTCCATTTGCTGCCTAGTGACATCACCACAGCCCCGCGCGTACGGCCGCCCTCCGTTCCCGAAAGCCAAGAAAAGCGAAATCTGCGCCAGCGCATCTGCGAGTTCCCCAAGGACCCACTCCTCGCCCCACCACGTGTCCCGCTCCCCTCCCACGTAAACCTTCACTTCCTCGAAGTCGGCGAACGATGCGTGACGACAGCCTTTTCTCTGCACTCCGTCGTGATCCCGGAACGTCGACTTTATTCTGCCGATGAAGCGTGAGTCGCAGTCAACCACCACAGACACTTTGCTCTGGCTTCTCAGGAACTTCAAAAGGGAAGACGTCTCTTCGCTCATCGAATACAGCCTCTCGTACCACCCTTGCACCTTTTTCAATTTCTCTTCGTTCGCGTTTAGGATACGAGTCATATTCATCAACTCATCGATGCACCGCGATCTTATCCTCACTTCTTCGCTCGGATTAGATGAACTGAAAGCTGCCTTAGTGACTACCGATGACGCCTTTGATCTTTCCATCGTTTTTTCCTTCCCTGGAAGCAACTCTCCTGCTATTGACGTCACAGAGCTTTCCAGGGTCGACAATAAGGTATCGCATGCCGACAGTTCTCTTTTGAGATCATTTAAGGTTCCGCGAATGGACGCTATCTCACGTGAAAAGAATTCACGTGTAACCATCCCACTCCTGACGGCATTGATGGACTCAATCTCCCGAGACAAACCGGATGTTATACACTTCAGTTCTTGAAGCACGACCACAATTCCATGATCCTTTGCAGCTGTTGAGTTTGAGGCACGGCCGCACACCGATTGGGCATTACGTTCCGCCGTTTCGCTCATGGCGACATGCATGGTGTCGTGATTGGAGGCTGTCTTCCGTGACAGAACAGACATTAAGTCCTGACGATCAGCAATCACACCTTCAGGAGAGTTACCACAGCCCACTATTGCATCATGTCGGGCATTGTCTCTTCCTATCCTCACCAGATGCACTAATTTATAAATCAACTGGCGGTCCTGGTCCTCAGGGTACTTCTCCGCCACACCCTGGGCCAACTCCACCACGCTGATACCCTCAATATCCCTGAGACCAGGGTCCGCACCCTTGCCCAGCAGTCCCTCTACCCAGTCCACCTTCCCCAACCCGACAGCGACGTGCAGAAGGGTCCTTTGCCTCAGTAATCTCACGTCCACGTCAGCCAAAGAGCTCAGTAGGTCCACGCAGTGTTCCAGTCGTGCAGTGGATAATGCAATGAATAGCCGCTCCTCCAGCTGGAATTCCTCGTTGCAAATACTAGTCGCCATGGCAGACGAATTGAGGACAGCCTATCAGCAGAACTCTGACCGAGCACTGTTTACCGTTTGGCCTTGGAGATGCCTCTGTTACACTGTTAGTGACAGATAACGGAGGAGAGCTGGTTATTTCGTGGGAGCTCTGAAATGAAAATATTAGCATGTTAGATCGTCAAAAAGTTAAGTTTTTAGAAATATGTATCTTGTATCAAACACTTATACCCATTTTGGCTTTTGCATTACTTAAAAAAATTCCCTTGAAACATACAAAAGTGAGAAAACTGATCAGAATTTATACATCTGCATCATCGAAACTACCAGTAATTCAGAGCAAGTGTGTGTGGCAGGGGGTGAATATCACCATACATGAAACCATTGAGATTCAATTAGGCTACTTCAAGGAAAGAGGCTAGATAATGTGATGATATACAGCTGGATGGTTAATATATACATAAATCATTTAATTGTATGTTTAAGTGATAGTTACACCTAAGGACTATGTAGTACAGCGTAGTGTGGCAGCGTAGCTGTCTATCTCTGATCACACATAATTCATTCGTATCCGAAAGCATATACTGACTACACATATGGTTAACCTCCTGCCACACACCATAGCGTATCTCAGAGTATTGCTCTCTCAGAGTATTGCAGAGTATGATGGACCTACGTTTTATTAAGGCGGTAATCGATACCGATTTGTTCGACCGTTAATCACCGGACGCGGTGATCAATCGGAATCAATCGAAAAGTTTAAACCCAGGCTTAGTGTATCTATGGGTCCGATAACTAGATTTCTTGGTAACAAGACTAGAAGGTAGAATGAAATATGCAAAACTCCATCTCAACATGATGCTGCTAGCTGAAGGTAAAACAACACTATCAAATTTTAATCAAAACGTTGGAGGAGTAGTGCATACTTATTCAAAGACCAAACTACAATTTTTCCCTTTGTATATTAATAATTAATATATGAAAAGAGAAACAAATTTTAAAGCGGTACCAACATGCTGGAAAAACTTTAATCATTCGCGCATCTTTTAGTTGGATATCCAACATGTTGTTCTTATGGATTATAAATACTCAGTAGAATGAGTATGCGTGAAGATTGTGAGATGAAACGAATAATGATCAATGAAGGGATTTCTAACATATTAAGATGGACATGTAGGTAGTGTATTTTTTTGAAACCTCAATAATTATGAAGGAGATTTTATCACTCGAATATCGAAAGGGTTGGAGATTCTTGAGTGGAAGATATTTGACAATATTTACGTTGATTTATGAATACAAATATTGCGACCTGGAGGCTCACTCTTCAATTTAATTCACCTACCACATATTTAAATTATCAGGGCAGACAATGGAAGCAAAAATTATAACAGGTAATCTTTCAAAGGTAGGAAGATACTTGAAATCGTTTTACCCACACAGTTAAGAAACGATTGAAATGGAAAACCAGGAAAATTCTTCACAAATATTTCTCACCACTCTTCAATATTAAAGAAACTATTTCTCTTTTAATAATGCCATCTTAACATGTTTTTATCTCCTCCCACGTGCCACGCATTGAGATGCGTTGGAAAAAAGTTGGTCAACGGCAATGGCTCGAAGCAGCAAACGTGCGTAGTATGAGTAAGTTTAATTTAAGTCTTGGTTAAGGTTTCCTCACTCGTATTGTGAAGAAGATTTTGTACGAGAAATCAGATACTTTTCCTTTGTAAGACCTCATTTAGAATATGCTGCCAGTGTATGGCCTACGAAATCGGTGTAAATAATGAACTTGAACGTGTGCAGCAAGATTTGTAAAGGTACGATAATTATATTAGCGTAACTAGTCTATTAAAAGAATTAAAATGGGAATCATAGTCAGATTACACGTTGAAATTAGACTTCATCTCCTAAACAAATTTCAAGACCATATTTTCAGTGATGATGTTGAAAATATTTTGCGAACCCCAACTTACTATGGCAGACTGGACCATAATCACAAAATTAGAGAAATTGATTGCCGAACTCACCGATTCAAAATGTCCTTTTTCCCTCATGCAACTAGAGATACAAATAACGGTAAATATGTCCAATCGGAGAGTAGCAATGGATAGCATTGGTAGCTGCATGTTGGTATGAGTACTTAAAGCTAACCCTACTAACAGAATGTTTTTGCATGTTTGCTTTGCAATTTCTATGTTTTTTAAATAGTGAAGTTCTGACTACTATATTAATAATATTCCTTTTTTTGCATGATATGTAGTGCATGTTTGGTGAGAAACCACCACCTGCCACACACCTTTGTGGTGGCTTGCAGGGTATTATGTAGATGTAGATGAACTACTGTCATATTTAGAATAAAACAACTACATGGAAATAACAAATAATGGCGAAGTTTTCTAAAAACCATTAGAAAAAGTTGGTTACTGTGTATTTTAAACTCAGGCTTTGTATGTGTTGTGTTATGAAATGAGTGACCTGAATCCATGTAGATACTTAACTAACTGAGCATTACGGACGATCGACGAATTTATTTGATGCTTCCAGTTATGAAAGAGAATATCCACTTAAAACCGAATCAAGTAATGGAAAACAAAGACCTGCTTTCACTATGTTTCTTTGTCTCACAACAAGTCATGATAAAGACAAGGAACAGCAGTTGGTGCATGACGGATGTAACATGGTAATCAAACACGATATAGATTAGCATGGTTAGCTATAGTCAAAACCATTGCCAATGTAACTGAACAGTACACATATTAAGTACACAGATTGTACAACTCTTTGATAGTAAAGTCCCTTGGCATAGAAAAGAGTGTTGCATCCGTAAATGCATTAAAGATAGGTTAATTCATATAACATACAGGTTATATTCAGCTGCAAGTTCCATCCGTTTAAGAAACTCGAAAGGAGAAAAATATGCTGTGTGCTACATTGTGTTCTGCTTGGATGTAATTATCGCCGAGCAACTCTCCTTGTTTGTTCGTAATGTTTATGCTAGGGAACATGTCACGGGAGTCGTTACTTACCTGAATAAACCCACGTCACCGAGTAGCAGAGCAAAATCTTCGAGGTAACACGCTCAAGAGGAATACATGAATCTCCAGAAGGCTCCACTCCGTAAAATCGGGTCAAATTGTTCTTTCTACAATCGATAAGGAACATTGATTAGAACAAACCTAGATTCCTCTGAAGATTGCGTTTGGAATGAAATATTCAGAACTACAACATCACATTTTCACAAAGCATGGAAAAATGAAAATTCTTGCATAATAGAATTGGTGTTTTCAAAGTGGGTTGTCTTTGTTGCAACTCTTCTTTCCCCCGCCACACACCGTTCTACATAATCTACATAATACCCTGAAAGCCACCATAAAGGTGTGTGGCCACCGTTATGGTGGCTTGCAGAGTATTGTGTGGACGTAGCTATACCAGTTTTATGGTTTACCCTCAAATGTAACCGCAACAAATTAAATATACTCCACAAACCACTACTTACATGACTTCCGGATACTTCTCCTCGTTAGAAGCAAGCGAGGCGCAGCGATGAAGATCAAATTCTCGTGAAGACACAGGAATCTATAGCACTTCAAATCTTAGACTCACGGGATCCGATTGCAGAATGAGTAAAGGGTCGCAAGCTGTTAGTTTTTACTCCGAATCGTCAGATGGCCTTGCAATCGGTGTCATATATTGCACTTCCCTCGACCAATTGGAATCCTCTCCCCTTCTCTATCCACTAACACCTCATTCCAAGGGTCTTGGGCACTCACCCCCACCAGAACAGGTAGTTCATCCGACTGCCATGCGACACCAGGCCATATGACTCACAACGTCAACAGCAGCAATGCGTCTAAAGGGATTATTTTGTGACCTGTTTTACGACAACTTACTGCGACCCTCTTGGACTCCTATGACAAGACGATAGCCCCCGTACATCTACATATCGTCGGTGGATTCCTGAAATATACTATGTGCTAAATATAAAATTTTACTGGAGGCATTGTTGAAAAGTATTGAAATACTCTTTTTTATATTAATTATACAAATATAATATTTTTAACTATATGTTTTAACACAATTATATCACATCGTAGTTTTATATGTAGATGCACGTTAACGAGACAAGCATTTTGATAACAATAACTCAATTTTGTCATTTTGGTTACATACATCTACATATAACTCTGCTAGGCATCATAAAGGTGTGTGGCAGGGGGTGAATCCTCACCAAACATGCACTGCATATCATGCATAAAATAGGATTAATAGTAATATATTTCATGAAGATATTAATTATAATACATGGTAGGTTTCATGAATCAACCGAAGACATACCTACGCATTGCCCTGCAAGCCACCGCTAGGGTGTGCGACAGGGGGGGAAGATGGCTTCAAGAAAAGATCATGTGCAACTCAACTTGCACTCTTTTCTCACGATATTTTACCTTCTGGCCAAAAAAATATTCCAGCAGATGATATATTACTAGATTTCAAGAAAACTGTTGACTTGTTGTCTTGTAGCAAACTCATTTTTAAATTGTTGAGCGTGAGTTTTCACAGCGTGGAGAATTTCCAGTTTTCTCTTTCGGCAGCCGCCGCGTTTGGAGCTTTGTCTTCCGAGCCTTCGCGTCCATTGCAGGCCGAACCATCAGGGTGAGATACCGAAGGTAAGTTATTTGGGAGACATGCCCACCTCCCTTAACCTTATTTGCAATTTTGCAATTGTCTCTCGTATCCCTGCCTTCACCGCTTGCGTCAAAAGTTGATTACTCACCTTGGACCCTGGGTGTTTTGGAGGGCATTCCCATTGCGGGTGGTGGACGAAGAATCCTCTTCCATGCGGCGTTCAGTTTAATGCCTTAGTCAAGGTAGAGGTCAGTCGCCCTTTTTTCTATTTCGACTGCTTCCCGTATTAATCTTGGGTATTGGTGCGGTTCTTTCGCTATTACCCGTGTCTTGTCTTATAAAATACTATGCATCTACATCTACATCTACGTAATACCCTGCAAGCCACCATAAAGGTGTGTGGCAGGGATTAGACTCTCACCAAACATGCACTTCATATCATGCATAAAAAGGATTAGTACTTGTATAGGCACTGTTCAAAACTACGCTATTTAAAAAAGATAAAAATAGCAAAGCATACATGCAAAAACATGCTGTTACTTGGGTTAGCTTTAAGTCCTTATACCAACATGCAGCTACCAATGTTATCCATTGCTACACTCGTACTGGATATATTTACCGTTATTCATATCCCTAATAGTACGAGGAAAAAAGGACATTTTGAATATGACAGTTTGGCAATCAATATCTCTAATTTTGCTTGACTCTAACTATTCTTGAACCTCCAGAGGCTGCGTGTTCGGAGCAGCAGCAGACTAACAGCATTTTTTGTATGTTTGCTTTGTTATTTATATCTAATCCTTTAAGTCATGTAGTTCAGACTAGAATATAATTACTATTCCTTTTTATATGTTATATCTTGTGCAGGTATCCTTTATTTTCACACCCTGCTACACACCGTTATAGTGGTTTTCAGCATATTGAGTGGATGTAGATATTAGACGAACAATTGATAAAACGTATACTATCAGTGGAGAGACGCAGTCAGAGAACAATGACTCTCAAACTAGCAATCGATAAACAACCCTTCTAGAATAATGTTTTAACTTACGCCCCTCAAACACAAGTGTGGAGAAAAGCCAGTGCTGGCAAGAGCTGCAAGAGGTTCTTCAATGAGTATCTACCTCCGAAAGCGGGATCGCAGCGGGAAATATAAATGGTAACGTTGGTAGTCAGCCCCCAGCGGGAATCCATAGCTAGTCCATAGCAAATATGGTTAAATCTACATATACCTCTACGCAATTTCATGCAAGCCACAGCGAGAGTGTGTGGCAGGAGGTGAAGATCACCACGCATGCACTTTTGAAATGCAAACAAGCTACTACAGGGTCTCATACAACTAGGTATCTACATCTACATCTACATAATACCCTGCAAGCCACCATAAAGGTGTGTGGCAGGGGGTGAACTCTCACTAAACATGCACTACATATCAAGCATAAAAATTGTACTTAAAATAGCAAAGCATACATGCATAAACATGCTGTTAGTTGGGTTAGCTTTAAGTCCTTATACCAACATGCAGCTACGAATGTTATCCATTGTTCCACTCGCACTGGATACATTTACCGTTATTCATATCCCTAATAGTACGAGGAAAAAAGGACATTTTGAATCTGTCAGTACGGCAATCAATTTCTCTAATTTCGTGATTATGGTCCAGTCAACCATAGTAAATTGCGGTCCGCAAAATATTTTTAACATCAGCACTGGAAATATTATCTAGGAAATTATTTAAGTGATTAAGTCTAAATTTCAAACTGCGATCTGACATTGATTCCCAATTTCATTAATTTAATAGACTGGTTACGGTAATATAGTTATCGTACCGTTCCTTTACATATCTTACCGATGTTCTCTGCACACGTTCAAGTTCATTATTTAGACCGATTTCGTAGGGATCCCATACACTGGAAGCATATTCCAAATGAAGTCTTACAAGGGAAAAGTAGCAGATTTCTCGTACATGATCGTAACATTTACTCAGTACTCTTTTCATGACTCCCAGTTTACGATTACCCTCACCCATTATTACAAGTATGTGTTTACCCCAGAAAAGATCATGTGTCATTCTTATTCCAAGATATTTAATAGATTCCACGTTTGTTTATTCATTATTAGTTATTTTGTAAGTGCTAGGAGGAGAGCTATTCTTATACTCCCTGTATACTACTGCGTCATCAGCGAACAGACGAAGCTTACTTTTTACCACCTTATGGATATCATTTATATACAAAAGGAATAGGAATGGACCTATCACACTACCTTGTGGGACACCCAAATTTAATGTGACTTTAATTTCCGGTGAGGTAACACCGTCCAAAACAACTCTTTGCACCCGCTCATGCAGGAAATCAATTATCCATGATTTACTGTTACTGTCTATGCCATAATATTTTTATTTCAAGATTAGTTTGCTAAGAGACACCTTCTCAAAAGCATTTTTGAAATCGAGAAATATAGCATCCACTGGAATATTATTTTCGCCAGAAACTAAAATATCGTCAGAAAAGAGAGCAAGTTGAGTTTTACATGATCTTCTCTTCCGGAAGCCATTCAGAACATTGGAAAATAAATTCTGGCTGTACAGGAGTCCCATGACTGAACTGACAATTATATATTATATTATACCTTGCATGAAATGGATGTGAGGGATATAGGTCTGTAGTTATAACAGGTCCTACAGGCCCTGCATGCCTAATTACTGGACGTGTTGGATTACCAAAAGGCCAGATTACTGATATTGTACTGTATATTTATAATTAGTACCATTTAAATCCTAGGATTGGTTTACTGCAGCTCTTCACTCCTCCCTGTTTCATGCCTATCCCTTCACCTCCCTATAGTTCTTATTCCACAGATTCTTCTTCAGTTGTTCTAAGTATTTGTCCATCTGTTGTCCTCGTGGCACTTTCCCTTTGATTTTCCCTCTATTATGTTTCACACATATTTTGTCTCAGGCCCAAGCCATCATGTTCTCTTTTAGCGTATGGTGCTCCATAGTCTCTTTCTTTCTTCTGCTCTTAAAATAAGTAGGTATTTAAATGAAATGATAGCATTAAGGTGGGAAACTCCTGATAAAAAACATACATGTAATTTAATGCTGTATTTCCCATGAATTGGCTTCTGATGGGATGTTTTAGTAATTATAATGTAAAGCTAGGGAACTCTCACTGATAGAGAGTTGACGATTGCACACATTAATTTGAAGTATGAATAAATGCAATGATCATACATTGGTGTAAATAAATTAATATAAATTAGCTTAGTGAACATTTTTACTAATATTCCCATGTGGTGTGGAATATACCCATTCTATGTGATAATTTTTTTGCACCTGTTTCATGGTGAAAGGTAAATATTTTTGCCTCATCCATTGTTGACTCTTACAAGGTCTCATATGTTTCAGTGGCGAATGGTCTATTAGATGCCATCTGCAGTGCATGTGCTTGGGCACGATTGGAATAACTTAAATTTAAACAAACACCTATAAACACTTGTTTTGATCATTTGACAATGCTAGGAGAAATGACTTCAGCTACAGTTTATTAACATTATTAATGATATTGAAATAATTAATCACACTTCTAAAAATAATGTGATTTATTTTCTATAAAGTTTATGGGCCTAAATCCTGATAATATCTAATGCTAGTTATTTGGAGTAACAGTGCTAATTAGTAGTAAATCTACGGATAGCTGATTAAGGGGATCATCATAATGTAAAGCCTAGGTATTAGCGCACTGAGCATTTTTGGAAAAGTTTAAGATACGTCGATAGATAGTCTACTTTGGTGAGAAGTTTGTGCAGCCTTCTTTTACAATTTTGGGCTACAATTTTTTTTATTAGATGCAACAAGGGCACGATTCCCAGAGATCACCACAGCAGCATTTGGAGCAGTGATCAATAGCAAGGCTGCAGAGATCCGCCATCAGATGAAGAGGGGGCAGAAAGATAGCTGAATGTTTTGTGTAATTTGTATAATGTTTTGTAATGTTTGTAAATGTTTTGTGTAGTCTGTATAATGTTTTGTAATGTCTGTAAATGTTCTATGAGCGATTATTTAAATAAAAAATGTGAATATCCATCCATGTTTATTTCTTTCATAGGTTCTGAACCCCATGGGTATATTTGATGTGTCCACCGAATAGGCAAGTAATAGTAGCCAATAGCTGCCAATATATGTCCTATGTGAGGCTACATAATATTTCCGTATATGGTTCCATATAATGTACCATATATCATTGAATATATTCACCATACATTGGTCCATATATTCATCAGGTATAGGTCCATATATTATTCCATATAATTACCATATATTGCTCCATTTATTCACCATATATTGCTCCATATATTCACCATATATTGCTCCATATATACATATATGTCTAATATATTCAATTGGGCCAATTTTTAATAGAATCCATATATGTATCCATATATGGCATATAAATCGTGACAGGTATTGCTGTCCATATATGTTCCATATATGGCGCTTTAGTGTGGGATATAGATGGCTACTTTCTATCACCACTTTTAAAAATGGGTGTTACATCGGCTGCTTTTCAGTCCATCAGTCCAACATTACAACAACTAATAAAAGAACAAACCAGAAGAAACAACATTCTAGACTAATTCGCAACAAATATACCCGAATGAGTTATAAATGTATCTACAGACAGGAATTAGTGATCATAAAATAGTGCATGCGAAATTTAATGTAGGCGTTAAAAATTATCATAAACCAAGGAGGAGGGTATACTTATATGGCAAAGCTAATTAACAAAGGTATGAAAGAAGAATTAAGGGAACCGTTTAATGTATTTAACGAACAAAGAAAAGGATTAGACAAGGAGGATTCGTGGAGAGAGATTCTTGAGGCCACCCGTAAAGCAGTTCATAAATACATACCAAGTAAATTATAATACAGTGTCAAGGAGGTGTAACGCGGAGGTTAGGAAATCACTAAAGTGACAAAGGGTATGCCAGGCTAGGATGAAAAATGAAGGACAGGGTCTATCGGTAGAGGAAAAACAAGAGATAGTTAAAAATTATAAAAAAATCTAGAGCATTGGCAAGGAAATCGTGTCGGCAAGCGTTATCACATTTCAAGAGAACGATGATAGGAGAGTATTTAGATAGCAATCCTAAAGCATTTTGGTCATATATGAGAGAGCTTCAGGGAAATAGGTCCACAGTACACACACATAAAAACGATAAAGGAATTGGAGTCGCTAGCAATGTAGAAAAAGCCAATTCTTAAAACACCTTCTTCCAAAGCGTATTCAACTCATCGTCACACAACGCAGTGGAACCACCGCTAAAACATTCAGTGAGCAAATGTCCAAATTAAAAATTTCATGCCACGGAATAGAGCGCAGTTAAAAAACATTAGTAAAAATAAATCACCAGGTCCCGATCAAATTCCTTCCCGAGTATATAAAACATTAGATTTTGAAATAGCCCACTACCTAAAAATAATATTCAATAAAACACTAAAGAACCGCAGTGTACGCAATAGGTCAATATTAACTTATGCGACTGCAAATTAATAAACGGAACATTTGGATAGTCAGGAATTGCTCATAAACAGCCAACATGGGTTCTGGTAAGGTAGATCTTGCGAGACACAATTAGCTTTATTCGTACACGATATTTTAGTCAACGGCGAAAACAGTACTGAAATTCATGCGATAGATTTAAGATTTTAAAAAGGCATTAGATAAAGTTCTGCATGGTAAATTTATCTTGAAGTTAGAAAGTTTTGGTATAAATAAAGACGTTGTTTGTTGGGTAAAAAATTCTTAAGTGGGCGAGAGCAGAGGGTTGTCATAGATGGTATCATGTCGGACACATTCAAAGTGACATCGGGAGTTCCCCAGGGTAGCGTAGCAGGTCCGCTTCTATTTCTTTTATACATAAACGATTTGGGTACCGTATTTATTGGTAAGATTAGACTTTTTGCAGACAATACTGTAATGCATAGGAGTACATCAAAAGAAGTAGAAGACATGAAATCACTTAGCCAAGATTTAGATGCAATTAAAGGGTGGTGCGACAAATGGCAGTTAGAACTTTACCTTAAAAATGTGTAGCTATAACATTTTTGGAGGAGGAATAATTCCATAGAGCAATCCTATAAAGTTAGTAACATGAAGATCGAAAACGTTGAAACCATAAGATATTTAGGTGTAAAAATCACTAAGGTTTTGTCGTGGAGGAGACACATAAGGGAAATATGCGGCCACACGAAAGAAAGCTAGGATTTATTAAAAGAGTACTTAAGAAATGTGATGAGAAGACAAAAGAGCGATGCTATTTTTCACTAGTTAGGCCCCGTACACGATAGAGATACTTTTTATGAGGTGGTGAAATTCAGCTACTTTATTTCTTAAACTACGACAATTCACTACTATCACTGAAAATCTTTCTCACAATCTGTTTCTCTCTTGGTGCTCTCGTCCAACTAAAATTTTCCTCGATAATTTTTTAACGAACCTACTATTTGATCTGTCTATTATCTTTGTTGATTTATTATGTTCGTCCTTTTTCTCTGTCCTATTCTTACCTTCTAAAACTATTCTGCATGTTCTGTCAAATTATTCCACGATTTTCCCCCGCTGATTGACCTGCATTCTAGGCTAACACCTAAGCTAAACCCTACGTGTAAGCTCCAGTATCCTACTCGCTACGCTAGACGATGCCTCGTCTAAAGTGGACACTCGAGTGATTCAGGGGCACCTAACACGTTTCCAGCTCCGGCCCGAGGTACAATAACTCAGCTCCCTTGCTACCAGACCAGCGGACCTACCAGAGGTAACAACATACTACACTTATTAGCAACAAATATACCCGAAAGAGTTCTAAATACAGTTACAGACATAGGAATTAGTTATCATAAAATAGTGCATGCGAAATTTACTGTAGGCGTTGAAAGACGTTATAAAGCAAGGAGGAGGGTATACTTATTTGGCAAGGCTAATTACGACGGTATGAAAGAGGAATTATGGGAAGCGTTTAATGTATTTAGCGAACAAAGCAAAGGATTAAATACAGAGGATTCGTGGAGAGAATTTCTTGAGGTCACCCGTAACGCAGTTTATAAATACATACCAAGTAAATATATTCGTGATAATACAGAGCCAAGGTGGTATAACGCGGAGGTTAGGAAATCACTAAGGCGACAAAGGGTATGCCACGCTATGATGAAAAATGCAGGACGGGGTCTATCGGTAGAGGAAAACAATAAGCTAGTTCCAAACTATAAAAAATTGAGAGCATTAGCAAGGAAATCTTGTCGGAAAGCGTTATCACATTTCAAGAGCAAGATGTTAGGCCAATATTTAAAAAGCAATCCTAAAGCGTTTTGGTCATATGTGAGAGAGCTTCAGGGACATATGTCAACAGTTCACACACTTAAATCTACATCTACATAATATCCTGCAAGCCACAATAAATGTGTGTGGCAGGGGTTGAAGTCTCACAAAACGTGCACTATATAACATGAATAAAAAAGGATTATTACTTGTATAGGGAACTGTACTGTTCATTACTACGCTATTAAAAAAAAACAAAAATAGCGAAGCATATATGCAAAAACATTCTGTTAGTTAGTTAGCTTTAGGTCATTATACCGACATGCAGCTACCAATGTTATCCATTATTACATTCGTACTGGATATATTTACCGTTATTCATATCCCCAATAGTACGAGGAAAAAAGGCCATTTTGAATCTGTCAGATGGGAAATCAATTTCTCTAATATTGTGATTATGGTCCAGTCTACCATAGTAAGTTTGGGTCCTCAAAATATTTTTACATGATCACTGAAATATATAATCTTGGAATTTATTTGAGAGATTAGGTCTAAATTTCAACTTGCGATTTGCCAATGATTCCCAATTTCATTCATTTAATAGACTGGTTACGGTAATACGGTTATCATACCGTCCCTTTATATAACTTGCCGATCTTCGCTGCACTAGTTCAAGTTCGTTATTTAAAAACTTAAAAACGATAGTTGAATCAGAGTCACCAGCAGTGTAGAAAAAGCCAACACTTTAAACACCTTCTTCCAAAGTGTATTCAACTCATCGTCACAAAACGCAGTGGAATCACCGCCGAACACTTTCAGTGAGCAAATGCCCGAAATAAACATTTCATGTCGAGGAATAGAGCAGCAGTTAAAAAGCATAAGTAAAAACAAATCACCAGGTCCCGATCAAATTCCTTCCAGAGTATATAAAACATTAGCTTCTGAAATAGCCCCCTATCTAGAAATAATATTCAATAAAACACTAAAGAACCGCACAGTACCCAAGGATTGGAAAGTAGCTAACATTACACCTATATTTAAAAGCGGTGATAGGGGAGAACCTAGTAACTACAGACCCATTTCACTCACGTCAATCTCTTGTAAGATATTTGAGCACATAGTAGTCAGTTCGATCATGGGGCATTTGGATAGTCAGGGATTACTCATAAACAGGGTTCCGGAAAGGTAGATCTTGCGAGAACCAATTATATTTATTCGTACACGATATTTTGTCAAAGGCGAAAACAGTACTCAAGGTGATGCGATATATTATGATTTTAAAAAGGCTTTCGATAAAGTTCCTCATGACAAATTAATCTTGAAGTTAGAGAGTTTTGGTATACATAAAGACGTTGTACGTTGGGTATTTATATCTACGACATACCCGGCAAATCACCTCTAGCGTGTGTGGCAGGGGGTGCATCCACACCAGGAACATTGACACAACAAACAAAGGTGAACACTACAAAACAAAAATTACACCTTTAGAAGTAATTAGGGAAAAAAAGAAGAAAAACTACTAAATCCCAATCATGCAGGACACACCACAATACCATGCATGCCTTGAAACCCGACACCTCATAGATACTCATGCATGCAAAAAAAAGAATTGGATGCAAGTCACACGTTCATTTGAACATACAGGTAATAAAAAATTCTATCGACCTACTCTGAATATCACCTCTAAAATTATTACCGATTTAAGCAATGTTTAACGTTCTGATCTCGAATCGTACGCGGAAAAAATGACATTTTAAACCTGTCAGTCCTGCAATATATCTCCTTAATATTACTAGAATTATTGAGTCTCCCATCTACATCTACATCTAAACGATACCCTGCAAGCCACCGCGAGGGTGTGTGGCAGGGGGTGAAGATCACCAGGCATGCACTACTAACATGCAAACTAGCAACTATATTGTCCCATGCAAAGTGATTGTTGGTGTCTAGAGCATTTAAGGGGTAAGACAAGCATCATGCACTACGTAATACTCTAAAACATTCCCCTACCTATCCCTTTCCTATGCTGCCTATTCTGTTCTCTTATAGTACGGGGGAAAAATGCCAATTTGAATCTATCTGTACGACAATCCATCTCTCTAATCTTATTTATCTAGTCGAATCTAGCATAATACGCTGGTGTTTTTAATATGTGCCTAACATCTTCAGGAAAGCTATCCAAATGAAATTTCTCAAAAATATTTAATCTAAACTTTAACCTACGCTCTGATAATGATTCCCACCCTAATTCTTGTATAAATTCTGATACACAACTCAACCTATCATAACACCTTTTGACGAACCTAGCTGCTCTGCGCTGTACCGTGTCTGTATCTCTCATCAAACCTAATTCATTAGGATCCCATACACTGGCTACATACTGAAGGTGGGGCCTAACTAGTGAAAAATATCATCGCTCTTTAGTCTTCCAATGACATTTCCCAAGTACTCTTTTTATAAATCCTAGCTTTCTCTTCGCTCGGCCGCATATTTCCCGGATGTATCTACCCCACGATAAATCTTTAGTGATTGTTACACCTAAATATCTTACGGTTTCAACGTTTACGATCTTCGTGTTATTAATTCCATAGGATAGCTCTATCGAATTATTCCTCCTCCAAAAATTGATAGCTACACACTTTTTAAGATTAAGTTCTAACTGCCATTTGTCTCGCCACTCTTGAATTGCATCTAAATTCTTGCTAAGTGATTTCCTGTTCTCTTCATTTGATATACTCCTGTACACCACCACATCGTCTGCAAAAAGTCTAAGGTTACTACGAACTACGGTACCCAAATCGTTTATGCATAAAAGATATAGAAGCGGACCTACTACGCTACCCTGGGGAACTCCCGATGTGATTCGATTGTGTCCAAAATGATACCATTTATGACATCCTTCTGCTCTCACCCACTTAAGAATTCTTTTACCCAACATACAACGTCTTTATTTTTACTAAAACTCTCTAACTTCAAGAACAATTTGTCATGAGGAACTTTATCGAAAGCCTTTTTAAAATCTAAAAATATCGCATCAACTTCAGTACTGCTTTCGCGGTGGACTAAAATATCGCGTACGAATAAAGCTAATTGTGTCTCGCAAGATCTACCTGTCCGGAACCCATGCTGGCTGTTTATGAGTAATCCCCGACTATCCAAATGCCCCATGATCGAACTGACTACTATGTGATAAAATATGTTTCAAGAGATTGACGTGAGTGAAATGGGTCTGTAGTTACTAGGTTCTTCCCTATCACCGCTTCTAAATATAGGTGTAATGTTAGCTACTTTCCAATCTTTGGGTACTGTGTGATTCTTTAGTGTTCTATTGAATATTATTTCTAGATAGGGGGCTATTTCAGAAGCTAATGTTTTATATACTCTGGAAGGAATTTGATCGGGACCTGGTGATTTGTTTTTACTTATGCTTTTTAACTGTTGCTCTATTCCGCGACATGAAATGTTTATTTCGGGCATTTGCTTAATTCCTCTTTCATACCGTTGTAATTTGCCTTGCCAAATAAGAATACCCTCCTCCTTGGTTTATAATGTCTTTCAACGCCTACAATAAATTTCGCATGCACTATTTTATGATCACTAATTCCTGTGTCTGTAATTGTATTTAGAACTCTTTCGGGTATATTTGTTGCTAATAGGTCTAGAATGTTGTTTCCCCTGGTCGGTTCTGTTACTAGCTGTTGCAAAGATTGTGACGTAAAGGTGTTCAACGGTGATTCGCAATGTTCCTTATTCTTACCTCCTGTTATGAAACTACACGTATTCCAATCTATCGAAGGGAGATTGAAATCTCTTCCTACTTTGATTCCTCTATCCTCGTTCGGAGAAAGTAATGTGGATATCTCTGACTCTAGTTCCATTAAAGAGTTGACGTCTGCGTCCGGTGGCCTGTAATATGCACCTACATATATCTTTTTTCTGTTACTGCTTTTACTTTTATCGGAACACCAAATACTTTCTAAATTTCGCTCTGAAATAAGTTCTCTTCTACTGACATACGGGTCCTTTACAGCTATAAATACTCCTCCTCCGGTTCTGCTTACTCTACCCTTTCTGTACACGGTGATACAACTCGAGAATACTTCATAATCTGATATGTCCTTGGAAAGTCAGCTCTCTGTACCTACATCTACATCTACATAATACCCTGCAAGCCACCACGAGGGTGTGTGGCAGGGGGTGATTTCTCACCAAACATGCACTACATATCATGCATTAAAAAGGAATAGTATTAATATAGTAGTCAGAACAACACTATTTAAAAAAAAGATACAAATTGCTAAGCAAACATGCAAAAACATTCTGTTAGAAGGGTTAGCTTTAAGTACTCATACCAACATGCAGCTATTAATGCTGTTCATTGCTACTCTCTGATAGGACATATTTATCGTTATTCGTATCTCTAATTGTTCGATTATTCGTTCGTTCGTTATTCATTACCTATCAGAGAATATAATTGCTACCAATAAAACATGCTGACATCACTTTTTCGTTTATTTCTTTTTCCTTTATTTATCACTTTTCTGAATTCAGGATTAACTTTGCTACCACACTGAGGATATTCGAAGCATGCTGTTGTAGACACGTGAAATGTTTGTCATAAAAGGCACCTGATGCCAGTTAATACGTAGTAATGTAATGGTTTTTGACTAGAGATTGACTTATATCTCCCGGTTCGACTCCCATCGATGGCAGATAATTCATCACCTTTAAGTTCAGCACTTGATCCGTTCCGTCCCGAAAAAGTCCTTGTTCAATACTACGTCCGAAGGATGGGACGCAAACGTGGACTTCTGTATCCCTTCATTGGAAGAAGTCTAACACATTCGCCGATTTTATTGTCTCAACCCAAACACCCTGCCTGGATAATTTCTCTTCGTAACCCGACACTCGCCTCTAAATCTGAAAATAATTTGCGAAAATAACTTTTTCTATATGAATCATTGCCTTCAGCAACTGATTTGAAATTCGTACAACATTGTGTTGTTTTCATCGGATGAATAAAGAATCTATCTAACAAAAATGTCAAAAATAAAATCATCTACATAGTACCCTGCAAGCTACCACAAAGGTGTGTGGCAGCGGGTGATTTCTCACCAAACATACACTACATATCATGCATAGAAAAAGAATAGTATTGATATACTAGTCAAAACTTCACTATTTAAAAAGATGGAAATTGCGAAGCAAACATGCAAAAACATTATGTTAGTAGAGTAAGCTTTAAGTACTCATACCTACATGCAGCTTCCAATGTTATCCATTGCTACCCTCCGATAGGACATATTTACCCTTATTCGTACCTCTAATAGGAGGGAAAAAGGACATTTTGAATATCAATTCGGCAATCAATTTATTTAATTTTATGATTATGGTCCAGTCTGCCATAGTAAGTTGGGGTTCACAAAATATATTTTTAACATCATTACTGAAAATATTGTCTTGGAATTTAGTTAAGAGATTAAGTCTAAGTATCAAACTTCGATCTGACAATGATTCCCATTTCAATTCATTTAATAGACTGGTTACGCTAATATAATTACTGAATCGTCCCTTTACAAATCTTGGCGATCTTCGCTGCACACGTTCAAGTTCGTTATTTAGACCGATTTCGTAGGGATCCCATGCACTGGCAGCATATTCCAAATGAGGTCTAACAAGGGAATTAATAAGCTGATTTCGCGTACATGATCGTCACATTTAGGTCACAACTTCACATTTATAGAAGGAGAGCTATTCTTTTTCCGAAAGTTCATTACAAGACATTTTTTAAAGTTTAATTCTAACTGCCATGTATCATACCAAGTTTCAAATGCTTGTAGGTCAATATTTAAATATTCTTTATCATTTGGGCATAGAACTTCCCTGTACACTACTGCGTCACCGGCAAATAGACGAAGCTTACTTTTTACCACCTTTAAATACCAAAACGTCAAGGAAAGGTAGGCATCCCTCTTCTTCCAACTCCATTGTGAATTGTATCGAGGGCTGTGTGGAGTTGAGTTCTTATTTTAAAGGTCTTCCGTCTCTCTCCTCCCCGTGTTCGGATATCGAATGTATCGTCCACGTATCGCAACCATCACGTTGATCTCAGGCTGCATGCGGCGAGGGCATCTTCCTCGAAGGGCTCCATGAAGGCCACGACCCTTGCACGCTCTTATTCCCTTAAAAGAGGGCACAGAACCCAATACTAAGGATGAGGATCTGGATTAGATTCAATCACGAGATCTGAAACCTCAGTACTTATACTGTGATCCTTAAACTTCGTACATTTTCACAATACTGGCATCGTATACTAGTAACCAGTACTTCAGTGTTGGTGAATATTGGACGTAGAAGTAATCACAATTCCCAGGTGAGATTCCATTCTTTGATACCATTGTATATTGAGTTATGTTCCTAATGTGCCAAGTAATGGGTAAAAGCATCACTCACCAGCAGTTTCCAATTGGAAAAAGGACAATTTGAGCCTGTCGGTACAATACTACCATACGCTACAGTACTGAAATACTACAGTACTTGAAAACAACAGTAGAGCACTGAAATAGAACTAGGAAAAATAGTGTTCACAATATATTGAGAAATAATCAGAAATTTTCGTCCGAATCGAGATTGTACAATTATCATTATCACATCATCGAATGGCACGCTAGCAGGAACGCAAGAATGCATGCTGTTGGAAACATAATTTCATAATTTAATTCATTTGCGGACCAATCGAAAACCATTACATTTATATAAAATTACAATTTTTTGTGATTTATAGCTAATATTTCATGCAGCCTGTAACTGCATGCTTAATATTTTGCTTGGTGTGATAATATTGTCCCTCGTGGTTTCAATGTAAGTAGTGTATGAAGGGAGTATTTTTTAAGGAATTGTTCTGTCTACTTGATGCTGATCTACATATTCGCAATACGCTGCGAGCCAACTCGAGGGTGTGGGGCAGAGGGGGAAGATCGCCAAACAGGCATTATCCACATAGCACTAGCATATCTCGGATACATCTCAGAAACGTTTCAAATGTCTCATGTTGCCTCTCAGAGACAACTCCAAAGTAGCCCAAGATGTCTCAGAGAGAGCTCTATGTCCTCTTGTTAGACGTCTCTGAGACATCTCATGAGACATCTCAAAGAGACATCTTGAAACGTGTCAGAGACATCTCAAAATGTCTCAGATACATCTCAGAGAGATCTTAAGACGTCTCAGATACATCTCAGAGAGATCTCAAGATGTCTCAGAGAGATCTCAAGATGTACCAGATAGCTCTACATCCTCTACTCGACGTTACATATATGAGATAAACAACTTTCAACATGGGAATGGAGGGGGTAAAAATAATAACAATGAATGCAATCTAAGTAAAGAAAACATGATTCTAATTCGCAATTTATTTACGTACAAAGCACATAGTCATGATACAGTCACGCAAAACAATGTAAAAAATCACAATAATCACATCAAATATAAAATTACAATAGTCACATAAAGCAAATACAATCACAATCCCACCCTCTGCTAAAAATTCTCTCCATTTTGCCTGAAAATAGAAAAGAGCAGCAGAATCTAAATAAATTTATATTTAATAATAGCAATCGAAAAATAACTTTTAACAATTGAAACTTCCTTTAATATCTTTTTCTGCTTTAACCTCAACTTCTAAAGGCCATTTTACACGGTGAATGATCATGCGAATGAATTTAAGTGATGGCCCGAAATTGCTTCCGCTTAGGGTGTTTTACACGGTGAATGATCATTCGAATTAATTCCTTGAATGTTATGCGCAGAAAGGATGCGCAGTGGTAGGCCTATCGATAATACATATCGATTCACGGGATATTTCCGACCAACGCAGCTGTATCGTTGATCGAAATGGTTTGGGTGTATTCAGCGGCACTGAACGGGTGATCAAGTGTGATATTGACGTCACGTCTGACCACCGTGAGCGGCGAGCGCTGTATGGCAACGGATCAGAGAGCGAACCAGCAGACGAATTCAGTAGAGGGACACCCTATCACGAGTTTTGAGAGTCAGTGGTGTTGAGCGAGTTTTTGAGCATTTTTTTCTGTTTCTTAACTTTTTTCATTATTTTTACTAGCTTAATTTTACTATATTTATATTATTTTTCATATTTACATAGTTTTAGGAGCATAAGCATTACATTTTACATAATTTTTTAGATTTTCAATTTTAGTTGTAGAGTGGTTTAAAGTTAGCAATTGTGTATAACGTATTTCACTTCTTTTTCAATTCTTCAACGGTAGAGTTAGTCATATTTTGTAATTTTAAATAATTGATTCAGTTTTTGATTCATTTTTCTAGTTCTCTGTTTTTTATTTCTATATTTATATATCACGTGGTCTTTTACATCTTAGTGTGCGGTTAGGCTTTTTTACGTACTTTTCTTTTACATTTTTCAGTAGAATAATTGGTGAGGGTTTTTGATTTAGCTTGTTGCATTGTCCGTTTTTATCCGTTGTCTGTAGCCGTTTGTGCGTCGGGAGTAGTATTTTCGCTACAGTCTCCTATCGCTACAGTCTCTCAGTCGTGAGTACATTTGTACAAATCTTTTGGGAGATGAACAACTTACTTGCTGCCGTCGATATGGTGCTCGATGGTGGTGTGGACTTGAATGAAGTTGTTCATGTGGCAAGGGAGTTGGTGGAAGTTGCCAACCCTATCCCCGTGGAACATCGGGGAGAGGAGCCCTCACGTAACTCCAATTATTATGAGGAGACAATCCCCCATTATGTTCCGGAGGACTTCCACGTGCATTTTAGGACGTCAAGAGAAACGATGGAGGTATGCCTAGGTCCTGCTATGACTGCATGCAATACTATTTCATGTAAATGAGAGTCAGTCACATTTGTGTTGTACAACCATTAACGGAATTGAAAGCCACTTTTGAGTTGGGGTTAAAGAAGTTGTTTCTTCCTTTTTCAATTCTTAACTGTCAATATTGGCCACCTGATACAGCCACAAATTCATTCCATACCCTTGGATAAGAAGGTCATGGTGGCAGTGTGGTTGCTATCAAAGCCTGAGAGCTTTGTTAGCGTCGGGGATCGTTTTGACCTGGCTGCCAGCACAGCACATTACATTTATGTTCAAGTCGTAAACGCCTTGGTGAGGATGATGAACGACGCTATACTTTGGACTAATGCAGCCCAAATGGTGAAATATGCTAATGTAAGTATTCTAAGTTTGAGGTGAAGGTAATTCTTTTGCAACTGAAATAATTTTTAATGAAATGTCGGATCACTCATTAAAAATGAACGTAGTTTCAGCTAACGTTTGATGGATTTGTTAGAGATTCATTGTGGCCTTTGTCGCATAAAAATTGTCAAGTAATTATAAAGTCAAAGTTATACTAAAATGTGACACTACCAAATTTCTTGCATTATATCTTAATGTGAATCTTGTTTGGCGACCACGTATCACCTACTATGCCAAAATTCATTCCTATTTAGCCTACGGAATTGTCTTCCGGGGAAATGCTAGTGTAGCTATCAAGGCATTTTCTATGCAAAAGAGGGCTGTTAACTCAATGTTAAGGGTTTCAATAAGGATGTCAGGAAGACCACTGTTCAGGAAACTCTTCATACTCACTATGCCATGTATTTATATCCTGAATTGTTCCATGTTTTTCGGAAATAATCGACACCTGTTTATGCCAAATTCAGCTATTCATTGCCACGAGACGCGTGGTAGTGAAAATGTTCAACTGGCAAATTAGCCACTAAACATAAACAATAAAGGTCCTCATCATTCAGCCTCAATGATCTATAATACGATTCCTATTTCAATTAAACATTTAGCCAGCCAAAATGTTTTCAAATATGAATTAAAAGAACTTCTTATTTATAAATAGTACTACAGCATTGATGACTTTTTGAGTGACAGATTTTTGTTGCCTATATTTTTTACTGCTTGTTTCCTTTTGCATGTACTTTTTGGGTGACTAAGTCCTATGTTGTACTTGTATAACCGACAGGACTTTAAAGATTATTATTAATGTATCTTTGTACTCTCCGCTCACAAATTTTCTTAATGCAATGCTTAATGAACGCATAAAAAATATCACCAGCCACTTTTATCAATATTATACATTTATCTCTTCACTTTCATTTCAGATTTTCGAACAGCGGTCCAGGGGAATTGCTGGTGTTGTTGGCGCTATTGATGGCTGCCATATTCCGATAAAGCAGCCAGTAAGGAATGCGGTGGATTCACTCAGTCATCCTCCAAGGCATCTGTGACTATAAGATGCGGTTCATCGATATAGCAGTTGGTATGCCGGGGAAGATGCACGATACCCGGGTTTTCAGGAATTCCCCCAAATATCAGAGACTGGTGAGCGAGGAAGACCCCAATCTGCCAGGGGAACACCACATCATTGGAGATGCTGCGTATCCTCTGCTGCACTGCCAACTGACACCATTCCGGAACACAGGGCATTTGACAGATGCACAACTACGATACAAAACGCGCCTGAGCCAAATAAGAAGTGTAGTGGAGAAGGCTTTTGCTCTCCTGAAGGGCAAATTCAGGAGGCTTAAGTACCTGGAGAGCTGAGATATGCGTCAAGTGAATGCTACTGTGGCAGCATGCTGTGTATTGCACAACTTTATCTTAAACAGCGAAGGGGTAAATAGAGAGGAGTTGATTGTTATTGCTGATTAGGAAGAGGACGTTGTCCCTATCGAGCCTGAAGAGCAGCCTAGGCTAGGTAGAGGCAACAATAAGAGGAATTATATTGTAGGCCTCCTTCGGTGATAAAGATATTGATTGTATTGGAAATAAAAGAAAAATGTATTTAATCAATTTATTTAATTTATTCCATTTTTTTCCAAAATAAGCTTTAACAGCCTATTTCTCTCGTGCTGTATTTTGTTGCTCTCTTCCGCAGCCAACACTAGCTGCTCAAATCTTGTCTTCTTCCTTTCCCGCTCCTGCTGCTCCCTCCTGTAGTACTCCAACCTCCTCCACCTGTAAGACTTGGTGCTGCTGGATGAAAGTTCCGCACCATGCTGTCTGGTGGTGGTATTGTCATGAGTCGGGGTATTGGGTAAGTCAACTGGAATAGGAGAATCGGATGATGAAGAAGACAGTACATGCAAAGAGGAAGTAGAAGCAGAGGGTTGGTGGCTATTGTCTTTCAGTCTTTTTGTCGGGTTAGTAGGGGTATAATCAGAAGAGGAAATGAAAGAGTTTAATGTTGTGACAGTCTCGTCCGTCTGAAATATTTCTAAGAGTGAGTCATAATATTCCCACGTCACAGCCCCTTTCCCAGTCGTCTTTCGTCGATTATTGTCGTGAACGTTTTTGAAAGTCCTGCGCATGTTGCGGAACTTCCGATCATTTTATATTGGTTTTCAAGGTCGCTAAATATGAATTTAGATTCAAAACTTTTGTAAACTAATTTTTTCTCAAAAATTGTTGCAATTTTTTTACTTAAATTAACTCTTATTAAAACATCACGATTAATGTGAACAAATATACGTTTTCTCAGCTGCTGAATGCTAATTTGATCTTCATATTTTCGCTAATTAGTTTTTCACAAAAGTGTTGCAATATTTTTATTACTTGGATTTACACACTCAAAATTCTCGATTCATTCCAAATTATAGCACAAAGGTTTTCGCGATCTATGAACACAAATTTAATGGTAATGTTTTCTCAAATTAATTATTTTGCGAATTATATTTACAATATATTAATAAACAGTTGAATAGCACTCACCTTCAGTTACAAAACCCATTTTTCAGAACAAGAATCGGGGCAATACATGTTGTATTAGAGAGAATTGAAGGTGAAGCTGGGCCTGTTCCTTTTCATACGATGCACTTGTTACCAGTGCAAAATTTTATCTTATCTACTAGAGGAGTAGCAACAGCGATATGTCCTTACTTAAAATGGATTTGAATTCGTCAATCGGTGCATCCAACGTATATGCACAAGAACCCTGTATAGAAAGTTTTTCTAGACTCATAAATAATACCAAGTATTAGGGATCCTGCACCATTGTGCGCCGTACACGGCGGTCGGGTTCGCGCCGTCCCGTGTGAAAAGAGCCTTTGAATGAAATGATGTCCGTCGCCAGTCCAACCAAAGGCACCTCTTGAGCACACACCAACTCGAAGACTGACGAACCAACTTAACTCGATCTGGCGAATGCCGAGTTCTCCAGTAAAAACGAACAATTTTGTCGCAAACTCGCACATGCTGACAGATGAACAAGACTTTCCGGCGGCTTTCGAGCAAGCGAGCTCGCCATCAGATGAATAACAATGACATTCCACCGCACTAGCTGGCAAATGGCGAGTTCTCAAGTAGTATATCATCCAGGAGCCAACGACATATTCTTCGTCGGCGGCAAAGTAATATAATGAGTGAAAGTATCTCGGGTCTTCCACCGGGTCTTCACTCACATAATCCGCCGGGAAAACACCAAAACGTAATATAATGTTTTTACTTTCCAGGGGCCGATCTCCGTTCTTTCACGAAGACGTTCTGCTTGCGTATAAAAAACACAATTCAATGGGAAATGCTAATTACAAAATGGCAAACTGTAAGCTTTACTGAATGGATGAGAGAAAGAAAGCATTCCAATTCCACAGTAATGTTAATTAATCCCACCCGATTACGATGATGCGCAGAATAGAAACTTAGGACGCCATGGTTTAAATATGATATTTATAGTGGAATTTAATCAAGTTACACCCTCAGAGGCATGCAAAACGCAAAATGTCACAATCGTACTAGGGTAGGAACTATGGATCGCTTGAATCTTTGGGAGCGTTGTAATAACCACAGTCAAGGTCATTCTTTCAAAATAGCATTCATGGGCAGGAGGGAAGTATACGATCTTCAACCTGCAACCGACCTAGCCGATTTGTCACGCGGCGGCATGCAGGAAACGGTTCCCATGTCTAGTGCAATCGAACGACGAAAGTCACGAACTCACAAATACTGACCAGAGAGGTTTAAAATAACACCTCTTTGATAATGAGAAAAAGAGAAACATTATCTTATTTCGTAATGCTATGACTCCCGTTCAAATTTTTATCCTGACGATTTGCAAGGAACTATTTTTCCAGATTTTTCATCATTTTTCAGTGAATTCCCGACATTTTCCAGATTTTTTCCCGACGTTAATAAATTCCCGACTTTTCCCGACTGGTAGACACCCTGTTATTCCAAACACAATTTCATATATCCCTGTTAACTTCTGTTCATTCAAAATAACATCTGAATTATAGCTATCTTTGTCCCTTAATACCAAAGGAAGATCATGAGTCCGAGTCACACTATCTGGCTTGGAGATTTTACATAACCTACATAAATCCATAGCACTGAAGGACTCCACCATGCCCAGTATGGAGTTCAATCCCAAATTATCTCCTAACACTAATTCTAAAACAAAGAAAACTTGTTGTATACCCTGAGTGCCGTTAATTTCTACTCCTGTCTCCTCCGAATACTTTAATTCCTTTATCAGAGGAGCAACACATTTCTCATTCCCATATTCCTCACGACACCAGCTTTAAAAAGTAGGAAAAGAAATAATTGCTCAACAAGGAGCAACATTCTGGGGGCAAACAAGGAATTGAGACATAAACAGCACCAAGCTTACCAGAATGAGGTCCTAAGCGGTTGTTGGCCTCAAAGTCATCATAATAACTAAAGAATGGAAGATACAGTGCGTATCATCCGTAGGAAATCTTTTCATTTTGTCAACCCACAAGTTGCCCTGAATAACATTTTTAAGGGAAGAAGGATCTGCTCTCAAGGAATCCACGTACCTGAGAGTATCATGAAGAGCATTAGGCAGTTCAAAAATTTTTTAAGGCTTGCCTCAAGGGGACAAACTGCCCACACACATCAACAGTTTTCCCTTTAACACCCTCTTTAGTATCTCTCCTACAGAAGCTGCTACCAAACACATGTGACTCAGGTGGTATATAAATCCCGGTTCTATTAAAATATTGTAGTCGGTGATACTCTGTACTTATATGCTTAAAAGGGTCTTTCAATGATTTAAACATCCTCCTAATATTTTCACAAGTCTCTTCTTCACATCCACATGCCTTTAATGTCTTTTCAACCTAATCACATAATAGGCAAATGAAGGCACCCCCAAAAAAAGTGCTAGTGTCATCAACTATACTTTGGATTTGAATGCGAGGCAAATGCTGGCTACTGTATAATTTTGATACAAACACTGCTGCAGAGGAATGAAGGGACTTCTCAAAATCATGTGGTGTGATTTCTGGGTTAACATGAACAACCTCCTCTTCTCCTGAGTTTAAACAGATAGTGTCTTCATTTGGGTCTTCAACCTCATGCACTTCAGTACCAGGATATTGGAGTATAAAATTATGCTCTCTCTGTAAATGCTTGCGAAATGAATTTTTGGAATGAAACATTAACGCAACACACTTCTCCATATTTGTAATAATTACAAGCTGTCAGATGGATAATGGCATTATGCTGGAAGAGACTATGTATACTTGGAGTGGAAATTTGGCACTTCTCACACACAGGCATTATGAATGAAAACAGATAATGGCATTATGCTGGAAGAGACTATGTATACTTGGAGTGGAAATTTGGCACTTCTCACACACAGGCATTATGAATGAAAACAGATAATGGCATTATGCTGGAAGAGACTATGTATACTTGGAGTGGAATTTTGGCACTTCTCACACACAGGCATTATGAACGAAAACAGATAATGGCATTATGCTGGAAGAGACTATGTATACTTGGAGTGGAATTTTGGCACTTCTCACACACAGGCATTATGAATGAAAACAGATAATGGCATTATGCTGGAAGAGACTATGTATACTTGGAGTGGAATTTTTGCACTTCTCACCCACAGGCATTATGAATGAAAACAGATAATGGCATTATGCTGGAAGAGACTATGTATACTTGGAGTGGAATTTTGGCACTTCTCACACACAGGCATTATGAACGAAAACAGATAATGGCATTATGCTGGAAGAGACTATGTATACTTGGAGTGGAATTTTGGCACTTCTCACACACAGGCATTATGAATGAAAACAGATAATGGCATTATGCTGGAAGAGACTATGTATACTTGGAGTGGAATTTTGGCACTTCTCACACACAGGCATTATGAACGAAAACAGATAATGGCATTATGCTGGAAGAGACTATGTATACTTGGAGTGGAATTTTGGCACTTCTCACACACAGGCATTATGAATGAAAACAGATAATGGCATTATGCTGGAAGAGACTATGTATACTTGGAGTGGAATTTTGGCACTTCTCACACACAGGCATTATGAATGAAAACAGATAATGGCATTATGCTGGAAGAGACTATGTATACTTGGAGTGGAATTTTGGCACTTCTCACACACAGGCATTATGAACGAAAACAGATAATGGCATTATGCTGGAAGAGACTATGTATACTTGGAGTGGAATTTTGGCACTTCTCACACACAGGCATTATGAATGAAAACAGATAATGGCATTATGCTGGAAGAGACTATGTATACTTGGAGTGGAATTTTGGCACTTCTCACACACAGGCATTATGAATGAAAACAGATAATGGCATTATGCTGGAAGAGACTATGTATACTTGGAGTGGAATTTTGGCACTTCTCACACACAGGCATTATGAATGAAAACAGTAGACGATATTTACAGAAAAATTATTTAATAGGATAAATTTGGCAAAAAATGGCAAAACAACTGCTCATTCGACCAAAGCATAGGGGCATTTGAAAAGGCGTTGCATCGTTTCTATGGTCACTGCATGAAAATTCCTATCAAAGGATTCTATTTTTCTCACATGAGCGCTCTTTCTTTTGGCAGTAATTTATTCGCTTCCTCAGGATAGCCCAGTGATAATAGTCTTCTAAAGGACAAAATATATTTTTTTTGCATTCAGGATGGTTCTGATGCTCTATAACCCTCTGGGATCCCTACAGGCTTGGTCTGTCATCAGGTTTCCAAGGGGCTGAGATCATAGTTAAGAACGAAAACGTAGACAATGACTGATTACCCATGAACAATAATAACCTGCTCTTTTCATGCAAAATTTTAATATGACAAGCATAATTTATTCCATATTCAAAATTTTCACCTAAAAATACATACTCATAATACCCTGCAAGCCACCATAAAGGTGTGTGGCAGGTGCTGAAATCAAACCAAATATGCACTACATATCATGAATAAAAAAGAATTAGTAATAATATAATATACTGATCTTCAAAATTTAAAACAGATAGAAATAGCAAAGCAACCATGCAATATGATGCTATTTGTTGCGTTAGCTTTAACTGCTTATAGCAACATGCAACTACCTATGCTATCGATATTCATACACTCGTAATTAGGCTATTGATATATTTACAGCTAATCATGTATCCTAATTGTACGAGGAACGAAGGACATTTAGTATTCATCAGTTTCGGAATCAATTTCTCTCATCTTAAGATCATAATCCACTCAAATATAGTCAATTTTTCAATGTAATCAATAAAAGTATTATCTTTGAACTTAGTTAAGACTTTTAGTCTAAATTTCAACCGACGATCTGCCATTTTTGTCACGTGATAAATCGGCCTAAGTGTTTGTCTGCTTCCAACGAAAGGATCCTAGAATTCCACGTTCGTATCTCATCCGACGACCGGAGTATTTAACTAGAGATTTTACGAGAATGCAATACTTTAAGGAACTTATGTGAATTTTCCGCCATCCACGGGACTAAAAAATTAATGTCTATACAAAAACCAGTACAAGATTACCATGTATTAACTAGCAACTTGGTGTCTTTCATAACCAACAGTTCACGTGTTAACTAAGTCATTCATGGAATATCCTCAGGGTGGCAACATTGTTACTCCAGGTTTCAGAGAAGTAGAGTGTAAACGGAAAAATAATTTCAACATGATTCTTGGCGGAAGTTATAATCTCTGATAGCTAATGAGTAACTGATGATAGTTCTCCCCGTGCCACACACACTTCTGCAGTGGCTTGCAGGGATTCTGTCGCTGCATATTTGGGAATGAAACACACCAATGAATATGATCTCTTGTATATTTTTATGAGACCAATCAATCTCCATGCTAAATATAATAAATGCTCATTCAAGAACAATACAGCCCTGGTTTATGACAAATATTTTCAGGGATGTAATTTGAGTAAAGCAATGAAGATTTAAATCTATTGACCAAAAATACAGGGAAGCCCATCTTAACTTAATACGGCTAGGTAGACTAATACTGGAAGAGATATTCTGAATTCCAGGTTTAGGTAAAGAGACCAGGAATCTCTAAGCGCTGACACGTCAACTCGATTTAGTATCAAATAGGGATGGGATTGGATACCACTCGATTCTGGGTGGCATTCAATGTATCGAGTATCGGCTGCATTAGACCATTTTTGATTCTTCAACTAGAATGCATGTAATAGAAGAATGGAAATAAATTTTAGAATACCATATTCATCATCAAATTTTCTTTTATTTTACACTGTTTTGGCCCCCGTCTATTAAAAAAATATTTTTAATGACCCGTGCAAAGATTGTAATTTTATTTTACTTGCAATTAGGCATGGATGGCCTATCGAATCCCAAAATGGAGGTTTCACTTTTTTATGAATACACATAAGAATAGCTGATATACTTTTGCAGAGCGTAAAAATGTCAATGTGATAATCAATGAGTCGATATTAAATTGTGTTATTAGAGGAATGAGCCGGAAAAAATAATTGTAGCGTTTAAATTTTCATATTGAGAAATTAGGCATTGGATTTTTGGCATCGGCTCATCCTTGGTATAATAAAAAGGGTGTAATTCAAAAGCAATTAAAAAAGAATTCAAATATTAGTCATGGTGATGTTATTTTGTGGCATGTACCTTGCTTCGCATAATAATTTGAAGAATTTGGACAGGGGGAAATGACAGTTCATTGCAATCTGAATTCAATAGGAGCTGATTTATTATTCACCAATTTACAGAACTACACACCACAAGAGATTGCCTTTTTCAATCATTTATACCTATATCAAAATGATGGGTTTTATAATGAAGGCACCTCCATACACTATGAAATTGAACTAGATATAAATGAAAAACCCTGAAAAAACACACGTTAAGAATTTAAAATTGTCTCAGCAAAATTGGACTATCGTAATCCTGACTACCAAGAAATTAATAAATTTAAATCTACAAAACCTACACCATATTTACACATGATGGACTTCTTTATAGTCAAGATCCAGAATTGACTTATATTATGTAATGAATGTCGAAAGATTTAATTAGTGCTAGAGATATCAGTATCAGTAATATAATAATTTACTCAGGATATGGAATCAGTTAATGAGAGAGGTACATTTCATCCTATTTTCCATAATACGGTATTATTTAAATTTACTTCGACATTCACAAGGTCACAAAAAATGAAAGAAAATGAAGTAGACATATATTTATAGACACAGGACAATGTGCAAATTAGTATCAAAAATTGAGATTTTAAAGACACTAACATTAATCAGGTTTGAAATCAATAAAATACACTGCACACCAAAACCATCATTAAATACATATCTATAAATTTACCAAATATGAGAATACTCAAAATATATCTGATAAGCAATACTCAAGATAATTCTTAAACATTTCAATTGGGCAACTTTATATCTGCCATTCTACAAAATATTAAAACTAATAAAGACTCGCTTTGAAAATGATTTTGGAAAAGTGCTAAAACATTTAATTTTTACTCTCTAATAATGACACCAGATAGTTACTTGAAAATTGCCCAGGAAATAGCCAATAATAAATGCACCCCCAACAAAGTTAGAAGCAATTAGGAATTGATTCAAAATTAAGAAATATAGTATACAATGCTAATTAAAAGAATAAAAACTAATAAAATAAAAATTAAGGCTAAGGGAAAAATATATTCTTTCCATAACAGAAGAATGCAGTATTATAAATCTCATTTAACAAGAAACAATAACATCACGGCGGTCACAGATGGATAAGAAAATCATTCATCCACGCAGAATCATGATAGCAGTCCATTAACTACACTCAACATGACTGTTCAACACAATGTCTCCTGCCTTTAAAAGTGTAAACCTGCCGATGTCATCAAACGCTGCTTCAATGAGGATGATAGAGGTCACACCTGCAAGTAACGAATGAAAATGAATAATAATTCTACAAGGAAGAGAAAAAAATCTTATTTGTATATATTGAGGACACATTAAACAAATGACTGTGCATGAGTGTTGTCACTGGTATTGTTATACAAACGTTTCACATAAAACATGGCAGCAAATGATAAGGAATGTAAGAGGAAATAAAACAGCAGGTATGAACAACAATAGGACATACGGTGTGGACATGCACAGTCGGTGACATATCATGAGAGCGCAATATTACATTAACCGGTTATATAAATCTCCGATAAAGAAACCAATGCCCACAGAGTAAAAAATTCATTTTTTAACGTAACTGCTTAAAGCAATTTCTACTGCTTCTATTGTAAGGGTACTGTTGCTGCATCTAAGGCTGCTAAGGGTTTCAAATTAACTGCACTCAAGTTAACATGGCCTCATATTCCACGGCAATAATCTTTCACCAACAATATATACTAAAAGAAAGAATTATTGGGTAAGTTCTTGACATCCATTAGATTTATCAGAAACCGGCCCAGTTTAAATTACGGTAGGCAACACATTAATTCTCGAAAACCCCGGAGTATGAACGCGATCTAATAATGTACTTTTAGTATTAGCATTAAAGAACTTAGTGACATGTAATTTGTTCATGTTTCGTGATATTGACCCCTGCCACACTCCCTTTGTGTTGGCTCCCATAAAGAAGCGTACTTATAGATAAACTGTTCCAGAAGCCACTATTTTACTCTACTTTTTTTTGGCCCTTTTTTACTGAACTAGAAGTCACTATTTTACTCTACTTGCCACAACGTGAAAATATAATAATTAAACCATAATTTAAATTAAACAATTGGAGCGATGTTTAAATTAATAGGCGACAGATGCGTATTCGAGTGGCGTTGTCATGGCAACACATACCTGTGTCTCGGCGAGGAGAGCCGGCATCACGCTGTCACGGAACAACTCCAGCAGAAGAGGAAATTGTCGCTGCAATAGAGACGTTCCCTCCGTCGATCCAAGTCTTGCGATAATGTAAGGAACAGCTGATGTTAAATGGACTTCCTTCTCTCGCTGAGTCTCCTTTTCCAATGCATTCTTAATAAAATATTCCAATCCCCAACTATCCATACTGTACTCCTCCTCCGCCTCCTTTAACGCGTTCTTCATCTTCTTCAGGTAAACCTTCTTCTCTTCGAAGTCGGCGAAATAGTAATAACCACTGCCTTTCCTCTCCACTCCGTCATGATCTGTGAATGACGATATCATTCCTCCGATATCCCATGAGTCGAAATCGATCACAAATGACACGTCGTCATGGCTTTTGAGGAATTTGAACAGGCAAGCCGTCGCATCCCATTTAGAATACAGCCTCTCGTACCATCCCCTCGCCTTTTTCACTTTCCTTTCATCACTCTTCAAGATGTTCGTCTTCCGCATCATCGCCTCCACGCATTCTCTCCTTATGTCTTCTTCCGTTCGAGGAGTCGACGGCAATACTTCCTCATCGACAGTCGAAGTGTCACGTGTCATTCCTACAGGCCTCTCCCTATTCGCCAGTGACGTCACGGAGGACTCGAGTGCCGACAAAAGCACATCACGGGCCGCCAATCCAGCTTTGACGTCATCAATAGAATTGCGAATCGTCGACATTTCTTCCAACTGGGTATTAATAGTCGTAATTACTGTTTTGACGTCATCAACGGAAATGCGGATGGCTTCAATTTCTTCCCTTTGGGTACTAACTGTTGCCATTTCTGTTTTGACGTCATTAATTAAATCGCGAATGGTTGACATTTCTTGCATCGCATGTGTATTAATAGTCGCCATTTCTGTTTTGACGTCATTAATTAAATCGCGAATGGTTGACATTTCTTGCCTCAATGTATCAATTGTCATCAGACCAGATATCGCGTTCTGTCCCGTGGCCTCCATTCCTGTATCCTGACTTGTAGATGTAGTATTACAGCCCCCTTGTGCTACACTGTCCCTTACTTTCATCACCAGACGAACCAATTTGCTAATCGACAGGCGGTCTTCGTCCTCAGGGTACTTCTCCCCCATACCCTTGGCCAGCTCACTCACGCTAACCCCTTCTACGTCCCTCAGTCCAGGGTTCGCACCCTTTTCCAGCAATCCCTCCACCCAGTCAACCTTCCCCAACCCCACCGCAACGTAAAGGAGTGTTCTCTGCTTCACTCCCCTCACATCCACGTCTCCCAAGGAGTTCAGCTGGTCCTTGTATTGCTCAAGGGTCCCAGTGACTACGGCGGCGAAAAGAAGCTCTTCGTTGCCGAAAACGTCGTTTACAACACTGGTTGCCATGGCTACCGGATGAGGTCACCTTAACTGATATGTTCTTGCCGACGATTGCTGACGGTGTGACGACAGGATGGCCTCTCTTCTGATGTAGAGGACAACTGCGATCGGAGACAGAGATCCAATGCTGTCGGAGCTGAAAATCAAATGTTGGTATTTCAGGCTAACAAGAATTTGTGTTAAGTCCTCAAAATTACGCGTCATTAAATTAATTTCTTTACACATAAATAACAATAATTTTCATGTTAACTCTTTTACGACAAAAGTGTGGGTATTAATATAATAAATCATGAATTGACAATATAACAAATGTATATGTGACAAATATTGGCCGAATGCATTATGATATTGAGAACCTCCTGATGAGGTTAATTAAGAATGATATCTTATCAATCAATCAAAACAACGAAATCCACTCAAATTTGGACATGTACTTTTCTTAAATGTAAGAATATCATTTGAAGAGATATGCCATCAAATGCGACAAATTAAATAAAATGATGGTAGCAACGCGGTGAAGCGCAGATATGAGTGCAACAAGAAAATGCAAACGACAACTAAAAAAATTACACTTGATCGTAATAACTAAAAAAAACTATTACGTAGTTTGCATATGAATAAATGAGTTCCATATTCGCCCTTCTTGTCTCAGGTCCATGCAATTGCACAAACCCGTTAAAATACATATTTAAACAATTCTCATTTTATGGAATGGAACCCTAATAAATCTATGAGTAGCGCTAGCAGTCGGCACGAATTCATGTGCAGGAAGAAATGGCCGACCACGCCTCACGAAACAACTGCGAACAACTCCTTTAACACCTTCCATTATCCTCGTGAACAGCGCAATGCAATTCACGGCATACGACGAACTGTATAAGCAACAACGATTTCGGGAACGACAATGGAAAAGGCCTTAGCAACGCTCGGAAAAGGACCGAAAAAAACAGTAACTTTCAAAGTAAATTAATAAATTTACAGTAACCTCGAATACAAAGTGTAAATAGGTTGAAAGAATAAGAAAGTTCAAACATTTTCTCAATAAACACAGAAAAATGGAAGAAAAATTGATATGCAATAATTTTACCAAGCGAAAGAATAAACGGGTTCGATTCCTGGCGCCAATAATGTGTTTACATTGGTTTAAATGGACTTTTTCAATTTATGAAAGTGCAAGGGTTTTTTCTTTCGCTCAGTAAAATTACTAAATGTTAATCGATTTCTTTCATTCTTCTTGTATTTAATGAAGAAGGATATTAACTTTCTAATTCATTCAACCGATTTATACATTGTGCTCGAAATTTCTTTAAATAATGTAATTTTCGTTCAAAGTTACTGCTTTCTTTCGGTCCTTTTCCGAGCGTTGCTAAGGCCTTTTTCATTGTCGTTCCCGAAATCGTGGATGCTTCTACAGTGCGTCATATGCCGTAAACTGAATTGCGCTTTTCACGAGGATAATGGAAGATAATAAAGAAGGTTTTGCCTCTGATTCTTGAGGCGTGGTCGGCCATTTCTTTCTGCACATACATCCGTGCTGATTGCTAGCGCTATTCATAGATTTAGTAGGTATGAATTCGCTAAAATTAGGAGTATTTACAAGTTTTTTTAAAATTTCTTTACGAGTTTGTGCATTTTCAACGACTTGATACATAAAAGGATGATATATAACTTATTTGAAAACGTCGTCGATTGATGAGATTTGAGATAGTTTAACAAAAACTTGAGAATCAACGTAAAACATAATATGTATTATAGGTACGCGTAATTACGGAACTTAAATATACGTAAAGGTACGACATGTAAGTATTTTTATAACAGAGCTCCATATGAATTCTGGGAGTAATGATACGTTTCCAATGGTTTAAGTAATAATTATGATTCCGATACTGACTTGGAGCCATACCCAACTTCGTAAAACAAAGTTTTCTCCGTCCCTTCATGAAAAATGTGAAAATGCCTAAATACAATAAGTAATTATTAAATTTATCCCTCAAGCTGAATATCAGTGGGCACCTTCAGCTAGAAAATTGGAACAGTATTCCCCATTTTTGTAAAGGCGATGGTTTGAATTTTGATAGTATTTATGTATTTTGGTGATATATTTTGTTTTGGAGTGAAAGATAGCTCCATATTCAAAGTTGGGATTCGTCCTTTGCAATATATGTTACAATCTTATTATTATGCATACATTTTATTTTTCTCACACCCGTTGAATTTCAACGGGAATCATAACATTTCTAAAACATAGAAAAATAATGTATTACTAGGAGTGTTTAGTGTAAGGAAGTGTCCGAATGTCCTCTTTCTCCGAATTGGATTTCTTAAAGAATCCCCTCCTTTGCACGAGAAGTGAACGCCTGTGAACTTCATGTGAAAGTCTTATCTCCGAATTCTTTTTACGGTGGAGATAAGGCGACCTCCTTCCCAAGAAGTGATCCCATGTCTTCGGCATCTTTGAAATGGGTATAAGATTGTCTCCTCTGCATTTACAATTCGACTTTGGGCATTTGGTGAAAGAATCGCCATTCATCAACATCTTCATTGAATCCTTACAAACATCGCTAGGGTTTGTGGCAGTGGCTGACTACATTGCATGGAATCATTACAGAAGTACTCATATTGTTAAGGATGCTCCAACGAATTATGAAGTATATGTCATATTAGAATGAATTTCAGGACAAATCATCCTTTTGGCATTTCTATCGATTGGCAATAAAATAATGAGGCCTTTCCATCACATATTTGAAGAACAAAGACTTTGAAAATCAGCAATTTTTTACGTGGTTATACGGCAGAGCATGGCTGTTGCAATAGAATTTGCAGATTAATAATGTAAAGAGAAATGTCATTTTGACGAAAAACTAATATAAGAAGCACAATTTTATGTAGAATTTAGCATTTTTTTAAAAGTGTTGCCCTTACCACACTTGTTTAATTGATATGAACAAATGTTTACTCGAAAAAAAAACAGAAAAGCCTTAGTTACATGAAAGTGGCGCTACATTATGTTGTTAACATTGGCAACGGTACCTTTGAAGTAACGTGCTTCCGGGCCCAATTTTATTACTCTTAATTCAGGAATATACCTTCGCAAGGTCCTTTCTATATTTTTTATGTAATTTAAATATTTCATTGGTTTTTGACAGGGTGTACTTAATACCAGTGCTTCCAAATATTAGCAGTAATAGCAGAGTCATTGGTGCCCAAAATTTTTCAAAAATATCATTATGAACAAATTTCAAAACTAATAGTTGTATATGCAAGGGGATAGCTTAAATCGAAGCAAAAATATTTAACCTAAATTAGAATGCGTAATAGCAAGAATGAGCATGTATTCTCACTTTGGAAATTAAACGTGGCAACAACACGTCAGCCATGTTCCTAGGTCGAAATGAGTTAAAAGAGCATGTAAGAAATAGAATGTAACTATAACGCGCCATATAATTATCATAAGCATACTCATACAGTTAATGTGTATGCGTTATCACACTATATACGAATTTCTCTTCACCTCCTAAATGTTCTCTACGGATTCGTGCGTCATCAGGAAAAGTTACAAAAAAAGAAAAGATGTAAGTTGCGCCTCTGACACTTTTTCTACCAAGGAATCTCCTTACAGCGTCTTACCTGATGCTTCAAAATCCCATTTTTGAAACATTTCATTTACCAAAACTGGTCTAAATTCAACTTATCATCTACATCAACGCAGTAGCCTGCAAGCCACCACGAGGATGAGTGGCAGGGGGTGAATATCACTAAGCATGCCCTCCTATCTCCGACGTCTAGTTACGATGGATATAAGAAGCCGTTCTTCTCCCCAAGGAGCGTGCCTACGGTATGTGCATGTTGCAAAGGTCTCGATTTTTTCATCCAAATTTAATTTATAACTTAGCCCGGACCATGCAAGAATCACAATTGTATGCATGTACATCACATCTGCTCTATTCAAACTAGGTTAGTATAATTTTATTTATGACAGACACCAAAAAGAACTTTTTTAAAGTTTAATTAATAGGGTTTATGAATGAGCTTGACCTGAGCACATGAACCCACTGTGGACAAATTCATGAGTCTGAAATTCATTATATCTGTAACCACTAAAAGTACGCAACATTTGGATGCAAAATGCACATCTGACTCAATTGCTTTTATCACATCTTCCCAGGCATCTTAAGTCAATTTGAAATATTTCAAACATTAAGGTTATATTTCGCTAGGGAATAGGAGATATTACGACAGAGAACACCAATAAATGATAAAGATATATTGATAGATTTACTAATGAGGAATGATAATGTGAGAAAGTGATAAAGATTATTTTCTGGAATACTGTGTTATTAAGCCACCAAATGAAATAGAACCGAAAAAAGGGGGAATAGAGGGAAGATATATCACATTTTGAAGACGAGAAGAATGCAACTTAACCCTTGAACTACTGAAAGAATAAATGAATCTTCAGAGTACTACATGTATTGAAACTAAGAGAAAGCGTTATGTATTACGGCATAATATTAATCCTGGCTACCACTGAACGTAAGCTGTGAATAGGAGACTGTCCACTGACAATATTTTGTGACAGAAAATGAAGAATTTGAAAAATTTATTCTCACCAAATACAGAAGGAAAACATCTTACTCTGAATGGATAAAGTGAAGAAGGGGCAGAGGTTCCTACGTGAATTCTAATTGCCAAGATATTCTAGGACAAGGTGATATCTTTCACGAAATACTTGAACATGGTGACGAGTTCACATCTCGCCTTTTCGCTATCGTTATCAAATAAACAATTCAATATGGAAGTGCCAAAAGTGTTATAAGAACACTCTTTAACCACTATTAATCAGGATATTTATCAACCTCACATAGTGTACGGTAAATCTCTAGCATTTCTGCTTACGTAACTGAAGTAAAAACAATTCACCAAGCCAAATTCTTTCCCTTTATTTATTAAAATAAAATTATGTTCAATGCAAATACTAGAATGGTGACGTGATTTTGTTATGACAATAAACGGTTTAAATTCACATTTCGCTTGTTCGATCGAACACTGTAAGTGGACGTTAGTTACGAGATAATTTCTTTAAATTGCATTGCATTTCGTAAAACACCTAATAATAATGTGAAAAAATAAGCCACAGCTTTTTAAAATTCGACACAAATATTATTTAAAAAAAATAGTTTATCGTAGTTCTACGTTGATTTTACTTTAAAGAAGCATTAAGACATTTGATCTCTGGATGCCGAGCCTTTAACATCGGTATTATTTTTCGGATTAGCCCAACATCACTATAAAATATCCATTATGAGCAATATATGCATGGAAAAGGCTTCTGACCAATGGTTTATAGAAAAATGATCTCTTTCTCTACCTTACTGATTTGCCCTTTGCGTTGTTTTAACATAAGAAGCTATATAGAATTCCATATTATTAGTTGTTGTTTCAGTGTCGCTACATCGTCAATAAAGTTTAGTAAATAAAGCATGCAGTATCATATATTGAATGTTATGTATTCCTGAATGTGATAAGACAAAAATGTGAATGTGAGACTACAAAGTCAATGTTATTATTCTAAAAATAGACAATTAGAGAAAAACTCACCTGAAGAGTTAATACTCGTCTTCAGTGTTGCTCTCGAAGTATGTTGCGAAGGTTACTTGGAGATGGATGTCCACACCAGTGTGCTTCTCACCTAATGAAGAAGAAAGGTAATGCCTCACTGTAAGTGAATAGTCACCAAATGGTAAAAATAAATCCGTGGCCACACCTTCGCTACAAGGAGAGGAAAACCTTGTGGGAATGCGTTCTTATCTCCGAAGACTGGTGACGATGGAGATAAGCTGTTCTTCTCCCCATAGAGCGAGCCCCATCGATAAGTGTATGTTAGAAATATGTCATTTATTTCACACAAGTTTAATATATTTAACGTTGGCATTTCTATGCTAGAATCGCAATTTTTGTGCATCTAATGTTTTTGAATACCCAATTTTAAATGATAGTAAATGTATTGAATAGAAATTCAAAACTCAGTAGATGGGCCATCACTGACAGTAAGCGAAATATGTATGCACGCAAAAAGCATTTCGGGCTCAATATCGATCAACAAATTTTCTCGTAGTTGCATCGTTTTATCAAGTTTTGAAGGTGAAAGTTATGTCTCACTCTATACATAAAAATTCCCGATATTAGATTCAATTTCGCATTGCCCGACACGAACGATTATGACCTCGATACTGATTGAAAATTGAAAATTATGTAACAAGAAGGTTCGAAAACACTATGTTGAGACGCTCACATAAGAAATAGATTCTTAAAGTGGAATGCTGGAAAGCATTTCGAGTGAAGAACACGAGTGGCTTGAGATGTACAGAATAACTGGTAGCGTGAAGCTTTCTTGAATACATTTCGGGAATCGGAAACATAGATTAAGCACAAGTTATTTCCGAGAGCATAATATGTAGCCCTATATACAACTGGGCGAAAGTTATGAAGAGGGTACTTTTGAATGCGAATACCTACAACTGCAAAAAATGATGTACAAGATGAATAAACTCACCTGAAAAGCTAACACGCCACTACTCGGATGAATTCAATGCCCTGCGATACTTAAAGATGGGGATGCCACAGTCGTTCTGTTCTCACCAAACACAGGAGACGCCTTCCTCTGAGCGGATCAAGTCAAGAAGTGGCAGAGGTTCCTACGTGGTGACTTATATTCGCCAAGAATCCTAAGATAAGGAGTTTTTCTTCGAAATGTACGGGAGCGTGGTCACGTATTCTCCTCTGGTGATCTCACTATCGTTATCAAGTGCGCGATGTAATCTTTAAGTGACAAAACTTGTCCTAAATGACTCGCTTCAGACTCCCTAACCCTGGTCGTTAGGCGCCATCACAATGGTTGAAGAAATTCTAAACTATCCCTCAGATACACTGTACTAACCATCTAGGTGCATTTGACCCCATTTTCTAGTATGTCCCTCCATATAGTAGGCTAGTTGCATTTCAATATTGGCTTATTAGTGATATTCACCCCCTGCCACACACCCTCGTGATGGCTCGCAGGGTAACACGTAGATTTACATGCACTAATTCTACTCCCCAGACTGAATTTGGGATATCTTTTAATGAAAAACAAAGTTTCTTCCTCCATTAATTAAAAAAAAGAAACATTCAAATCCAAGGTTGACAGGACGACGTGGATTTCTCAATTTAATACTTTGTTCAAAATTGCGTCTCGAAAGTTATATTGAACACTATAAATAAGCGATAGATGCGAGTAAATGCTGTAAAGATACCTCATATATTTCGTTCTAAGCTTCATCTACATCTACGTAATACCCTGCAAGCCACCATAAAGGTGTGTGGCAGGAGTATACCCAACAAACATGCAGTACGTATCATGCATAAAAAATACAGTAAAACCTCGCTTTTACACCCCCGCAATTTACGTTTTCCCGCAATTTACGACATTTTCATCAAGTCCCGATGATTTATGTATCTCCACAGTGTTACGTCTTCCCCGTATTTACACTTACGAAATTTTAAATAGTCCGCCATTTGCGCTAGGCCGCCGAAAGGAACATGGCGGATAGCGTATCACAACCATATGAGGAACGAAATGGAAATCGGCGGAAAAAGTTAAAGGGACATTTGCAAGCGAAAGACCTTTGAATTACAATAAATTTTCTAATTCCTTCTACTTCTGGGTTCATCTCATACTTTCGTAATATACTCGTTTTAATTCTTCAAGAGGCAAAACAGGTAAAATTATAACAATTGTGCTAGTTCCCCGAATGTCTTAAGGCCTGGTTACACGATACATCAACACGTACGGGTTCATGTACATTTGCGTGAATGGTTTCAGCGTAACTTGTGCGAATGCATGAACCAAATAGAACAGGTTCTTTTTTATGTTCACGCATTCATTCATTTGTACATTTCGGGGTAGTTACACGGTGCATTTTCGCGTTCATGCATTTACACATTAACTCGTACGTGTTAATGTATCGTGTAACCAGGCCTTTATATTACGTTACGAGTGGCAATTATGCGGTAAAATCATGGAGGATATGTATCTTCCATCGTAAAAATGTATTCCGGGAAGAAGTTGGCTGTAATTATGTGAAATAAAACGATGATATGCACTTATCTTTAACAGTCATGCCTGCGAATAATTCTACAGTACTTGCAAGCGTCGTGTCCACGAATATAAACAGTATATGTTTATATTCGTGGGTGTTTTCATGATGATCCACGCACATAGTTTTATTCTTCTCGTGCATTACGAAGTTCTGCCATTAATTTCAAAGTCATTCTGATCGTAATCACTTTTTCCCTGCTTTTTCCGTGACAGCGTCAAGTAACGCGAACAAAATAAAAAATGGCCCACAAACGAGAGAGGAAAATGTTGTCAATAGAAGACAAGATAAAAATTTCGGGAAGAGTTGACTCGCATGTAGGTTCACGTGTTTCCCTTGCCAGAGAACTTGGGATTCCAATTGAACACTGTTGTTAAAACACGCAAAACCATTGAAGTGGTAATGCGGACCCAGTGCACGTCAAATATTCAAAATATGATGAACTGGAAGAAATTTTGAAGGAATGGTTTCAGTGCGCCAGAGCATGTAACATACCCATCAGTGGAGTTATTCGTAAGGAAAAGACTCAACATGTGGCAATGAGGTTAGGAATTGAAGACTTCAAGGCTTCAAACGGATGGTTAAGCTGATTTAAAACTAGGTACAATGTTGTGTATAAATCAATTTGTGGTGAGTCAAACAGTTTTGATCCCCAGACAGTTATACAGTGGAAGGAACATTCTTTAAGTCAGCATATTGAAGGGTATGCACCAAAAGACATTTTCAACTTAGATGAGACGCTTTTTTTTCAATGTGCTTCCTCATAAGACTTTAGATTTTAAAGGTGAATCTTGCCATGGGGGAAAGCATAGTAAAGCTCATCTGACAGTATTGTTAGGTGCTAATGGTAGTGAGAAGTTACAGTCTACCTCACTAAGAGTTTGGTATTATTAAAGAATTTTTTATTGTCATAATTACATTTTTTATACTTACTTTTCATTTAAGACATGATTCAATTGAAAAGTAGAACATTTAGCAATACTTTAAGGGATTATTTTCATTAAACTGTGCCTATCGAGGGTATACCCTCGATTTACACTTTCCCGCGATTTACACTTTTTTCCCTTATCCCCCTCAAAAGTGTAAAAGAGGGGTTTTACTGTAATTAGTATTAATATACTAGTCTAAAACTTTTGGTATTGTGAAAGAATATGCCCACCATATAAGTGCGTGATTCAAACATTCATGCAAATTGTGTCTTGGTGTCTCCGAGGAGACGATGACAACGAATCTATAAATTGCATTTTATTTTTAAAATGGTGTTTCCAGCAACAATATTCCTAATTGTTTTTTAATTCATTTAATTATGATACATCAAGTGAATGCAAGAGAAATATTATCAAGAACCTTATGTATTTAAGATGTACAAGTCTTATATCAACCAATTCTTACATTTCCATATTGAACATTTTCCTTCCTATTTCTTCATATTGTTAAAACATGCCTTATGTATCGGAATGTAATATTTGAATAAATTCATGCCTGCTTTATATTCTTCAAACTCAAGCATTCGTTGTTTGGTCTTTAGGCAATTATGATTTATTTTCAATAATTAACAATATTTTATGCAATTGCGTAAAATATTGTTAATAATAACAGAAATTTAAGTTGGTAAGGACAGCATATGCTTAACAGCAATTTCAGTTGGTAAGGAATATCAAAGGGACATTTCTTATCAGCAGTGCGCAAAAGACAGGATATGGTTGATATATATGACATTTAATTTTTTAAATACATTACATCACGATACGTATTCACTGTAATTGAGTAAATTAAACTTGCAAGCAATTTAGATGTTTAAGTTTTGGTTGAAAATTCTCTCTTCTGGTATTTGCGATTCAAAATTCAGCGTTTAAACACTATTTCTTGAAATGTTCCTTGTATCAAAATAATTCATTGCACGTGTCAATAATTAGAATGTGAAATCAGGTTATGACTCTTGTTTTATTACAATATCCACTCCCAAACTCTGGCTATCACGTTCTAAACACATGTAAGCTTAGATATGTTTTCGTTTGAAAACCGTTAATTTATTTTTTTCATTTTATTCTTTAAACATTTTAGAAGTTGCTTTCAATGAAGTGACGCCTACAACATTTATTATATTTTCAGTTCAAACACAAATTTTAGTTGGTTAAGCACCTCAACACGACACTTCTTTCGAGCAACGCGCAACAGATTTATTGGCTCGCGTGTTAGGTGAGGATAGCGATAAATACAAAAGAGCCTCCAATACACATCCCACGAATTTACAGTGGGAATTGGAAAAATTTCATCCAGGTTGAAATGAATATAGAATGCTATTGAACAAACATTAGCCTGAGAACGAGAGTACGATAATGCGAAGATTTTCTCGAGCTTCATATTTTTACCAACACGAGAGTAGTAACGGAAATGTTAATTCAGAGAATATGACCTTTAAAAAATTCTCTGAACGTCTTGGAATAATGAATATTATGTAGATTCAATAGTGATATTTTAACCAATTTGTAGCAAGAAATATTTCTGGTAAGTTAATACTTAGACCTTATTAACATAGGACGTAATAAATAGAATGAAAAACTTTTCGTCCCAAGTACTATTGCATAAAATTAGTGCATAAGATAAATAAATTCACCGGGAAAGTTAATATGTACTCGAATTCAGTGATGAACTAGAAAGTCCTCGATGCGTAGGGAGAGGCATGTCCGCAGCTAGTGTCCTTGTCACCTAATGTTGAAGAAAGATAAGGTCACGTTCTGAGTGCATACAGTCACCAAGTGGCAGAAATTCACTTATGGCCAATCCTTATCTGCACCTTTCGCAAAATTTGGAAATAAGGTATGGCACATTGAAAATAAGCCGTGAACGTTAATGATGAGCCGTTCTTCGTCCCGTAAGAGAAGCCACGACCTCGATATGCTCGTAATGAGATCATGAAATTACACGCCGTGTTAAAATTTATAAATTAGCTTTCCAGTGCAAGAATCGCAATTCATCTTATACACACCTGTGTAAGCCACTGCTGGGGCTTTCATTCCTAATTCCTCAATTTCATGCCGGAATTCATAACCAGGCATATATTTAGTTACGTACGCAATAATACCGGATAATTGTAAAAATAATATTATATCTGTATTGGTCATCAAGAATATCATATTTAATATCGATTGAAATGCCCTTCTGGCATAATTTTTCATAAAACATTAACAATATATCTCTAAATACATTTAAAATTCCAATTATTATACTTTATTCCTATTGAAGTTACGCTGGCTACGTTCATCTACATCTACATAATACCCTGCAAGCCACCACAAGGGTGTGTGGCAGGGGGTGATTGCTCACCAAACATGCACTACATATAATGCATAGAAAAGGAATTGTATTAATATAGTAGTCAGAACTACACTATTTAACTCCTTCACTGTTAAAATCTATGAATCAACTAGTTTGTCGTACAATAGAATATCCTCAGGCATTTAAGTGATTCTGAATCTAATATGCATGTAGATTACATTAGAATGATATTGAGTGTGGTTGCTAAAATTTACTTGGTAAAGAAGAAGATTGTGGTTACGATGGATTTGAAATGTCATTTTTCCCGCGCGCCATGAGAAAACATGATAGGCAACTAATTTAATGGATAGGTAGGTTAAATATAGTTAATGTAGTCGGCGCTGCATGAAGAATTCTTTAGAAATTACAACTCCTTCATGCTAAGTGGCTCGCAGAGTGTGACGTACGTGAAGAGCAATATTCTGGCGTGCAATTACAACTTCCTATCTCCGATTACTTCGATTGAAAGTGTATCAGGCGGTTAATGTTAAGGTTCCACTTATTATCCCACACATGACAATTTCAGTAGGTTGGGAAAAAGATTACTACGCCTAATAAGACTATGTACGGTGCGCGTCAATATTATTCACGTTTTTGATAATGGACTTGTTATGAAATTTAAGGCTCCGACATCCTGCCCAATTGCAGAAAAGGAATGACATTGCGACGAAGTTGAATATAATATAGACTTGTTGAATATATTAAACAATAAGACGAGGAAATGAAAGGAAAACATAAGATAATTCATGGTTTTCTATGCAGTTAGTTTGTAAAGTATGTGGAACGGAAACACAGCGAAGGAATCGAGTTGCTTGCATGAAAGTAAAGACTGAGACAAAGAGGAGTAGGTTTTCTTTAATTAGTTTCTGATGGCAAACAGTATTTAAAACCATATGTTCAGCCTGAATGTATAGCAGGAAGTCTGGCAGACCAATGGAGGAAAGGAGTGAATGGGAGGCCTTGTCTATGTGGTGTAAGGCAAAAATGGGTCACTTGAATAGCGAATATATGACAGCAGTGGAGAACTCGCTTATCCTAGATGCTTATAGGAAGAACATCCACACCAGTGTCCTTCTCACCTAATTTAGAAGAAAGATGGCGTCTCAAACTGAGTTGAATAAAGCCACGTAGTGACAGAAAATGCTCCGTGGCAACTCCTTATCTCCACCTTCGCGAGAAGGAGAAGAAAGACAGGGAAGGAAACATTAGCATGAGAACGAGAGTACGATATGGCGAGGATTTTTTAGAGCTCCATATTTTTTGCCAACGCGAAAGTAGTAAAGGAAATGTGAATTCCGTGAATACCACATTTAATAATCGTCTCTGATCGTCTAGGAATAATGAATCATATGTGAATGCAATAGTGATATTTCAACCAATTTGTAGCAAGAAATATTTCTGGTAAGTTAATACTTGGGCCTTACTAACATAAGACGTAATAAATTGAATGAAAACATTTTCGTCCCCATTAATATTTTCTGGAATACTGTGTCATTAAGCCACCAAATGAAATAGAACAAAAAAAAGGGGAATAGAGGGAAGATATATCACATTTTGAAGACGAGAAGAATGCTACTTAACCCTTGAATTACTGAAAGAAGAAATGAATCTTCAGGGTACTACATGTATTGAAACTAAGAGAAAGCATTATGTATTACGGCATAATATTAATCCTGGCTACCACTGAACGCAAGCTGTGAATAGGAGACTGTCCACTCATAATATTTTGTGACAGAAAATGAAGAATTTGAAAAATTTATTCTCACCAAATACAGAAGGAAAATAACGTCTTACTCTGAACGGATAAAGTGAAGAAGGGGCTGAGGTTCCTATGTGAATTCTAACTGCCAAGATATTCTAGGACAAGGTGATATCTTTCACGAAATACTTGAACATGGTGACGAGTTCACCTCTCGCCTTTTCGCTATCGTTATCAAGTAAACAATTCAATATGGAAGTGCCAAATGTGTTATAAGGACACTCTTCAACCACTATTAATCAGGATATTTATCAACCTCACATAGTGTATGGTAAATCTCTAGCATTTCTGCTTACATAACTGAAGTAAAAACAATTCAACATACCAAATTCTTTCACTTTATTTATTAAAATAAAATAATGTTCAATGCAAATGCTAGAATGGTAACGTGATTTTGTTATGACAATAAACGGTTTAAATTCACATTTCGCTTGTTCGATCGAACACTGTAAGTGGACATTAGTTACGAGATAATTTCTTTAAATTGCATGGCATTACGTAAAACACCTAATAATAATGTTAAAAAATAAGCCACAGCTTTTTAAAATTGGACACAAATATTATTTTAAAAAAATAGTTTATCGTAGTTCTACGTTGATTTAATTTTAAAAAAGCATTAAGACATTTGATCTCTGGATGCCGAGCCTATAACATCGGTATTATTTTTCGGATTAGCCCAACATCACTGTAAAATATCCATTATGAGCAATATATGCATGGAAAAGGCTTCTGAACAATGGTTTATAGAAAAATGATCTCTTTCTTTACCTTACTGATATGCCCTTTGCGTTGTTTTAACATTAGAAGCTATATAGAATTCCATATTATTAATTGTTGTTTCAGTGTCGCTACATCGTCAATAAAATTTAGTAAATAAAGCATGCAGTATAATATATTGAATGTTATGTATTCCTGAATGTGATAAGAAAAAAATGTGAATGTGAGACTACAAAGTCAATGTTATAATTCTAAAAATAGACAATTAGAGAAAAACTCACCTGAAGAGTTAATACTCGTCTTCAGTGTTGCTCTCGAAGTATGCTGTGAAGGTTACTTAGAGATGGATGTCCACACCAGTGTACTTCTCACCTAATGAAGAAGAAAGGTAATGCCTTACTGTAAGTGAATACAGTCACCAAGTGCTAAAAATAAATCCGTGGCCACACCTTCGCTACAAGGAGAGGAAAACCTTGTGGGAATGCGTTCTTATCTCCGAAGACTGGTGACGATGGAGATAAGCCGTTCTTCTCCCCATAGAGCGAGCCCAATCGATAAGTGTATGTTAGAAGTATGTCATTTATTTCACACAAGTTTAATATATTTAACGTTGGCATTTCTATGCTAGAATCGCAATTTTTGTGCATCTAAATGTTCTTGAATACCCAATTTTAAATGATAGTAAATGTATTGAATAGAAATTCAAAACTCAGTAGATGGGCCATCATGGACAGTAAGCGACATATGTATGCACGCAAAAAGCGTTTCGGGCTCAATATCGATCAACAAATTTTCTCGTAGTTGCATCGTTTTATCAAGTTTTGAAGGTGAAAGTTATGTCTCACTCCATATGTAAAAATTCCCGATATTAGATTCAATTTTGCGTTGCCCGACACGAACGATTACGACCTCGATACTGATTGAAAATTGAAAATTATGTAACAAGAAGGTTCGAAAACACTATGTTGAGACGCTCACATAAGAAATAGATTCTTAAAGTGGAATGCTGGAAAGCATTTCGAGTGAAGAACACGAGTCGCTTGAGATGTACAGAATAACTGGTAGCGTGAAGATTTCTTGAATACATTTCGGGAATCGGAAACATAGATTAAGCACAAGTTATTTCCGAGAGCATAATATGTAGCCCTATATACAACTGGGCGAAAGTTATGAAGAGGTACTTTTGAATGCGATTACCTATAACTGCAAAAAATGATGTACAAGATGGTTAAACTCACCTGAAAAGCTAACACGCCACTACTCGGATGAATTCAATGCCCTGCGATACTTAAAGATGGGGATGCCACAGTCGTTCTGTTCTCACCAAACACAGGAGACGCCTTCCTCTGAGCGGATCAAGTCAAGAAGTGGCAGAGGTTCCTACGTGGTGACTTATATTCGCCAAGAATCCTAAGATAAGGAGTTTTCCTTCGAAATGTACGGGAGCGTGGTCACGTATTCGCATCTGATGATCTCACTATCGTTATCAAGTGCGCGATGTATTCTTTAAGTGACAAAACTTGTCCTAAATGACTCGCTTCAGACTCCCTAACCCTGGTCGTTAGGCGCCATCACAATGGTTGAAGAAATTCTAAGCCATCCCTCAGATACACTGTACTAACCATCTAGGTGCATTTGACCCCATCTTCTAGGATGTCCATCCATATAGTAGCCTAGTTGCATTTCAATATTGGCTTATTAGTGATATTCAACCCCTGCCACACACCCTCGTGATGGCTCGCAGGGTAACACGTAGATTTACATGTACTAATTCTGCTCCCCAGACTGAATTTGGGATATCTTTTAAAGACAAACAAAGTTTCTTCCTCCATTAATTAAAAAAAAGAAACATTCAAATCCAAGGTTGACAGGACGACGTGGATTTCTCAATTTAATACTTTGTTCAAAATTGCATCTCGAAAGTTATATTGAACACTATAAATAAGCGATAGATGCGAGTAAATGCTGTAAAGATACCTCATATATTTCGTTCTAAGCTTCATCTACATCTACGAAATACCCTGCAAGCCACCATAAAGGTGTGTGGCAGGAGTATACCCAACAAACATGCAGTACGTATCATGCATAAAAAATAATTAGTATTAATATACTAGTCTAAAACTTTTGGTATTGTGAAAGAATATGCCCACCATATAAGTGCGTGATTCAAACATCCATGCAAAATTGTGTCTTGGTGTCTCCGAGGAGACGATGACAACGAATCTATAAACTGCATTTTATTTTTAAAATGGTGTTTCCAGCAACAATATTCCTAATTGTTTTTTAATTCATTTAATTATGATACATCAAGTGAATGCAAGAGAAATATTATCAAGAACCTTATGTATTTAAGATGTACAAGTCTTATATCAACCAATTCTTACATTTCGATATTGAACATTTTCCTTCCTATTTCTTCATATTGTTAAAACATGCTTTATGTATAGGAATGTAATATTTGAATTAATTCATGCCTGCTTTATATTCTTCAAACTCAAGCATTCGTTGTTTGGTCTTTAGGCAATTATGATTTATTTTCAATTATTAACTATATTTTAAGCTATAGAATTATTCACACCGGATCACTGAATGGTAACGCTGGAGTAGGCATAATGCTTAGGAAGATTGCGGGACTGCGTGTGAAGAGCTTCCTGCAATACAGTGAAAGGATTATAATGGTTAAAATTGAAACTAAGCCTACAAATACCATTGTGGTGCAAGTTTACATGCCTACGTCGGACTACGAAGATGAAGAAGTGAAAGACGTCTACGAAGGTATCACTGAAGTAATAAAACAGGTAAGAGGAGAAGAAAACCTAATTATTTTAGGAGATTGGAACGCTGTCGTCGGCAAAGGACAAGATGGAAGAATAACTGGAAAATATGGATTGGGAAACCGAAACGAAAGAGGAGAAAGACTGCTGGAGTTCTGCACACAACATAAGTTAGTGGTTACTAACACATTGTTTAAAAATCACAACCGAAGAAAATACACGTGGAAGATGCCAGGAGACAGAGGAAGATTTCAAATAGACTACATTTTAGTGAAGCAGAGGTTCAGGAATCAGGTGAAGGACTGCAAAAGCTACCCGGGTGCAGACATCGACAGCGACCATAATTTAGTGATGATGAAATGCCATCTAAAATTCAAGAGATTGAAGAAAACAGTAAAGAACATTTGGCAAGTAGAAGAACTAAAGGAGACTCTACATCAGCTGGAATTTCAGAAAGCAGTAGAAAACAACATAGGAGAGGACCTGACTGAGAAACCAGTAGAAGAGCGTTGGGAATACATTAAATGTGGACTACAGAAAGCCGCAAAAGAAGTTCTTGGAAGAAGAAAAGTTGTTAAGAAGAAACCATGGATCACGGAAGAAGTCTTAGTGCTGATTGAAGAAAGAAGAAAGTACAAGAATGCGAAAACTGAAGAAGGGCAGCTTTGCTACAAAAGAATAAGGAACGAAGTAAGTCGCAAAGCCAGGAAGGCTAGAGAAATGTGGATGAACAATCTGTGTGAACATGTACAAAACAACCTTGCCCTTGGAAAGGTGGAAGCGGCCTATAGGATAGTGAGGAACCACTTCAAGGAACGGAACGCAAGATGCATGGCTATCAGGGACAAGAATAGAGAACTTTTGATTGAAAATTAAGACAAAGTGAAGAGATGGAAAGAATATCTCGAAGAGTTATACAACGGGAACGATCTCAGCACGAAAGTGATTGAAGAGGAAAGCGAAGTCCAGAAGGATGATATGGGAGCATTAATATTGAGATCGGAATTCGACGCAGCAGTAAGGGACCTTCGGACGAATAAGGCCTCTGGTATTGATGATGTCCCTGCAGAACTAATTAAAAATTCAGGAGAGAAGACATTAACTTATCTTTACAAAACCATCTGCGACATGTACTCAACAGGAGAAATTCCAAAGGACTTCGAGAAAAACATCATCATTCCTATTCCCAAGAAGAAGAGAGCTGAGAAATGCGAAAATTTTAGGACTATAAGCCTGACGACACATGCATCAAAGATACTGACAAGATCATCTACAGAAGAATAGAACGAAAAGCAGAGGAGTTCCTGTATGAAGATCAATTCGGATTCAGGAAAAGTAAGGGTACAAGAGAAGCAATATTGGCCCTTAGGCTGCTTATAGAGAAGAGAATGGAGAAGAACAAACCAACCTTCATTGCATTTGTGGATCTAGAGAAGGCTTTTGACAACGTGGATTGGAATTCAATGCTTAATATTCTGAAAGGAATTGGAGTTTCATACAATGATCGAAGGATTATCCACAGTTTGTATAAAAACCAAGTAGCTGTGATTAAATCTGGACCCAGCTGTGAAGAAGCAAGAATAAGGAAAGGAGTGAGACAAGGCTGTGCACTATCTCCCATAATTTTTAATGTTTACATTGAGAGAGCCATCAATGAAGTCAAGGAGAAGTGTTCTGGAGTGAACATCCACGGAGAAACAATCAGCATGCTACAATTCGCTGATGATATAGCTCTCATAGCAGAGACAGAGGAGCTGAATAAGATGCTAACAACCATGGAAAGAACAATGGCCAGACATCAGCTGAAGATCAATAAGAAGAAAACTAAGATATTGGTGTGCAGCAAAAGAGAAGAGGCCAAAACCAACGTTAAACTAGGAAAACAGAAACTGGAAAAGGTGAAAGAGTTCTGCTACCTGGGAAGCAGAGTAACCAACGATGGACGAAGCAAGAAAGAAATAGTGAGTAGAATAGCCCAGGCAAAGAGGGCATTCTATCAAAAGAAGAATCTACTTACAGCTGGAAATACAAGCTTGGAAGTAAGGAAGCAATTCATCAAAACGTATATCTGGAGCATGTTCCTTTACGGCAGTGAGGCATGGACGATGACAGCAGCGGAGAAGAAAAGGGTGGAAGCATTCGAAATATGGTGCTATCGAAGAATGATGAAGATAAAATGGATCAATCGAGTGACAAATGAAGAAGTCCTTAGAAGAGTGGGAGAAAGGAGAGGTCTGCTGAAAACTATAAAAAGAAGACGGGATAACCTTTTCGGCCATATCTTAAGACATGATGGCCTGATGAAGACAATCGTCGAGGGAAGAGTGAACGGGAAGATTGGAAGAGGCAGGCCTCGTATGAGTTACATGGAGCAGATCGTAAAGGACGTGAAAGAGAGGAACTACTTTGGTATGAAGAGTTTGGCGGATAGAAGAATCGAGTGGAGGGCTGCGTCAAACCAATCCTCGGATCCTTGATGATGATGAACAATATTTTACGCAATTGCATAAAATATTGTTAATAATAACATCAATTTCAGTTGGTAAGGACAACATATGCTTAACAGCAATTTCAGTTGGTATGGAAACATATGCTTAACAGCAATTTCAGTTGGGAAGGACAGCATATGCTTAACAGCAATTTCAGTTGGGAAGGACAGCATATGCTTAACAGCAATTTCAGTTGGTATGGAAACATATGCTTAACAGCAATTTCAGTTGGGAAGGACAGCATATGCGTAACAGCAATTTCAGTTGGTAAGGAATATCATAGGGACATTTCTTATCAGCAGTGCGCAAAAGAAAGGATATGGTTGATATATATGACTTTCAATTTTTTAAATACATTACATCACGATACGTATTCACTGAATTGAGTAAATTAAACGTGCAAGCAATTTAGATGTTAAATTTTGGTTGAAAATTCTCTCTTCTGGTGTTTGCGATTCAAAATTCAGCGTTTAAACACTATTTCTTTAAATGTTCCTGGTATCAAAATAATTCATTGCACGTGTCAATAATTAGAATGAGAAATCAGGTTATGACTCTTTTTTTATTACCATATCCACTCCCAAACTCTGGCTATCACGTTCTAAACACATGTAAGCTTAGATATGTTTTCGTTTGAAAACCGTTAATTTCTTTTTTTCTTTATTTTTTTCATTTTATTCTTTAAACATTTTAGAAGTTGCTTTCAATGAAGTGACGCCTACAACATTTATTATATTTTTCAGTTCAAACACAAATTTTAGTTGGTTAAGCACCTCAACACGACACTTCTTTCGAGCAACGCGCAACAGATTTATTGGCTCCCGTGTTAGGTGAAGATTGCGATAACAACAAAAGAGCCTCCAATACACATCCCACGAATTTACAGTGGGAATTGGAAAAATTGCATCCAGGTTGAAATGAATATAGAACACTATTGAACAAACATTAGCCTGAGAACGAGAGTACGATAATGCGAAGATTTTCTCGAGCTTCATATTTTTACCAACACGAGAGTAGTAAAGGAAATGTTAATTCAAAGAATATCACCTTTAAAAAATTCTCTGAACGTCTAGGAATAATGAATATTATGTAAATTCAATAGTGATATTTTAACCAATTTGTAACAAGAAATATTTCTGGTAAGTTAATACTTAGACCTTATTAACATAGGACGTAATAAATAGAATGAAAAACTTTTCGTCCCAAGTACTATTGCATAACATTAGTGCATAAGATAAATAAATTCACCGGGAAAGTTAACATGTACTCGAATTCAGTGATGAACTAGAAAGTCCTCGATGCGTAGGGAGAGGCATGTCCGCACCTAGTGTCCTTGTCACCTAATGTTGAAGAAAGATAAGGTCACGTTCTGAGTGGATACAGTCACTAAGTGGCAGAAATTCACTCATGGCCAATCCTTATCTGCACCTTTCGCAAAATTTAGAAATAAGGTGTGGCACATTGAAAATAAGCCGTGAACGTTAATGATGAGCCGTTCTTCGTACCGTAAGAGAAGCCACGACCTCGATATGCTCGTAATGAGATCATGAAATTACACGCCGAGTTAAAATTTATAAATTAGCTTTCCAGTGCAAGAATCGCAATTCATCTTATACACACCTGTGTAAGCCACTGCTGGGGCTTTCATTCCTAATTCCTCAATTTCATTCCGGAATTCATAACCAGGCATATATTTAGTTACGTACGCAATAATACCGGATAATTGTAAAAATAATATTATATCTGAATTGGTCATCAAGAATGTCATGATTAATATCGATTGAAATGCCCTTCTGGCATAATTTTTCATAAAACATTAACAATATATCTCTAAATACATTTAAAATTCCAATTATTATACTTTATTCCTATTGAAGTTACGCTGGCTACGTTCATCCACATCTACATAATACCCTGCAAGCCACCACAAGGGTGTGTGGCAGGGGGTGATTGCTCACCAAACATGCACTACATATCATGCATAAAAAAGGAATAGTATTAATATAGTAGTCAGAACTACACTATTTAACTCCTTCACTGTTAAAATCTATGAATCAACTAGTTTGTCGTACAATAGAATATCCTCAGGCATTTAAGTGATTCTTATCTAATATGCATGTAGATTACATTAGAATGATATTGAGTGTGGTATGCTAAAATTTACTAGGTAAAGAAGATAGATTGTGGTTACGATGGATTTGAAATGTCATTTTTCCCGCGCGCCATGAGAAAACATGATAGGCAACTAATTTAATGGATAGGTAGGTTAAATATAGTGAATGTAGTCGGCGCTGCATGAAGAATTCTTTAGAAATTACAACTCCTTCATGCTAAGTGGCTCGCAGAGTGTGACGTACGTGAAGAGCCATATTCTGGCGTGCAATTACAACTTCCTATCTCCGATTACTTCGTTTGAAAGTGTATCAGGCGGTTAATGTTAAGGTTCCACTTATTATCCCACACATGACAATTTCAGTAGGTTGGGAAAAAGATTACTACGCCTAATAAGACTATGTACGGTGCGCTTCAATATTATTCACGTTTTTCATAACGGAGTTATTACGAAAGGCTCCGACATCCTGCCCAATTGCAGAAAAGGAATGACATTGCGACGAAGTTGAATATAATATAAACTTGTTGAATATATTAAACAATAAGACGAGGAAATGAAGGGAAAACATAAGATAATTCATGGTTTTCTATGCAGTTAGTTTGTAAAGTATGTGGAACGGAAACACAGCGAAGGAATCGAGTTGCTTGCATGAAAGTAAAGACTGAGACAAAGAGGAGTAGGTTTTCTTTAATTAGTTTCTGATGGCAAACAGTATTTAAAACCATATGTTCAGCCTGAATGTATAGCAGGAAGTCTGGCAGACCAATGGAGGAAAGGAGTGAATGGGAGGCCTTGTCTATCTGGTGTAAGGCAAAAATGGGTCACCGGAATAGCGAATATATGACAGCAGTGGAGAACTCGCTTATCCTAGATGCTTATAGGAAGAACATCCACACCAGTGTCCTTCTCACCTAATTTAGAAGAAAGATGGCGTCTCAAACTGAGTTGAATAAAGCCACGTAGTGACAGAAAATGCTCCGTGGCAACTCCTTATCTCCACCTTCGCGAGAAGGAGAAGAAAGACAGGGAAGGAAACATTAGCATGAGAACGAAAGTACGATAATGCGAGGATTTTTTAGAGCTCCATATTTTTTGCCAACGCGAAAGTAGTAAAGGAAATGTGAATTCCGTGAATATCACATTTAAAAAAGTCTCTGCAAGTCTTTCCAGTGCAAGAATCGCAATTCATCTAATACACAACTTCGATGTAAGCCACTGCTGGGGCTTTCATTCGTAATTCACCACTTTCAATCTGGAATTCATAACCAGGCAAACATTTACTTACGCACGCAATGATATTGGAATACTGATAAAATGATAATAAACGAATAGGTCATCAAACATATCATGTTAAATTTCGATTTAGTTGCCCTTATGGCTTAATTTATGATAAAACACATTGATAGTACATCTATAAATACATTTAAAATTCAGATTATTATCGTTTATTTATTTTAAAGTTACGCGGGATACGGTCCATCACTGCCACAATCTATTAGTAAAATAGTTTGTCGTAAAATGGAATATCTTCATGCGTAATGCATTTAAGTGATTCCGAAGCTGATATGCTTGCAGATTACATAAGAATAATGTTACGACGAAGTTACCAGCAGGGAGAAAAGCAATTAAGAATAATTGGGTATTTTCTGTTAAGAGGAATAGCGCAGGAGAAGTAGAAAGACACAAAGCACGATTAGTGGTCAAAGGATGTGCACAAAAATCTGGTCAGTATTTTACAGAAACTTATTCACCAGTGGCTAAGTTAGCAACACTTAGAACTGTATTGAGCATTTGTAATTATGAAAACTGGTTCATCCATCAACTTGATGTTCAAAATGCATTTCTTAATGATACCCTGAGAGAGGAGATCTATATGATTCCTCCTGATGGTCTAAAAGCTAATGATGGTTTGGTATGTTAAACTTAACAAAACTTTGTATGGTTTAAAGCAGGCTCCCGTGGAGTGGAATGCAAAATTTGATGATTTTGTCAAGAGATTAGGTTTCAAACCATCCTAATCAGATAACTGCTTGTATTTAAAAACTAAAAAAGATATTTCTATGTACTTGTTGTTATATGTTAATGATTTCATAATTGCAAGTAATTGTTTAAATGATTTAAATTCCAAAAAGGAAGCTTCAAGGAATGAATTCAAGATGAGAGATCTTGGTGATCTTAAGTATTTTCTTGGAATTAAGGTGGAGAGACATGGTGATTCTGTTTATTAGTCAATCAGGTTACATTGATAAGGTAATCAAAAGATTTAAAATGGATATGTCAAAACCAAAACTAACACCACTGGCACCTAGGCCATTTCAAGATTTCCAAGCGGAAACTGTTCAAAACCACCCATATCGAGAACATTGGTTGTTTAATGTACGCCTGTTTAGCTACTCGACCTGATCTCTGTGCAGCAGTTAATTTATTCAGCCAGTATCAAAGCAAACCAACAAAAGCAATGTGGGAAGGCCTAAAAATAGTGTTAAGATACCTCCTTGGGACTAAATAATGGGGACTTTGGTTTAAAGGGAGATGCAAACCAACCTTACTCGGAATTGCAGATGAAGATCATGCCAATAGTTAAGACAGAAAATCAGTTTCTGGCTACCTTTTAAAATTCATGGAGAAAATTCATTTGGTCATTCAAAGAAAAAATCTATTGACTTGTCTTCTATAGAATCAGAATTTATTGCTCTTGCATCAGCAGCAGCTGAATTTCTCTGGTTGAATCAATTGTTGCAAGAAATGAACATTGAGATTAATGAACCTGCCATTATATTTGAAGACAATCAGTCTTGTATATTTTCAATAACAAGCTGGGATCAGAAACATCTTAACCCTTTCGCGACGGAGCTACATGTTAGAAAATGCTACTTCCCCCACGAATGCCATAAAGTATTCTTTGCATTGCCAGTACGGAGCTTTCGCTACGCTAGGATCCTCTCCGGTACCTTTTTCCCTAAGTTGGGTTGGGGCCCAGAGGGGTGTCGAACCTTTTTCTCGGGCACCGGGCCGAGATAATCGTCACCCTTTCCCGCTTGGGGACCCCTTAACAGCATGCCGTCGCGGTCAACTATTTGTTTATGCAATGGTTTTGCTAAAAAAATTGTCGCTGCAGCGTTGATATTAATTTTATCGGAAACGAATTATTTTAGTTTTACAGTGCCTTTACAGCTTTTAAACGAAATTCTACCATTAATATTAAGCTCTCTAGCAAAAAAATCGTATCAATGGTTAAGCAAATAATTTTGCCGTTTGTCACACTCGTAAATTATTTTGACCACTTTTCTGCGAGAAAATTATTATGAATTTAAAAAAACCTTTTTCAGGCTTTTGACATCATCAGAGCGCAATTCAAAGAAACGATACTTCGAAATATTCAGCATGTTAATTCATGAGATGTACGGTCTACGGAATCCTTAATTTCGATTCGAAGGACTGCCAGAAATCACTGTATTCTTTAGGCGGAAACCATTGACCAACGAAAGAAAGTGAAATAGTCAGCTGTCATGATTATATTAGACTGAGTAATTGCAGGGAAAAATAAACATTGAAACTCACGAAAAATATGGCCATCAACACATATGAAAAAATAGCATTCAGTTGTTGAACCTAAAAACATTATAACTTCCTAAATATATAAAGACATGAAAAAATCACTCATAACCAACTAAATAATTAACAAAAATTTGTTCGGAGATTCTTTTACTCACAAACTACGTTAAAAATAACGGTAGAGCTCCGTTTAAAATTTGCAGTTGTAGAACTAAACATAAGGAATATACTTATAATGCTCAATTTTTAAATTAAACAATAACTTCTTAGTTTGTTATTCCACTGCACCAACAAGCAAATGACCGCGGACCCCTGCTGGGATTGGGGCGCGCACTGCAACGAAGGGTCAGGATAATCCTCTCCCGCGGACCGAGAAAGGGTACCTAAGACGTCCCGAGAAGAGGGCCTTTATAACACACACCTTTCTGGCCTGCTTGGGGCTAGCTTAGCGACTACGACTTGTTAACACGTCGTTCGTTCGCTTGCGTAGAAAAATTGACACCGTTTTAACACGTCCTTCGTTCGCTTGCGTAGAAAAATTGACGCCGTTTTAACACGTCCTTCGTAGCAAAAGGGTTAAGCACATTGGTATAAAATATACTTTTGTAAGAAATTTAGTCAGACAGAACTGTTAGTTCAATACATTCCTTCGGAGCGCCAAATTACTGACATCTTTACAAAAGGATTGCTCTATGAATCCTTTAAACGTCACAAAGAGGAGTTAGGCATGTGTGAAATTGTGTATTGTAAATTAATGGAAATTGATAAGTTAATCCAATTATATGGAGTATTTGAGGAGTGCTGGAAAAAGTAATTACTAAAGTGGTGCTATTCATATATTTTATTCTTTGTCATTTATTATTTGTTGTTATTAACATCATTTATCATCCACTGTTGACATAGTTGCATCAATTTATTAGTAGTAGTCAAGTGTGTAATCTGCTAGTTCTGTTTTAATAAATCTTTTTGGCATTGAGTGTGAGTTTTAATCAGATAAGAACCAAACCTGCAAGCACATTTCAACAATTACTAGCTCTTTTAGTTATGGAAAAGGCTTAGCTTGCTGAGCGTATGCCGGCTGTTGTCGTTCTTTGATTCTGTCGTAGAAATATTCCAAAACAATCGAAGAATAGAACTTCGACACAATAAATGAGTGGAAGGCCTTGTATACCAAATTATGTTTTTTATTTAAATCATTTCATATGTATAGTCAATGTTTCTGTTAAAATTAATACAGCATAATGACACAGCAGTATGGCAGTTTCTATTTAGTTTCACATGACTAATGGAAGAGGAAAATGTTTCTGGAATGTTGTGTATTCTACAGGGTGAAGCTTCCCGAATACGAAACGCAAGATTGGCAACTGATTGTAGCTCGTACAAGGGGAGTGTCCGAGTTTCGGGTCAGGGATTTAGACGAAATTTGCTAGGCAGGTAGTCCTTGATTAGTTATTTACGAATCACCCCCCATATAGGGTTATATATCCAGTAAATTCGTCAAAAAACGAGTTTGAAATATTGTATTGCCAATATAAAGCTAATAATTAGCCATGTTTAAAGTGCCAAGCAGTTTGGGTTGGGGGTAGAGTACTTGCTTCACAATGGCGACATCCCTGGTTCGGGACTCTCCATCTCCAATTTTTTTTCATCACAGTTTCGTTGTACGATTGTCCCTGGTTTAACATATTTTTAATCTGTTTACCCGGGAAGCATTTTAACTATTTTACGTACTAATTACGTAAACAGTACTTAAAATAGTTAATTACGTTATTCACCTAAATCACGTAATTAGTACGTGGCGGAAATATGTCCGCACGCCCTGTCGTTTTTTGTATACGAAATTAACGGAAGAGCATGAATTGTGATCGTGATTTTTAATTTCCGTGTCTTTGGCCATGCAGTCTCGACGCACGTACAACATTTGTTCTAATTTGCCTGGTGCCGTGATTTTCCATCGCTGTACTACTTTGGAAAAATTAATCGCAAGAGAAAAAAGAACTTAAGCTCTGCATTCATATAATTGTAAGTATCTACCTGAAATGTTCGGAAGATCGGGCGAAATTTTCGGGTCGGAGAGTTTCGAACCAGGGACGTCGCTTGGAAACTGATAAAATACCAGCGGTAACAAATAATTTTTAAGAAATAGTGTATTGCACATTTTCAGGAGCGTGTTAGAATCACTCGAACATTTCAGGTAGATACTTACAATTATATGAATGCAGAGCTTAAGTTCCACGGTCTACCCATGACAAATTTCCCTCCCCTGAAAAGCTACCTATCGTCGAAATCCATATTCACCCCATTCCACCTTCACCTTGCCAAAGACGACAAGTAGCAGACGTCGAGCGATGGCCAGCCTAAAGCCATGGTACGAGACTTTAGCAATTGTCAGAGGATGTCATTTGCTACTCTCTGTACCACACTGTCATGGAAATACAAATCATACAGTCTTTGCTTTTCACTGTTTGACAATTATGAAATACATTTACTTGCCTAGTTCTTTCTAATAATATTTATTTCTCCTTCTGTTGTCCAAATCCTGTCCCAACCAAGACTGGAAAGAATTTTGTCCTGGACGATCACAACCAAATGAGAATTTCGTGATTTCTTCTGGGTAACACTACATAGATTTATTTAAATGATCTTCCGGCATGACCAACATATGTCGTGTCACAATCATCGCATTAAAGCAATTATATTCCACTGTTTTCTAACCACCCTTCTCTATCTTTTAAGGGTTAGATTGAAAAGAGGAATTTAGTTTTAATATCACCCCAATAAAGACATTCATCTAAAACGTTTCTCAGGTTTCTATTGCCATTAAATTAAACTCTAAGAGTTTGTTTTCTGTAAATATCCTGGGAATTCTCTCATATACACCCTTTTGAGTCAGCACCACATTTCATTCACTTTTACCACTCTCTTTCATTTGACAAATTTGTAATATTACCCAAGTTTTAAATTCCCTTCCTGGCACATATCTGAGTGACATATAAATTCCCTTCAGAAATTCATCTGTTACCCCTTTATAACCATTATTCCTGGAACAATATTTTATAACTGCTAACTCTTTTCTGAAACTTCCATCAGAAGGTCCGATGTCTAAAATCGAGCAACCCATTGATTGAAATACATAAAGCTACTGTGACAAATTATGGCAGAAGTTGAAAGGAATTACTTGGTCTATCGAAGCAGATTTATGAAAAATCTAAAAATCATATTTGTCCCCACAGGATGAGACAGACACACCCATGGCCTTGTGTCCCCCCACTGCTACTTTTCCCAATGATAAATGAATACCCTTACATAAAGAATTCAAGTATACAATGAGACTATCAAGCTGTCGGTCTCTTCCTGTCCTGACCGCAATGCCATCGTCAGCTTATCGGTACCAGCAGCTGACATTCTGCGTCACGTTAGGTTGGGTGGAAAGAGTATTCTAAATCACCCATTACTATACTACAGTTCAAATATCATTTCCACTAAGGACAAAAGGGGAGAAGGCAATATTCTCTAAAACAGTATGAGAAATACATTAGGCACCCTCCACAAGAACCACATATCCTCCAACAAACGAAAACGCTCAGTCCACAATGAAAGCAACAGGATCTAAGTCACACAGGTATTTGAATCCTAGTCTAGATCCATGAGCAGAGGTAATAAAGGAGAACCCCTTCGTCTCTCCACAATAGTCTCCCTTGAAGAGGCAGGCTTTCATTCAATATGACGTGATGGCATTCCACCCGGTAAAATATTACGGAGGTAAAATAGTCCACCAATCAGATCTCCGGATGGGGATGCAGAATTGGGATGTAGAATGCGAGATCACTAGGAGTGTGTGGGAAATTGGAGAACGTTAAGATGGAGATGAATAGACTGGGGATAGTCATCATGGGAGTGAGAGAAATAAAGTGGGATAGGAGGAAAAATTCTGAAGCGATGACTACAGGGTGATATACTCAGGAGAAGACTAGAATATAGCGGGTGTGGTATTCACACTGAAGAAGGAATGGGCAAGAAAGGTGAAGTCCTACAGGATATATAACGAAAGGATTCTGATGATCAAGTCATAAGGAGAGCACATGGACACAGTGATAGGGCAGGTGTATATACCGACGTCCGACCACTCTGAAGAGGAAATAGAATAAATGTACGAGCAACTGGGAGAACTCCTAAACACAGTAAAAGGGAAGGAGAACCTAATAGTTATCGAAGACTGGGTATGCGGTTGCAGGAGAGAGCCGAAAAGAAGGTAGCGTGGGTGAGTTCGGTTTGGGAAAAAGAAATGCCACGGGAGAAAGCCTGGTAGAGTTCTGTAAAGAGAAGAGCTGACAACCTCTTCGAGCAACACTGGCAAAAAAGAAACAGAGAAGATGCCGGGGGACAGAGCAAGACACCAGATTGCCTAAATCTTGTCAGAACGAGATATAGAAACCAGGTTAAGCAGTGCAGGGGCTACCCCGGAGCAGATATACATAGTGACCATGACCAGGTGACCATGGACAGCTGCCTGCGATACAAGAAGATGAAGAGAATAATGAAGGGACCAAGATAGAACACAAACACATAGGAGGAAAATGAAGCAGGAGAGGGGTTCACCTCAACCATTGATGCAAAACTAGAAGTGAAGGAGACAAGTATTGGAGGAAGATGGAATGAAAATAAGATGAAGACAGAAATAGCATATAAGCAGCTACCGAGTAGGGCAGTAGAAACAAAGCGGCCAATGATAAAGACTCAAATATGAGACCTAATAGAGGAAAGAAGAAAATGAAAGAATCCAAAAAATGAAGCTGAGGAGGCCCAATACAAGAAGCTGCAACAACAAGCAATACAAGAGTGCAAGAAAGCTAAGGAAGAATGGATAGAAAACTTTTGTTAAGAAAAAAAATACAAAATAATGAAAGGAAATGCCGAAATAGCTTATAAACTGCTGAATAGAATACATTGAAAGGAAAATAAGATCCCATAACATAGGAAACTCGAGCGGAAAGATACTTATAGAACAGGAAGACATAGGAAAGAGATGGAAGCAACACATTGAAGAGCTGTATCAAGCACCAAAGCCACAGGAAGATGTTTGGTTGGTTATTTAGGGGAGGCGACCGACAGCTGAGGTCATTTGCGCCATATAGGATAGGTGGGCAATTGGGTAATGGTAGGAGTTTATTCAGGGAACGGAGGAAGGGTGGAGAAAAACCCGGCGTCGGCATTAGCCTACTCTTAACGAAAGGTGCCAAGGGGACCACGGCTTAACGTCCCATCCGACGGACGGAGTACTGTACTTGAAATGCCCTCCACTAGGCACTCAAGTGGGGACCGGTTTTCCACTGAAAAATCCGCCACTGCCGGGAATCGAACCCGGGCCCTCGGGATGGGAGGCCAGTACTCTAGCCACCACACCAACCCGATCCCCAGGAAGATGTTTTAACAGATGAACAAACCCAGGTAGAAGAATATAAACGGGGGCCCGAGATACTGAGAAGCGAATTTCACAGGGCTATTAATGAGCTAAAGAACAACGAGGCGCGTAGAGGGGGCAAAATAAGTGGAGAAATAATCAAGTCCCCTGGGGTCAAAGCAAAGGATACCTACTTTGGAATAATCAAGGATAGCTTTGGCCGTTGAAACTTCCACAGAATTTCCAGAAGAGTGAAATGATCGCAATCTCGAAGAAACCACAGAAAGAGACATTCAAGAACACAGAATATTGGACCTGGAATCACACACATCGAAGATGCTTATTAGGATAATTAGCAGAAGATTGGAAGGAAAGACAGAAGGGAAAATTTCAGAAAATGAATTCGGGTTCAGGAAAAACCGAGGAGATAGGGAGGCAATACTCAGTTTAAGGCTACTGGACGAGAAAATGAATCAATTAAACAAGCCGTTGTATTTGGCACCCGTGGACTTGGAAAAGACCTTGAATACGTAGAATGGAACAAGACGTTCAATTACGTACAACGTTACACATACTATACAGTACCTGAATATGTTGTAAAGCTCTGAAATGCATCGTATCAATTAACTATTTTTGTCAAGTACAATAGTTCATTTTCAATGTGAATATTCAAATCTTAGATGAAGCGAAACCTGAAACTCAAAGAGTAGGTACATAAAATGGTTTAAACAAGTAGCAAACAAAGATATTCTCAGAAGAAATGAGTAGCCTGACGGAGACAATAAAGGGACAATCTAATCAGACAGTTCTTGAGACATGATGAAGGCAATTTTTTAGGGGAAAATAGAATATGAAGATTTGAAATAGAAGGCTTTATCAATCATTCATGCAGCAGATGGTGAACTATTTTACGAAAAATATATGAAAAAGGATGGTACACTTCAATTAAACAAATCTCTTTAGCCAATGTGATACAATCTATTTTCAATAGCGGATATGTAAGTGACCGGAAAAATTGAGAGGTGTCTGCCACTTATTATGACAGGTTTTTCAATTCAATAAATACGATGAACTAAATTATCAAGGCATTTAATATGATGCTTTTAAATTATACTTTTTAAAATTTCGAAAAAGAAATCCTAAAAACAAAAATATTGAATGAAACTATAATGAATTGTTTTGTTCATGGAAAACTATTGAGGTCACTCCATGTCAATTAATCCAGAAAACTGTAGTTTTGACACCCACAATGTCCAATTTTGAACATACTTAGTGTGTTTCACCCTTTCCCATAGATATGAAGCCTTACAAAGTGTTTGTACTCCGTCTCTTCTGATTTTTTAACAGTCATTTCTTGTTTAAGTGGAATTGCAGTTTTTCCATTCCCAGGGCCTCTGTGGAACCCTGAAACCTCCAGAGCAAACAATATGTATCTGTCTAATTGAACACTAAATTTTTACTCGGAACCGAAATCGCAATTTAGTACACAGAATCGTTACCGGGATTCCCTCCTCAATCACTCCTTACCATATTTACTAACGTTTGGATTGAAGTGAATCGCGAGCGCAGCGAGCGAAGTTTCCAACCCATTCGGAGATCGCGAGCGAATTTCGCCGTATTCTGAGATCGCGAGCGCAGCGAACGAAATTTTTGAGGGAAACCAGTTCTAAAACTAATTAAATCGGATTGTAATGAGGGAAACCCGGTGCTGATAGCTGTAAACTCGTCATTTTAGGTTCATTCATGATGTGAAGCTCTCTGTAATGTGGCGTCATCTCTGCGGCAGCAGTTATAACTAAATAATGCCGAGAATCAGCGGAAGACGACACGAAAAAGTCCATTAAGACAATTCAATTATTTAGGAAATGGGCAATATTTGAGCATTCTTGCATTGATAGCGTCTTTCAGGCGGGTCTGATGTCTTTTTCAATAACTACAGTTAGTTCTTATCACTTGTAGATTCCGTGCCGCCAAGATCGAGAATAATACCTCAACATTACATTCAAAGACGTTAAGTTACCAAAAGTGCATACAACAGGTGCACGTTCTCATAACTGGCATCTCAGCAGTGTAACAACGGTTCACTTACAAATTATACAGTAAAATACAGTGATCGGAAAGCAGATATATGCTTTACGGTCACGGTATTTTCTAGGTCGGCGAATAAGACGTAGTATTTAAAAACTTCTTGAAATGTTTCCTTACCATCAATTGTTTTCGTTCATGTCATTACTCACTTCCTGCGCACTTATTTATGACGTTACATTTCACATTAATATGCCAAGGCTTTCATGTAAAAAAGACATGATTACCCTCTAGATATAATAATCCTGGACTCGCGTCCTACACCACGTTAACTGTTTCAGATAATGATGATGTGTTCCAGTGAACATTGATGCAGTGTGGGCAATTAATAAATAGTTATTTAACACTTACATTAAGACTGGAACTTCCAATTCTGGTTAACGCCAAAAAATACACGTCCTTGACCGCTCCCGACGAATGCCACACCTAAAACGCCACGTATTCAAGTAGTTGAAGATCGAAATTTCAGGCTGGCAACCTTGCTTGTAGAAGGAAGGCGATTTGTGGTACGAATTTCATATCACTGAGAAACTGCTAAATGAATTAACCATTGGAAAGGAGATTTTGTGCATCGATAGATACTGGATTAAAATTTTTTTCTTCTTTGGTATATTCTAACAACAGGGGACCGTGGCTACAGGGTTGTCAATTTTGTTGTCAACCTCCCGTTCCGAAAAACAAAGAAGGAGCGTACGCCGTTCGACGACAATGTACAGCTTTCTCCATTAATGTAAACAATTAGCGTTGTTTTGTAAAAGTAGGGCTGTATGAATGTCAATAATGATTTCTTTTTATGCTGAGTGTTTGATATTTAGTTGCCTACTGGAATTTAAAGGCACTGGTTATGAGAGTAACGGTAAATGTGAGCGAGAGTGTGACACTTCTGATCCGAATTTTTTTTCGTAAACTTAACCCACGTAAGGAAACGACACATGAAGAGATTTCAGTGATATTTATTTTACCCGGTTTGTGATTCCTAGCTTAATATTTTTGATTTAATGTTGCTATGCCAAATAACATGTATGAGCATTAAATTTAAAACCAATGGTGACATCTCAGTTTCATACATAGGAAAAATAGGTACCTACTCTCTATCCTGAAAAGTAATAGTTCTCTTTTTTCGCCGAGGGTGTCTAGATGGAAAGGTAATTCACAAAAAGAAAGGGAAATCGGATTAAAACCTATGTTATGACAAAGAAACCTCCAAAATTTTGATGCAATACATGGTACCGAGAGATGTATTTCAGTATTACGTTTGTAAATTTCTACTGGAAAATGAGTAACAACTGTAGCATAAGCTGGCATTTACGCTAAAATACATTTTTATTGACGCATATTCAACCATCCAATCGCTCAAATAATCCTTTCAAATCATCTTTGGTTGGTTAATCAAGGTTCTCGCTTCATCGAGCGATAGAAAGTGATCAATTTGAATGGTGACTAACATACAGTGTTTTTAAAGTGCAATACATACTAAAAGTAATCATTTTCCGACCACAAAAACTTAAATGTCACTAACAGGATTTGTTAATGACATTTAAGTTTTTAGGGATAATCCTTATTTACAGGGATACTATATTAATTCACACACTCCCTGCTTATTTATTTCAACCACAGTCGCCGATCGACCGTCATTTTCTTCATTTGGATTAAGTTGACATTTGTTTTGCCTACAACAGAATTTTGAGGTCATTCCTGTCGAATAATTAACGTTGTATTTCCAGTTTCTCATCAAGGTTTCAATTTTAAGACATAATTCAATTTCACGAAAGTTAATTTCGCTCACAATACTCATAAGGAGGAAAATAAATGGTATAATTTTGTCGTTTGTCATAGTTTGTTGATCCAACTAGCGTAACTATATTAGTATTTATCGGGAGCTATCGGAAAGTATGGCAAAGTGAAGCAAAGTCATTTGCCATTACTCGTTAGCGTCAGAGTTGCCTTTTTCGTAGTGATGAATTTAGTGAGTAGCTGGTAGTTAAAATAAACCTCCAAAGCAAGTAATTACAAGCTAGGAAAAACAAGGACAATGTACTACTTGGCCATTGAAATGTCAACAGCAATGCACAAATTGACCTTGTGAAGAACCCAGAATTCCTTCACCTATACTATATTAAAGAAATGTACCTACTCATGGTAAATATATAAAAAAAAATATGTATACAAATAATGAGTCTTATATAACTTGACTCTTTCCTTTTACAAAATTTTCTAATGCCATACTCAATTAAAGCATTAGCAATATCAAATGAGAGGTCATGAAGAGGGCATTTCACCCATGACAACTCTCGTCTCACGTTAATTATTTTATCTATTGCTTTTTTAATACCCATGTCAGTGGCAACAGATGGTAGCACTTCATCTAATTTACACATCAAATTGTATATGAATGCCTGAATTTTTTCAGTCGGGAACATGCTCCCTGCATTGTGGATGAAAGCATCTGTGCAGAAACTCTCACCAATGACGTTAGTTCCTGCACAAAGGGTTTTCGAACACTCACTACAACTGACATCCTTGAGTACATTTTTTAAAACAGCGTGGCTGAGTTTCAAACTGTGTACTTGATGTGTAATTGGATCAAGTGACACCTCTCCTACATCATGTTTATCAGTGGCATCGCAGAAACTGCTTCCATCTATGCCCTCTGACAAACTGAGAACATTCTGCAGCAGCTCTTCCAAGTCAGACAAAAAATTATCAGTGTCAGACTCGCAGTTTCCAGCTGCAGCACCTACGTTAGGGGTCCCATGTAGCATTGAAGTCTTCACAGAAGAGCCAAACTGTTGAACAGTTGGGTTCCTGTTGCACCCACTGTGAAAACTTATGGACCCAAATAAATTTTCCAGGGGATCCTGATTTAGCCGCCTTGTCTCCCGGAATCGGAAACCATCACCCTTAAGGCGAATGGTGAGTGGCCTATGGTGTGAATCTCCCCTGCCAAGATGGAACCACAGTCGATGACTGTCAGCGCTCCATGACACTAACTAAGTGACCTGACGATTCCCAAATATGGCCTTGGTCTCCCCTCGGACACCGGCTGCACCCTCCCCTACATCGCCCATACCCTTGCCCCACTCCTAACATTGCAACATCGCAGCAGTTTTACAATGTCTCGCTCGGACTGCGTCTAGCCAAAATATCTCGCCTCGGCTGCCTCTGGCGTGAACCGGCAACCCACCCACCCTTTTCCTTTTCTGTGGGAACTGGGAAGCCGTCGCAAGCATTGGTCATTATTCTTTACTCATCGTTTTCTGCAATATATTTTTCACTATTTGTATCGGAAGAAGACTGCATGATGACTGGCGAAAAGATAGTCCTAAAAATAGAGCAATGCGGCGAAAGCCTCGAATCCCAAGGATGTTCATCAGAAGCCACTGGGTAGCCTCGAAAACAATCCACATCGCTCTTACTAAATGGAAAATATTCTACAGCACCTGGTAAGGTAGGAGATAAGACGAGGTCAAGAGGTCGGCAGGAGAGGAATTAGGAATTTTCTTTCCAGCAGCGCATCACACATCACCATTGCTATGATAACATTTATCATAGTTTTTTAACAGACTAAAGGTAGGATTTCACAAAGCATCTCCATTCACTGTCAACCCCCTCATCTCGGCGTATTTTTTTTGCATCCGCACCACTTTCCAACACCCCTCATCTGACATGCTTCACAACCCTCTTCTCCTTTTTCCAAGCATTCCACCCTCAAGAGCTATCTTCAACATCCTCTCGCCACCTATTACCTACTCGCCCCAGTGACATGCTTTGTCTTATCCTGATTTCCAAATATCTTCCCTCCCCCAATGTCCACTGAATCCGCTTTAGTTTTCTTTTCGCTCCGTCCTACGAATATGACGGCACGAAAGATGTCTGAATCACTTTTCAGGTGGCGAACCAGAATGGTATGTTATAACATACTAATGTGTGCTAAATACTTGCTTCTATCTTCTATACTGAAGTGTCATATGTTAAGTTACTTCAGGACGGATTTCAAAAAGGAGTCCGTGTTCTGTTCCCTCTGTAAAAGAGCGCAGCTTATTCTAGGCAAAAGTGGAATAAAATACTAATCAACAGAGTAAAAAAGGCTTCAGGTGGGCATTCCTTGATATCAAATCGGCTGTAACAGAACTCGAGTGACATGCAGAATAGTAAAACGGGTAGTAGAGAGTAGAGTGATAGGAGCAAAGTCCTCACGCGGATCATATTCCGGCCAGAATAATTGGACCCGATGGAATATTACACCCTGCATTCGATGCTTGCAGAAACCCCTTGACCTGCTCAGAAGGGGCTGCGGGGCATATGTTCTACTCGTAGCAAAATTCAATAAAAAACTTTCACAACTAATTACTGTCAGGAGTAAAACCTGGATGTTTTCACATAAAAGCTTGGCCAGTAACAGCAGCAGAATAGAGAACATTGGAAGCGATGGAAATGAGTAGTGTTGTAGAAGATTAATGAAGATCAAACGTACAGACTGAAATACGATTAAAGAAGTTGTACGAAGAGTTGGGGAAAGACGTTTTCTGTAGATGATTTGCATTAGGAGATAATCTCATCGGACATACTATGAGGCATAACAGCCTCCTGATGACAATCATTGAAGGAATAGTAGACGGATAGAATTACCACGGAAGTCCAAGGATAGATTATCGTGAGCAAATAAATGGATACGCTAAGGTAAGAAAGATGAGGGAGTAAAGAGGTTCGTTGAGAAGAGTGCAGATTGTAGAGCTACAGCATAGGTACCAATTTTCAGATTGATGGCTGCTAATGACTTAGGAGTAATTCGGTGCATTAACATGAATTTCCTATTCTTGAGCCAACATTGCCGGTTGTATCATGTAATTGAAAGTTTAAACATTTTATAGATGGCAATAATTAATGTACTTTAACACTATTCAAACTTTTATTTCCGGTTCTCTTATTTCCATAGATCGGAAAAGTCGGGGGTCAATTATTTCGGGAAGCAAAGCTTTATTATACAATTAAAGAAATTTGTTCTCCATGCGATTCTTCCAGAATTCACCATTCCGGAAGATTATTTGGATTTTGCAATCCATAGGAGTCCACACCATAAAATTACAAAAGGAATGTCGGGAAACATGTAATTGTCCCTGAATTTCGTAGTAATAATTATGGTTTAAAACCATTGGTTTTCTTGAGTTTAAGATCCTCATCCAAGCAAAAACACTTTATTTCCTCAGCTGCCTGTTTTAATGTCATATGTTCCGATGATATTGGACATTTTACTTCAATGATGCTGCATCAATTGTTTTTCCATCAGGCGAGGCTGCTAGGAAACAGTGTCCGGGATCAACAAAATGGCCACATGGAAACTCTGCTACCCATTAACTCCTCATATTTCTTAATCGCATAAATTCATTTAGGCTACTGTATCTCATTGTATCATTTTCAGATGACTGGGCATAAAACTTTTCTTTTCTTTGTCTTTTCACAAGTGATTTTCCCTTCTCCTACAAATAACACCAAAATTTGATTACGTCAATCTATTCTGTCTTTCATCAAACCATTGCTCACATTCGGTTTGGACCCGCGTCTCTCTCTCTCTAGAGCTTCTATTGACCCCTCAACCGTCAATTTCTTTATCAGCTCTTCGATTTCTACATCCATTTCCTATTGGTCCATGTCCAATTTCTGACAGAACTCTCCATAATCCTTAGTTTCTTTTGCCTCATAAATTTCCCTAACTTTCCTCTTAGGCTTTTTTGCAAGACACCTCCTAGTTGACTGTTAGCGTTTAGGCCTTCGCTCGCCAAGTCTGTGTATACTTTTGAAAGGGCTTCTTCCACATATCATTTTCTACGCAGAATAATTCCACCCTGGTCCCAGCTGAAAATCAAGCCCCTGCACCCTGCACACGATGAGCATACAAACTACTTTTTCCGCGGTTCACTTGCTTGCCTCCCATAAACTTAGCCACTAACGACAAAATTCTCCGCCAGATTACTAGTGTCAATCATGGCTAGCATAATTGATTTCCATACCTAGGGTTTTAATAATTCGTTGACTCTTTCCAGGGCACCCATCTTCTTGTCGTTGAAAATGTTTTCCCTCCCCTCCTGATCATTGCAGTTATATACTTTGCAATTCGAGTGCTATTGAATACGCGAAGCGGCCCGTTTTTTAGATCCTCAACTAGTGAGTTGCAGCCATATTTTTCTTTTACTTTCTTTTGTTAGAAATAGTTTCAATTCAGGGTGTTCATCCAGAATTTTGAAGATGGATTTTGTATAACATGTAACCTCGTGACTAGAACAATCACTTTCCTTAACCAGTTTCCCACATGGAACGGATTCACGCACCTTTTCAAAAGCACTCGAATCACCACTGCCTACGAGGAAATGGTATTGAAAGAAAAGTAATTGCATCTCCTCGCTCTATCGAAATGCCTGAACAGACATGTCAGCTTCCATGCCACGTGATGATCCACGTATGGTGACCAACAACTATATTTGAAGAAAATAAGGGAGATTTCCATATTCTTGACCAAAAATAAGGGAGATTTAGAACACGGCAAAATTTCATAACAAAAAAGAAAAAAGCTATGCAGTTCTTGTAAACAAAATTAAAAAAAACTTTATTTTATACTTTGAGAAGGCCTAAATATATTTTGCCGCAGATTTTGCTTCATAAAATAGTTTGCCATCACTTTTTTTATTGTTATTAGATTTAAAATTCAATTTACATTTCGTCATGATTACCGGGGGTTTTACTAATTATATAATTATTAATTACAAAAAAAACAAAAATAATGCAGGATTATAGGACGTGGCGATTCCAGGCTGAAGATAACTCTCTCAGAAAGTACCACGGTTTATTCATCGGATTTAATTGGAACAAACATTCCGTCTCTTGCAATGTAAAATAATATCGCTAACAATTAAATGACTTTTAGAAAAGTGACGGCTACATTTTCGCATTCGTATGTTAAGATGAAACTGATGAAACCACTGTCTAAACATACTGTGGTGAAACAGTCAAATCAGCCATGGACAACAATTATACTTAAATCTTTAATCTGTTCCGGTGAGGCTAGGTCATTAGCAGAAACACGTATTTTTCTGAGAATCGGTTTGATGAAAACAAAAGTCGTACAAAATCTGAAGAATTGGTTCATTGTAGTCGTCCTCAAGCAAATAATTACTTCGCTTGCCATTTCCTGAGACTCCCGGCAGACCTTTTCTTTCGTTTTGCAGATGAGAATAGACCACGTCTTTCTTACTTCGAGGATGGCCCTTTCTGGCAGTTTCCATGATAATCTTTTTTTCAGAGATAATTTAAATCGAAGAAATTAATTGTAAATTATTTCTTGACTCACTGAATGTAGAAAAATTTCTTGAAAGATTTACGCAAATATTAGGCAATTGGAAATAGCTCTCGATACGAAAAGTCGAGACGGACTGAGAGCAACGAAGAGGGACGCATAACCTTGCGACACCCTGCGCGCTGTCCTCTTCTCAGCAAAAACACAAGGTTGCAAGATTTGTCTTTCGTTCGTCCCTCCCCTTAAACGCCTCCAGCAGCATGGCCCTCATCCCTCCAGCGGCATCTCTCCCTCCCCTCCCTCATCGCTCCTCGGGTGCTTCGTAATGGTTCCCTGATTTCGCCGCAAGTGACGCTCTTAGCAGCGCGTTTTTAGCGACTTCTAATTATTCTAATTACTAGTTATTACCTTCTCGTAATATTATTTAGAAAATTGGAATTGATTAGTGAAGAAACTCGAAAACTTCGTAGTTTTTCGATTTTTATAAATAACAACGCATTCTGCCATTTTGGTAATTTTTTATCATGTTTTTTAATTTTTTGCAAAATGTAAAAAGCAAAAAAGAATTTCATTGGCCAAAAAAAGTTGATGGTGAAAGATTCATGTCGATAACTTTATTTGCCTAGCTGCGAGAAGAAAAACCGTTTCAGGGGCAGTCACCATTGGCCTTAAAAGTATTCCACAAAAGTTTTGTCCACCTAATTGTTGTCATCCACCCATCCTGGGACATTGGGCGGATCACTTTCCTGACCAGGGGTGTACCAGAGGCTGGCAATATAATCTCTCCCTCAGCATAATGGGGCAGGCTCAAGAAAGCCAATGTTTTCAACCTTTCAAATGCATTGACCCAAAAGGGGATGTGGGGACTACCATGACTTAATGGAGATTGCAAATCACTATTTTTATGTTTTGCCTCACCTCCATTGAAACTTCTGAAAAGATTTTTAATAAACATTAGAAACTCGGCAGTAATGGCAGCACCCTGGTCCATAAGTCCTATTGGGGGAAGAAAATGCTCAAAATAAGTATCAAATAGAAAATGTAATAAATTAATTCATTTTTATCATGGCCATGAATCATTATTGCCTGAAACGTACCTAGCCCAACAAAAGCATCCACTTGTGAAGCCAAAGCATGGCTAAACACATCAGCTGCCATAGAGACACTCATTTTCTCCTTCCATTGGGGGTTAAGGCACGAATCTGTTATTTTAGGGAAGGCAACAATGTTACCGCTGTACTGCCTGCTGAGGCTGACAGCCTCCTCAATGTGTTGTCATTTCCCTATGGCTGTAGTTTCTACCCCACCAATTGCAATCTAATTACAAATAGAGAGATATTAAGAGGTTTGCATTATGCCAAATAATCACTGTATTTCAATAACTAAATGGAATACACCCACTAGATACCCATACAGCACCGTTCGAGCTATACTCGTGTGCATCTGGTTTCATTGACGTCACTCGTGTACCATGGAAGCCACACGTCTCTGCCTCGTATATGACTCGTGTGCACTCGTTCCATATGAAGGCCGGAAAAATTGTCGATGAAATATACCCTGTACAATAGTATCCGTGAGTCAATTTCGATTAATTCTTTATCAAGGATTGAACGATCTGTGTCCATATGAATTATATGTTAATGACCTTTTCATAGAATTATTTGAGAACTGAAGGTGCAATAACCAGTTTATCCGGACAGACGATCAGTGTTCATGTTAATGGTGGATAGAACGTTTATGTACCAGCAAAGGTAACTGGAGCTGCACTTCACCATCTTTCTTTATGAGTTGAAATTGTGGACCAAATCGAAGAAAGCAGCTTTCATTTTCTATCCGTTACCCTGCAAGTTGAAAAACTTTCTCAAAGCAGACGACGCCATATTGAACGTCGCTTCTCATCACTCCGTTGTTTCCCCGGTGACAAAGAGAAGAATAACGATTTTCTCACACCGCATCACTTCCCGTTCTTTCGCCTCGTGCTTAGACGTCAAGTTCTGCCCTGCGCTTTGCCTCGTGCTTCGCTGAGAAATTGAGTTAATTGAAACAGTTCTTTTTAGGACTCTCATCATTCACCTTCATTTTACTCCTTCCATTTACGTTTTCCTTTATACCTAACCTCAACCTTGTCATTTTCCCGATCCATTCTTCCAATTACATCTTACGCTCCTTTTCCTTTCCTAGTCCGTTTCATTTCATTATTCATCTCATCACCCTTTTCATTTCATATCACGCTCCTTTTCCTTTCCTGGTCAGTTTCATTTCATAATCATTTTAAACAGCTCCAAAGACCCTTTTTTGGGGTTTGAATTTTTGGCTTTGGCGGAGACATCGCCGGAGGCATACTTCTACAGTTCAGTTGGTTTTGGATCAAGTTACAGTAGAAGAAACCTTTGCTCCCTTTGCTGTAACTGCAATTGAAGGTGAGTTTATTCGAAACATTTTATATATTTTAGTTATAAGCTTGATTTCATTCGTTTGTCTCCAAGTATACCACGTGGCCTTAAACCTGTTTACACTTATCCTCTGTGAGGTATTGTGGCATTTTTACCTTTGCTGTATTAAAACTATGAGCATTAAATCAAGTTTTTAGTAGAAAAAAATTGAAGCGATGTAGATAATTCTGATAGTAATGTACGCATATGTGGTATGTACCATTTCCGTCTCTCTTCGCCTGGGATGATTAATATTGCATTCTTTGTTTAAAATGTTGCTCTAACAGTAATTCAGCCATAATTGTTGTCTATCCTGAGATTTCTGTGACGGTACAATGCCTAAAAGTGCAACATTTTACTTCACTATATGTTCTCTCCCGTTTAGCCAAAATATATCCTTGATTGTGTTAATTGTTTTTAGTGAATCAGCCATAATTGTTGTCTATCCTAAGATTTCCGTGACGGTACAATGTCTAAAAGTGCAACACTTTACTTCACTATATGTTTTCTCCCTTTTAGCCAAAATATATCGTTGATTGTTTTGTAGCACAGTAAGATTCCGGTAGATATGAGCTTAAGGGTATCGAACTTCAAACAGTTATCCTGCGAAAACTGTTCATTGGCGCTTTTATTACAACTGTGTTATGTAGAGGAAGGATGTAGATTTATTATGGCATGACTTGCATTGCTCCAATTCCATTATTTCATGAGATATAAGAATCCGAAAATCACAATTTTTCACCTGCAAATCGGATGGTTTTCAACGCCATCTTGGGTTGTTCCCGAGACCACCGTTAGAGGGGTTCCTCGACACATCACCTCTTCCCTATGTCCTGCGCTTCTGAAGGGCATTGTTTAAAACGCGATGTCGTGAGACGTTGAGTTTTAGATGCTGAAAGACATAGTTTAAAACGCGACCTTATTCATACGATCTTCTATTATTGTCCGTTATGGCTGGCGAGGCAGACGAGGTCCCCATCCCTAATCGAAATAAGTACCGTATTTATCATCTTTTAATTGTTGTCGCAGCGCTTTCGTCCTCCCCTAGTTTTGTTTAGAATGTGAAATAAGGGTAAATCCTAATTTTTGGTATCGTCCGACTGAAACTGGCGATTCGATGAAACCCTACTATCACCGTGAGGTGTCTCAAAACCCCCATCCCGTTCCTGTTTTTGTGTAGTTTCATCGGTTGTGAGGTGTATCAAAACCCCCATCCCGTTCATGTTTTTGCGCATTTTCAACGATTGTGAGGAGTCTGGAAACATATTTCGCTGTTTTCTTGTTCCCCGCCTTTTACCGCCAACCATTAAGGCCGCTTTACACGATACAATCGTTTGTACGGTTTCTTATACAAACGCTTGTATAAACTGAACGAAATTGTATGTTTCTCTGAATGGAATTATACTGCAGATAATTCACTCAACAATCACCTGGTGCCGACGCCGGGAAACACCAATATGGTGGCTCTGCGAACACTCACCTAATGGGTTTCAAATGCTGCAAAATCGTGAGTTATTAATGTTTTTCAATTTTTTTTTCACTGAGCGGAAATTGTAATATTAGCAGGTTGCGTCCCGAAAATTTCATCGAAAAACGACGATTTTTAGGGGTAATAAAAATGTTGAAGTTCCATACCCTTAAGCTCACATTTACCTGTGCTTTAGTGTTTTCAGTTCTTTTATATCGAAAGGTTTCAAAATACCTAAAGTAGAAACTGTAATCCTACGCTGGTGTTTTTTTGGGTACTCTACTCGTTCGTCAACTAACTACACTAGAAAATCTATTAAACATAGGTAGGTACTTTTAGAATACCACAAAGTGATAAGCTCGTCTTATGCAATGTTACATAAACAAAGAGTGATTGTATCAATATATAAGCCATAGGTCTTTCTTATCTAAGATTTTCATTAAGATTTGCCCAATCGTTTAGTGGAATTTTCTGTTCAGGGTTCGGCATCTTTCCCAATGTAATTGTGTGGGTGAATTAGTGACGAGTAGTAAATTACTCTATTCAAATTACAGGATAACTTTCGCCAAGGTTCCTTCAGTAATAATCTCCAAAATGCCTAAGCGGCGTTTCATGGATTACAGTGCAAGCCATCGACGTAGAATATGCAGAGATTCAGGAAGGGCATTACTGCAGGATGATATTTCAGACGATGGGCGAGATGACTCCTCAGAAGCTGGGTGGGAGGAAGTGTTGCAATCTTCAAATGAGAATTTGAGCGTGAATAGCGAAGTTCCTGATGGTCCCGATGATCGAGAAGTGTTTCAAGGAATGTCCGACATAGCTAGTGCTAACAGTTCTAGTGATTCAGATGAGAGTTCAGAGGAAGAGCCTGTCACTTTCATGGAGGAGATGAGGCAGTGGGCATCTTCTGATGTGACCCACTCAAAGGTGTCGGAAATCCTGAAGATTCTAAGGAAGCATCATTGCTTCAGTCATTTGCCTGTAGATGCTAGAACTCTCCTATCCACCCCTAGGGCAACTCCAGTGCAAAGGATAGCTGGTGGAAGTTATCACCATTGTGGCATTGAGAAGAAATTGCTCCTTCATCTGGAGAAGTATCCCCAATTACTGTGTAGGGAGAACTTGAAAATGCAGTGCTGCATAGATGGCTTGCCCTTAGCCAAAAGCAGCAATAGTCAGTTGTGGCCCATTCTGATGGCCTTCCAAGACTTCCCTAAAATTGATCCGTTTACTGTCGGCATTTACCACGGACATAGTAAACCTACTTCAGTGTCACAGTTTTTAAGTGACTTAAAGGATGAGCTGTGTGGTGTCCTGACCAACGGCATTGACCATCGTGGTAAAAAATATCATGTTGAAATGAGTGCTTTCATATTTGATACCCCAGCATATTCTTTTGCTACCCAGACAGTGCCTCATACTGCATATTACAGCTGCCGTAAATGTATTACCAAAGGAGAGTATGAAAGAACTAATGTGGCCTTTCTTGAATTACATGCCGAGCTCAGAACTGACACATCATTTAGAAGACGAGAACAGGAAGAGCACCACAGGGATATTTCACCTTTGGAAGAAATTCCCGGAATAGATATGATTGCACATTTCCCTTATGACTACATGCATCTCACATGCCTTGGGGTGATGAGAAAAATGTTGTCATTGTTCATGGCAGGACCCCTTCTTGTACGTTTGCCCAGTATTTCAGTCTCTCGGCTGAGTGAACAGTTGGAATGGATTGCTAGTTCCATACCCATGGAGTTCGCTCGTAAGCCTCGGGGAGTAAGAGAGTTAAAGAGATGGAAAGCAACCGAATTTAGGCAATTGATGCTTTACACAGGGCCCTTCGTGCTAAGAAAAATCGTTGGCAATGATGTGCTTGTGCATTACTTGTGCTTTAATTATGCAATGAGATGCTTTGTTGGTGACAAATATGTTCATCAAAGAAATGAAGCCAGGAAGTTAATGGAATACTTTGTTCAAAATTTCAAAACTCTGTATGGCCGGCGAAGTGTCTCACATAATGTGCATGCACTTCTACATGTACATACTGATGCTGAGCATTATGGATCCCTGGAAGAGGTTAGCTCATTCAAATTTGAGGACAAGCTGCAGAGTATAAAGAGAATGGTTAGGAAGAATGAGAAGCCATTGCAACAAATTGTGCGACGTGAAGCAGAAGTATCTATCAAAGACACAAAGGGAAGAGGATACTGCACAAGCATTTCTCGAAATGTGGAGGCTCTGCCTTTGGGACTGATGGCACCTGCTTACACAAAAATCTCCCTGAAGAACTTCACTGTGTCTGTAAAAAGACCTGATAATTGTGTATTAATAGGCAGGTCTATTGTTATTGTTTCATGCATTGCCACTTTGGGAGAAATAACTCATGTTTGTGGGTGTGCATTCAAGGATGTCAGTGATTTTTATGCTAAACCAAGAAACTCCAGTAATGTAGGTTTATATAGAGCATCCGAACTCTCAGAACCGAGAATTTGGCCAATACAGGAGATTGTTGCAAAGGCAATAATGATTCCATTCACTGGGAAGGACCGAGTGAGACAGTTCTTTATAGGAGAAATAATTCATCGATAGCAGTGAAAATTTCATTATTCATCCAGGTACTGAGGCTTTTGTTTGTTTTAGCTGTTAGGAATCTAGAAGTAATTAGCAGCTGTTACATGTTTCACTATGATGGGCTTATATATTTAACGTATGTTAATTGTTTTCATCAGTTATAGAACTCGTTGCTCAGTGTGTATAAATATTGTTGGCATTAATTGTAACACTCTCTTTACAGCATGTCCTGGAAAATTGTTGAATTTGGCCATCTACGGAATAGTGGCAGTAGTTGTGGGCATGGCAGCATGGGCAGCAAACCTGTGTCTGTGGTGCCACAAATTTGGCTCCATAAAAGAGATGGTGGCACTTATTGCTGGTGGCCAAGAACAGCTAATGTCACCAATTTCGTAAGAAAATCAATACTGCCACAGCCGGATTGGGAGGAGTGGTATACCACCTTTGTGACAGAAGAGACATTTTGTAAGTGTAGTTATTAATTTTGAATATACTTCTCATAAAAGGATGTGAAGGCAAGGATTTGCTTGCACTTATGTATTCATATTTTTTATTGTTAGTAGAATATTTGGTCTGATCATGTACTCCATATCTTATCTCAACTTTTGCAGATGAGTATGCATTTGCAAGAGAGATTCTATGCAATGCATCAGATGTGACTGACATTGATGAGCGGGTAAGGGACCTGAAGAAGAAAGATTTTGGGAGGGGAAAGCGGTCCCCAAAGAAGAAGTGCATGAGAGAAGAAGGAGAAATAAATAACACTTCAAGATCTGTCCTGTCTGAGCTTCCAGACATTTCCTCAGATGAAGGTAGTTTCTGGCATATATTATGAAAGAGATGATAGTGATTCAGGGTCATTGAGTTCTTGGTATTGTTTCAGATGAGTTGCAGGAGATGGATGAACCTGATAGTGGAGCTCAAGTTCATAAAAGTTGCTCTACCTTAGGGCAGCCGAAAGGAAGACCAAAGGCATCTGCTACCTCAAGTGGGTTACCAAGTAAGTAAAACTGTGGCCAGAGAAATAAATGCATAGTAAAAATTTTTCCTGTTGTGACTTTCACCCTGGCCCTGTTGTGCAATGATTAATTTGTTTTTGGGATTCCAGTCAGTCAGTTATTTAATCCCCATCTTTTTTTGCAGCTACAGCATTGGGAAGGAGGATACCCGAGGTAGCTTCCCAGCAGTCTCGCAGAGACTCTACATGTGAGTATCCCTTTAAATTAATTAAAAGTAGTATCTGCCTAATTTATTTCTTTCCTCGCACGTCACGAGTGAATTTCGCCAGTGATGTGCCATATTCAATTTGTATGACTATGTGGATATGCCTACCTCTCTCATCATGAAAAGTGACTACACATACCATAGTTCACCATCTCCTTGCATTAATTGCCTTCGTCACTGGTGCTAAACCCTTTTAGTTAGATGAAACAGGATCAAAAAACTGGTGTCAAAAACACTTGAGTTATTATTATCGTTTTTAAGTATCAATACTTCGTCAGATTTAAAAATAAATTACCAGCCATTAAATACCTTGCATCATTTCCCATTACTTCACGAAGTTGATGATCATTTAATAGATATTTTAAGAAAAATTTAAAAAGTAATCCACTCAAAATGGAATGGTAAAAAGTGCAAAAAGACATCACAAAATATTTTTTTAAGTTAATTCTGTAAATGAAATTTTACTTTCAGAGGGGTTTTTCTTCATTATCATTTTGCCCAGGCAGTTTATTTGTTTGCTATGCAATGCTAGTTAACTTTCTTTGAGTGGTGTCCTTTTTCATTAAATTATCTTGGATAACTTTTTTAAACTGCCTTATTTTCAATTTTATCTCTGTTTAGTTCATACTCTTCCACTTGCATGCCTTGATTAACACTTGATTGCCACATATTTAAACGCTAAATCTGTACTTTTGCCTGAGCAGCCAAAAAGCTAGATGATTAAGTTCTGAAATTCTATTGTACATTTTGATTTAAAATATAATTATCTCTCCACCATAATTAAAATAGTTTTAATTTTTACAGTGTAATATGTATGTAATAATGATCCCTTAGTAGTGAAACTAGTTCCAATGTCATTATGTTCTCAAACGTTGTGAAATCTTTGCAAAATTTTCAAAATCCGCTCATATCTTGATTTTATATAACACCCCATTTTTCAGTCCCAAGGTGTTACGTAAAATGAAGACAACTGTAATGCTTAAGGTTAAACTTATGTTTGTATAAGTACAAAATTAGTACATGCATAGATAAAAGTCTCTACTGCAATTTCAGTGTGCTTAAATCTCGCTCGATCTCGCTCGAGATTCAAGATTTTTTCAAATTCTCGCTCGATCTCGCTCGAATTAAAAAAACCCCTGCTCGCACAGCCCTATAAATTTCCCATGTCAGAGTAGTGTACCTTCCTGTAATAAGGATTATTTACAGGTGTGACATGTACTCACATTCTTGACATCAGCCATCTTCGATCATCACTATTTGTGCATCACCTTGTCCTTGCATCCGTTTGTGCAATATATCATAATGGCAGATGGAGTAAAGTAAAATGTGCCATAAACCTGATAGCTAAGGCAGTTTATTAATGTGAACGTATTTACAGTAACTTTGATTATGAATGTTGATGAGTACATTTTTCAATGAAAGACCTTATCTCAGTTTTGTTTTTTTATGTTAAAATTGTGAACATAAGTTCATGTTTCCTATGTATAACTAAAGTGTTTTGAGTAAAGTGCAGTGACAAACCTGAAACAAATTTTATGATGAGTTTGGCAGTTTCATGGGTAAATGTGTTTGCTCTAAAGATACATTAATCTGGTTGAATAAGACTCAGGGTAAAATTATTCGTGTATAGTTTAATGCATTAGCATCATCTGTTCCTTGGATGTGGTAAAAGAGGTGAGGATGGTTGTGAATCTGACTTAGAAGAATGTATACATTGCTTTGCTTTGGTTGCTGGAATTTTTGTTTTTTGATCTTTATGATTGTCATACCTGAAGGGGCAGGCTCAATTATTACAACTTAGAACTGGGTAATTTATAGTCCACCTTAATTTAGAATAGGATAGATTTTACTAGAATGTGTGTTGTGGAATTGTGTGATCATGAAATAGCAACCCCGGATTCAGAATAGCAGTCTTAATCATGTCTTCTCCATTGTTTTCAGTCGTGATGACACAGCCAGAAGTAGAGAGGCTGATTTCTTTATATGAAAGAATGTCTTCAAACATAGAGAAATTGACTGCGAATGTGAGTCGCCTGTCCACCAAAGTTGTGGCTCTGGAGGAAACCCAGAGAGATATATTGGAAAGGCTAAATGAAGGGTTTCATAGCCTTAAGGTGCCACAAAAACAGCAGGGTGTTGAACTGCCATTCAACATCCCTGTAGGAAGCTGGCTTCATTTTCAGGAAGTGATGGACAGTTTGAAAGACGGTGACGTGAAGGAAGAGCTGGTTGGTTTTTGTTACTTTTATGTTTCTTCCTGTGATTTACAAACATTAATGCTAATATTTTTTGCATAGGTTCGAGGTTTAAGCAGAGTAGGGGGCAAAGATTTAACGGCAGTGGTAAATGCAGTACTCTCAAAACTCCTGACAAATAATTTTGCAGAAAAGTGCAGCTGGAAGGGCCAGAGGGGTGATAAATATGCATTGGAGAAGAGTGCCCTTCTTGATGTAGTGCATGGTAAGATTTAGAATTTCATTTTTAATTAGTACTTTAGATGCAACTTGAGTTGTGTGGTTATGTTTTTCATAGAAAAGTAGTGCTCAGAGTGACTTTGTTGCACTATGGGTGTATGTAAACAGAGTATATACGTTTCCCTTTTATTTAAGAATTTCACGATATAGATCTCATTATTACTACATTCTCTAAAACATATCCTTCATTTTAATGGTAATTACATTTTATTTGATTCCATTTTAAATTTAGGGTATTAAACTGTTGCAACGACAGTATTTACATAATGAAACTAATTATTGTGGGTCACATGGATTATGTAATGATGAAAAGTTGGTGGCTGGCATTAAGCTCATTATTATGAATTTCCTTCCATTTCAGGTGCAGTTCTGAACCATGTAGGTTTGGAAAGCACCACGGAGGACAGGGTAAAAGAGAAAATCCAGAACTGGTTAAAACAAGCCAGCCGTAGGCTGGGCAAAGGGGGAGCACCAGTTCTTGATACCATGGCAATTGACCAGTGTTCACCAAATTTTGTTTTCTAATAAAGCTTAATTATGTACTGACTTAATTTATATTTATCTACTCCCCTCTCTTAGCTAATGAGTTTGAAAAAAGTTATTTCGATTTGAATGGTTGCCGAAGTTAACTTGACGGTTCCATTTCTTTGCATCTCCAAGGATTTTTGTGTAACTGCCATGGGAGGTAAATTAAAAAGGGATGTCTTTTTGGAGGTTGTCACCGAGTATAACTATTCTGTAATGGGTCACAAGTGTTTGCCAAATTTTGTTAGGAATTAATTTGTGTTCTTTATGCATTACTCGAATGCTCAAGTGGTTCTGTAGGAAGTACTGAAAACAACTAATATTAAAAGGGATGGGAAAAGCGATTTGAACGACGCGCTTAAATAATTTTCGAGATTCCCGCTGCGATGCTGGCGACTTCTAGCGGTTGAGTCTGAACCTGTACACCGGTGGCGCCGCGAACGGTAGGTTTTGTAACTACTTCGTGATCTCGTACATAGGACACGAGCCTAACACGTAATGGGGCGATTATGGTACCGAAAGTCTACCAGTCCTACACGTATTCGTACGAGTTTGGTCTGGTGCCAACTACGAAGCTGAAACGTAACTGGCACCAATTCGCAACGAGCCGTGCTGTATGGGTACATACCCTGCCCTCGATACAATATTTTTTAAACATATTCCTCGTACATTTGAGGAGATGAGGCGGGCCATATAAAGTATAAATTTTATCTCCAGCAATGCTGAAAAATGATTGCAAGGCATTTTTAAGAATTAGAGAAAAACAGTGAAGAGAGGACATTGATCATTTTCACAGGCAAAAGAAAAATTGTACAGCAAGCATGCATGTAAAATTTCTAGAGGTAGTAGTTTTGTAGAAGGTGGTATGACATTTCTTGTATTTAAATCATCATATCCATTAAAAAGTACAAAAAAGAAGGGTTAGTACCATACTCCCTTTTCCTTGGTATATACTTCCCTTATCACTTCATTGATAATAGCGATGGGCATGCTTAGAAGGTGGAATAAAGGAACAGGTAAATAACTTTAAAGTCTTACCGAATGAAAGGTTGAGCTTTTGTAGACCCAAGAGATTTCAGAGCTGAGGTATTGTTACTGCCCATGTCACAAATTGTTGCGACTACTTTCAACCCTGTGTCTTTGAGGGCAGTAACAACCTCAACTATGAGAGTTGACAGAGTTTGCCCACGTGTACTTCCAGCACTGAAAAAATAGGCTATGGGCTGTTTCCACTGCTTAGAAATACCACATACCATAAAAACAAGTGCCTCTGTAGCAAGCTCATTTGTTCTTCTGCCCACACCATGATCCTGAAAGCCCTCTATTACATCCAAGCAAGGGTTCTATAATAGGGAAGGCATTATTGACATCTCATCAAAAATTAGACTACAAAATTTATCTTTTTCGTCCATCCTGCTAACTTGCTGTTTCAGGTATTTGAGGATGAAGGGATTCCGCCCTGGATGAAAAGGTATCAGGAGAAGGAGAACCTTTAAGGTTGACGCAGAAGGAATGTTTATTATAGATACAAGGTATCTAGGCCCGCGGACTTCTTTTGTAAAATGATAAAAATAATAACTTCTCCTGTACATTCCACCTCCGGCTATTCTTTTGAATATAATAGTTCCACAAGAGACCTGGCAATATAACATTAGACCCTCCACGAGAGTCAGAATTTATTAATTTGGATATACATATTATCTGATTCCCTTTTTAAAATCAAAGATATCTTTTTTTGGGTCTCCTGTCTTTGTTTTAGATATGAAAATTTCTTAGAGCATAGGCGTAATCTGTAATGAAGATACTTTTTCCTTAGAGTTGCCTGTGAATCAATTAGGCCTCGGCAGCTAAAATGTTTTGGGAAGGCAATATTTCTGGACGTTTTAGGGGTGGAGGGATATGTTACAGGATTGGACTGGTGTCTGGACTTCTTGGAAGTGGAGGTGTGTGTCAAAGGAGTATTTGATGTGTTTCTTTCAATGAAAGAGGTAGACATTGTGGGAGAGTTGTCAGAAAGGCACTCGCTGTGAGATGGAATGAGGGTGGTCATAAATGAAGAGCTAGGGGTTTCATCAGCACAATCAGTGGAAATTTCTCTACTACTAGGACTCCATGTGGAAGTGCAAGGTTCAGGCAAGGAAAACTGCGGAGTACAGGAAAGAATACTTGAGCTGGTTGATGCAGAAACAGTTACAGAAGTTGATAAACTACCAGAGTGAGGGCTGATGACATAGGTCTGTTTTACTGCACTTGAAAGAGATGATGTTAAGGCAGAAGTCATGGGTTGAAGAGGTACTGGGGTCATTGGGGAAGGAGGAGGGGTCCGGTTTCTCAATGAGGGAACGTGACTGCCTGAAGTTGAAGCAGTTGTACAGTCTGAAGGTGATGATTCACTGGTAGCCATGGGGAAGATAGATGGCAGAGCTCCCACACGTAGCTTTTTAGTCGCAGGACAAGCATACTGGTCATTTGTGAAATGATGTTCACAAAGGTATGCACTCTTTGACACTTTTTCCAGTGATCTGCTCTGTAAGTTTGGATTTTTGGATCTTTTCACCCATTTCCATACACCTGAAAATAGTATAATTAAAATGTTAAAGAAACTGGGCTCTTACCCAAAATGTTCTTAACCTACATACTCAAGGATGCAAATCAGGAACTTTCTTCGCACGAAGTAAGGATCACAATAGTGTTACATGAATAGAATTTTGTTTCTATTACTTGATGAATACAGGTGATGGTCAAGATGTTACTTCTGCTGAGGTGAAACCTAAACCTACTAAGATGAAAAAGCTTCAGAATTATTTAATTAACTAGGAAAAAATAGGTAAGTAAAGGAGAAAATGAAATGTTTATACACACAATAGGCATCATATTATATTCCTTTCATGCTTACAAGTTGCACTTCATTGAAAAAAGCACTGGTGTCGCATAAGCAATTATATCATTGAGCCACACAATATTGTAATGCAATCATAACAACTGTGAAATGGATTTATTCACACAAATTATGATGTCACCCACACCGTATACGAAAACAACAATGCAAAAGATTCAAATATGTCATTAATCGACCCTAAACTTGGAATTCATGACATTCAGTTTAAAGGAGGTTACCGATAAATACCTGAAAGCAACTGTACAACTTAGTAACCTTATCAAATCAAAATCACTTTCACATGTACAAACTTACGTGAAGCTTGCACTATGGTTACCATCAACGATGACAAAGCAAAAAAGTCTTTTGGAAATTTCCATTTTGCAAATTATTTCTCAACCAATAGTTTAAACTATTGGTTGAGAAATAATTTTCCACTGTAAAACGCCAATCATATACAATGAGCATTTGCCTACGGTACACCCACACGGTTGTTCGTAGACGAATGACAGCTATACATCATTGACATTTATGTTATTACTTTATCGCCCTGTTAATTCATTATCTTCTTCACATGTACTTACGCGGAGCTTGCATTATAGTTACCATCAATGATGACGAAGCAAAAGAAAGTCTTTAGGAAAACAATTGGTTGAGAAATACTTTTCCACCGTTAAACTTCAATGATATTAAAGTATCATTTCCCAACGAACACCCACACGGTTGTTCGTAGGCGAACGATAGTCATATATCATTGAAATTTATGCCATTGCGTCCATCCCCATACGGAAACGTTTACAAGTCATGGACACTTTGTCGACCTTCAAGATACAACTCAGTCAATTACAACATGGACTTTTTTGCTTGTCATTCGCCGTACATTTAAGAACGGAATTCAGCCAATTAATACCAAAGAAATACGTGACTAGTCGTAACTTTACCAACTATTTCAGGGAATATTTAAATCTATTTGTTCACTAAAAATACGAAAACATACCACAAACATGCGAACTGCATTAAAACTAATGCTAGAGATAAAATCCTATAGCAGTAACATGTTAAATGAACCGGAGGCAAAAGAGAAATTGATTAAGTAATATAGAAGACAAGAGTAAGAATTCAGCGAAAGAGCAATACTTACAAGGATTCCTCACGGGGAAAAGAATGCAGTTTCACTGGATTATCCGGTGTACGCCGAACCCCACAATTCTGTGCACTGAACTTTCTAATGGACGTCATGGTTGAAATTCGTTCACAATTCCACTTCACTCGTCTGTTTACAAACGGTTATCACACGTCCATTTGCTCTATTTACATCGGTTTGGCTTCTCATTGGCTGTCTGCTCGACGGTAGGCGATAGTAGTGACAATCGTTGCCGGCTGAAGTTACTTACCTCCCTCCCCGCGCGGTCCGACGCCCCTCGCCGTCCATCCGCTCGCCCTGGCGGCGCTCCAGACGCTCCCACCGAAATCGATCCAGGGCCTGTATTCTGTATTTTGTCGGTTCCATACCGATCGGTTTACCTTTTCACTCAACTTTTTTCGTCAAAATGACGGTTATTTGAAAGTTAACATTAGCTTTCCAGCACATCAGCAATCACTTCCACACTTTCACTATGCCAAACGGGGCATAAATCGTGCTAACTACGTTTAAAATAACTGACCATAACAAGATATGAATTCAGCATTAACAAAGCACACGTCGCTTACACATTCTTGATACACTTTCTCCTACAGTAAACGACTAAAAACACAATCAGGAACTAAAACACCAAGAATAACACACAACCATGGAAGAAGACACAAACATTCCTCGAGGCTCTGCGTGTTGACTAATGCAACGCTACAAATTTGAATGAAAACGTTCGCTTCCCCGACCAATTACAGACGAGCTACAAAAAATGTGTAAAATAAAAAAAATAGTTCCGAGTTCCGGTAGACAAGAAAAAATATCTAAAAAATAAAAAAGTAGTTCCGACTTCCGGTAGGACTTTTGAGATGGCGCAGAACGCAGTCAACGATTTGCCCGGGAAGATGAACGGGGGTGATCCAGAGCATCGGTTCACGTTAGAGGCCCTGTATTAACAGAGGTTGGCCAAGTGTCCGCTAATTTTCTACAGGCTGACGCTTTTTACCCATAGTGCACTCTGAGACTGGACGCCATTTGTCGGATCAGATTCACTTGGATCACATTGAAGTGAAGGGAAGGTGATTGCAATTTTGCCAATACACTTCACTGTAAAGGTAAGTACGGCAAATGTATGGCTGAAATCATGAGCGCTAACACTGCTGTATCGATTTAACGGTTTAAAATGAGTTTTCACTGGATTTTCCGTAGTATTATGCTATGTTAAATGATGCGCTCGGAATACGATCCGTAGCACCCTGGTAATTTTCGATTTTGTGTTGTATAGCAACACATAACCCGAATATTTTCGATTGATTTGTGTTAGTGGATCTCTAATTTTGTTATTTGCCAAGTAATATATGTGACTGGTAAGAATTAAGACGGCGTGGCCAGGACATCAGTAGTTGACAATCACCGTGACTCATTCCGTTCTTTGTTTCCTATTTGCAATTGATGAATAAGGGTATTTATTTATGCATTTCATTTTAAACGTTTCTTATCATTTCAATTTATTATTTTCCGAGTAATAAGCGTGATTAAGGGAAATCAGACCTCGTGGTTAGAACGCCCAAGTACTTCACAGCCTCGAGAGAATCACCCCGTTATTTAAATATTTAAAAGGAATTCCTTTCTATGTTGATCGATGAGGAAATACAATCATGTAAGCATTTCATTGTAATTGTTTCACGATACCGGAATTTTTTTAATGGACGTCTACGTATTAAGGGATAAGGTGACGGCACGGTCAGGACGCATAAGTATTTCACAACCACAGCGAATCTTCGTGTTTTCTTTCATTGATTAAGGGTGTGGGAATTATGGAGTTTGTAATTTTCTCATATGTAATTTTCAATAAAGGCACGTGCATATGAGGTCAGTAATCTACTTTAAAACAATTTATTGTCCGTACCTATTCTTCATTCGTCGTTTTGATAAACTGTCGTCGTGAACGTTGGAAACAGTTATGAATCCGGCATTATTTTACAATTCAGCCTTTTATATTGGTTTAGTGACTCATGTGAAGTGCACAGTAGGCAGGTAAGTAGCCTAATTGTGATCTATTCGATAAGGTCTCTGTGAGTTGTAATGCATTTCTTAAATATGATAAGTGACGTGCTTGTTTTGTCTTCACTTAAAATAATTCTATCCCCTCATTTTCTTAGCGACACTCTTTATCGCAATGCCAGCCGGCGCAGCATATAGATGCTCAAACAGGCCTTCCGATGGGATAATTCTGAGTGTTTTTCCGAAAGACCCAGCCAGGAGGAAGGAATGGGAGGCTAAAGTGAACAGGAAACACTGGCGAGCAACGTACGCTTCCTACCTTTGTGAAGTAAGTGAAAGAATGTAGTTCATATAGTTCTGTTTGTGTGCATGTGTGGAGTGTGGTTCTAGTGATATAAGTATATGGTAGCATCTAGCAAAAATGTCGTGTATACAAAAAACGATGACTGCTTTGAATATGGTGGCTTTCAGTTTTGTCAAAGTAATGAATGTATCTGTATTGTGTTATTCTCAAATATATATATTACCAAGAGAGTGTGATATTTACAATACTTCAGCGGCTAGAAAAACCATATGAGCTGCCCTTGAGAGCTTATAATTAGCTCTAATGATTGGTAGTGTAGCTATTTATTTCATTTGCCCTCAGATCTCTTCATCTGCTTTGAACAATTGATAGCACTCCTCATATCTTTCCTGTGTAGCCCTCGTAGGTCTGCACATTTACTTTGCTCAAGGTGTACCAATATCTACGGTCTCCACGACATAGCAAGTGTGTCCATAGAGTAGCGTATGCCTGTGAAATGTCACCATCTGCCTTGTTTTCTCACCTTAGCTAATGTCAATAGTGTTACTTCTATTAACTTTATTAGAATATAGTGTATGTTAGTGTATGATGGTGTCTGATGATGTTATTCTTAATACATATAACAGGACTTAAAATATTTACAGTACCTTGGTGACTTTGAACTAGAGTAAAGATTAATTCTGTGGATATATTACTTGTGTACAGACCATTAATCACTCGGATCTGGTTGTTTGGATGCATTTCATGAGATTTCAGTGTTTATCAGACTTTCTTCTCATTACAGGAGATGGCTATGGAAGGATGAACATCAATTTCATAGTATTTTATGTAAATATGTATGTCGTTTGCTGCCCAACATTATTGCTGGCCCCAGACAGATCTGTATGATGTTTCTGTCATATATGTTTTGATGTGTTTAAGTATTTACATGTATTGTGAGGCTCAACATGACAGCTGGCCCCATACAGTTGTCCTAAATCGAGGCTACATTTCATTGGTAAGTAATTGACAATGATCTGGTTGTTTGGATGCATTTCTTGTGATTTCAGTGTTTATCAAACTTTCTTCTCATTACAGGAGATGGCTATGGAAGGATGAACATCAATTTCATAGTATTTTATGTAAATATGTATGTCGTTTGCTGCCCAACATTATTGCTGGCCCCAGACAGATCTGTATGATGTTTCTGTCATATATGTTTTGATGTGTTTAAGTATTTACATGTATTGTGAGGCTCAACATGACAGCTGGCCCCATACAGTTGTCCTAAATCGAGGCTACATTTCATTGGTAAGTAATTGACAATGATCTGGTTGTTTGGATGCATTTCTTGTTATTTCAGTGTTTATCAAACTTTCTTCTCATTACAGGAGATGGCTATGGAAGGATGAACATCAATTTCATAGTATTTTATGTAAATATGTATGTCGTTTGCTGCCCAACATTATTGCTGGCCCCAGACAGATCTATGTGATGTTTCTGTCATATATGTTTTGATGTGTTTAAGTATTTACATGTATTGTGAGGCTCAACATGACAGCTGGCCCCATACAGTTGTCCTAAATCGAGGCTACATTTCATTGGTAAGTAATTAATAATAATAATAATAATATAATAATATAATTTTATTTCTGTTGGTTACATTATGCAACATAGAAATCGTCAGGTATACATACATACATAAATATATACAAGGCATAAAATAGAGGGTCACATTTTACAACAATCACGGTCATTATCAAAATATTCTGCTAAGGTGTAGTATGCTTTCTTAATTAGGAACTCCTTTAGACATTTTTTAAAATTGGATATGGATGTAATGGATTTTATGTTCGGTGGTAAGCTATTGTAGATGACTGAAGCTGAGTGAAGTGGACCGTGCTGAGATGAGGACAGAGAATAATGGGGCAGGTGGATGTTATTATGATTACGAGTGTGGTAGGAGTGTACTTTGTGGTGAGCTGGGAAATCTTCTGGGTTTTGCTTTACAAATAGGGCACAGTTTAGAATGTAGAGGGATGGAACAGTAAGAATTGACAGTTTTTTGAATAGGGGTCTGCCAGGGGTACGTGAGGGAAGGCGAAACATAGCTTTTAGGGCTTGCTTTTGGAGAGAGAAGATCTTTCTGGAGAGAGAGTCATTTCCCCAGAATAATATTCCATAGTTGATGTGGGATTGGATTTTACCATGAAAAAGTAATTTCAAGGTGTCTAAGGTGACGATTGGAGCTAATCTTCTAATGAGGAAGATGCCAACTGTTATTTTTTTGGTAACATTATTTACATGGTGAGACCAATCCAGGTTTTCATTAATTGCTAACCCAAGAAACTTAATGGCTTGGGAACGAAGGATGGGGTTATCACTTACTCGGAGTAGGAGGCTAGAAGAGGGAGGACTTCTTTTGTGATGAAACTGAAGATGAAAGGATTTCGTGGAATTTATGGTGAGACCATTGGATCTGCACCACTTGTTCATATCAGAGACAGCGGTTCTGCAGAGGTATCCAAGTTCAGTGGAGTTTTTTGATTGTAGCAGACATGACGTATCATCAGCATATTGGAGGAGTTTCCCAAGAGTAATTGAATTGGGAAGGTCATTTACAAATATTAGGAAGAACAGGGGTCCAAGTATTGAGCCTTGAGGCACACCTTGATGAACTTCTAGTGGCTCTGACAGGGTAATTTTGGGACCTTTCGCAGTTTGATAGTTAAATTTGACTTGCTGCTGCCGGTTAGTAAGGAAGGATTTTATCCAGAGGAAGGCATTACCATTGATACCCAGCCTCGAGAGTTTAAAGTACAAAATTTCATGATCAATACTGTCAAAGGCTTTGCTAAGATCATAAAATATGCCAACAGTGGAATTTCTATTATCTAGAGCCTTGTGGATATAGTTTAATAGTTGGAATATGGCAGTGGTTGTTGATTTTTTGTTTCGGAAGCCATTTTGACTTTCATGAAGCAATTTTTATTGTTCCAAAAAACTTACAAGACGATTATAGAAGATTTTTTCAAAAATTTTTGAGAAGCATGAGAGAATGGATATAGGCCGATAGTTGTATGGATCTGACCGGGAGCCCTTTTTGTAAATAGGGGTAACGTGGGCTAACTTAAGATAGTTGGGGAAATATCCATTGTCAAAAGTGGAATTAATGATGTCTGCCAAGGGATGGCATATGAATTTGTTAGCTGCTTTGATGATTGGAATGGGGATTTCATCAAAACCTGAGGACCATTTATTTGGAAAGGATTCTATGACTTTTTGAACCTCTCTGGGACAAGTGGGATAAAGAAAAAAGGACCTAAAGGATGGAGAGCTTTTGGTGAGTAATGGGTATGGGGGAGGGGAGTCAGTGGTTTTTCTGCTGAAAGTTGAGTTGAAATTGGTAGCAATTATTACAGGATCTGTAGTTAGGGTACCATTGAAATTGAATTTATCATGCATTGCATTATGTTGACCTGATTTGGTGTTGCACTTAATAACATCCCATGCTGATTTTATGGGATTGGTCGAGGAAGTGATGTACATCTCATTGTTGATTTTGCGGTGTGTCCTCACTCGCTCTTTAAAGACCTTAAGAGATTGTTTGTAAGAGGCCATTAGGCAATTATCAACATATTTAGCTTCCTGATGAAGCTCTCGTAGGCGTCGACTCTCAACTACTAGGTCATGGGAGTAGAGCTTTCTTTTGGAGTCTTTCGGTCTACATCTGAGGTATTTCTTGGGGAAAGCTGCATTGAAATACATGGTGAAGGTATCAATGAATTTTTTAAATTTGTCTTTTGCATGTCCTGCTTCATAAATATCATCCCAGGTTTCAAGAGCTATTGAATTTACAAGGTTAATGATTGATTCATAATCAAAAGTTCCCTTATGGATAAGATAATTGACAATGATCTGGTTGTTTGAATGCATTTCTTGTGATTTCAGTGTTTATCAGACTTTCTTCTTATTACAGGAGATGGCTATGGAAAGATGAACATCCATTTCATAGTATTTTATGTAAATATGTATGTCGTTGGCTGCCCAACATTATTGCTGGCCCCAGACAGATCTATGTGATGTTTCTGTCATATATGTTTTGATGTGTTTAAGTATTTACATGTATTGTGAGGCACAACATGACAGCTGGCCCCATACAGTTGTCCTAAATCGAGGCTACATTTCATTGGTAAGTAATTGACAATGATCTGGTTGTTTGGATGCATTTCTTGTGATTTCAGTGTTTATCAAACTTTCTTCTCCTTACAGGAGATGGCTATGGAAAGATGAACATCCATTTCATAGTATTTTATGTAAATATGTATGTCGTTTGCTGCCCAACATTATTGCTGGCCCCAGACAGATCTATGTGATGTTTCTGTCATATATTTTACACATATACTACAGGGGCCTTTTTTTGAAGTTAGGATGGAGATTCTCTTGGAAAAGTAAGTTCTCTTCTTTGTTATTATAGATTAATTTTGGACTTAGTTTGGTCATGTCTTGAGTACCTACTACAATATTTCCTTGTTTCAGGAATGAGAGACTGTGTCGCTTAGGCATCAGCAGAGGAAACCCAATACATGTTTTTTGCTGGATGGGGTTCCTCACTGCCAGTTTGATGGTCTTTGTGGACATTTTGATTCTGCTGCTTTTGTTTGGCGGAATGATGCTTGCAATAAACTGACGTTGATGGATAACTTGAACGATGCACATATACTACAGGGGCCTTTTTTTGAAGTTAGGATGGAGATTCTCTTGGAAAAGTAAGTTCTCTTCTTTGTTATTATAGATTAATTTTGGACTTTGTTTGGTCATGTATTGAGTACTAAGGTATTGTTTCCTTTGACTTAAAGGTTTGCGTGAATACTTTTATTCTTGATATCTTTTATCTTATGGTAATACATTCCTTTTCAATTTCAGTCATTTGTGGACTTCCCATACATTGCGGATAGTGTTTTTTTCATTGCCAGGTGTCATTGCTATGGTGCCCTGCATTATTATACCTTAATACTATGACTATGTGGTGTGAATTTATAAGAATGTTTATTAAATTATCTTTTATCATATTTGTCAGGGCATAGACATCGTTTTCGTAACTTGTATAGGAGTTTAAGACTATAAATGTCTTAATAAATGCAGCAATATAGATGTGACAATGGATCACAGAAATGGTTTTAGCATGGTTGGTTTATATGCAATTACCACCATCTCTATGACCCATATTGCATAACGTGATAACCATATTTAATGCTGTTTCGCTGACTTAATATTTATAACATGTTTCCTTCCATATAAAGGTTAGCCAGAATCTTGTTATTCATATATTTTCTTTGTGCTAATGGTTAGACATTTCTTTTCAGACTCGGTTATTACTGGACTCCGAATATGGTGCGAATGGAGCCATGTGTCCACCACCTTCTTCAAGGAGGGATAATCCCTAGAAGAATTGCTATTGCATGTCTATTTTTATGTTGGTGTACCTACTTCGTTTTCCTGTACTCTCCACAATTTCTTAAATTATGGTGTGCTCGAATGTGTATGCTGATGTGTGGTATTTTTGCTACCACTGAGAAGTGGTGTTTCTGCTTTGAGTCAATAAAGATGTCATTAGCCCAAGGCTGTTTTGTTATATTCATTGCCACTATGTTATTGCGATTTGACCATTTTGTTGTACTATTGCTATTTCATCGGGTTCTTCTTTCGTGTTGACCCTCGACTTTTTTTTAGGTAAAGACAAGTTTAAGTTTTAGAGGTTTGTAGGAAGGCGCTGCATAATCTTGCATTAGTTTCTGTTTTTGGACCTCCTTTGACGTACTATTTCGGGGTGGGGACATTTAAAGGTCTGCGTTGCAAGTCTTAACTGTAATTATGGAGAAGTGAGGAAACTACTGTCGTGGAAAAAAGTCATGACACTCGAGTTTACAAGTCAATGAAAGTTGTACCCGTAGTCCCACATGAAAACAAATTACATCAAAAATTAGCAAATTTAATTCTGCGTTTAACTGTGGAAAGTGAAAATTTTTATTTTAACTTGTTAAAATTTTATTGTCTGTGAAACAAAAAAAGTACCGGTTTTTTCACCGTTTTAAACGGAATGCTCACTTTAAAAATTCATAACTTTTAAAGTATTTATTGGATTGTAACCAAACTTTAATACGACATAAAGGAACTTGTTGTTAACGTATATACAAAGTTTTAAGATAATCAAAGTATAAATACAATTGTTCTTGTACATTTTGTGAAACAACTTTTTCTCAGTACTGCGTGGTCATATCGATACGAATCTTGTCCTGTCATGGAGCTTATGGTAATACAAGGCTAATCGGTTCTCGATATTTAGAATTTATTTAGTTGTTTATTTTATGTGCGCTTACATTTAATTCGGCGTTTCCATCAACAAGGGGAGTGAGGCGAGCGGGAGGACGTGGACGCATGGCTTTGGGATTCCGTGCGACGTTGCCACGTTCGACACCATACCCGCGCTCCATGTGTAGAATCGTAGAATCCATACATTTTCGTTGCATTGTAACTTAAAACGATTTTCTTTCATTCACATCTCTTCACCGTCTGCTGCTTCACCGCTTCACCGCTAATAAGCTGTTGTCATTATATTACATTGTGATGCTTACATTCTGCTGATGGCGAGGCCGAATGACCCGCTTTGTCTCAGCGATGAATCATTTGTATTTGTATGTCTGACCCTACACTCATTCTGTCGCCGATTTTCTTTGGATTAACATCTGACAGTATGCCTGCTAAACCATTGACGGAGGGCGAGTTTGCCATGTTTGCTAGTGCGATTTGTTTTTTTTAGAAGCGAGAGTGAAAAGATTAATGAAAAGAGGTATCCGGTCTATCATAAAGTGTCCGAGTGTGTAGGAAGATCGTTATCGACGGTGAAGAGATGTGCCACTGCAATGAAAGAAAATCGTTTTAAGTTACAATGCAACGAAAATGTATGGATTCTACGATTCTACACATGGAGCGCGGGTATGGTGTCGAACGTGGCAACGTCGCACGGAATCCCAAAGCCATGCGTCCACGTCCTCCCGCTCGCCTCACTCCCCTTGTTGATGGAAACGCCGAATTAAATGTAAGCGCACATAAAATAAACAACTAAATAAATTCTAAATATTGAGAACCGATTAGCCTTGTATTACCATAAGCTCCATGACAGGACAAGATTCGTATCGATATGACCACGCAGTACTGAGAAAAAGTTGTTTCACAAAATGTACAAGAACAATTGTATTTATACTTTGATTATCTTAAAACTTTGTACATACGTTAACAACAAGTTCCTTTATGTCATATTAAAGTTTGGTTACAATCCAATAAATACTTTAAAAGTTATGAATTTTTAAAGTGAGCATTCCGTTTAAAACGGTGAAAAAACCGGTACTTTTTTTGTTTCACAGACAATAAAATTTGAACAAGTTAAAATAAAAATTTTCACTTTCCACAGTTAAACGCAGAATTAAATTTTCTAATTTTTGATGTAATTTGTTTTCATGTGGGATTACGGGTACAACTGTCATTGACTTGTAAACTCGAGTGTCATGACTTTTTTCCACGACAGTAGCATTAGGCGGGCACATTGAGAGCTGCCAATCAAAGGATTGAATGAGTGGTGGTAGTGCAAGTCTGTCCCCCATATGTCAATGAGTGGCTTGTAAAGCATGATGATGTGGGTTTTGCGATGCGCTGCTAAGTGTAGGCAAGCCTTTAGTTATATTCAATTACCCGTAATGGAAACTGGTTCATTTGGATATCTAACTCTTCTGTGAAAGTATATGTTTATTATTGATTATCGCTGCACTCATACGCTGCCTTCAGCCCATTGTATCTATTATATGAATACAGTGCACATTTTCAAGTCACAGTTCTTACAGCATTATTTCAGTGCAGTGTAAAAGGTTCCACGCCTCGATTATTCTTCATGTTTCCGGGCAATCCCTTATGCTAACCCCGGACACGATAACTATAAATGGGACTTAGCCGGCAGTATAAGTAATGACAGCTTTTTGTTGTCATTGTTCTGACCGGGCAGCGTCCATTTCGGCTCCGTACCCTTCACCAATGCGTTATTCCCGAATTAATACCATAGTGGGAGTGGTACCACTGGTAACATAGTGGGAGTGCCCCGTCGGATAATTATTGCCAATCGCGGCCGAGTTTATGCAAAATTGTCATTTTTTTATTTTCAAACTTCTCTCATATATCTGTAGATGTTTTATAAGTCATTGCAATGGGATGACATGGAGAAAATTCCCTAATATCGTAGTCCTTACTCCGTACGCCTATAAGCGGTAACATAGTGGGAGTGTCCCGTCGGATAATTATTGCCAATCGCGGCCGACTTTATGCAAAATTGTCATTTTTTTTATTTTCAAACTTCTCTCATATATCTGTAGATGTTTTATAAGTCATTGCAATGGGATGACATGGAGAAAATTCGCTAATATCGTAGCCCTTACTCCGTACGCCTATAAGCGGTAACATAGTGGGAGTGTCCCGTCGGATAATTATTGCCAATCGCGGCCGACTTTATGCAAAATTGTCATTTTTTTTATTTTCAAACTTCTCTCATATATCTGTAGATGTTTTATAAGTCATTACAATGAGATGACATGGAGAAAATTCGCTAATATCGTAGCCCTTACTCCGTACGCCTATAAGCGGTAACATAGTGGGAGTGTCCCGTCGGATAATTATTGCCAATCGCGGCCGACTTTATGCAAAATTGTCATTTTTTTTATTTTCAAACTTCTCTCATATATCTGTAGATGTTTTATAAGTCATTACAATGAGATGACATGGAGAAAATTCGCTAATATCGTAGCCCTTACTCCGTACGCCTATAAGCGGTAACATAGTGGGAGTGCCCCGTCGGATAATTATTGCCAATCGCGGCCGACTTTATGCAAAATTGTCATTTTTTTTATTTTCAAACTTCTCTCATATATCTGTAGATGTTTTATAAGTCATTACAATGAGATGACATGGAGAAAATTCGCTAATATCGTAGCCCTTACTCCGTACGCCTATAAGCGGTAACATAGTGGGAGTGTCCCGTCGGATAATTATTGCCAATCGCGGCCGAATTTATGCAAAATTGTCATTTTTTTTATTTTCAAACTTCTCTCATATATCTGTAGATGTTTTATAAGTCATTACAATGAGATGACATGGAGAAAATTCGCTAATATCGTAGCCCTTACTCCGTACGCCTATAAGCGGTAACATAGTGGGAGTGCCCCGTCGGATAATTATTGCCAATCGCGGCCGACTTTATGCAAAATTGTCATTTTTTTTATTTTCAAACTTCTCTCATATATCTGTAGATGTTTTATAAGTCATTACAATGGGATGACATGGAGAAAATTCGCTAATATCGTAGCCCTTACTCCGTACGCCTATAAGCGGTAACATAGTGGGAGTGTCCCGTCGGATAATTATTGCCAATCGCGGCCGACATTATGCAAAATTGTCATTTTTTTTATTTTCAAACTTCTCTCATATATCTGTAGATGTTTTATAAGTCATTACAATGAGATGACATGGAGAAAATTCGCTAATATCGTAGCCCTTACTCCGTACGCCTATAAGCGGTAACATAGTGGGAGTGTCCCGTCGGATAATTATTGCCAATCGCGGCCGACTTTATGCAAAATTGTCATTTTTTTTATTTTCAAACTTCTCTCATATATCTGTAGATGTTTTATAAGTCATTACAATGAGATGACATGGAGAAAATTCGCTAATATCGTAGCCCTTACTCCGTACGCCAATAAGCGGTAACATAGTGGGAGTGTCCCGTCGGATAATTATTGCCAATCGCGGCCGACTTTATGCAAAATTGTCATTTTTTTTATTTTCAAACTTCTCTCATATATCTGTAAATGTTTTATAAGTCATTACAATGAGATGACATGGAGAAAATTCGCTAATATCGTAGCCCTTACTCCGTACGCCTATAAGCGGTAACATAGTGGGAGTGCCCCGTCGGATAATTATTGCCAATCGCGGCCGACTTTATGCAAAATTGTCATTTTTTTTATTTTCAAACTTCTCTCATATATCTGTAGATGTTTTATAAGTCATTACAATGAGATGACATGGAGAAAATTCGCTAATATCGTAGCCCTTACTCCGTACGCCAATAAGCGGTAACATAGTGGGAGTGTCCCGTCGGATAATTATTGCCAATCGCGGCCGACTTTATGCAAAATTGTCATTTTTTTTATTTTCAAACTTCTCTCATATATCTGTAAATGTTTTATAAGTCATTACAATGAGATGACATGGAGAAAATTCGCTAATATCGTAGCCCTTACTCCGTACGCCTATAAGCGGTAACATAGTGGGAGTGTCCCGTCGGATAATTATTGCCAATCGCGGCCGACTTTATGCAAAATTGTCATTTTTTTTATTTTCAAACTTCTCTCATATATCTGTAGATGTTTTATAAGTCATTACAATGAGATGACATGGAGAAAATTCGCTAATATCGTAGCCCTTACTCCGTACGCCTATAAGCGGTAACATAGTGGGAGTGTCCCGTCGGATAATTATTGCCAATCGCGGCCGACTTTATGCAAAATTGTCATTTTTTTTATTTTCAAACTTCTCTCATATATCTGTAGATGTTTTATAAGTCATTACAATGAGATGACATGGAGAAAATTCGCTAATATCGTAGCCCTTACTCCGTACGCCTATAAGCGGTAACATAGTGGGAGTGCCCCGTCGGATAATTATTGCCAATCGCGGCCGACTTTATGCAAAATTGTCATTTTTTTATTTTCAAACTTCTCTCATATATCTGTAAATGTTTTATAAGTCATTACAATGAGATGACATGGAGAAAATTCGCTAATATCGTAGCCCTTACTCCGTACGCCTATAAGCGGTAACATAGTGGGAGTGCCCCGTCGGATAATTATTGCCAATCGCGGCCGACTTTATGCAAAATTGTCATTTTTTTTATTTTCAAACTTCTCTCATATATCTGTAGATGTTTTATAAGTCATTACAATGAGATGACATGGAGAAAATTCGCTAATATCGTAGCCCTTACTCCGTACGCCTATAAGCGGTAACATAGTGGGAGTGCCCCGTCGGATAATTATTGCCAATCGCGGCCGACTTTATGCAAAATTGTCATTTTTTTTATTTTCAAACTTCTCTCATATATCTGTAAATGTTTTATAAGTCATTACAATGAGATGACATGGAGAAAATTCGCTAATATCGTAGCCCTTACTCCGTACGCCAATAAGCGGTAACATAGTGGGAGTGCCCCGTCGGATAATTATTGCCAATCGCGGCCGACTTTATGCAAAATTGTCATTTTTTTTATTTTCAAACTTCTCTCATATATCTGTAGATGTTTTATAAGTCATTATAATGAGATGACATGGAGAAAATTCGCTAATATCGTAGCCCTTACTCCGTACGCCAATAAGCGGTAACATAGTGGGAGTGTCCCGTCGGATAATTATTGCCAATCGCGGCCGACTTTATGCAAAATTGTCATTTTTTTTATTTTCAAACTTCTCTCATATATCTGTAGATGTTTTATAAGTCATTACAATGAGATGACATGGAGAAAATTCGCTAATATCGTAGCCCTTACTCCGTACGCCAATAAGCGGTAACATAGTGGGAGTGTCCCGTCGGATAATTATTGCCAATCGCGGCCGACTTTATGCAAAATTGTCATTTTTTTTATTTTCAAACTTCTCTCATATATCTGTAGATGTTTTATAAGTCATTGCAATGAGATGACATGGAGAAAATTCGCTAATATCGTAGCCCTTACTCCGTACGCCAATAAGCGGTAACATAGTGGGAGTGTCCCGTCGGATAATTATTGCCAATCGCGGCCGACTTTATGCAAAATTGTCATTTTTTTTATTTTCAAACTTCTCTCATATATCTGTAGATGTTTTATAAGTCATTACAATGAGATGACATGGAGAAAATTCGCTAATATCGTAGCCCTTACTCCGTACGCCAATAAGCGGTAACATAGTGGGAGTGCCCCGTCGGATAATTATTGCCAATCGCGGCCGACTTTATGCAAAATTGTTATTTTTTTTATTTTCAAACTTCTCTCATATATCTGTAAATGTTTTATAAGTCATTACAATGAGATGACATGGAGTAAATTCGCTAATATCGTAGCCCTTACTCCGTACGCCTATAAGCGGTAACATAGTGGGAGTGTCCCGTCGGATAATTATTGCCAATCGCGGCCGACTTTATGCAAAATTGTCATTTTTTTTATTTTCAAACTTCTCTCATATATCTGTAGATGTTTTATAAGTCATTACAATGAGATGACATGGAGAAAATTCGCTAATATCGTAGCCCTTACTCCGTACGCCAATAAGCGGTAACATAGTGGGAGTGTCCCGTCGGATAATTATTGCCAATCGCGGCCGACTTTATGCAAAATTGTCATTTTTTTTATTTTCAAACTTCTCTCATATATCTGTAGATGTTTTATAAGTCATTACAATGAGATGACATGGAGAAAATTCGCTAATATCGTAGCCCTTACTCCGTACGCCAATAAGCGGTAACATAGTGGGAGTGTCCCGTCGGATAATTATTGCCAATCGCGGCCGACTTTATGCAAAATTGTCATTTTTTTTATTTTCAAACTTCTCTCATATATCTGTAGATGTTTTATAAGTCATTACAATGAGATGACATGGAGAAAATTCGCTAATATCGTAGCCCTTACTCCGTACGCCAATAAGCGGTAACATAGTGGGAGTGTCCCGTCGGATAATTATTGCCAATCGCGGCCGACTTTATGCAAAATTGTCATTTTTTTTATTTTCAAACTTCTCTCATATATCTGTAGATGTTTTATAAGTCATTGCAATGAGATGACATGGAGAAAATTCGCTAATATCGTAGCCCTTACTCCGTACGCCAATAAGCGGTAACATAGTGGGAGTGCCCCGTCGGATAATTATTGCCAATCGCGGCCGACTTTATGCAAAATTGTCATTTTTTTTATTTTCAAACTTCTCTCATATATCTGTAGATGTTTTATAAGTCATTACAATGAGATGACATGGAGAAAATTCGCTAATATCGTAGCCCTTACTCCGTACGCCTATAAGCGGTAACATAGTGGGAGTGCCCCGTCGGATAATTATTGCCAATCGCGGCCGACTTTATGCAAAATTGTCATTTTTTTTATTTTCAAACTTCTCTCATATATCTGTAAATGTTTTATAAGTCATTACAATGAGATGACATGGAGTAAATTCGCTAATATCGTAGCCCTTACTCCGTACGCCTATAAGCGGTAACATAGTGGGAGTGTCCCGTCGGATAATTATTGCCAATCGCGGCCGACTTTATGCAAAATTGTCATTTTTTTTATTTTCAAACTTCTCTCATATATCTGTAGATGTTTTATAAGTCATTACAATGAGATGACATGGAGAAAATTCGCTAATATCGTAGCCCTTACTCCGTACGCCAATAAGCGGTAACATAGTGGGAGTGTCCCGTCGGATAATTATTGCCAATCGCGGCCGACTTTATGCAAAATTGTCATTTTTTTTATTTTCAAACTTCTCTCATATATCTGTAGATGTTTTATAAGTCATTACAATGAGATGACATGGAGAAAATTCGCTAATATCGTAGCCCTTACTCCGTACGCCAATAAGCGGTAACATAGTGGGAGTGTCCCGTCGGATAATTATTGCCAATCGCGGCCGACTTTATGCAAAATTGTCATTTTTTTTATTTTCAAACTTCTCTCATATATCTGTAGATGTTTTATAAGTCATTGCAATGAGATGACATGGAGAAAATTCGCTAATATCGTAGCCCTTACTCCGTACGCCAATAAGCGGTAACATAGTGGGAGTGTCCCGTCGGATAATTATTGCCAATCGCGGCCGACTTTATGCAAAATTGTCATTTTTTTTATTTTCAAACTTCTCTCATATATCTGTAGATGTTTTATAAGTCATTACAATGAGATGACATGGAGAAAATTCGCTAATATCGTAGCCCTTACTCCGTACGCCAATAAGCGGTAACATAGTGGGAGTGTCCCGTCGGATAATTATTGCCAATCGCGGCCGACTTTATGCAAAATTGTCATTTTTTTTATTTTCAAACTTCTCTCATATATCTGTAGATGTTTTATAAGTCATTGCAATGGGATGACATGGAGAAAATTCGCTAATATCGTAGCCCTTACTCCGTACGCCTATAAGCGGTAACATAGTGGGAGTACCCCGTCGGATAATTATTGCCAATCGCGGCCGACTTTATGCAAAATTGTCATTTTTTTTATTTTCAAACTTCTCTCATATATCTGTAGATGTTTTATAAGTCATTGCAATGGGATGACATGGAGAAAATTTGCTAATATCATAGCCCTTACTCCGTACGCCTATAAGCGGTAACATAGTGGGAGTACCCCGTCGGATAATTATTGCCAATCGCGGCCGACTTTATGCAAAATTGTCTTTTTTTTTATTTTCAAACTTCTCTCATATATCTGTAGATGTTTTATAAGTCATTACAATGAGATGACATGGAGAAAATTCGCTAATATCGTAGCCCTTACTCCGTACGCCTATAAGCGGTAACATAGTGGGAGTGTCCCGTCGGATAATTATTGCCAATCGCGGCCGACATTATGCAAAATTGTCATTTTTTTTATTTTCAAACTTCTCTCATATATCTGTAGATGTTTTATAAGTCATTACAATGAGATGACATGGAGAAAATTCGCTAATATCGTAGCCCTTACTCCGTACGCCTATAAGCGGTAACATAGTGGGAGTGTCCCGTCGGATAATTATTGCCAATCGCGGCCGACTTTATGCAAAATTGTCATTTTTTTTATTTTCAAACTTCTCTCATATATCTGTAGATGTTTTATAAGTCATTACAATGAGATGACATGGAGAAAATTCGCTAATATCGTAGCCCTTACTCCGTACGCCAATAAGCGGTAACATAGTGGGAGTGTCCCGTCGGATAATTATTGCCAATCGCGGCCGACTTTATGCAAAATTGTCATTTTTTTTATTTTCAAACTTCTCTCATATATCTGTAAATGTTTTATAAGTCATTACAATGAGATGACATGGAGAAAATTCGCTAATATCGTAGCCCTTACTCCGTACGCCTATAAGCGGTAACATAGTGGGAGTGTCCCGTCGGATAATTATTGCCAATCGCGGCCGACTTTATGCAAAATTGTCATTTTTTTTATTTTCAAACTTCTCTCATATATCTGTAGATGTTTTATAAGTCATTACAATGAGATGACATGGAGAAAATTCGCTAATATCGTAGCCCTTACTCCGTACGCCTATAAGCGGTAACATAGTGGGAGTGTCCCGTCGGATAATTATTGCCAATCGCGGCCGACTTTATGCAAAATTGTCATTTTTTTTATTTTCAAACTTCTCTCATATATCTGTAGATGTTTTATAAGTCATTACAATGAGATGACATGGAGAAAATTCGCTAATATCGTAGCCCTTACTCCGTACGCCTATAAGCGGTAACATAGTGGGAGTGCCCCGTCGGATAATTATTGCCAATCGCGGCCGACTTTATGCAAAATTGTCATTTTTTTATTTTCAAACTTCTCTCATATATCTGTAAATGTTTTATAAGTCATTACAATGAGATGACATGGAGAAAATTCGCTAATATCGTAGCCCTTACTCCGTACGCCTATAAGCGGTAACATAGTGGGAGTGCCCCGTCGGATAATTATTGCCAATCGCGGCCGACTTTATGCAAAATTGTCATTTTTTTATTTTCAAACTTCTCTCATATATCTGTAAATGTTTTATAAGTCATTACAATGAGATGACATGGAGAAAATTCGCTAATATCGTAGCCCTTACTCCGTACGCCTATAAGCGGTAACATAGTGGGAGTGCCCCGTCGGATAATTATTGCCAATCGCGGCCGACTTTATGCAAAATTGTCATTTTTTTTATTTTCAAACTTCTCTCATATATCTGTAAATGTTTTATAAGTCATTACAATGAGATGACATGGAGAAAATTCGCTAATATCGTAGCCCTTACTCCGTACGCCTATAAGCGGTAACATAGTGGGAGTGTCCCGTCGGATAATTATTGCCAATCGCGGCCGACTTTATGCAAAATTGTCATTTTTTTTATTTTCAAACTTCTCTCATATATCTGTAGATGTTTTATAAGTCATTACAATGAGATGACATGGAGAAAATTCGCTAATATCGTAGCCCTTACTCCGTACGCCAATAAGCGGTAACATAGTGGGAGTGTCCCGTCGGATAATTATTGCCAATCGCGGCCGACTTTATGCAAAATTGTCATTTTTTTTATTTTCAAACTTCTCTCATATATCTGTAGATGTTTTATAAGTCATTGCAATGAGATGACATGGAGAAAATTCGCTAATATCGTAGCCCTTACTCCGTACGCCAATAAGCGGTAACATAGTGGGAGTGCCCCGTCGGATAATTATTGCCAATCGCGGCCGACTTTATGCAAAATTGTCATTTTTTTTATTTTCAAACTTCTCTCATATATCTGTAGATGTTTTATAAGTCATTACAATGAGATGACATGGAGAAAATTCGCTAATATCGTAGCCCTTACTCCGTACGCCTATAAGCGGTAACATAGTGGGAGTGCCCCGTCGGATAATTATTGCCAATCGCGGCCGACTTTATGCAAAATTGTCATTTTTTTTATTTTCAAACTTCTCTCATATATCTGTAAATGTTTTATAAGTCATTACAATGAGATGACATGGAGTAAATTCGCTAATATCGTAGCCCTTACTCCGTACGCCTATAAGCGGTAACATAGTGGGAGTGTCCCGTCGGATAATTATTGCCAATCGCGGCCGACTTTATGCAAAATTGTCATTTTTTTTATTTTCAAACTTCTCTCATATATCTGTAGATGTTTTATAAGTCATTACAATGAGATGACATGGAGAAAATTCGCTAATATCGTAGCCCTTACTCCGTACGCCAATAAGCGGTAACATAGTGGGAGTGTCCCGTCGGATAATTATTGCCAATCGCGGCCGACTTTATGCAAAATTGTCATTTTTTTTATTTTCAAACTTCTCTCATATATCTGTAGATGTTTTATAAGTCATTACAATGAGATGACATGGAGAAAATTCGCTAATATCGTAGCCCTTACTCCGTACGCCAATAAGCGGTAACATAGTGGGAGTGTCCCGTCGGATAATTATTGCCAATCGCGGCCGACTTTATGCAAAATTGTCATTTTTTTTATTTTCAAACTTCTCTCATATATCTGTAGATGTTTTATAAGTCATTGCAATGAGATGACATGGAGAAAATTCGCTAATATCGTAGCCCTTACTCCGTACGCCAATAAGCGGTAACATAGTGGGAGTGTCCCGTCGGATAATTATTGCCAATCGCGGCCGACTTTATGCAAAATTGTCATTTTTTTTATTTTCAAACTTCTCTCATATATCTGTAGATGTTTTATAAGTCATTACAATGAGATGACATGGAGAAAATTCGCTAATATCGTAGCCCTTACTCCGTACGCCAATAAGCGGTAACATAGTGGGAGTGTCCCGTCGGATAATTATTGCCAATCGCGGCCGACTTTATGCAAAATTGTCATTTTTTTTATTTTCAAACTTCTCTCATATATCTGTAGATGTTTTATAAGTCATTGCAATGGGATGACATGGAGAAAATTCGCTAATATCGTAGCCCTTACTCCGTACGCCTATAAGCGGTAACATAGTGGGAGTACCCCGTCGGATAATTATTGCCAATCGCGGCCGACTTTATGCAAAATTGTCATTTTTTTTATTTTCAAACTTCTCTCATATATCTGTAGATGTTTTATAAGTCATTGCAATGGGATGACATGGAGAAAATTTGCTAATATCATAGCCCTTACTCCGTACGCCTATAAGCGGTAACATAGTGGGAGTACCCCGTCGGATAATTATTGCCAATCGCGGCCGACTTTATGCAAAATTGTCTTTTTTTTTATTTTCAAACTTCTCTCATATATCTGTAGATGTTTTATAAGTCATTACAATGAGATGACATGGAGAAAATTCGCTAATATCGTAGCCCTTACTCCGTACGCCTATAAGCGGTAACATAGTGGGAGTGTCCCGTCGGATAATTATTGCCAATCGCGGCCGACATTATGCAAAATTGTCATTTTTTTTATTTTCAAACTTCTCTCATATATCTGTAGATGTTTTATAAGTCATTACAATGAGATGACATGGAGAAAATTCGCTAATATCGTAGCCCTTACTCCGTACGCCTATAAGCGGTAACATAGTGGGAGTGTCCCGTCGGATAATTATTGCCAATCGCGGCCGACTTTATGCAAAATTGTCATTTTTTTTATTTTCAAACTTCTCTCATATATCTGTAGATGTTTTATAAGTCATTACAATGAGATGACATGGAGAAAATTCGCTAATATCGTAGCCCTTACTCCGTACGCCAATAAGCGGTAACATAGTGGGAGTGTCCCGTCGGATAATTATTGCCAATCGCGGCCGACTTTATGCAAAATTGTCATTTTTTTTATTTTCAAACTTCTCTCATATATCTGTAAATGTTTTATAAGTCATTACAATGAGATGACATGGAGAAAATTCGCTAATATCGTAGCCCTTACTCCGTACGCCTATAAGCGGTAACATAGTGGGAGTGTCCCGTCGGATAATTATTGCCAATCGCGGCCGACTTTATGCAAAATTGTCATTTTTTTTATTTTCAAACTTCTCTCATATATCTGTAGATGTTTTATAAGTCATTACAATGAGATGACATGGAGAAAATTCGCTAATATCGTAGCCCTTACTCCGTACGCCTATAAGCGGTAACATAGTGGGAGTGTCCCGTCGGATAATTATTGCCAATCGCGGCCGACTTTATGCAAAATTGTCATTTTTTTTATTTTCAAACTTCTCTCATATATCTGTAGATGTTTTATAAGTCATTACAATGAGATGACATGGAGAAAATTCGCTAATATCGTAGCCCTTACTCCGTACGCCTATAAGCGGTAACATAGTGGGAGTGCCCCGTCGGATAATTATTGCCAATCGCGGCCGACTTTATGCAAAATTGTCATTTTTTTATTTTCAAACTTCTCTCATATATCTGTAAATGTTTTATAAGTCATTACAATGAGATGACATGGAGAAAATTCGCTAATATCGTAGCCCTTACTCCGTACGCCTATAAGCGGTAACATAGTGGGAGTGCCCCGTCGGATAATTATTGCCAATCGCGGCCGACTTTATGCAAAATTGTCATTTTTTTATTTTCAAACTTCTCTCATATATCTGTAAATGTTTTATAAGTCATTACAATGAGATGACATGGAGAAAATTCGCTAATATCGTAGCCCTTACTCCGTACGCCTATAAGCGGTAACATAGTGGGAGTGCCCCGTCGGATAATTATTGCCAATCGCGGCCGACTTTATGCAAAATTGTCATTTTTTTTATTTTCAAACTTCTCTCATATATCTGTAAATGTTTTATAAGTCATTACAATGAGATGACATGGAGAAAATTCGCTAATATCGTAGCCCTTACTCCGTACGCCTATAAGCGGTAACATAGTGGGAGTGTCCCGTCGGATAATTATTGCCAATCGCGGCCGACTTTATGCAAAATTGTCATTTTTTTTATTTTCAAACTTCTCTCATATATCTGTAGATGTTTTATAAGTCATTACAATGAGATGACATGGAGAAAATTCGCTAATATCGTAGCCCTTACTCCGTACGCCTATAAGCGGTAACATAGTGGGAGTGTCCCGTCGGATAATTATTGCCAATCGCGGCCGACTTTATGCAAAATTGTCATTTTTTTTATTTTCAAACTTCTCTCATATATCTGTAGATGTTTTATAAGTCATTACAATGAGATGACATGGAGAAAATTCGCTAATATCGTAGCCCTTACTCCGTACGCCTATAAGCGGTAACATAGTGGGAGTGCCCCGTCGGATAATTATTGCCAATCGCGGCCGACTTTATGCAAAATTGTCATTTTTTTATTTTCAAACTTCTCTCATATATCTGTAAATGTTTTATAAGTCATTACAATGAGATGACATGGAGAAAATTCGCTAATATCGTAGCCCTTACTCCGTACGCCTATAAGCGGTAACATAGTGGGAGTGCCCCGTCGGATAATTATTGCCAATCGCGGCCGACTTTATGCAAAATTGTCATTTTTTTTATTTTCAAACTTCTCTCATATATCTGTAGATGTTTTATAAGTCATTACAATGAGATGACATGGAGAAAATTCGCTAATATCGTAGCCCTTACTCCGTACGCCTATAAGCGGTAACATAGTGGGAGTGCCCCGTCGGATAATTATTGCCAATCGCGGCCGACTTTATGCAAAATTGTCATTTTTTTTATTTTCAAACTTCTCTCATATATCTGTAAATGTTTTATAAGTCATTACAATGAGATGACATGGAGAAAATTCGCTAATATCGTAGCCCTTACTCCGTACGCCAATAAGCGGTAACATAGTGGGAGTGCCCCGTCGGATAATTATTGCCAATCGCGGCCGACTTTATGCAAAATTGTCATTTTTTTTATTTTCAAACTTCTCTCATATATCTGTAGATGTTTTATAAGTCATTACAATGAGATGACATGGAGAAAATTCGCTAATATCGTAGCCCTTACTCCGTACGCCAATAAGCGGTAACATAGTGGGAGTGTCCCGTCGGATAATTATTGCCAATCGCGGCCGACTTTATGCAAAATTGTCATTTTTTTTATTTTCAAACTTCTCTCATATATCTGTAGATGTTTTATAAGTCATTACAATGAGATGACATGGAGAAAATTCGCTAATATCGTAGCCCTTACTCCGTACGCCAATAAGCGGTAACATAGTGGGAGTGTCCCGTCGGATAATTATTGCCAATCGCGGCCGACTTTATGCAAAATTGTCATTTTTTTTATTTTCAAACTTCTCTCATATATCTGTAGATGTTTTATAAGTCATTGCAATGAGATGACATGGAGAAAATTCGCTAATATCGTAGCCCTTACTCCGTACGCCAATAAGCGGTAACATAGTGGGAGTGTCCCGTCGGATAATTATTGCCAATCGCGGCCGACTTTATGCAAAATTGTCATTTTTTTTATTTTCAAACTTCTCTCATATATCTGTAGATGTTTTATAAGTCATTACAATGAGATGACATGGAGAAAATTCGCTAATATCGTAGCCCTTACTCCGTACGCCAATAAGCGGTAACATAGTGGGAGTGCCCCGTCGGATAATTATTGCCAATCGCGGCCGACTTTATGCAAAATTGTCATTTTTTTTATTTTCAAACTTCTCTCATATATCTGTAAATGTTTTATAAGTCATTACAATGAGATGACATGGAGTAAATTCGCTAATATCGTAGCCCTTACTCCGTACGCCTATAAGCGGTAACATAGTGGGAGTGTCCCGTCGGATAATTATTGCCAATCGCGGCCGACTTTATGCAAAATTGTCATTTTTTTTATTTTCAAACTTCTCTCATATATCTGTAGATGTTTTATAAGTCATTACAATGAGATGACATGGAGAAAATTCGCTAATATCGTAGCCCTTACTCCGTACGCCAATAAGCGGTAACATAGTGGGAGTGTCCCGTCGGATAATTATTGCCAATCGCGGCCGACTTTATGCAAAATTGTCATTTTTTTTATTTTCAAACTTCTCTCATATATCTGTAGATGTTTTATAAGTCATTACAATGAGATGACATGGAGAAAATTCGCTAATATCGTAGCCCTTACTCCGTACGCCAATAAGCGGTAACATAGTGGGAGTGTCCCGTCGGATAATTATTGCCAATCGCGGCCGACTTTATGCAAAATTGTCATTTTTTTTATTTTCAAACTTCTCTCATATATCTGTAGATGTTTTATAAGTCATTACAATGAGATGACATGGAGAAAATTCGCTAATATCGTAGCCCTTACTCCGTACGCCAATAAGCGGTAACATAGTGGGAGTGTCCCGTCGGATAATTATTGCCAATCGCGGCCGACTTTATGCAAAATTGTCATTTTTTTTATTTTCAAACTTCTCTCATATATCTGTAGATGTTTTATAAGTCATTGCAATGAGATGACATGGAGAAAATTCGCTAATATCGTAGCCCTTACTCCGTACGCCAATAAGCGGTAACATAGTGGGAGTGCCCCGTCGGATAATTATTGCCAATCGCGGCCGACTTTATGCAAAATTGTCATTTTTTTTATTTTCAAACTTCTCTCATATATCTGTAGATGTTTTATAAGTCATTACAATGAGATGACATGGAGAAAATTCGCTAATATCGTAGCCCTTACTCCGTACGCCTATAAGCGGTAACATAGTGGGAGTGCCCCGTCGGATAATTATTGCCAATCGCGGCCGACTTTATGCAAAATTGTCATTTTTTTTATTTTCAAACTTCTCTCATATATCTGTAAATGTTTTATAAGTCATTACAATGAGATGACATGGAGTAAATTCGCTAATATCGTAGCCCTTACTCCGTACGCCTATAAGCGGTAACATAGTGGGAGTGTCCCGTCGGATAATTATTGCCAATCGCGGCCGACTTTATGCAAAATTGTCATTTTTTTTATTTTCAAACTTCTCTCATATATCTGTAGATGTTTTATAAGTCATTACAATGAGATGACATGGAGAAAATTCGCTAATATCGTAGCCCTTACTCCGTACGCCAATAAGCGGTAACATAGTGGGAGTGTCCCGTCGGATAATTATTGCCAATCGCGGCCGACTTTATGCAAAATTGTCATTTTTTTTATTTTCAAACTTCTCTCATATATCTGTAGATGTTTTATAAGTCATTACAATGAGATGACATGGAGAAAATTCGCTAATATCGTAGCCCTTACTCCGTACGCCAATAAGCGGTAACATAGTGGGAGTGTCCCGTCGGATAATTATTGCCAATCGCGGCCGACTTTATGCAAAATTGTCATTTTTTTTATTTTCAAACTTCTCTCATATATCTGTAGATGTTTTATAAGTCATTGCAATGAGATGACATGGAGAAAATTCGCTAATATCGTAGCCCTTACTCCGTACGCCAATAAGCGGTAACATAGTGGGAGTGTCCCGTCGGATAATTATTGCCAATCGCGGCCGACTTTATGCAAAATTGTCATTTTTTTTATTTTCAAACTTCTCTCATATATCTGTAGATGTTTTATAAGTCATTACAATGAGATGACATGGAGAAAATTCGCTAATATCGTAGCCCTTACTCCGTACGCCAATAAGCGGTAACATAGTGGGAGTGTCCCGTCGGATAATTATTGCCAATCGCGGCCGACTTTATGCAAAATTGTCATTTTTTTTATTTTCAAACTTCTCTCATATATCTGTAGATGTTTTATAAGTCATTGCAATGGGATGACATGGAGAAAATTCGCTAATATCGTAGCCCTTACTCCGTACGCCTATAAGCGGTAACATAGTGGGAGTACCCCGTCGGATAATTATTGCCAATCGCGGCCGACTTTATGCAAAATTGTCTTTTTTTTTATTTTCAAACTTCTCTCATATATCTGTAGATGTTTTATAAGTCATTACAATGAGATGACATGGAGAAAATTCGCTAATATCGTAGCCCTTACTCCGTACGCCTATAAGCGGTAACATAGTGGGAGTGTCCCGTCGGATAATTATTGCCAATCGCGGCCGACTTTATGCAAAATTGTCATTTTTTTTATTTTCAAACTTCTCTCATATATCTGTAGATGTTTTATAAGTCATTACAATGAGATGACATGGAGAAAATTTGCTAATATCGTAGCCCTTACTCCGTACGCCAATAAGCGGTAACATAGTGGGAGTGTCCCGTCGGATAATTATTGCCAATCGCGGCCGACATTATGCAAAATTGTCATTTTTTTAATTTTCAAACTTCTCTCATATATCTGTAGATGTTTTATAAGTCATTGCAATGGGATGACATGGAGAAAATTTGCTAATATCGTAGCCCTTACTCCGTACGCCAATAAGCGGTAACATAGTGGGAGTGCCCCGTCGGATAATTATTGCCAATCGCGGCCGACTTTATGCAAAATTGTCATTTTTTTTATTTTCAAACTTCTCTCATATATCTGTAGATGTTTTATAAGTCATTGCAATGGGATGAAATGGAGAAAATTCGCTAATATCGTAGCCCTTACTCCGTACGCCAATAAGCGGTAACATAGTGGGAGTGTCCCGTCGGATAATTATTGCCAATCGCGGCCGACTTTATGCAAAATTGTCATTTTTTTTATTTTCAAACTTCTCTCATATATCTGTAGATGTTTTATAAGTCATTACAATGAGATGACATGGAGAAAATTCGCTAATATCGTAGCCCTTACTCCGTACGCCTATAAGCGGTAACATAGTGGGAGTGTCCCGTCGGATAATTATTGCCAATCGCGGCCGACTTTATGCAAAATTGTCATTTTTTTTATTTTCAAACTTCTCTCATATATCTGTAGATGTTTTATAAGTCATTGCAATGGGATGAAATGGAGAAAATTCGCTAATATCGTAGCCCTTACTCCGTACGCCTATAAGCGGTAACATAGTGGGAGTGTCCCGTCGGATAATTATTGCCAATCGCGGCCGACTTTATGCAAAATTGTCATTTTTTTTATTTTCAAACTTCTCTCATATATCTGTAGATGTTTTATAAGTCATTACAATGAGATGACATGGAGAAAATTCGCTAATATCGTAGCCCTTACTCCGTACGCCTATAAGCGGTAACATAGTGGGAGTGTCCCGTCGGATAATTATTGCCAATCGCGGCCGACTTTATGCAAAATTGTCATTTTTTTTATTTTCAAACTTCTCTCATATATCTGTAGATGTTTTATAAGTCATTGCAATGGGATGACTTGGAGAAAATTCGCTAATATCGTAGCCCTTACTCCGTACGCCAATAAGCGGTAACATAGTGGGAGTGCCCCGTCGGATAATTATTGCCAATCGCGGCCGACTTTATGCAAAATTGTCATTTTTTTTATTTTCAAACTTCTCTCATATATCTGTAGATGTTTTATATGTCATTACAATGAGATGACATGGAGAAAATTCGCTAATATCGTAGCCCTTACTCCGTACGCCAATAAGCGGTAACATAGTGGGAGTGCCCCGTCGGATAATTATTGCCAATCGCGGCCGACATTATGCAAAATTGTCATTTTTTTATTTTCAAACTTCTCTCATATATCTGTAGATGTTTTATAAGTCATTACAATGAGATGACATGGAGAAAATTCGCTAATATCGTAGCCCTTACTCCGTACGCCAATAAGCGGTAACATAGTGGGAGTGCCCCGTCGGATAATTATTGCCAATCGCGGCCGACTTTATGCAAAATTGTCATTTTTTTTATTTTCAAACTTCTCTCATATATCTGTAGATGTTTTATAAGTCATTACAATGAGATGACATGGAGAAAATTCGCTAATATCGTAGCCCTTACTCCGTACGCCAATAAGCGGTAACATAGTGGGAGTGCCCCGTCGGATAATTATTGCCAATCGCGGCCGACTTTATGCAAAATTGTCTTTTTTTTTATTTTCAAACTTCTCTCATATATCTGTAGATGTTTTATAAGTCATTACAATGAGATGACATGGAGAAAATTCGCTAATATCGTAGTCATTACTCCGTACGCCAATAAGCGGTAACATAGTGGGAGTGCCCCGTCGGATAATTATTGCCAATCGCGGCCGACTTTATGCAAAATTGTCATTTTTTTTATTTTCAAACTTCTCTCATATATCTGTAGATGTTTTATAAGTCATTGCAATGGGATGAAATCGAGAAAATTCGCTAATATCGTAGCCCTTACTCCGTACGCCAATAAGCAGTAACATAGTGGGAGTGTCCCGTCGGAAAATTATTGCCAATCGCGGCCGACTTTATGCAAAATTGTCATTTTTTTTATTTTCAAACTTCTCTCATATATCTGTAGATGTTTTATAAGTCATTACAATGAGATGACATGGAGAAAATTCGCTAATATCGTAGCCCTTACTCCGTACGCCTATAAGCGGTAACATAGTGGGAGTGTCCCGTCGGATAATTATTGCCAATCGCGGCCGACATTATGCAAAATTATCATTTTTTTTATTTTCAAACTTCTCTCATATATCTGTAGATGTTTTATAAGTCATTGCAATGGGATGACATGGAGAAAATTCGCTAATATCGTAGCCCTTACTCCGTACGCCAATAAGCGGTAACATAGTGGGAGTGCCCCGTCGGATAATTATTGCCAATCGCGGCCGACTTTATGCAAAATTGTCATTTTTTTTATTTTCAAACTTCTCTCATATATCTGTAGATGTTTTATAAGTCATTGCAATGGGATGACATGGAGAAAATTCGCTAATATCGTAGCCCTTACTCCGTACGCCAATAAGCGGTAACATAGTGGGAGTGCCCCGTCGGATAATTATTGCCAATCGCGGCCGACTTTATGCAAAATTGTCATTTTTTTTATTTTCAAACTTCTCTCATATATCTGTAGATGTTTTATAAGTCATTACAATGAGATGACATGGAGAAAATTCGCTAATATGGTAGCCCTTACTCCGTACGCCTATAAGCGGTAACATAGTGGGAGTGTCCCGTCGGATAATTATTGCCAATCGCGGCCGACTTTATGCAAAATTGTCATTTTTTTTATTTTCAAACTTCTCTCATATATCTGTAGATGTTTTATAAGTCATTACAATGAGATGACATGGAGAAAATTCGCTAATATCGTAGCCTTTACTCCGTACGCCAATAAGCGGTAACATAGTGGGAGTGTCCCGTCGGATAATTTTTGCCAATTGCGGCCGACTTTATGCAAAATTGTCATTTTTTTTATTTTCAAACTTCTCTCATATATCTGTAGATGTTTTATAAGTCATTGCAATGGGATGACATGGAGAAAATTCGCTAATATCGTAGCCCTTACTCCGTACGCCTATAATCGGTAACATAGTGGGAGTGTCCCGTCGGATAATTATTGCCAATCGCGGCCGAGTTTATGCAAAATTGTCATTTTCTTTATTTTCGAAAATCTCTGATATATCTGTAGATGTTTTATAAGTCATTACAATGAGATGACATGGAGAAAATTCGCTAATATCGTAGCCCTTACTCCGTACGCCTATAAGCGGTAACATAGTGGGAGTGCCCCGTCGGATAATTATTGCCAATCGCGGCCGACTTTATGCAAAATTGTCATTTTTTTTATTTTCAAACTTCTCTCATGTATCTGTAGATGTTTTATAAGTCATTACAATGAGATGACATGGAGAAAATTCGCTAATATCGTAGCCCTTACTCCGTACGCCTATAAGCGGTAACATAGTGGGAGTGCCCCGTCGGATAATTATTGCCAATCGCGGCCGACTTTATGCAAAATTGTCATTTTTTTTATTTTCAAACTTCTCTCATATATCTGTAGATGTTTTATAAGTCATTACAATGAGATGACATGGAGAAAATTCGCTAATATCGTAGCCCTTACTCCGTACGCCTATAAGCGGTAACATAGTGGGAGTGCCCCGTCGGATAATTATTGCCAATCGCGGCCGACTTTATGCAAAATTGTCATTTTTTTATTTTCAAACTTCTCTCATATATCTGTAGATGTTTTATAAGTCATTACAATGAGATGACATGGAGAAAATTCGCTAATATCGTAGCCCTTACTCCGTACGCCAATAAGCGGTAACATAGTGGGAGTGCCCCGTCGGATAATTATTGCCAATCGCGGCCGACTTTATGCAAAATTGTCATTTTTTTTATTTTCATACTTCTCTCATATATCTGTAGATGTTTTATAAGTCATTGCAATGGGATTACATGGAGAAAATTCGCTAATATCGTAGCCCTTACTCCGTACGCCTATAAGCGGTAACATAGTGGGAGTGCCCCGTCGGATAATTATTGCCAATCGCGGCCGACTTTATGCAAAATTGTCATTTTTTTTATTTTCAAACTTCTCTCATATATCTGTAGATGTTTTATAAGTCATTACAATGAGATGACATGGAGAAAATTCGCTAATATCGTAGCCCTTACTCCGTACGCCAATAAGCGGTAACATAGTGGGAGTGCCCCGTCGGATAATTATTGCCAATCGCGGCCGACTTTATGCAAAATTGTCATTTTTTTTATTTTCATACTTCTCTCATATATCTGTAGATGTTTTATAAGTCATTGCAATGGGATTACATGGAGAAAATTCGCTAATATCGTAGCCCTTACTCCGTACGCCTATAAGCGGTAACATAGTGGGAGTGCCCCGTCGGATAATTATTGCCAATCGCGGCCGACTTTATGCAAAATTGTCATTTTTTTTATTTTCAAACTTCTCTCATATATCTGTAGATGTTTTATAAGTCATTGCAATGGGATTACATGGAGAAAATTCGCTAATATCGTAGCCCTTACTCCGTACGCCAATAAGCGGTAACATAGTGGGAGTGCCCCGTCGGATAATTATTGCCAATCGCGGCCGACTTTATGCAAAATTGTCATTTTTTTTATTTTCAAACTTCTCTCATATAATTGTAGATGTTTTATAAGTCATTGCAATGGGATGACATGGAGAAAATTCGCTAATATCGTAGCCCTTACTCCGTACGCCAATAAGCGGTAACATAGTGGAAGTGTCCCGTCGGATAATTATTGCCAATCGCGGCCGAGTTTATGCAAAATTGTCATTTTTTTTATTTTCGAACTTCTCTCATATATCTGTAGATGTTTTAGAAGCCATTACAATGGGATGACATGGGGAAAATTCGCTAAAATTGACCATCTACTTCCGTACGCCCGTAAGCGGCCATGTAAAATCAGTGGCCCGTCGTCCGAAAAATGGCGCCTGCCTTTCACTTGGCCAACCTCTGTTAATAGAGGGCCTCTAGTTCACGTTCGTTACTAGTGCTCCGACTGACTCCGAGTGGAAAGCGTTTTGCACCGACGGAAGTGTCATGGCCGACTTTGGTGAGCGCGCATTTGAAGAAATGGAGGCCGATGAGATGATAGCGTTGCGGATTGCTATTCAATCCATCATGTCCCTCCAAATTATTTGATGGAGGACGATGAAGAGGAGACCGTATTGAAAATGCTGTCAGAGGAAATCCGGGAGGAGAGGAACAGCATTCCTCGCATCGAAGGGTTTGTGGAGAGGACCGTGTCTGCCTGTCCCGAGTTAATTTCCATGCAAGCCAAGGAATAATCAGCGTAGGGCACGAGGTAATTACTTATGGCGATTTATGCGAGATTTGTATGCATATTTAAAATGTTTTCAGTTGAATACACTATTTTCCAATTTTGTTTCCTACGATATCTTGGGAGACAAGGCTTCCAAGACTGAAGAGTGCATCAGGATCCTACCGAAAACGTGCTATTCATATATTGAGGATAATGGGGAACTTGCATGGGTCGACGATTGCTATAAAAACTATTTTGAACAGGTAAAACGGAAATATTAGCTCGCAAAAATACCTAAATTATCTCCATTCATCATCAGAAGAAATAAAAAATTGACTTAAAAAATCAAGCAAAATTTCTCTTGAGCCGACCACTGCGCGAAGACACCCGAGCTCTGCCGAGGCTAGTTGTGACGTCATCCGTGCCTAATCTGCCGTCTGAGTCGGGAAAAACACCAACGCATGCTGTAAACATTGTTTTGGTGGAGGATTTAGTCGCTCACCGTCACTTGTTCATGTGCTGTTATTCTTGGCTAAGTTTTCCTATTGTTATTGTGCCACGATTATTACTTGGGATATTAAAAATGCACTTTCGGGATGATGAAATAGACTTTTTACCTCGAATATTTCAGGTTTCAGAAAAATGGACGATTATGTTGCCGCTCGTTCGGACAATATTCCTGAAATTGATGCCATTACCCTCATGGCATTTGTTATGACAAATGATTGTTATACGTCGGCGGAAAAAAAGAAAACTTTTTCTCCTGACCGGATAGGAGAAAACTCTCGTTATGAAAAATTTGTAAGGCGAAGCTGATGAACTTCGTAAGGACCAATGGAAAGTCTCGTACCTTAAAATGATGATGGCTACAGCTGTTTTGCTTCGGTAATTTTGCAAACAAACCTTTGGACAAGAAGTAATATAGCTCAATGAGGTTATGCGAGTGATTTTTTCGTTATTTGCTTTCGATAATACTTGTGTGACATCGTGGACATTTGTGCATTTAAAGCCAGCGGCATGAAGTTACCGTCGTTTGCCTCAAAATTTCGATTTTTATGAATACAACGAGAATAAATGAGAGATATTTACTTTGAATCCTTTGTTTATAATACTTATTAATGCGGAGAATGAAGGTTAGTTTATCAGAGCGAGGCACAAATCTAGAGGATTGGCCTTATAGGGAATGACTTACCCTTGATTTAATAGTCCGTATGAAGTTAATTATAGGGAATGGACTTCCCAGCGTACGATTTATTTTCTTCAATGAAACTAAATAGTATACTGGTAATAATTAATTACGTTATAACAAGAATAGTTGTCTTGTTTTCAAAACCAATAGTACGAAGCACGTTTATCCACGTCATGCTGTTGGATGTTAGGTAAAAGAAAGTTGAAGCATTACTTATCTTATTACTTATCTTTATTTTCGCCAGAAGTATCACTGAATTTTTAAAGTCATAACCCTTATGCTCACATTTACCTCTCTACCAACATTCACCGGTTTAAGTGCTGTGCTATGATTTAGTTATTATCATCGGACATTCAGCAAAATACATTGCAATAGTCTTTGTCAAGAAAAACAACACTAACATCAATATCAGAAGGAAATGTCAATATTTTTACCTTCAGTAAATTCATTTAGGAATTTAAAGTGCAGTTTTAAAACATAAAACCTGATCTTGATCGTCCTTCTTTGCTGAATAAATACCATGGGGGCATGATCCCATAATTATATCCCATACATTAAATGGTAGTGGAATAAGGAAAAGTAGCACCTGCTATTCAAAACGCTCAACACAAATGAACCCGCTTATTGATTTAAAAATCATTACCGTCCGACACCCAGCAATCTATGGAAAGGCATTAGTATAAGCTAAACAGTGTTCTTTAGTCATCACCATATCACATTCAGTGCCAGCATAAAGTTTGTAAATGGCTATAATAATTCAAAGACCTGAATTTTTTCAAATGTACTTTGTAGCCCTTTAATTAAATACCTATGTGGGCCACAAACAACTTTTGTGGCAGAGTATAGTTTAGCATTACCTGAATGTAATTCTCATGAACATCAACACTATAACTACACCACCGAAACATAAAACCATTCTCAAGTCTCGATTACATACATATAAAAAGACACAATGACCCAGGGTTTTTTACTTGCCTCATGTCATATTAAAGAGATTATGATGAGCACTGCACTGCGCCGCTACATAACGTTACAGATCGATGTAATTGTATTAAGATAAAAACAACTTCGGCACCAAATCAATAGCAAAATATATCTACCTTGTAAAGGCATTGTTTTATTAACTTGAGAGCATCAGACCTAATACACACGTTCTCAAAGAAACACATCGCACAGTGAGTACATTTCAACTCAGCTGGCACGTAAAAGGATTCGGAAATTAAACTATCTTGACTAACTTGTAACTCGTATCGAGTAACAATACTATCTGTCACCTAATTTGCCAATAAAATTACTAAAACACCACTCAGGGCCGAAAAATATCTTCTGACGATTTGCAGAGCAATGAATGTTTTGGAAGTAATCAACAAATCACTGTCGAGATGCGCACTTTCTTCACGGGAGAAAGAGATACGTCGGGCTCTTGAGTGGGACGCTTACACCTCACCTTTGATAGAAGTCTGGGTTAGTCAGTCACTTATTGACATTGTACATACGTTTCTTCTTGCGTTTGTAGGCAACCTAATAAATAGCTTATTGGGCACCTTGGTTGAGGTATTTTTACAGCCAGGTGTTAAACAATACTTATGCCTCGAACTCATCTCGCTGGCTAATTACAATGCTAGGGAGTTGGGTCGATGTATGGAGCGGGCACTGCAAAAGTAAGATGAACTTTCGAGATTTAAACTATCTTGCCTACATATTACTCATTATTGACGTGAAATATCAACTGCATACCATTAAGTGATTACCTACTCAATTAAAAATCAGAGTTGGGCTCACTTTTGGGTTGAGTAGGCTCGCTTGAATCACCCGTGTTGGTTCGCTGTTAGCCCAGCTACTTCGGGCGATTGTTCGGCACTGTTGACGTCATCGGGTATTATTCAGCAGTGGCTTGGGGGGGAGGGAGTTTTCGGCGCGCTTTAAAATGTCGCTATATTTAGCATTCAATATCTCGCGAAGGAAAACTCAGATTTACATGCAGTTTTCTTTGTTGAATCGAGAAAATAATTTTCTGTCCGTCTGTTAAATAAAAAAAATCATGCAAGTTCCCCATTTTGTTTTAAGTGGACATTATACTTGTTTTTTCCTGCATTTGCTGTTTACTTGGCAAGTAATGGTTAGTGATTGGCATATCTAACTGTCACTGTTTATCGAAGTGTTGTTGTATTTAAATAAGCATGTTGGACATTGATACAAATTTTGGTCATTTTCTTACATTTCATTATCACACTAGCATATGACTAATCGGTCTTAATACTTAAGTGCTACTTGTGGTGGTAAATTCATGTTTAACTATCGTATGGGTGGCCGTAGTAATTTTCCCTGTATTCTCTTAAGTGGTTTATTAGGTTTATCTTGGAAAGTGGTTATTTCATGTCTGGTATCCATTCTTGTTTTCTACGACAACTAGTGCTTCTTATCATATGTTGCTGATGTAAACCTTATGGAAAAATAAATGTATGTGTTGCTTAATCTGTTATTTTTATTAGTTGACCCTCATTGCAATAAAATTAGTTAAATAAAGCTTCCAACGAATAGTATTGGTATCGGGCATTCAAAAAAGGCGAGGATGCGCGCGCTTCTCTTGTGCTGCCATCTGTTGGAAGTATTGGTAAACTGCTGTGCTGCCACCTACCAAAAGTATACTTTTATGGGAACTACGTGGAAAGAACATGCCACCGTTTAACACGGCAGCTCCCAAACCCTGACCGTGCCTTCATTCTCCCCTGCAGTGTTTCAATCTCACTTCAGGTTACCTTTATTTTATTTATTTTTTAATTTAGAAAAATGAGAAGAATAATTTTTCCAAGTTAATTTATCAATTGAATGAGTTGAAATCTTGAAATATACGTACAACCTTTGCTGATATCTTATTCCACTTCCGCTGTTACAATTCTGCCTTCTGAACTTTAAGGATGCTCCCGGAAACCTTTAATTTCCTAATGACGGAGATAGGAGGATCTCTTAGCAGCAGTGCGTTGCGCAGGGAAAGGGTTACGGCTGAAAAGCAGCTGCTGATGGCGTTGTGGTGGCTAGCCACTCCAGATTCATACCGGTACGTGCCCATAATATTTATTTCCTGTACATTATCGTGGCAACGACCAATGGGTCTATACTAAGTGGAGATAACAGCGATTTTTGTAGGTACGATTTGATTATTGAGGCAGGAACAATTGTACTGTTACCACACCAAATTTCCCCACCATCGACCATAGTTCGTGTCCCACGATTAATCAATGTGTTAAAGTTATGGCTACTCATATTCAGTGTAGTATGTATATCTAGTGATACATCTATATTTTAATGCTGGTAGCCCTTGTTTGAAGAATGTGCTAATATACCTTCTTATGTCGTAAGTGATGCTTATGTTATCAAGATAAACTTCTTCCAGGTCAATCAGTCAACGCTTTGGTGTCGGGAAGGCTACTGTCATACGGGCTGTCAGGCGGGTTTGTCACAGCCTCATCAGACTGGCGCCGAAGTATGTTGTATGGCCGAGTGGTGGAGGAGTTGCTCGGACCATAGAAGAGTTCCGGCAAGGGAGTGGCTTCCCTGGGGTCATTGGGGCCATAGGTGGGACCCATACTGGGATACTAGCGCCAAAGGAAAACCCTGAGGCGTACGTGAACAGAAAGGGTTACCATTCCATTCATCTCCAGGTTTGTATCGACTTGATCATTCTTTGTGCTTCTATTCCATCGCATTCAATGAAGAAACAATTGTTGCTTCTATTACTTATATACGGAAATTCAGTGCTGTATACCATACATTGTAACTTGACAATAGGTCTTGCAAGTGTATGTACCCTGGTGAAAATATCGTGTGCAGGAAGCGTGCAGGGAGTGTGAGGGAAGCGTGCAGGAAGCGTGACAGAATTGTGCAGGAAGTGTGCGGGAAGCGTGAATTCGGACATTTGAACGTGCAGGAAGTGTGCATGTAATGTGCAGTTAGCGTGCATGAAGCGTGCGCACGTTTCCTACACAGTATTGCACGCTTCCTGCACGGCATTGCACGATTCCTGCACGGTATTGCACGCTTCCTGCACGGTATCGCACACTTCCTGCACGGTATTGCACACTTCCTGCACAGGATATTTTCACCAGGGTAGTCTTTGGAATTTAAAATTTGGTTTTCATGACAGAAATAATGATATTCGTATTTCTTTGGCTCGTTCATTTACCTTCGTTTTTTCTTTTTCATTTCCATAGTCAGTTTGTGATAGCCGATCAGTGTTTACGCACTGCTATGTCGGCAATGTTGGGTCAGTGCACGATGCCAGGGTTTTCAGGCTGTCATCTGTACATAATTATCTGGCAGACCCAGCCAAGTTCCCCAATAATAGCCACATCATTGGGGATTCAGCTTATGGCATACATCCCCAGCTCCTGACCCCATATGCAGACAATGGCCATTTGACTCGGCATCAAAAGAATTTAAAATTTTGCCATTCGTCTGCAAGAATGGCCATTGAGAGGGCTTTCGGTCTGTTGAAAGGCCGGTGGAGGTGTCTCCTTGACACACTTGCAATGCAAATTGTGGAGGAGATACCATATGTAGTCATGTCTGCCTGCGTTCTGCATAATGTTGGCCTTCTGCAGAGGGATAGACTGCTGGCCTTGGCCGTTGGTCAACCACTGCAAAACTGGCACCAGGAAGGATTAGAGAGAGGTGGTGAAGGCAGAGGCATTGGAATTGCCAAAAGGAATAATATATGCCACAATTTGCCTCTGAGGGAAGTTTGATTCCTATGGACTTGTTCACCTTGGCTAATTGATACTATCGTTCACCTTGTGTAATTGATTCTATAGTTCACCTTGCCTAATATTTTATATTAGTCGGTACATTAGTTAGTATTAGTATTATTTTTTATTAGTAGTATTAATAATAATCTTTATTTTCCTGATACCAAGTTCCATAGTCCTTTATTAAAGCCAATTTTCAGAAGATTTTGTTTGTATTTAGCTGTTAGTATTAAGTCAACTTTAACCATTTCACAAGTAATTATTTTTGTTAGTCAGCCCGTGATTTATAAAGTGATGGGTGATTGTTGAACATGCCATAAGTGGAGTTCCACCTTGTACGGACAAAATTTTTACACTGTAAAATAACCATTTGTACCACTTCTGTTAGTTGACATTTTCCCATGTGAATGTGTCATCAGTTTACTTCCACCTTGTGGGAACTTATTCCTCATCTTTGACGTAGTCATTTTAACCATTTAAGTTTAAAATTTGTTATCTTGAATGATGCATCAATAAATTAATTTATTGACAGTCCAACTGCCTATTTCTCTGCAGACGTATTTGAACTACTCCCGTTGTTTTGTGCCCACAGAATTACCACCAGCAGTATCCATACATGAAGAAAAGGCCAAGAAGATGCGGAAAATTAAATGATAAACACTGGATTGAGAGGGGGAGCTGTAGTACTAAATGGGTGGGTAGGAGGGTAGTAAGCAGAGATAAGGTGAGCAATAGGATTATGGTGGTGGATAGACACCCCATAAAATTTGAAATGGTGAAGGAAGAGCTGGGAAGGCTATAGAATTCGCCAGGAAAAATTTATTGTAACTCTTTGCTTGGACATTACCATGGGTGTCAGCACACAAGGAAGAGCCCAAGTGAAAATGGGGAGATACCAGGTAGATTACATAATGTTAAGACAAAGGGTTTAAGAAGACAGTGGAAAATACATGGGTTCCCAGCAGCAGATGCGGGTTCATACCATATCCTAATGACTGTGGGATTCGACGTAAGGTAACAACCATAACGACTGTTATTCAGGTGAAGCTAACCAGGTATCTCAAGGATGCTATGAACTCAGAAGGGCAGGAGTAATGAGGGGCAAGATCGACATAAGGTTCAAAGAGCTCATTTAAAGTAGAATTGTGAAGAAATGGAATGAGAGAGTACAGAAGAGAAGGGAGTATCATGATCTAGTGATATCATTAGTTGACATTTTCGTATTTGAACATGCCGTAAATGGAGTTCCACCCCCTGCCACACACCTTTATGTTGGCTTCTAGGGTATCATGTAGTTGTAGATATGCTATTTCCTCTTTGCATGCAATGCAAAGAGGGAATAGCATCGATGATAGCATTGATCGATAGCATTGTGATTGATCGATGCCCTGCCATTCACCGTCCGTTATGATGCAATGAATTCCACAGATGTAGGCCTAATATGTCTACATATTTGAATTTCTAGCTATGGTTTCGGGTTCAGATTTGGAAGAGAAAAAATTGTACTCACTGAGGGAGAGTAAATTGAGTAAGCTCTCATTTCATTCCACTTTAGAACTCATGTTTCTTCGTCACTAAAAATGTCTCTGAAACAAGTACATCTTCCCCTCAATGTGACCAGTGAATTCCATTCAAATCAATTTGTTCAGGTCGCCAATTCATACCAAGTCCCAAGAAGTGACTATAGGACTGTTGCAACACCTTGGGGTAAATATCACGAACAAGAGATCAAATACGCAATCTTACTAAGTGCAGTATCTGAATTCAAAAGGATTAATGAAATATTTAAATCAATCCGACAACAATTAAATGCAGCCGCATTTTCAGACAAACTACTTCAATGTCAATTTGTACTTCCTATTACTCAATCAAGCCACTTTGCAAGGATTGTATCTTTTTTAGCATAGGCTAAAGAAATTTATCTATTATTATTCCTGAATATATATGATATGCATTTAATTTATTCTACGTAGTTGTTCACGTTGCTCACTTGTGCAATTCTTCAGTACACCATCAAGGAAGGTGAAAATCTACTCCACTGCAAACTTGCAGCAGACGTGTATGGTGCCCTGCAGCACACCATCAAGGCAAATGAAAATCAAATCTAGAGCAAACTTGCAGCAGACGTGCATGGTGGCTTGCAGCAAACTAGCAGCACACTATCAAACCAAGGAAAGTCTGGGAAGTGAAAATGAAACATATCGCAAACTTGCATGCTATCTGGGAATGTAAGGTTTTTCCTTTGGCTGCCTGAATTGATATGAACTATGCCTTGTTTAGATTGTTTCTAAGACCTCCTCTTCAAATAACTGAATCACTAAAAATCGATTTAAATTGTATTTGTTCATTTGATTCATGCATTCTCCCAGAGATATGAACAGACACTGCAAGGCATCACTGTGAAATCGGGTTTCCATGCAATAAATAAAAGGATTACTTGTCTATGATTGAACCACAATTTCCAATGCAAACATTTCACCTCATCAAGTAGTGCCATACTCATAGGAGTACATAAAAAAATAGTCACTGAACAACACTTCAGGTTGTGTTCACGATAAGTTTTGTTTTACAGTAGGAAGACTTGCACCTCCTTTAACCTTGGTATTCAAAGTTGGAATCGTAAAAATATTTTTAAATCACTCGTTTTTTACCCTCCACATATATTTGATGACAGCAACTTCTCTTCCAGTTAGCAGTCACTACGTCATTGCATGCAAAATTGTGTATTCACATAAGTTAGGAGCCTATAGACCGCTAATATACACCAAAACACATTACTTACATTTCTAAACTAAGAATTATTAAAAAAAAAGGCTACAACATAAACTACAGCAAAATAAATGTAAGTTGAGTGCAGCATAATATATTTAAAATATAATATAGATAAATCCAGGTACAAAAGTAATACCAAAACATTATTAAGGCCAGCTTCAGGATGATTAAGAAGCAAAAAGCAAGACTCTTCCTCTCAAAATGCTTTGACAACAGCGGAAGACTTTCTCTGGTTGAGAAACACCCACAAAATCTCAAACAGGTGAAAATCCTCGAAAACTGTAAAAGATAAATCCAATTAGTAATGTAACTGCATTAACGTCTGAAGTCTCACATTATGGAGTAACATAGTGCACACCAAATTTTTTTATGCTATGGAGAAATAGATTTAGAGCAAATAATTTGCTGTTGTGGACTTTGTATGACTGGTGAAAAGTTTCACGATGACTTCAGTGAAACCAATCCATACATCTCGGGACACATGTTCCACTATAGACGATTTCGAAGAGTTCATATAAAAATATTACTTGCTGCAAAAGCAGTTTTCACAAAAAATGTTTCAATTTTAAAACATAAGTATTTGAGTTCCACACACATTGGTTTGGTGTCTCACAAAAAAGTTATTATGAAAAAACCATTAGATTTCCATATCTTAAATAATTATGCTACATAAGTACACCATATTTGGCATGTTGATGTACTACATCATATCTGCCACAAGAAGATGGTGGAGATTTGATTCTGATGATTTAGTCTGTAAGAGTCTGTTGATGGGTTTCGCCACATAATTTATGGTAAAGGTCAAATGTTTCTATTCTATATCAACTCACATTGTTCAACCTCAGTACCATAACTTGAGGTCAAGGCACAGCTGTAATCACCTCTACCTTGGTTCCACTGCAAACGGCAGCACTGAAAATAAGAAAAAATTGAGTACTTAAAGGGGAAATTGACTAACGAAACGATGATTCATCGGTGAATTTACAAAAAAGGTATGATTTGCATATTTACACCAAAATTGACATACATTAGATTGAATACATTGACATTTTAATTTTATTACACCTTAACTGTAAGGAAATGAATACTCCAATGGCCGTAATAGTATTTGAACCACACGAGAAAAGGCAAGAAGCAAACAAAAAATATGAAATTAAACCCGGATGGCCTACCTGCAGTGGTTGACGGGAAGGTTCATTCCCCGCCAGCGACGACCACCAAGATACAAATACATGTTAATTCAAAATCAACTCACATCATTCAACCTCAGTTCCATCACTTGAGGTCAATGCACAACTATATTCACTCTACCTTGCTTCCACTGCGACCAAGTGGTCGGTCACTGATGAGGAATTAACCTTCCCGTAAACCACAGAAGAAGAAATGAAGATTTGGGCCTACTACAGTTGTAATCAGAAAACATACAGGCTGAGGGGAAGGATTGCAAAAAACCTGAAAGTTCATAAACTATGGGTGCTTTCCATTCAAGCGACTCATGCGTCGTCTTGAGTTAACTCGCGGAAACTCAAGTCGACTTGTGTCTTCGCGAATGGAAAGCAAGTTTCAGTGCGCAGAAGCTGATGCGCTAAGGACTTTCACGGGGACTCGTGATTGGTGCGTTTTTGTGGGAAGGAAATTGAATCCACAGATGTTTCCTTCTTGTTATAGCAAGATCGTTACCAATAAACAAAAAAATGAGTTGTAGGATGATTAATTAAGAAAATACTTAACTTAAACATTTGTTCTGATTTATCGGTTATTTTCAATATGCCTCTTGCAGACGTATTGCGATTTAGAGCTTGCGCCGTCCTTCTTTCTTTTTTCAGTAACTCACCATTACCGGTGTGTCACCGTGTGTTGACTCGCGTTTGACACAACAGCGACACACACTGATTGGAAAGCACTACACGCGACACAAGTTGACTTGTGTCGACTTGCGTCGATGATTGGAAAGCACCCTATGACTTGGCACCTTGCAAGATACTTCTTGCAGTTTGACCCAGAAAAGGAGTTTCCTCATTTAAGGGGGCTCCCTAGCTGCTACCATTCTCAGATGCAATGGCTTTTTTGTTTAGTTCTACGATCCCCAGCATCCCATACAGCACAAAGAGGTCAGAACTCGTGTAGATACAGGATAATAACTATTTTTGACACTGCGTAAAAACTGTTCATACACGTGTCAAAAGGGTGTAAAGTGAGTGTAAAGTCGGCTTTATGTCTGCTAACAACCCGATAATACTTGTGTATGGTCAAATTAGGTGCTAATTGAAAAAAAAGTGTATGTATTAATTACGTAATTTACACAATTAGTACGTAACATAGGTAAAATGTATCCTGGCTAAACATGCTAAAATTATTTGTCACCAGGGAAGGTAGTACAACAAAACTGCGATGGAAAAAAAATGTTGAGAGATAGATTCGAACTATGAATGTTCACATTGAGATCCGAACACTTTACCCCTGAGCCAACTCATCTTCTTGAAAATAATTAGTAATTTTAAGCATTTAATACTAATAAAAGACTTACTTTACCCCTGAGCCAACTCATCTTCTTGAAAATAATTAGTAATTTTAAGCATTTAATACTAATAAAAGACTTACTTTACCCCTGAACCAACTTTCCATGATGATAGATGTGTAAGTTTTAGCGTTATGGATGTAACAAAATATTTCAAGCTTTTCTGTTGAGGATATTGGATTTATAACCTGATAAGGGGTGCTGATTCGTAAGTTATTAATCAGGGACTATACCTGCAATTTTCATCAACATCCTAACATCAGACTAGCATCGGACACTCCCTTTATAAATTTTTAGACTTTTGAAAAAATATGTCCGTCGACATGAAATTCAAGGAACTATAATATTATTAATCAGACGTGTTCAATCTTAATTATAATACACATACCGATATAGAAAACTATACGTTTCAACAGAAAAATACAATATACGAATGCATAACTTGTTCATCGCCCTTAGTATTCAGATATTAAAATTTGCGTATTGACTAGGAAGTAAGTAATGAACATGGGCAATCGTGACTCAAGTGTTCCATCAGAAAATCTTCATTAAAAGTTTATTTTGAAATCATGGTGTAATGTTAGGATAATTTGAGTTGAACCTGTGCAACTCAATTTACCCCGAACAACCACGAGTATTGTTTAGATAAATATGGTGATACACCTTAACCTAGATTTCGACCCAACCTACACGAATAATTACATAACATGTGCTGTATGGGTAGTGGCAGTATAAAAATGTGGAAAGGGAAGGCCCTCCTCTAGATGTAACATGATAGCCGGCAGAGCATCTCCTTGGTCCTCTCCCAAGTGGTTTGTTTTCGATGAGTGACCAGAACTAGAGACATCTCGCCTTCGGTCACTCAAGATGTCCTCAACCTGACCTTTTCTTATCTCTGACCAAAAAGGGGGGTCTCAAATCTTCCTGTATTATGTCTGGGCATTGTTTTCACTTTCCATAATGAAAGAATGATTCCTCCCATCTTGAATTTGCAATAATGTTTAAGCCCCTCCCCCCTCTAGCAATGGGGAATATGCATGAAAAGTATTTATCGAAGATTAATGATTAATTAAGAAATTACTTGATGTAAAATTTTCTCACAAATTTAAACATATAAGCCAAATTTTCCAAATCAAATGCCCTGAAATACCTTCTGACGTCACTGCACGGTATACGTTACATATTGCTATGGAGGCACACTTATTTTTGAAAGAAAATGAAGCCAATATATTGTTTTGAGGTTTTGAGCCATTTCTCGAACAAAACGAAGGCTGTAAAATACTTTAAAAAAATACATTCCGACAATTTACTTTGGTTCACTCCCTGATGGTGACATTCTTCTTAAAAAAAAAACCAGCAAATGCTTAGACGTAGCAGACACTTTTGGGCCCTAAACAGGCATTATATAATTTATGGACGATTTGCTTCTTGCCATCCATGCTACGTAAATAAAAAATCGAAATACAGTCGTGTATTACATGAAACAAATGAGTTAAATACACATGTTTTCACACAGTATTGTAACGTCAGACGTTTATTTTCCTTTCAAAACTCTTTATTCCTTCCAATACAATCTTTATTGATGCATCCAGCATCCTTCCCCCAAATCCTCCGTCTCAACCATCCTCCTATCTTTTCATCAACAACTCCCCAGCAACCCAGCATCCACAATACAATTCAAATCAAACGTTACAGTATTCATTAAAAACTTACCTCCACGCTTGGACAGATAAACAATGCCCATGGTGATACCATGCCTTGACGTCATGCGATGACGTCGTGCTTTTAAGCTTCCGAAAACGAGCAATTTTCAAAGAGTAATATCTTTGTTACACAACTTCATTCTTCAGCAAAACTTCCGCCAAGCACAATTTAGCCAATAAATTTCACATTCAAAGAGTTATAAAAATTTGTGCATGTTCCCATTCAATGTCCCTATGTAATGGTTCTCGTAAGGCACCTGTTGGTTAGTAGTCGCAGCTGATAAGCAACACACAAGGATGATGGTCAGGCAGGTTCTAATCATAAACAAGAAGCCCCTTGGAGAATACAATTTCGCCTTCCCTAACAGCAGGTGTAGGCAGCAGTAAGTCTTATGAGTTTTATGTATCCACTGCGATTCTAGAAGATAAACTAAAAACTGGTAGTAATGTCTCCCAATTGGGTAATTTTTAATTGAGATTACCACTAACTGACCCCAGTATTACCCATACAGCATACAGCAAGATAGGAGCGTGAAAATTATGCAGAGGAAAAATTATCCTCCTTGACCGGTAATCAACCTTGTTGTATCTAGATTTTCGCTTGCTGGCTTCGCTTGCATCATTGCTAGAACTAAAGAAACTTCGAGTCTGAATGCACACAGTGGAAGTAGGATGAAAAGTTGAACAATTCATAGCACGATTTATAAGAAAAGTTACAATAAGGAATGACAAAAATCTGAGAACATTCTTTCATTGGACTTTCATTGGACATTGCAGAGGATAATAAAATATATTACCTCAAAAAAAGAAAATTTGCTCAGAAATGAGTGATGCTCAAAAAAGAATTGTAATATTTAGAAATGTTAAAATAATAAGTCGACAATAGCACATTTTCTCTGGTTTCTTACCGAATTTCCCACACAAGATATATTTTCTCTTCATTTGCCTATATCCTCTTTGATATCTCACTTGTTCACAGCCTTTGGCATTTTCCATGACATCTGGAAAGAAATTTTCCGGCCTTTCTTCGGCAACCCAACTGAGATGTGTTATCACAGAGGGTAACCTGACACTGCTCTGGAACCCACGCACTTAACTCATAGACTGAACCTTTGAGGATTTTTGTAAACAAGAGGGGTGGAACACATTATGGCAGGAGTGGGCATGGGCTGCTAAAGAAAGAAATATTTGGTAGGAACTCCCGCACATTACGAGTTTAAGAATGCAATACAAGCTCCACAGTCAGTGCCATTATGACCTACCTATAGAAACAGCATCAACAGTTGTTATTTGAATGGGTAGATGAAGGATTAAGCTTTGAAGATAGTGGAAGCAAAATCCTCATTCCATACTTTAGGCTTCGCAAATAATAAAATGGAAATTTTCACTATTTTTTATAAACTAACAAATAAACCTATAAAAAATCCATACCGCTCCAGCCAGGAAGCTTTGATAATACCGTAATCGGACGGATAGCACAGCTTTTGCTACAATAGGAAATTTTTCCAAGATACCAGCTACTACGATAAATTCATAGTCGCATTGACCTTAAGCATCTGCAATAGCCTTTAAAATGCAGGTAGGGAGCCCCCTTAAGTATTAAGATGAAAGCTAAAATGACTGGATGGTGATTTAGTTTAATAAAAAACTATAATACTGTATGCAACAAATAAAAGGAGAAAAAGATGAATAATTAAGAACTGTTTCAAACAAAGCAAATGTGGATTAAGGAAAGGGGAAGGTGACAAATTATTTCGGAGTAGACGGAAGAAGGATATGGATGGGAGAGAACATTGGGAAATCAGCAAAACATTATGATTGGATCGCTTCTGAGACGAATTTAACACCTTTCTCAACTCAAAATGTATTTTAAACAAAGGATAAACATGACGCTCACCCATTTCCTTTAGCATAGTCGGGATGACCTGCTCCTCATACATCTTCATCAGCAATCTCATTCGGCGGCGTGCTTTGAGCAGTCCGTCGGGCAGTCCGTAGAATACGACCATCGCTGGCACAACAGAGATGCAGCAAACCTCCCTCTCCGTCTCACTGCTGCTGGTCATGAATTTATTCACAAAACGGTCAAAGTTCCCATCCTCGTAGTGCCACGACTTGTGGGCCTCCTGAATCGCTGTCTTGCAAGCCTCTGCTGCAATCTCATTGCCAACTGCATACGGCCTTCCCCCATTGCCGAATGCCAAAGAGATTGCCACCTGTGCCAGGGATAAGACCAGGCAAGAGGCGCAACTATCCATCCTCCACTCAGAGTCTATCTTCCCACCAGTGTACACCACACTGGCCTTGAGGTCAGCAAAAGTGTGCCAGTTTACCCCTTCAGAATCTTGCCCAGCATGGTCTGTCAGTCGACTCTTTATATTCCTAATGTCTTTCAATGTGCAGTCAATGTAAACCTGCACCTCCGGTCGACATTGGAGGTACCTCAGAAGGCTAGCCGTGAGTGGACTGGTCGAGTATATCTTCTCATAGATGTTCCTCACGTGGGTAACATCATCTGTTGATCTCCTCCAAAACTCGGTCCGGGCCAGCATTGAATCGATACAATGGTTGCGTATCGATTCCTCATCGCAAGCGAGTATAAGAGGGACGCTGCCAAGACAAAGGTTTCCCCCAACACCTCCACCCATCTCCTCAACCCTCGACCTCATCCCAGTTGCGAATCGATTCATAGCAACCCACTCTCCGGCCAGGGAGGTCACGCTGACCTCCAGCCTCTCCAGCAGGGCATCGCGAGAAGCCATGGCTTCCCGCACACTGCCCACCGTCTCCTCCTGTGCAGCCACAAGCTCCCCCTTCAGGGTTGACATCTCCCGACTCAACCGCTCCGACACCTGGTCCACCTTCACCACCACATTCCGATCCACGTGCTCCAACATGGCGTCCTTCTGCCTCTCCATCTCCAGCGAGAATCTCTCCGAGAGCTCCTCCTTCAGATTGGACATCTCGCGGGCCACGCACTCCGCCACGGCTTCCTTCTGAGACGAAACTTCACGGGTGATACGCTCGCAAACCTTGTCCCTGTACTCAATGAAGGCATCCCCTATATTTTCCACCTGCTTGTTAAGTTCATCATTCAGTAGCTCGCCAAAGACATCCTTCTGCTTTTCCAATTCATCCGATAATTGTGCCAGCACAGCCTTTGGGATCATCGCATCCTCCCCTATGTGCACAATGAGACAATCCTGCAGTGACTTCACTTCCCAGCTCAGCTTCCGCAGAGCTATCTCGATGGAGGTGTTTTTGTCCAACGAGGGATCCCTGGCTTTGCTACCAAGTCTAGAGTCGTGCAAATTGTTCTCGGCACCCCTAGCAGTGCCTGCCAAATGCATCTCTCTGTTTACCACAAACATCAGAAGCTCTGAGATCTTCTTTCGATTTTCCTCACTGGTTCGGCTAGCTGCCAACTCATCCGCCAGTTGCAGTGCAGTGATTCCATTTCCATTCTTGACATACGGATCGGCGCCCTTCTCCAGGAGCTTACGAACGGACCCCAGGGCCCCAGTCTCGACAGCCACGTGCAGAAGGGTCCCATGATTCTCATACAACCGATTGATGTTCTCCAATCTCATTAGCAGGAGCTTGTTTTCTCCTAGGGATCCGTTCACCACTGCCTTCAAGATTTGCCCCTCCACTGTCTTCGGCTCATCTTCCACCGTGTCCACAACCCATTCATTGGCGGACATGCTGACAGGCAGTCTATTGCGTCTAGGGTGGAAAAAAAGAATAGAACTTATTAGAAAAGTTCTGATTCCAATTCATACACTCTAAATGCACCTTGTGTTATGGTGTGAAATGTCACTTTCGGCAAGCAAACAATCCCATTTTTGGTTAGGTGACATCTATTGCTTTCCTAAGAACTAAAAGGACGAAAATCAACAATAGCAAAAACATTTTCAAATACAATGCACAAAACTAACCACCTGACCAACAAAATAAACAGTTTGTACAGAGATGCTGCTGAGGTTACTAAAAAACGTCACAGTGGATGAATATTAACTACCAACAGTCCATAAGTATCTTTGTGCAGAAAAATATGATTGACCATGCTTCACAATTAGCCTAGTACCTTCCTATATCCTCTCGAAAAGCACAATTCCATTTACACCATCCCTCTGTGACAAACTGTTTCAGCATCAACGATGTTTCCATTTTAGTGATGACAATGGCAAAGTCCTTAGCAATGTTTGAAAAAGAACCAAATAAAAACAGTAAATCTCAACGTAAATTACACATTGCCCAGAAACCTCGAGAACAAAGTGTAAATTGGTTAAGAGCACAAGAAAGTTTAAACATTTTGCCATTAAATACAGAAGTAATGAAAGAAATTGATTAATATATAGTTATTTTACTGAGCGAAAGAAAAAACTCTTGCGCTACCATAAATTGAAAGTGTCAATTTAAACCAATAAAAATACATAATTGCTGCCAGTAATCGAACCCAGGCCTTTCTTTCTTATTTTTCTTTCTTTCTTTCAGAGCCTTTCTTATATAGCCTGTAGTAGTATAGCACCTTCTAGTGTAAACGCTATAAGGGCCATTCCATGAAAATAGGTAACTTTTGGAAAAAAATATTTAAAAAAAAATTTAATTTATCATGTCATGATTGTCTTCTTATAACACTATATTAAGAGTATTTACTAAGAATTTCAGTCAAATAGGTTTTAATGTGTAGGTAACCTTGGGTCAAAGTTGTCTCTTCATCAGCTGTTTAAAATTTCCTGTTTTCATGGGTTGTGTTGCCATACCAAAGCTTAAGTAAATACTAGTTGTATTTGTCTTTGTTATTGTAATATCAAAATATAGTAACAAATAAGAGTTTCTAATACCAAGTTATATTTAGTTTGCATTTATATAATGATAAAACATAGTGTTTAAAAATACATTGTTTCATTGTCCCGTACGTAACATAAAATAGATAAATTTCTTTTTTCAGCAAGTTTCTTGACAGACAGCTACATTAAATATGATTTTCTGTTCAGATTTTGTGTAAAACTAAATGCTTATAAAGTTGTAAAAAAACTAATTAAATGTAAACATACGCTAATGATCAATTTTTTGTGTCCCGTACGTAACGTTACGTACAGGACATTACACAAAATAATGTGCAATACACATAAAAACGAATTGAATACGTCATTTCATTACTAAATGGTGATAATATTTAACTCTAAAAGAGAAAATGAAGCCATATGTATATTTAGGCCAGAAAAGTCTAGGTCTATGGCAATTAAAACTAAAAATTGTGCTCAGGGCACTGATGAATTTTTAGGCGAGGTTGGGGGGTGTGGCATGATGCATTGGTTGGTAGAAGGGCCAGGAATTAGGTTTATGTCATAAGATTACAGGGTAGCAGAGGAGTAGGTGCTGTGGTTGAAAGGATACGTTGTAGTAAACAGAAGAACAAGTGAAATTTGAGGTTCAAAGGGGGAGGGGAGAGAAGGTCACAAAATGTAAGGTGAGTGAAATGGTAAGACATGACTGTTTAACTCATTTGTATTATTTGATTTTGTCACCTCAATAATCTCCAGTTCTTCAAGTCAGGAAGGAGGAACTTAGCTTCTTTTGTCTCAGTGTGTGGTAGACCTCAGGTATGAAATCACTGGGATAGTTGTTCTCGATTAGATGTCTGGTGATACTAGAATCTACAGTCGCCTTTAGTTATGTTCCAGTGAACTTCCAGTCCACTTCTTATGTTCCAGTGAACGAGTGATTACAGCACGTGTTATTTTTGTGACTAATTACTAAGTGGGGACCCAGGTCAGAAAATAATGAAATGTGGACTACATGAAGTAATTTTACTTAAGTAAGTTTACATAAGCACTACAGAGTTAATGCCTGAAACTTTTAAGTTTAAAAATGATTTACTTTTTTCAGAATTTAAATGGAGGTGGAAAAACCTAGGTCAACTGGTGCTGCTAGAATAAAGAAAATGCGTGATAGACTCAAAGCAAATGATCGTGATGGGTACTTAGAAAAAGAAAGGAAGAGGATTAATGAATTAAGAAAAAAACAAAGAGAAAATATTACTGACAAAGAAAAAGAAGAAAATAAAAGGTATGAAAGGGACAGAAAGCGACAGCAAAGAGCAGCCAAACTTAAGCTAAAAAAATCCAGCTCAGGTCAGTTCTCCTGAATGCAATTCAGGTCCCTCGCCCTACAGCTGCAAACAGACCTTATGTAAATCATGTCTTCAAAACGGTTCGAGCACTTCCAAAGTCTCCCCGAAAAAAGAAGGTTGTCGTCCAAGGACTAGTGAAACGCTTGAATTTGGATCATTCTGATGAAATGGAAACAAAATTAGATGAAAAGCAAGAGAAAGAAGATTACAAAATTGTGACAGATTTTTATTTTCGCCCCGACATTGTCTACACATGTCGAGGCATGAAAGATGTTATCACTATTTGGAAAGTTGGTAAAAAAATAAAGCTGCAAAAACATTTTATTACCATGTTTCTAAAAGAAGCCTATTATGTATTTAAACAACTCCACAAGGACATTAAAATTGGGTTTTCAAAGCTTTGCTGCTTAAGGCCTAAAAATGTCCTCCTCCTGAAGCAAACTCCTTCTGAACAGTGCAAGTGCAAAATTCATGAAAATTTTATTTTAAAACTAAAATCTTTAAAGATCCAATACAATAATGACTTTTGGAGCAGTGTTTTATGTGATAGTTCTATTAACTCTTCTTGCTGGAAGAATAATCGTGAAAAATGTACAGGAGGTAAACTAGTACCTTTTCCTAATAAGCCGGAAATCAAAATATTGTGGAAAGAATGGGTGAAGAATGATGAAGGGAGAGTCAAACTGAATGTAGAAGAAGACAGTGCTGGTGATGTTTATGAAAAAATAATTCACAGCTTTCCTAAGATGTTAAGACATGTTAACACTAAGCGGATTCAAAACAAGGAATTTGCATTAGACAAGGCAACTGCTTCAACGCGTATATTGTAAATTGATTTTGCCATGTCATTCAGTTGCGAGTACCAAAATGAAATTCAGAGTGCACTTTGGTCTCGCACTTGCATCATGTTATTTACTGCTGCATTTTTTTATGATGGTCAATGCAAAACATTTATTATCTGTTCTGACTGCAAGAATAAGGACAAAAACACTGTCTTTGTATTTTTAAACTTGTTATATGATGACATTTTCAGGAAAGACAATGGTAAGCAGTATGAGGAAGTGATTTGGAGCGATGGTCCCTCCTCTGAATTTAAAAACAAGTTTATAGTAATAACCCTTCAAGTTTTGTCAGAGAAATTTAATAGAGACTCAAATGGAAGTATTTCGCAGCATCACATGGCAAAGGTATCGTGGATGGTGTTGGTGGAAATGTCAAGAGGCTAGTGAGGATGAAAATGATGGCACAGGGAGAAGGCTGCTCTATTCAATCAGCCAAGGACTTCCAATCTGCCAAGGATCTGACAAGCAGCAGTGGCTTCAAAGTTTGTTCAAAGACCCAGGTATATTATGCTGGAGAAGATTTTATAAATGATACCATCACCAAAGTAAAGCCTTGGGACAAAGTTCAAGCAGTACCAGGTATCCTTAGCTTTCACATGATATCTTACGCAAATAAAAGTTTTTCAGGACAGAAACACGCTAAAGATATCAACTTGAATCTAGACCCGTTTGTTAAAGTGAAGGCAGAATTTAGAGAGGGTCAGTGGGTTCTAGTGCAATATAATGGTGATTTATTTCCAGGAGAAATCACAGAAATTGTCTCAGAGAAGCAATTGAAAGTTACAGTCATGGTACCCACAGGTCCTCCAGGGCATTATAAATGGCCAATTCCACCTGATTGTATTGTATACAATAAAGAGACAGAGGTGAGTAAAGTCATTTCTCCTCCTACAGTGGTCAACAACAGAGGACTACATAAATTTAACCTTGAAGATGTTAAAATATGAACTCTGATATCTTTCTAGTTGTCTTTTATATTAACACCATGGTAACAATATTTTTGTAGTTGTATAATATTTTGATAACTTAATTGTATTATAAGTAAGCCAAGGTAAGACAAGTTAAATGATCAAAAGAATAATGCTTGTAAACATACTCTCTTCTTCTATTGTAATTTGCTTAATAACCTTTTTTGATAAATGTGTTTTTTTACATACCATGTTAACAGTAAATTTCCATTACTTTTAACCTGAAGTGTACGATGTCCCATAAGTAACACCCTTGTCCCGTACGTAACAAAAGGTAAAAAAATTGAAACTTAGATGAAAATGTTTTGTTGATAATGTTAAACATATGTTCTTGAAGCATGCTTTTTAAGGTATATGAAAAAAAATAGCACAGAATTACGAAAATTCTAATTGAGCTGAAATAGCATTTTTCATAACATGAGCCAAACAAGTGGTTGACCCAGCTTGTCCCGTGCGTAACAGCCACTTTTTTTTTCTTGCAACAGTTATAACAAAGGGTTAAGGCCAAAACTATAGCTTGAAAAATAGTTTAGGCCTACACCTAACAATTAATAATTGTTTCAATAAAAAACAAAAAATATTAGGGGCAGAAAATAATATTTAAAATTTGTAAAAATTAGTACAAATGTCCCGTATGTAACGGTGGAATGATCCTATAATCGTTTAATATTTCAGCTCAATCAGTGCAGTGGTTTTTGAGGAGATGCATAACGAACATAGAACCGGCGAACAGACAGACACCACTTCGTTTTTATATATTGGTATGATATTTCGACACCACACCATGTACATTTTATTGTTTTGTCACTTAATTAATCACCAATAGAAAAATAACATTTTAATAAACTTAGGAGTAGCTAAGCATTTTCAAATCTTGATTACAATACAAGCCTTATGATGATTTACCTCCTGCCACACACATTTATGGCCATGGTAACACTAATACAAAGTAGGTCGTTGCTCGTTGGTAAATTGATGTAATGGAATTTGTTTACTTGTCATTAAGAAAAATACATTGCAATAGTCATCATCAATAATTAAAATAAACATAAGCATTTAAGTAAGAAGAGTGCATGAAGAGCTTCCTGCAGTACAGTGAGAGGATTATAATGGTGAAGTTTGAGACCAAGCCAACGGATACCCTTGTGGTATAAGCTTATATACCTTCGTCGGACTACGAAGATGAAGAAGTGGAAGATGTCTATGAAGATATCACAGAAGTAATAAAGCACATAAAAGGAGAAGAAAACTTAATAATTTTAGGAGATTGGAACGCTGGCTTTCGCAAAGGTTTATATTGAAGAATAAAAGGAAAATATGGCCTGGGAAATTGAAACAAGAGAGCAGAAAGCCTTATAGAATTCTGCACACAACATAAGTTGGTGGTGGCAAACACATTGTTTCAAAACCCCCAACAGAGAAGATACACCTGGAAAAGCCCGGAGACAGAAGAAGATTGAAGAGAAGATATTGACCACATTTTAGTGAAGCAGAGGTTCAGAAGCCAGGGGAAGAACTGCAAAAGCAACCTGGGTGCATATATCGACAATGACCACTACTTAGTGATGATGAAAGGCCACTTAAAACTCAAGAAATTGAAGAAATCAATGAAGAACGTATGGCAAGTAGAGAAACTAAAGGAACCTCAACGATGGCTGGCCTTTCAGATGGCAGTGGAAAACCAAATAGAAGAGGATTTGACAGAGAAATCAGTGGAAAATGGAGGAGTGAACATTAAAATCGGGCTACAGGAAGCAGCAAAAGAAGTTCTGGGGAGAAGAAAAGATATCATTAAGAAGCCATGGATTACAGAAGAAGTCTTAGAATTGATTGCAGAGAGAATAAAATATAAAAATGTGGAAACTGAAGGGCAACTCCACTACAAAAGAATCAGGAATGAAATAAACCGTAAAGCGAGAAAAGCAAGGGAAATGTGGAAGTTGCCTACAGGATGGTGAGAAATCACTTCAGGGAACGGGCTGCAAGATGTAACAGCATCAGGGACAAGAATGGAGTACTCTTAATTGAACATGAGGATATAGTGAAGAACTGGAAGGAAAACTAAAAAGATTTGTACAATGGAAACTATCTTAGAGCGGAAGTAATCGAAGAGAAAAATGAAGTTGATAAGGATGATTTGGGAGCCCCAAACTTAAGATCAAAATTTGATGCAGCTGTAAGGGATCTGAGGATAAATAAGGCTTCGGGAATAGATGACATTCCTGCTGAACTAATAAAAAATGCCGGAGATAAGACATTTACTCAGCTTTAACAAGCCATATGCGACATGTACTCTACAGGAGAGATACCCACGGACTTTGAGAAGAACATCATCATCCCTATTGCAAAAAGAAGAGGCCTGAGAACGGTGAACGTTTTAGGACCTTAAGCCTGACGACACATGCCTCGAAGATATTGACGAGAATCATGTATACAAGAATAGAAAAAACAGCAGAAGAGTTCTTGGATAAGGACCAATTTGGGTTCAGAAGGTACAAGGGCACAAGAGAAGCGATTTTGGCCCTAAGGCTACTTATAGCGAAGAGAATAGAGAAGAATCTACCTACGTATATTACACTTGTAGATATGGAGGTGTTTGACAATGTGGATTGGAACATGATGCTAAAGGTTCTGAAAGAAATTGGAGCATCATACAATGACTGAAGAATTATTCACAGTTTGTATAAAAACCAGATGGCAATAATCAAATCAGAACCCAGCAGTATAGAAGCAAGCATAAAGAGAGGAGTCAGGCAAGGCTGTGCACTGTCTTCCATATTCTTCAATGTCTGCATCGAGAAAGCCATCCAACCAGTCAAAGTTAAGCCTCCAGGAGTGAATATCCATGGGGAGAAAATCAGCATGCTACGATTCGCCGATGACATGTCAGTCATGGCAGAAACGGAGGGAAATTTAAAGAGACAGTAGGAAATATAGAAAGAATAATGACCTATGACAAGATGATCATTGTCAATAAGAAAATGGTTGGCTTCCAGTGGGGTTGAGATGTTATTTTAGACTGTCTAATTTCTTTGTTAATCACCTGCCAAGCAGCCTTAACCTGGTTGCCCGCGTCACAGATAAGTTTAGCATTGTGAGACAGTTTGGCATTGTTAATGTTACAGATATTCTTATATTTCTTGAGTTTGTGCCAAGCAAATTGTTTCTGCTTCATTTCTAGTTGCTTTGTATATTGAATGTGAAGAAATAAGCTGAGTTCTCATCCCAGATAGCTCAGGGCTAAACCATTTCTTTGACTGTTTGCAGATGTAGCCTTGCAACAATTTTATCGGGAAGCTGTGTTCAAAGAAGAGCATAAAAGTGTTGAAAAAACAGCAGAAATTAAAGTTTACATTACAGCTCATCAATAAAGTATGCCATGTAACACTTGAGAGAAGGCATTTAAAACTGTTTACATCATCACCAGTAATGGGATGCATAAGGGAGAAATGACTCTGGTAAGGGGGTTTGTCTTTATTGTTTTGCACAGTAAAAGAGAATTCCAAACCGACATGATTAGAAATACCGCCCTATTGAAAGTTTTTAGTGGAAAATAATTCAATTCAACTTTTCAATTGAAATTTGGCATTTTTTCAACGGAATTTTTTTATTGAAATTTATTCAATTGAATTTCTGTAATGGAAATTTTTTCAACTGAATTTACATTCCTAAGCAAATGGGGTCGTTTACCATATTTTTTTAATTGCCGAATCTGATAGAGTTTGTAAAATAAAAGGACCCGTACTTTTCCGTTTTCTGATCCGACAATTATTTCCCGAGTTATAAGTGGCGAAAAACTGATGTTTTTAACCCTTTCGGAAAAGTGGGTGTGGTGCAACCTCTGACGTATATCGACTTCGTCAAATCACAACTGAGCCCGCGAAGCTACTTCGCCTTATCGCAAAGGGGGGGACACAGCTGACTCGGCCAATGGGAGCTATTGCGACAGCATCTGTGCAGGAGCAGACCTTCCTAGAATCCACGTCCACTCCCTTCCCCTCCGCAGAAAGCAGTCAAGGACGGGAGGAAAATGACGTCAATGTTATCGCAGCAGCATTTTCGGTGGGCGTCACCTTTTGCTCATTTTCATTTTTGATTTATGAGTGAATGGTTGTGGTTAGAAGATTAATTTTTTCACTAAAATTCGTTTTTCGTTTCCATCTAACGATTTCGTGTACAAAATTGCGATTTCGGTTCCGAGTAAACGCCCCCATTACCAAATGCCAAACGTAGGAATTATTTAACGTCTCTATGTTAGTTATACCAATTTCTAAAGAAATAATGCACTCATAAAATCCAATGTTTAATTAGTAGGAATTTGAAAGGCATAATTTCTAACATTTAATTGAAGTCCTCATGAGAGAGTGTAAAGAGCGGCCTCTACGGCCGCTTTACACGGTACATTTTATGGTACAATCGAATGTATGAAACTGAACGAACAATTTGCCGCTTTACACGGTATAATTTTCCGCATAAAAACGTTTGTACCTACATGAAATTGTACAAAAAATGTACAATGTAAAACGGTCTTTAATGACACATGCGCATGAACTACCCCATTTGAGTTCGGATCATAGAACGATTGAGATTCGGATCACGGGGCCGGATCCAAGCAACGGATCACGTATTCACAACTTCATAATTATTCGCCGTGCAAAAACTATTAACTTTTTTAGCTTCACTTCGCGGGCCCTCATCACACAAAGCTGAGATATTATTGGACTAATTACTAAGCCTTTAATATTATATCCGTGGAATATTAAAGTGATCTCAACACCAGACTAATTGTAAAGGCTTGATTACACGATACATTAACACGTACGGGTTCATGTACATTTGCGTGAATGGTTTCAGCGCAAATTGTGCGAATGCATGAACCAAATAGAACAGGTTCTATTTTCTGTTCACGCATTCAATCATTTGTACATTTTGGTGGGGTTACACGGTGCATTTTCGCGTTCATTAATTTACACATTAACTCGTACGTGTTAATGTATCGTGTAACCAGGCCAATGTGCATACTTGAAACATACGTCAACAAAGCAACCAACGAATGGATATCTTGCACTAAAACCAAAATGAACACAAATGAACCAAGGAGACTTAGAAAAAATGGGCCACAACACCAAATCAAGTCACAATTATACACGGTTAAATCCATAATATTCGAAACCAAAGCAGACCATTACAGATAAATAATTCCATACTATATCAAGGGATTAATACTTGCATCTCCAAGCGAACTTATGCCAGGCTTACAAAAATTCATTTACCATCATCCATTACCTACCACTGATCAATTTTAACTTCATAAACAATACACGCAATAAAGGATCGCAATAGTATGAAAATCAACACAGCTCAGCATGGCACGCCTAGTAAATGATCACCCATAAATTCAACACACGATATTATTAATTTACTTACTTCTTTGACCAGTCAGACAGAACACAGATCACATCGCCCTCGAAACAAGTTGCTACAAATCGTCAACTGCAGCCTTGCCACTTAGCGCATTCCAATATTCAACTTTTCTCCCATAGTCCCTTGCGCATTAATGATGCATCTTTTGAAACTAACAAATTGGAAAACAATCATGAAGAGGCACATTTTCTTAAATTCAAAGGAATGAAACGGGATATAGGAAAATTGATGTTATATAAACTAATATTTGAAATAAATATTCATTTATATATTCCCGTGTATGCGGTTACATTGAATTCCGTAAATGCGGTCACAGCAAGAGACACTTGTTGCATTCAAATAAAATCGTACGGGGTATTCGGCGAACTGAGAGATTAATGCTTACTGTTCCCAAGCTAACTAATGCCAAGCTTACGAAAGTCTATTTATCATTCCTCACGACTCAATAATCGTGCACGGCGTGTACGAATCAATAATTCGTAAACAAAACACTTTAAATTCGAACTGATGCACAGTGGTCGGAAATCGAAAATACCGGGCCACCCACCCACCTGTGGGTGGGTGGCCTCGAATGGACAATAATCCTGTGTGGTATGCATGCTGTCTCCGTTAAAAGTGTACGTATTCGTCGGTAGGCGATGTCAAGTTGGTAAGAAGAGAAACTCCCGCGGTGCACCCGAAGAAAGAAGTCTTTCGGTACCTCCTAGACCTTTACCCCACGTGATAAAATGCGTAATTTTTCCGCGATTTCTGCCAAATATAATGCATGGAGGATCTTGTCAATGTTTGTATCTCGAAAATCTCCAAAGCGGAGTGGATGCGACTACAATCCAGTCCACACACTTGCCGCGCCACGTTACTCCCCGCTGCAGGCGGGTTCAACCAGACTCGACCGCGCGACCGAAAAACTGATGTGAAATTCGGCGTCGCAAACGGTCGCAGCATCACTCATCGGATTCGCACTGTGGAAGCTTTGTAGAGTTTCCCCATATAAGTTACTCCGTGATGCTCGGCGATGCAATTTACTTTTTCTCTACATATATTAAAAAAATGACCAAAAATGAGGGTCTGCCATTTTGTTTAATACCTTTGGTAAATAATTACAAAAATGTAAGCAGACTACATGAGAACCAAGACAAAAAACTGTTTCATCTAATGAAATGACTTTTTATTCCAATTATTTACACATAATGCTTTAGTATGGGCTTGATTTTGAAAATTTCGTGAGAAAATTGAGTGTAGACAATTTTTGCGAAATTTGTGCAACTTTGACCTCATGCTAATTGTTAAGTGCTGTGTACTAAGAAAAATGCTTTGCGTCATCGCATGCACAGGTCTTTTGAGAATATTAATACAAAGTTTCAGCTTCCTGGCTTGAAAAAATCACTTTTTGAATTTTGGCCAGGTATTTTCGATTTCCGACCACTGTGTGATGTTCCAAAAAATTTGATTTCACCTCAAAGGAAATTAATGATAATTGTTAAAAAATTGCTATAATGGACCGGAAGCTTCAATGATCGAATCTCTACTTGGTCATGTATATTCAATATGTATTTGGAACATATAGTCATGTGCTAGCTTAATACATATTACATAGCTGGTGTATCCAATACGTATTTAATTTATTTTCAACATACAAGTTAATACGCATTACAGCGAGTGTATCCAATATGTATATAAAGCACACAGCTTAATACGGATTACTTCGAACGTATCCTATATGTATTTGACACACACACTATGATATAAATTACACCGATATATTATATATAGATATTCCTCTGATAAGTTGACGATAATTCGGTTGGCGTTTCACCATCATGAGAAGTGTCAGTCTTGCTCTGGTCCGGGAACACATACATGACAAAAGAAGAGCACTGGATGCAATCAAAAGGAATTTAAAGGCACTCCACCTCCCCCTTTCTTCCTTCCCCTCTCTCTTATGGATTGGGAGAACATCGACCCAGCCTCAGCCACCCAAGGGGAACTGCTTCTTCGAAAGAACACAGGTATAAGTACAGGCAGAAGGGGCAATTTCCACACCTAAACGAACAAAAGGAAGCAGCCAGTGGGCGTGACCACAACTGAATCATAATTCAGGCATCTAAATTAACTCAAAAGCCTGATTTTTTTTCAAATTGGGCCTCAGACTTTGAGGATGGCATCTTCCCTTTTGACCTGTACCATTAAATGAGGAACCTAATTTAAGCAAACACATAAACTGCTTTCAATTACTAAACAAACCTGATAAAAACAAAATGAAAAACTTAAAAGGTAACAAAATAAATTGAACTCAAGGGTGTAATTAAAGCATGCTGTATTCAAAATATTAATCAGAAACATTACATGAAATCCAGTTATAATATGTACAGTCCTATGAACACCTTCTGTCTGCCTTAGATATGCTGATAGGCTAGAATTCCCGTACAGCTCTTCTTTTCGAGAGACTTTGATGGCAAAAGAAGTATTTCACAAATCACTGCGACATCTGCATCGGGTAAACAATGAACGAAAACTGTAACAAAAAAATTTGTTTAATATAGTAAATTAATTCATCACCAAAGTCGTCAGTTAGGGAGGGCATAGTATAGATAACAAATGCTTGTTCTCATCAGGAATGGATTCAGGGCAAAGACTTTTTGCTCAACATTCCTATTAAAAATTCAGAATTATCCTTGCTTATTACACAAATCAAACATACATTAACAAACCAATGATGCTATTCTTAAATCCTTGCCCTAAGCTGCAAAATTGAAAACATGCACTGACAAATAACAAATAAATGATTTTCAAATGAAGCATTTAACTTGTTTTAAGTTGTGAAATTTGCAAGTTGAAATTTACAATGTGATTGAGGATCCATTCATTTCGGGATTTCTTCCGCGTGTGTCCATTCTGGGGGGACAATAGTTTCACCAATGTTTTAGTTCCCTTCTTCAGGTACGAGGTATTCCTGGGCAGATTTGTACCGTATATGCACAGAAACATTACAGACCTGAAGACGCAAACTGAAACGTTGGCGAAACCGTTGTCCCCCTGAATGGAAGACACGCGTGGAAGAAATCCCCAAATGAATGGATCCTCAGACCAAACACTCCGCAGAAGCCTCAATAAGGAATTAAAATGAAATCAATCGAAAAATATTTAAAAAGTGAGTATTATTGATATTTAAATAAAATTAACTTTATTATTATTCAATGAACAAATGATAAAATAAAATCAAAGCATATTAATATCAAATTATCACTTGAGATTCCAGCTTTGGTGGCTGAATATGTTGAGCACCTGGCCGGATATCAGTGGGCACTGGGGATAAGTCAGATCCTTTTAGGAAATTCTGTTGTAGCCTTAGAAAGACTGACAGACTAAAATGGAATAGAGTTCGATTTCACTCTTTGTTTTATTTATTAGTAAAGAAATGCAGTCTCATCCACTTCATGTACATCTAAATAATACGCTGCAACTACCATAAAGATGTGTGGCAGAGGAAACTCTTCTTATCTCCTTTATGGTAATAGTTTTTTACCAGTACAAGTTACTTCTCCATGGCTTCCTTTATCCCCACTAAATCTTTACTAATTGCAATAAAAAGCAGGAATTATATAGGGTTTTGAATGTATGCACTAGTGGCTACCATAAGTGGACTACAAGGGTAATAAGCAGAGAGAAAGTTCAAAACTTTTGTGATGATTTAGATAGTAAGAGGAAGGTTTTTCTAACTAAGTTGGTGATGACAAAAAGGCAGAAATAACAAAATCTCCATAACGGACAATAGAAAACACATTAAGCCTTTCGCGTTCACAGCATTTGTCCCTCCCACAGTGTTCACAAGTAAGTCATGAAAATGTTAACTCTTTGTCGAAAAAACATATTTGGCATGTCTATCAGCTGACCTTGATGTTTGAAATTTCAATCATATTTTTAAACATAATTACCTTATTAAAACAATTGTTTCATGAGTCAATATCAACATTATTTTTTTAATAAAACACATTAACAAAAATCCATTTTTATCATGAGCCAAAATACTTGCATGAGCGTTTTAAGGAAAACATAGCAAGTCACTATGTTGACATGTTCAGCATGAAGTTTCGTTTCAAATATACAGAAATAAAACCTTGAAGCAATTTTCCACAATTTATCAAACAAACTACACGTTCCAAAAACAATCCTTCCATCTCTACGACAACATTAATCTGAATTGATAGGAAATTGAGGGCATACAAATATTGAAACTTCCAGCACATTTCAAGAAGGCTTTCTCAAATTGAGAAAAGGAATCATCTTAGGCCCCAGAGTTTGCGAAATTAAGAACTGCTTCCATGACAGAAAGACAGAAATATATTGATTCTACATCAACTCACATCATTCAACCTCAGTTCCTTTACATGAGGTCAAGGCACAGCTATAGTCACCTCTACCTTGGTTCCACTGCAAAATGGGAGCACTGAAAATCAGAAAAAATTGAATACTTGAACTCATAACAGCAGACCTAGACGAAAAGTGATACATGATTTATGACGGTGGGTATTCTATTCAGTATTTCCTATGAGAAAGAAAATGTATCACTAAAATTAAAAAAGAAATGAGAGGAAACACTAAAAATATGTAGAAAAGCTGTTATTCTATTAACTGCTATTTACTTATATATGCAGTGAGACTTGTAATGGCTCAAACACATGGACCATTGGTAGTGTTGAATGAAAACACATTGAAGGCTTCAGCAACATAGGATGATATATTAATCACAAAAATTGGAGCTAAAAGGGAAAGGATATTGTGGAAGAAACATGAGGGATGGCAAAATAAATGTTGATGAAAATAGAGATCTCACTGGAACCAACGCCACAAGTAATTCAAGCTTACAATAAGACAGCAAATAGGTAGAAAACACATCTCAAAGAATTATATGAAAAATAGAAGTTGAAGGTGAAAATCCCACGACATGGAGAAAGAGTCAATTACAAGTGAAATCATTCACTGATAGAAGTCCTCTCCACCAAGGACATAACTACAAAGATTAAGTTGAAATAAAATTAGGAGTACCGCAAGGACACAATATCTCACCAGTTAGTTTCCATATATACTTATGCAGGGAAGGAGCAAAGGATACAGTATACAATAAAGGAAAAGTATCAGTGAGGAAGAAATAAGATTTGGGCCTAGTGCAATTGCAATCATAAACATGCAGGATCCGGAGAAGAATTTAAAAAAAAACAGGAAGTTGAAAAACAACAACTGGCCACTTTGCAAGAACAGGTGCTTCTTGGATCAAGAAAATGGAGTTCCCCCAGATTTAAAGTAAAGTTATAAGCGGAAATTATTGGGCAGGGACGTTTCTACGAAGGATATTTAAATTGGATGCACAGATAAATTTAGAAAAATTTACATGAAAAATTGAGAATTGTGTCAAAAAAAAAAGCAAATCTGGATGAAAGGTATGGGTTTGTGATGGGGAATCAGAGTATTTATACAAGAATAGACCCTGGTAGCACAGTGGATATTCCTTACAGATATAGAAAAGAAATCATAGGGAAGGCACGTCACTCTTAAACGCTAACTAGTATTTTAAGGAAATCTCTTCCTCGGCTTTTCTATTTCAGGGGTCTCGAAGTTCAATTACGTTTAGTAGCATTCATCCATCGCATACGGTGCTAAAATAAGATAATGATGATATTAAGCTGTTCGAGTAATAATCGATTATTCGTTCTCCTGTGCAGAAAACTAATGAAAACATTTATTCGGACACCAGTAATTCGCTAAGTGGATTCCTTCAGGCCGGAACATGGAAATGTGGCAACGCTGAGTGGTGGTTGTGTTTGGAAGCATGGCGACTATGTGCAACATCAGTCCGTGTGATTAAAACGCATAATTTCACTGGTTAAAAAGACCGAACTCGGCTTTCTTTGTGCATGCTGTGGTGGCTTAAGGTAAGTAAAATAGCTTTAAGAAATTTTCGATAAGTTGAGGGTGGAAAATCAAGATTATTTCTTCTAAAGCATTACGGCTACGAGCCGGCCGGCCATTGCCGGAGGGAAATTGGGAGTACGAAAATGCAATGAAGATTATTTCTATGGCATTTGTACGATATTATGTGTTTATGTTATGGTTTGATATTATTATTGATTTAGCAGTTATCGTTATTTATTCATTTGGTGGGCCTTACGAATAACTGGTGTAGTTATGTGGCATTATGAATTTGGTTTATTGCTGATTAAACAACGGTTACCTCATATCTCTTGAGTATTGATATTAGCCCAGAGTAAGAATCTATGGTATTACTAATATTTTTTAGAAAGAATCATTGATGTCCTGCATTTAGCTTTGATTAGATAAACGATTTTTTATTCCAAAAACTTCTCTTTTTTCAGTTAAAGATGCATTGGCGTTGTTGCTCTGTACATTGGAGGATACTGTGCATTTAAAGCAACACAATAACTTTGTTGCCGTTTGTGTTCCAGTGCATTGAATGACAGTGAGAGGTTAAAATGTGCATGCTTTGATGAATTTAATCGGGGTGGTTTGACAATACCAACGACAATAGTGGTTGATTGAACAAGTGTGCAAAGGCAGTGAATAATATACTTGCAGTGCAATAAGGGCCATTGTGTGCAAAGTATAAACTTAGTACATTGAGGTAACTAATTGCAAAGGTAACGTTAATGTTGTTTTAATTTATTGCATATATTTCTTTGCATTGCATAGATAGATCACCATTATTATGTAATTTGGACGTTAGTGCAATATTATTTGTTTCTGGTTATAAAACCTGTTTTGTTCTCCAGTGTTCTTAAGTTTTGTGTTTATTTGATTGAATCAAAATGTTTGTTAATAAATTGACTCTGCAAGTACTTGTATGTGTTAATGAATTTCAGTTCCAATCCTTGTTATATAATTATAATCGTAAAAGAAGTGCCATGGTTAGCCGCTAGGTGCGAATTAATTTCAATTTAGACTGATAGATGGCGTTGTCGTCGCGCCATCATGTTCACTCTTAGTTCACTTATAATCCGCTGGGTGCGCTACAATCGTCCGAAGATAAGGGATTTCTGTTCGATTGCCGAAACCCATACATACGATTTCTGTCGCATTTCTCTTCACTTTCCCAAGTATATACAGAAGGTATTTCCCGTCAGGGAAGTGATTTCTATTCGATATCTGAGTACTATCTTGAAAACTAAAGGAAAATCCTTACAATGTGCTACCTGGGGAGGAGGGCATTTAAGAAATTTTTCTGTCAGCCAGAGTGGCAAGGGAAGAGGCTTTTGAAGTGTGATAAAAAAACCCTTGCCTGAATTGAATACAAGATTTTATTCAATCCACAAACAACTGCAGAATGATATAAAGATGATATATCTGATGAAGTGGCTTCACGGGTGAAATAGAGTGGATTTTATCTGACCGGTGTACGTTCCTGACCTGCATGTACAGCAACATCTTTCAACCTTGGCACATACTATGTGAAGCTAGAGGGGACTCTACATCTAAGCGATACCCTGCAAGCCACTGCAAGGATGTGAGGATCACCAAGCATGCAATATTGACATGCAAACAAGCAACTATAGGGTCTCATGCAACTAGATTGTTAGTATCCATAGTATTTAAGGGATTAATACAGGGGAGAGGGCTAGTGTAAAGCATAACAATGCTGCATTGAAAATGAGGGTGCATCCAGCCAAAAAATTTGTTCTTAGAAGCCAAACACAGATACAATGATACACATAACAATCAGTAAAGAAAACAATAGTAATAATAAATGAATTAGGTACTAAAAAGAGTATCTTTATAATGATCTAAGAGAGTGACTGAGTTCACAATTTAGGATGATAGGTCAAGTTATGTTTTGGATCAGCGCGAAGAATGACACTGAGTCCTTGTAATGCTTTAGGCAGGCTGAAAAGTGTAAAATCAGCATAACACAATACTTAGATCTCTATCCTTTTGTTAATAAATCTATTTTCTCATCTGACAGTGCATGAGAAAAGAACAAGGAATAAGATACTCACCCATTTCCTTCATCAAAGTCGGGATGACCTGCTCCTCATATAGCTTCGTCAATAATCTCATTCTGCGGTGTGCTTTAAGCAGTCCGTCAGGGAGTCCATAGAAAACGAGCAATGCTGGCACGACAGAGATGCAGCAAACTTCCTTCTCCAAGTCACTGATGCTGTTCATAAGTCTGTTGACAAAGCGGTCAAAGTTCCCATCCTCGTAGTGCCACGACTTGTGGGCCTCCTGAATTGCTGTCCTGCAAGCCTCTGCTGCAACCTCATTGCCAACTGCGTACGGCCTCCCCCCATTGCGGAATGCCAAAGAGATTGCCACCTGTGCAAGGGATAAGACCAGGCAAGACGCGCAACTCTCCATTGTCCACTCAAAGTCCAATTTCCCACCAGCGTACACCACACTGGCCTTGAGGTCCGCATAAGAGTACCAGTTCACCCCTTCATTATCTCTTCCAGCATGGTCTGTCAGTCGACTCTTTATATTCCCAATGTGTCTCGACGTGCAGTCAACGTACACCTGCACCTCCCGTCGACATTGGAGGTACCTCAGAAGGTTAGCCGTGAGTGGACTGGTCGAGTATATCTTCTCATACATGTTCCTCACATGATTAACATCATCTGTTGATCTCCTCCAAAACTCGGTTCTCGCCAGGATCGAATCGATACAGTTGTTGCGTATCAATTCCTCGTCACAGGCTATTATAAGAGGGATGCTGCCAAGACAAAGGTTTCCCCCAGCACCTCCACCCATCTTCTCAACCCTCGACCTCATCCCAGTCGCGAATCGATTCATTGACACCCACTCCTTGGCCAGGGAGGTCACTCTGACCTCCATCCCCTCCATCAGGGCATCGCGAGAAGCCATGGCTTCCCTTGCAAAGCCCGCAGTCTCCTCCAGTGCTGCCACAAATTCTTCCTTAAGGGTCGACATCTCTCGACTCAACTGCTCTGATGTCTGGTTCACCTTCGACACCACATTCCGATCCACGTGTTCCAACACGGCATCCTTGTGCATCTCCATTTCCAGCGAGAAACTCTCCGAGAGCTCCTCCTTCAGCTGGGATATCTCACGGGCCATGCCTCGGGATACGGCTCCCTTCTGAGACGACACCTCAAGGGTGACATGCTCGCAAATCTTGTCCCTGTGACCAGGCTCGAAGGAGCATATAAGGTCCTTCTGCCTTGACAATCCATCATTCATATGATAGCAGACGGAATCCTTCTGCTTCGCAAATTCATGAGATAACCGACTCAGAAGAACCGTTCCTCTCCTTGCATCTCTATTCAAGTGTTTGACGAGAGAATCCTTCAGGGACTTCACCTCGGAGCTCAGCTCCTCTAAAGCTTCACCAACGGAGGAATTTTTCTCTGATGTTGAATCGCTGTCTTCGATATCGAGACTCGAATCGAAAATTTCTTCCTCTACATCCATGGCTGCAACCTCCAAAAATTTCTCTCTATCCACTACAAACATCATGAGCTCCAAGATCTTCTTTCGATCTTCCTCATCGGGTCGACTAGCTCTCAACTCATCTGCCAGTCGCAGGGCAGTCATTCCCTTTCCGTTCTTGACATATGGATCGGCTCCCTTCTCCAGGAGGTCCTTAACGGACCCCAAGGCCCCAGCTTTGACAGCCACGTGCAGTAGGGTCCCGTGATTCTCATACAATCGATTGATGTCCCCCATACTCCACAACAGGTCCTCATTTTCTGCCAGGGATCCATTCACCACTGCGCTCAAGATTCCGTCCTCCTCTGTCTCTGGCTCCTCCTTGGCCATCTCCACGACCTGTTCACCAGCGGACATGCTGACGGGCAGTCCTCTGTGTCTGGAGCAGAAAAAAAGAACAGATTTTCTTAGAAAAGTTCTACATCCACTTCAAACACTCCAAATCCATCTTGGGCGCATGATTCTTGGGATGAAATGTCATGTTTGGTGACAATCAATCAAGTTATAGGTTGAAAAAGATAGCAGGAATTTCTATTACAATTACTGATAAAAAAACATGAGAAATAGATATTTCGAAATATAATAACAAAAAAGAATCTCATGGCAGCAAAAGTTAATAATAATAATAATAAAAGGTCTTTATTGGGGCAAGATTGAGACAAAACTGTCCCTTCTGCCATCTAACCCCTCTTCAAAATAAATATATAAATCAAATAGTGGTCAATACCTAAAACAATTACAATCTGAGGTTTTAAAAAAATCAGTAAAGAATACACTTATAGGAATCAAAGAATAACAAATAAATACAAAAGAAATATATATACACAATATATCAATATTACACATCAAATGATGTGTGATAATGTGGGAAAAACGTGAGGATTATTATGCTTACATCCTTTACGCAAAAACCCACTGCAGGAAGACACCCACACAAGAAGGGGGGTGTGAAAAACCTGCGAAATCCTACTGTTAAAGTGGTTTCCACAGACATACAGATATGGTTACCACCTCAATTTCAAAGTGGATGTAAACAAACTATGTTATAACACCACGATGCAATAATTTTATACTTTAGGCACTCAAGTTATCAAATTAAAAATAAATAATGATTTGATACTGCATTTACTACAATAAAGTTTCCTATTCATGATTAAAATACACGATGGTTTAGGTACCTTCTGCCACACACCCTTTTGGTGGCTTGCAGTTTTTACCACGTAGATATGGAGGAAAAAATAACTTTAGCGAAAATTCATTAAGAAAAGATACCCATCTATCCACCCTGGGAATGTACTGAAACATTTACTTGAGAGCATCAATCCTAATAAAAGCTTTCTCAAAGGGACAGTTCACACAGTGAGTACATTTTTATACCCCAGCTGAAACACTAAAAGGATTCGGAAATCAACCTGCCTCTAATAGGCTACTGGCATCAAGTAATAATTCCACCTGTCACCTAAATTGCCCTTTTTCTTAAAAACATTTTCTCAGGACCGAAAATTAGCTTCTACGATTCGCTGGGCAATGAATGTTTTGGTTACGATCAACAAATCACTGTCAAGAAACGCATTTCCTTCGAGTTGACGCGTAACCACCGAGAGTAAAGGCCGGCGCGATGAGTCGTGACGTCATCCTGAGTGGTGCTATGGTCGTACGTTCAGCCGTAACCACCGAAGCAAAATTCCACCCGGCTCTGTCAGCACGTATACTTTACTTATACACAACCGTACGGTTGACCGATGGTTAACTTTAAGCCATTAGTACTGGTATTGATAAAGGTCTATCTTTGAAATTCGTAAGCTTATTGCCTCTTAAAATTAAAGTCAACGGAGAATTGATTCTAGGGTAAACGAAACTACCAACGTTATACCACGGAAGTTATGGGAAATGCGAAAAATCAATCGTTACTTGCTGAACAACCAAATGACTTGGAATAATTAGGCTTCACAATAAAATCAGCAATTGGAGGCTTTTGAAGATAGTATATTAAATATTTCACAAAGAGCTAAAGAGACATGAAATCCAAAACTTTGAGTTCAGCAGATAGATCCGGAAAAATGAAAGACATGAGAAAAACTTGATCTACGCAATGCTTAGCTGAGTTTAGTTGACAAACGCAACTTACATAATCCAAGGCATAAATACTTTTAGTAAAGGGGAACAAAATATTCAATTTCACACTCACCTACTCTGTTTTAAGCACATCTCAGCCAACAGCCAAGCAGATATCATGTGCCTACTTAAGCTATTTAAGGTCTAGGTTGATAGAAAAGAGATACTCGAAACATTGTAATGCAAATAAATTTATTACAACAAATATGTGACAAGAATATACACAACATTTTTTAAAAATAGTCAAACATCTTGCCGTCATTGTCTTTTCCTCAGCCACCAAATCATTCTTTTTTGCAATAATTATTTAAAAAATATTAGTAGCTGCACATGACAGAATTTTAGCTGTATCTATTGATCCAAGTTGTCCGTCTAGTATTTTCCAGGGATAACGTAGGACACACCTAGCTCTTCATTGCAGTACGACGCTATGTCTAAAAGTGCATACTTTGGGCAGTTCGGGAACAGGGATGGGACAGTTCCTGATCTCAGCCTTGGCCATTATAGTGGAGAACACAGTATTTTTCTTGTCTTCTCTTCGTATTCCTCCACAACTCGCAAGATATCATGTGGGTCAAAATGATCTTCACAGACCTAAAAGAGGAAAGTTTCAGTAATATTAATACAGAATACCAATACAATTCATTTATTATTCCCCCTATTTATGATACGCGAATATATATATTTCTCTTTCAATTCAGTGAATTAAATTCAAACTAATATCAGAGCTGGGTGAAATGCTTGGCTAGTCTTCAAAGTCTAGAGATGGTTTCCTTCCAACTCTTGGTCATGAAATTTACACAGTCTACATAGTTCGCAAGGGTTTACTGCTAAAACTTATCTAAATCAAAGTGGAGATAATAGTCCGCAAGCCATCTAAAAGGTGTGTGACATCGCAACGTCGTCGATTCGCACTAACCTAGAACCCTTTTAACAAATCCCAATTTACGATTTGCTTGACTAATTATTTCGCGAATGTTTTCTCCACGTGAGATCATGAGTCGACTTATCTTTTTGGGTGGGCAGTCTTCAGCAGAAAGATGTATTTTAATTCACCATTTCATAATTATAAAGACACTGTTGATTGCATTAGAGAACAAGTATTTTTGTGAGCAAGCATATTTACAAAGAGATATCCTCAATCCCACTCAAAATTTAAGCCAGCGAAGTTGAGCTACGCGTATTTTATTTTCCATGGGAAATTACTTCATAATCAGTCTGTTCATCTAAAATGGAATGCCTACGTTTGATATAATCTACATTTACTTAATACCCTGCGAGCCACCGCGAGGGTGCGTGGCAGGGGGTGAAGCTCACCAAATGTGCGCTACTTACATGCTACTAAGAGCTACAGTGATACCTACTATTGCATGGAAAAATGCTAGGTATAAGATCCACGCGCAACTAGATGGTTACTGTCAACTTAATGACGAAGTGGTTACTTGCCAGAAAAGTTTTCTCAAAATATAGGTATTTTTCTTCCTTTCCCCAGCAAACTAAATGATTAAACATTCTTCATGCACTACAGACTACTCCAACAATTTTTCACCTACCTATCCCTTTGCTATGCTACCTATTGTGTTCTCTAATCTACTTGGGAAAAATTACATTTTGAATCTATCGGTACGGCATTCTATCTCTCTAATCTTGTTTATCTCATCAAACCTAGCATAATATGCAGGGGGTCCTTAAAATATATCTAACGTCGTCACTAAACATAACCCCTGCCACACCCTCGCGATGGCTTGCAGGGTATCGCGTAGATGTAGATGTAAACAAATTGGCTTTGAGTTTACTCAAAAGGTTAAGCCAAAAAATTAACCTGCGTTATGATAGCAATGCTTCTTCGGGGAGAAAAAATATTCTGAAGATTTCAAAATGACAATAGTAGCCATTAATTGCATAATATTAGTGGGCATATGCCTTTTAGACCCTTCTTACTAAATTAATTAGCTTGTCTGAAAGTATCCCATGACTTTAATATCCCACCGCGTAAATAGCCATACTTTTTACCGCGACAAATTACGGTTTATAATAAGCATAGAATAAACAGGAGAGTTTAATCGGCATCAACACCTATGAACTCAAGTATTGCTACCAATACGCAGCGAATTTTCAGAATAATTAAGCCAATTTCTAGTTACTAATACAAAAATAGGAATAATAACTTAAATGATAATACGTTAGTGGGGATAATAACTCAAGCACATACCTTGCTTCTCTTGGAGGGCCCAAATTTCTCCCTTGTGATGGAGCGTATCCATTTTGCTCGGAGGTCCTCTTCCGTTGGAATGTTAAAAACGGACACTTTAGACCCGTTCCTGTAATTTCCGCGGCACCGTGGAACACAACAGGAGGTAGGCACGACACAACACCACTAAATATTCACCAATATAGCGAAAGACAACTTATCAAGCGCTCACAAAGACTGCAAAAACCAGCGTTCCAAACGCGACTTTTGTGTTTACCAGTTTCAATCAACAGTCAACAACAATCGGCTCTAGCAATTCCGTAGACCCTCTATGGAATATTGTAGCACCACTCACAATGACGTCACTCCGTAAACCTCATGCTTTGCGCAGGCCTTAACTCTCGGTGGTTACGGTTGACGTCGGGTCGCGAATGATACGTAACGCCGTACCTTTTCCCATGACTACCTTTGTCCCAATACAATCATGCCAATACCACAATTCAACTATACTAGGCCATATGAAACGTAAACTGAGGTAATCCTACAAAAATATAGCCAAAGATACGTACCAAAGTTTGAGATGAAATGACCCATGCTATACATTATGCATCCGCACGAATGATCCAATCCGAGATTATGAGATTGTTCGGAAGAACCGATTGAGATTCGGATCACAGGATTTGATCCAAGCAACGGATCACGTATTCACCACTTCATACTCCATTGTCTGCAAAAACCATTGTTTACCTTCTCTTCGCGGGTCCTTTTCTCATACTGTCATATTCATGAACAAATGAACAAGCTGTTATCCGTAGAATGATGTGATCTTAACTAATCACGCTGAAATACACTAATGTGTACTTATCACACTCCAAACATACGTCAACAAACAACCAATGAATGTACCTCCGCACTAAAAACAAAATGAACCAAAACGACGAACCAAGGAGACTTAGGGAAAATAAACAAGGGCCACACCACCAAAGTAACTTACAACTAAACACTGTAAATTCGGTAATTATGTTTGACACCTAACACATATCATAAGCAGCAAAGACTACTGAACAAAACTTATCATAAAACGTAGAATAACCTTAACAAATAACAATTCCATAACCTATCAAGAAAGTAATATCTTATTTTCCAAGCGGTAATTTTCTAGATCCTGGCGGCACCCCCTCCCCCTCCCCCCCCCCTCCAAAAACCCCTAAAATCGCGATTTTTGGGAGGGAAACCCGGTGCTCAAATTGGGAGAATTCGATGAAATTGTTAAAAAAAAATTAGGACCGTACTTACCGAAAAGAACGTGTTAAAAATATGCGAGGTGGGAATGCGTAGGAATTCACCAAGGTGAAGTACCGCGGCTGCTCACTACGTGGCAGCACAATGTGGATGTCAATGAAACTTCATTATGTTCTAGACATTCTTTGTGTGTGAGGCGGGTGATTTCAAAAGAGGTGTCATCGGCATATTATGGGGTCATTTTGAGGGGGAAAGGGTGGTTTCTCCCGGATAAGAGAGACATATTCGTGAATGGTAGACTGTGGAGAAGATGTTGACGTGGGAAAATACCGGAAAATCCCGTGCCGCCATCAAGTAGAATAGGTGACCTAGGCATATAAAGAGGTCATTTTGAGGGGGAAAGGGTCATTTCTGCAAGATGAGAGTCACATATTCGTGAATGGTAGAGTGAAGAGAAACTATTTACGTGGAAAAATACCCGAAAATCCCATGCCGCCATCAAGTAGAATAGGTGACCTGGGCATATAAATAGGTCATTTTGAGGGGGAAGGGGTAATTTCTGCAAGATGAGAGTTACATATTCGTGAATGGTAGAGTGTAGAGAAGATATTTACGTGGAAAAATACCCGAAAATCCCGTGCCGCCATCAAGTAGAATAGGTGACCTGGGCATATAAAGAGGTCATTTTTAGGGGGAAGGGGTCATTTCTGCAAGATGAGAGTTACATATTCGTGAATAGTAGAGTGTAGAGAAGACATTTACGTGGAGAAATACCCGAAAATCCCGTGCCGCCATCAAGTAGAATAGGTGACCTGGGCACATAAAGAAGTCATTTTGAGGGGGAAGGGGTCATTTCTGCAAGATGAGAATTACATATACGTGAATGGTAGAGTGTAGAGAAGATATTTACGTGGAAAAATACCCGAAAATCCCGTGCCGCCAAGTAGAATAGGCCACCTGGGCATATAAAGAGGTCATTTTGAGGGGGAAGGGGTCATTTCTGCAAGATGAGAGTTACATATTCGTGAATAGTAGAGTGAAGAGAAGATATTTACGTGGAAAAATACCCGAAAATCCCGTGCCGCCATCAAGTAGAATAGGTGACCTGGGCATATAAAGAGGTCATTTTGAGGGGGAAGGGGTCATTTCTGCACGATGAGCGTTACATATTCGTGAATGGTAGAGTGTAGAGAAGATATTTACGCGGAAAAATACCAGAAAATCCCGTGCCGCCATCAAGTAGAATAGGTGACCTAGGCATATAAAGAGGTCATTTTGAGGGGGAAGGGGTCATTTCTGCAAGATGAGAGTTACATATTCGTGAATGGTAGAGTGTAGAGAAGATATTTACGTGGAAAAATACCAGAGAATCCCGTGCCGCCATCAAGTAGAATAGGTGACCTAGGCATATAAAGAGGTCATTTTGAGAGGGAAAGGGGCATTTCTGCAAGATGAGAGTTACATATTCGTGAATGGTAGAGTGTAGAGAAGATATTTACGTGGAGAAATACCCGAAAATCCCGTGCCGCCATTAAGTAGAATAGGTGACCTGGGCATATAAAGAGGTCATTTTGAGGGGGAAGGGGTCATTTCTGCAAGATGAGAGTTACAATTTCGTGAATGGTAGAGTGTAGAGAAGATATTTACGTGGAAAAATACCAGAGAATCCCGTGCCGCCATCAAGTAGAATAGGTGACCTAGGCATATAAAGAGGTCATTTTGAGAGGGAAGGGGTCATTTCTGCAAGATGAGAGTTACATATTCGTGAATGGTAGAGTGTAGAGAAGATATTTACGTGAAAAAATACCAGAAAATCCCGTGCCGCCATCAAGTAGAATAGGTGACCTGGGCACATAAAGAAGTCATTTTGAGGGGGAAGGGGTCATTTCTGCAAGATGAGAGTTACATATTCGTGAATGGTAGAGTGTAGAGAAGATATTTACGTGGAAAAATACCAGAGAATCCCGTGCCGCCATTAAGTAGAATAGGTCACCTGGGCATATAAAGAGGTCATTTTGAGGGGGAAGGGGTCATTTCTGCAAGATGAGAGTTACATATTCGTGAATGGTAGAGTGTAGAGAAGATATTTACGTGGAAAAATACCCGAAAATCCCGTGCCGCCATTAAGTAGAATAGGTCACCTGGGCATATAAAGTGGTCATTTTGAGGGGGAAGGGGTCATTTCTGCAAGATGAGAGTTACATATTCGTGAATAGTAGAGTGAAGAGAAGATATTTACGTGGAAAAATACCCGAAAATCCCGTGCCGCCATCAAGTAGAATAGGTGACCTGGGCATATAAAGAGGTCATTTTGAGGGGGAGGGGTTCATTTCTGCAAGATGAGAGTTACATATTCGTGAATGGTAGAGTGTAGAGAAGATATTTACGTGGAAAAATACCAGAGAATCCCGTGCCGCCATCAAGTAGAATAGGTGACCTAGGCATATAAAGAGGTCATTTTGAGAGGGAAGGGGTCATTTCTGCAAGATGAGAGTTACAATTTCGTGAATGGTAGAGTGTAGAGAAGATATTTACGTGGAAAAATACCCGAAAATCCCGTGCCGCCATTAAGTAGAATAGGCCACCTGGGCATATAAAGAGGTCATTTTGAGGGGGAAGGGGTCATTTCTGCAAGATGAGAGTTACAATTTCGTGAATGGTAGAGTGTAGAGAAGATATTTACGTGGAGAAATACCCGAAAATCCCGTGCCGCCATCAAGTAGAATAGATGACCTAGGCATATAAAGAGGTCATTTTGAGGGGAAGGGGTCATTTCGACAGGTTAAAGGCGACAAATTTGCTTGAAAGGTGGGACAGCATAGGAAAAGTTTTTACGAAGGACACGTATCATGTACCCTGCGCCGGGTTTCCCTCCTCAATCACTATTTATAATGATTATAAACGTTTGGAGGGAAGTGAATGGCGAGCGTAGCGAGCGAAGTTTTTTTTCCCGATTTCGGAGATCGCGAGCGAAATCCCCCTTTCTCTGAGTCGCGAGCGCAGCGAGCGAAATTTTCACCTTTTCTAAGTTAGCGAGCGCAGCGAGCGAAATTTTCGCCCTTTTCTGCGAGCGCGCCGCGCGGCGCGCTCGCAGAAAAGGGCGAAAATTTCGATTTATTTTGAGGGAAACGAGTGCTAAAACCACTGCAATCGGGGTGTCAATGAGGGAAACCCGGTGCCGAAGGCTCTAAAATCGTCCTTTCCGGCTGTCTCCTCCAAGATGTGAAGCTCTCGGCAATGTGGCGCCATCTGTTCGGCCGCGAGTATAACTAAATTACGCCGAGATTCAGCGGAAGACGACTCGAAATAGTCCATATAAACACATCAATTATTTAGGAAATAGACAATATGTGAGCATTCTTGCATTGATAGCGTCTTTCAGGCGGGTATCAAGTATTTTTTAATAGCAACAGTTACTTCCTATCACCTGTAGATTGCGTGCCGCCAAGATCTAGAATAATACCTTCCAAGCTAACTTATGCCAAGCTCACGAAAGCCTATATATCACCCCTGACGAGAAATCGATTATTTAACTTCCAAAGCAATGCACATGATGTGCACAGCAAAGTATAGATATAGCATGAAAATCAAGATTGCAGCATGACACGCCAAGTAAACAATCGCCCAAAATTTAATCATACAATAAATATATTTGCTTACTTCTTACACTAGCCAGATAGAATACAAATCACATCAATCACATCGTCCCCGAAACCACTTGCGAATCGCTGACTGCAGCTTTTGCCGCGTTTTACGCATCTGTGTATTCCATTATTCAACTGTTCTCCCGTGCTCCAAGGCGGACCATTTGAGACGCACTAATTGGAATGCAATCACAAATACGCATTTTTAACCAACGGACACGAATTAAAATTAACATGAATGATCCTATTTATCTTATTTACCACACGCAAGTATTTATTTATATATTCTCGCAAATAAGATGGTTGGATAGAATTCCTGAATTTCGGTCACAACAGGAGAAACCTGTTGAATTCAATTAATATTGGTACATTATAGGGTTAACTGAAAACATTGAAAGCCACAACATGGTAAAATTAAAACAAAGTCATAACATATAATCCACTGCATAGGTAAAATCCAATACGAGGCGTAAATAGAAAATATTGCGACATTTTTCTGGTATTGAATCACTGTGTATAGCAATTATATTTTTCCACATGTATCAATTAACACTGAAGCTCGTGTATGTAACCGTGAAATCAGTCAGAACGTGTGACTTCGTCCATGTATAACGGAGTTGGCATATTCACACTAAGGAACTACGTTTTATGTAAGGACGTTAAATACGATACAATCTAGACAGTAAATTTATTTTAATTTAATAATATTCACATTGAAATTGTAGTCATAGTTATTACTTTCATTCTTGTATTGACCCTAATCCATATTCGTTCATTACTAACAGCTGTTATTTTAATCTTATTGTAGAGTTATTGAATAATTAATAAATGGTAAACTTCCCCAGCCAGCACAGTCCGCATTGCATCTGTATGCGAAGAGGATGCAATGAGGATGCGATGTTTGACAGGATGCGGTGGCTACCAATTTTCCCTTTGGCATCCTTTGCTAGGTGCCAACTTTTCCGTGTTGAAGTTTCACCTCATGTATGATATTTTAATAAATCATGATTTTATAGTAATCTGTGACATAATGATAGATGATTCGGGAGATGGAATACGGGGAAATGTACCGCTATATTAATTGCAAAATGTCGAGCGATACATAACAACCCTCACTTTTTGCCAATCTAACCTGGTGGTAATCCCGAAATGTATTCACGCAGTGTTCCGAAGCCGGGAAATAATTGTATGTTTTTCTAACTATGGAGGTCCCGCAGAGAAATAAGTTCGTGGCGTTGATATTGTTTTCATTTTGCAAGATAAGTAATTGGCAATGGTTTTCATTTTGAAATTAAGTAATTTGTAATTGTTGACTTGATAGTTCGTTTACTCGTAGGACATGCATCCACACGTAGTGTCTGTCGGCCAAGCGCCATTTATGCCGTATGATAATGCATTTTGGAGCCATCCAGGATAAAATAATTAAGTCCTAGAATTCCCCCACATTTACAAACGTGCATCAAGTAAGTAAATCTTCCACTTATTGCCTAAGGAAAAAGCAACTGTAGGGAATAGTATGCGAAAACTGTAGTGGGTGTAAGTGGTACACCATACGGCTGATAGGTGGCAGCGCTGTGTCGCTGGTAATTCTCGTTTTGGCCGGTAGGTAGCAGCACCTACAACCGCTAGTATTCGAGGAACGGGCATCCTCTTCGCATCTCTCTACAGGCGGCGGTATCTCCCGTTCGCATCCACTCGGCAGCGGTTCGGCATACGGATGGCATCCAGATGAAAGTATGCGCGCCTACCGTTGGCATCCATCTGCGAAGGGGATATTAGATGATTTGTGCCGGCTGGGTCGTAAATGAAATAGGTAATAAATAATAAATGGTAAACTTGATGGACTAAGACACCTACCATTTGCTCTTCATCGATGCATTACCTCCGTAATTCAGCTTTCTCTATATTTTTAAACTTCGTGGAGATGAGAATGTGAGGATCTTGAATGAACATACCCCAATGTGAGTTATAAAGAGGTCTTAACTGATATACCTGTTATCTGATTTACCATGTTTAAGTCTGAAAAAAAACCTGATTCTAGCTAGTGAAAACTATCAAGCTAGTGATATTGAAATTTGATGACATTAACTGTGGTTGGCTTTAAGACTCAGTGCCTAGCACCTAATGCTTATTCCATATAATTACATGCAATAATTTGCAAATGTTTTCTTGGGTAAGTTAATTTACCCAAGAAAACATTTGCAAATTTTACACTGCATATTCTTTTTCATGAAATGAGTATTTAGAACATTTTGAATTAATTTGAGCAACATGAAATTCCCTGCAATGCAACTTCTTCATTATTTATTATATTTTTGTAGTCAACCATGTGATAACATAACTCCATTGTAATAAAACGTTGCATTAGTTTTGGATTTATCCATGCTACAAACATAACCATAAAATAAAATTGAATTCAATTTTTTAACAACTCCAAATTTATTTGTAACCGATTAAAATTGTAAAAAAATATTTTTCTCCAAGCAAATAAAAACATGAATAATACAGGATTTGTGACTGAAATAAAGGTGGTATTTTTAAGATATATAGCAGAAAGTACTTACATAGATAAGCATATCACAGAGATAAGTATATCCATGGATAATTGAGGTGAAGTTGACTAGTAAAGTAACTATGTATTTGAATCATTTAAGGCATAAACAAGACAATAGTTACAGCCAAATTAAAGATGCTGCAGGGAGTGAAATGTAGCAGTCATCTGAATGAAAGCTGTAGGTTAAGGCAGTTATGTCAAGGATGGTGAAAATGGGTCAGGTTGTACTTTATGTAAGAGAATGAGCCATAACACAACAAAATGCAGTATAATTGCATCCTGCATCTACGTCATACCTTGTGAGCTTCCATGAGGGTGTGTGGAAGGGTGTGAAGATCACCAAACATGCATTATTGACATGCAACTAGGATATTTTATAGAGACATGCTAGATAATAGGGTCACATGCAGCTAGATGGTTAGTTTCTACATGATAAGAAAGGGATTATTGGTTGTTAATACATGCATCATGGACTACAGACTATATTTCACCTACCTATCCCTTTGCTACACTGCCTATTGTTCTCTCTTATAATACGTGGGAAAAATGACATTTTAAATCTAACCCAGACAGCACATGAGCTTGCTGCAATGTTGCGTTTAGGCTTCGGGAACCTTGGCATTGTTGCCAATGCTGCTATAATGTCATGGGAACATTGAAAGAATAAGGTTACAATGGAAATTTTAAATTAAGGTTATGGCAAGGTTGTTTCCGAAAGCTCTCTTTTGCACGTGTGCCTCAGGGCCTTAGATGGTGAGAAGCTGCACGTTAAAAAATTTATGTTTGTATTCACACGCACACGAGTTCTTTGGTCATTCTTGAGTGGTGTTCCATATGACGGGATCTTTGTTGATGAGAAATAATTGCTAGAGAAAAACAAACCTTTGGGGAATTTCAATAAAAGTCACCTTTTTTTCACACTGTCCATATGTTGTCAGCAACGGCTACTTATTCAGATAATAATTCAGAGCATGTATCTATTCCAGCATTGAATGAATATTAATTATGTATATACCTAGCAGTCAAGCTTATTTTAACCCCTGAAACGATTTCCGAGGAATATTATAAGGAGGGAAATTTTCATAGTATTAGTCTTTTGAAGTTAGATCTGACGAGTGTTAACTCAGAGTTTCACACGTGCATAGTCAAATGATAGGTTCATTAGGTTGGCAGTCTTTCGTAATTTAGGCAGGACAGAGTGACAACATTTTTACTGTTTATTCTTCATGTAAGGGACTAAGTGGGCTGAATTTCAAATTTTTATTTTCATGCCCAACAAAGATAATGGACATTAACTTTGAAAATGTTGAAAAATCAAGAACTTTAAAACCTTTTTAATAAAACACCACTTTAGTCCACAACTTAACACTATGCATACTTACGCACGTACCTATACCTTTAAAATAAAAAAAACTACAAACATTACATCTCCTTCCTTCCTATATAAAAAAAGTCGTAAAAATTGATTTTTTTCGTTAATTGATGAAAATTTTGAAGCAATACCTTTAGGCAAAATTTTAGGTCGATATTTCTAATTATCTTTATTTAGGTCATAATATACTGAATAGATTGGTTTCTGTTTGATTGTTCTACAATATACGGAATTGGAGATACTTGCTTTTCTGCAAACAACGAAATCACCCAAAATCTGTGTTTTGTCAACATAAAAAAGGCCACTATCAGGAAAATAAAATTTAAAGAAATAAAATATTGACATTTTTGTATTATTAAAAAATGCTAGCTTCTATGGTAAAATAATATTAAAAATCATGAAGCGACCATTTTATTTTTTTCTGGACTACTTCATATCTCTCAAATCTTATTAATCTGATCAAACCTAGCCAAAAATAGGATTAAATGAAAGATCAGTATAGAAAGGCCTTAACATAATATCCAGACATAAAATCATTGTCTGCGATCGATTCCAATGTTCTATGCCACTATGCCATATATATATATTATATTATATAAGTTTTCTTTCTTTCCAACAAGCAAATTACTATGGGTGATCCTACACAAACGTTCATTTTCAAATCAGGAAAAAAATTAAAGTTCAATGCTTAGACCACAGAAACCTGTCGGGAATTGCGATCCATTTGTTTAACCTTCCATTTAGGAAAAAAGGAACAAGTCACTGCTGAATGGGCTAATGTTTTATGAAATATATATAACATATGCACCTGGAATGTCTGTTTTATTGGTCACAAGGATTAGGATTTGTGGACAGTATTGAGTAATTTATGCAGCGGGGATCATAGAGTTTTTTATTAACTTCACAGGGGAGTGCGAAAATGCACATTAATCACCGTTTCCTTATAGCTGGATGGCATTTTCATATTAACAGAGGAATTATAGATGTGAATTATGAATAAGGAACATACTTGAACATCAGTAAATACCTGCTGACAGGTAGCACAATCGATAACTACATTATTTTAACTCACCAGTATACAAACAGATACCACCTGATATCACACGGAAATCAGGTTTCTATACAATCAATAAAAAGCTTCTGCGCAATAAATAAAAGAATTACTTGGATATATTCAACCATTATTTCTCAAACCAAACATCTACGTGATAAAATACTACCATGCTAAACTATATAGAGAAAAAGTCAATGGGAAACACATGAAGTTACAGAAGTTACGATGACTTTGGAGCTTTGCAAGATAAATACTCTTATCTCCTTTCCACTCAGTATACAAACATGGCATCATAATAAAAACAAAAGCACTCATTTCTTCATTCACTATCAAGGCAACAGAATTTAGGTGTCTACATTCTCTCAGCACCCAATTTTTCTCAGTTTTGCCTCAAACTTAGACAATGGCATCCTCCCTTTCAGTCTGTATCATTGAATTAGGCACCTTATTTATGCGAATAAATCAATGTCTTTCATTCGTAAACAAAAATTATTAAAATAAATCAAAAACTTAAAACATAAGAAAATAAATTGAACTCAGCGATGTATCAAGGAGCATAATATATTCAAAAACTAATTAGAAACATTGCAATATATCCAGGTATAAAAGTACAGTCTTATGAACAACTTCATAAAGCTTTAGACTGACTGACACACAAAAATCTATGCATGGCCCTTCTTCCCAAAAGACTTTGATGACTGCAGAAGACTTTCACTTATAGCAAACCACAGCAACATCTGCATCAGGTAAACATACATCGGAAACTGTAATAAAGAAATTTGTTTAACATAGTAAATTAATTCATCTTCATAGCTGTTAATGGGGTAGTTTCCTTCATCAAATAATGCATCCTCCATGAAAAATTTGTACACAATTTCTTTACAGGATTTGTACAATTTACACATTTTATACACATTTGTATAAGGTGCTCGGGGGTAACTGGGGCATGATTTTACAACGTGACCTTGCAATATCATGAAAAAAAAATTTTTTTAAAGTAACACCAGTGGATAGCTGCTAAAATCATGCAATGATTTATTAATGAACAGACTAATACATCATGTTGCATTTAATGCAATTTCTACTAGTTTGTATATTTTTTAAAATTAATATTATTTGTGGGCCTCCTTGGCCCCACAACTTAGGGGTAACTGGATCACCCCAGGGCAAATTGTATAAGAGCCCTGCAGCAACTATCTGGGGTAACTGGATCTATTTTTGTACATTCAATTGACTAGGACAAAATATTGGTTTACCCGATTGTGTGATAAAATTGCATGTTAAGGCCATTGTATTGGGACCATTACTGAGACTTGCAAAGAAACTAGGCAATAAAAACATAAAATTAAAAAAGAAAAGTGAATATATTTTTACAAGTTAGATTACAGTATTTGAGTAACTTAACTTGAATAACATTGCTTGAAAAATTATAAAATTGGGTAAAACTTACAGATAGAACTGGGTACAGGGGTAACTGGATCCTTCTTGGGGTAACTGAGACTGCTAGGACCCAGTTACCCCAACCCCATGCCCCAGTTACCCCATTTCCTAACAATTCTCGCGGTAACTGGAACACCCCTGTTATAAAAACTATAAGAAGTTTTAGAGTGATGACAACCATATTTATAGATAAAATCAGTCTTTATGTTTATACTAAAGTACTTAAAAGTTTCAAAATACTCACCACATAACAGTAAAAAACAGCAAATCTCAGCAGTTGTAATTGAAAATTTCTTCACTGAAATTCCACAACAGCCCAAACCAACAAAATGGCTCCAATTGAGGTTAGGCGTCTTGTTCAAGGTAGAAGAGTAGAAGTAGTAGGTGTGGCAACCTGATAAACTTCCAATTTCCCCAAATAAGGATATGAACTACCCATGCCCCAGTTACCCCCTGGCCCCAGTTACCCCCGAGCACCTTTAAATGTATACATGTGCACATTGAATACAATGTACACATTTTATATACACTTGTATAGTCTGTATAAAATTGTGTACACAGTGTACTTTCAATGAAGCCAAAATGTGTGAAGCCAAATTTGTGCGCAATGTACATTGTATACAAAGTGTTTACTGTATACAAATTATGTAAAGCTAAATTTGTGCAAAATATATTCAATTTTTATACAGTTTGTACACAATATGTAAAGGAAATACTGCATACATTGTGTATAATTTGTATACAAATTTTTCATAGGGTATATTTCATTACTTGCAACTCGTGGCTTACCACAGATGTAATCAGGGATGGGCATGATTCGTCTTCATGAATCACGATTCACGAATCACAAACTGTGATTTGTGATTCGTGATTCGGATCATTTTTTAATGATTCGTGATCCGGGAGTCGACTCTTTTTTTTTAGTTGAGGTGATTCGTGAGCCGAATTTTTGTGATGCAGCTCACGATTCACTGACGAATCACGAATTAATATCACTGATTTCACTGCTAGAAACGTACATCATTCTTTAACCGACAGATATCGTGTAAGTATAAGTCAGAAGTGCAACAATATGGTTAATGCAAACTTCAATAATATATTTTACACTAAATTATGCCTCTTCTACACGTCCGCCTGCGCTCAGCGTATTTGGCTCAGCCTGGGGGCCGATTGTGTAACTCGGCTAACGTTCGATCGTTAGAGACCCGTTCACTCTCGATCGAGCTCACCGTCTTCGAACGAGGATGAAAAGTGCGATTGTATAAGCTCGATCGTCAGCAGGCAATCGAAAGTTACGGTGTTGTCAGATTTACAGCATATTTCGCACTTGTTTCTCTTGTACGCATGCGCAAAGAGCTTATTTTGAAGTAGTTGCATTTGTTTTGAATATCAAGAATTAATAATAAACATTACAATGCCTGAAAATTTAAGATAACTTCCTCACGAGTATTTGGTAGCAGAGCGTGGTTGACTCGAAAATGTGTCGATCAAGGCTTTTAAGGCGAAGGTGCAGACTAAGAAAAAATGTTTCTGTTGTGGCAAAATTGGACATTTTGCTCGTGATTGCTGGCACAAGGACAAGGAGAATTCAATTGAGATTTGGAAAAACAAGAAACCATCGGTCAGACATCTCAGAGTTTTTGGCTGCAAGGTCTTCTACAGAAATGAAGATGTTCAAAAAAAGAAGCTTGACGTGAGATCAAAGGAAGCTGTGTTCGTGGGATACTCGAAGAACAGGAGAGCCTACCGAGTATTTGACTTGAGTGACAGGAAGATTCACGAGAGTCGAGACGTAAAGTTCATTGAAGAAAAAATGGGTTTTCAGAAGAAGGAAGAAGACGTTGGTTATGACGAGACTAACTACGTTTTTATCCCAATTGAGAGGCAAGAGAATCGAGACGAACGACACGAGGAAGAAAACAATTCAGGAATTATCCATGACGTTGTTGAAGATTTTCAAGGACAATTCGACAGTGATGATGATTCATCTCATAAAAATCCGTTGGTAATTGTTCAAGCTCGAGAGAGAAGAAGGAGCCCGATTGCATTGTCAATATGGTGCAAGAAATCAATCCAAGGAACTACAAAGAAGCAATCGAGTCCAAGGACAAGATCAAATGGATTGAAGCAATGAACAAGGAATTGAAAAATATGAAAAATTATCAGACTTGGGAAATTGTTAACAAGCCAAAAGAGGTAAAATTAATTCAAAGCAAATGGGTTTTCAAGAAAAAGGGAACCAAAGATGCAGAAGTATACAAGGCAAGACTGGTAGCTAATGGTTCACGACAGCGAATGGGAGTGGATTACAAAAGCTCTTACAGTCCAGTGATGAAGCAAGAGTCATTGAAGACACTGTTGGCAATTGCAGCGAAGAAAAATTACAAAGTGGAGTTCATTGACGTCGAAGCAGCGTACTTGAACGCAGAATTGGACAGGCATGTGTACATGAATCCACCAAAAGGAGTAAACATTGAAGAAGGGAAGATATTTAGACTAAAGAAGAGTTTATATGGACTTCCAGAAGCAGGAAGATGTTGGTTTAAGAAATTATCTGGAATTTTGAAGGAATTGGGATTGAAACCATGTAAAGCAGATCCACGTGTATTTGTCGAAGAGTCAAAGAAGGGATTTTTGGCAATTGGATGCTACGTGGATGACTGTATAATTGTTGGTGACAGTCAAAAGAAGATTGATCAACTGGTGGAAAAACTGAAAAAGCAATTGAAGATTAAGGTGTCAAAGGAGGATGAAGTGAAGTTCCTAGGAATAAAAATCAAAGGAGAAAATAGTTATTGATGAAGATGGATTTGGAATTTATGACAAGAAAACAGGAGAATTAGTTGCATTCAAGGGAAACTGACGAGAGCACCATTCAAAGAAGTCGAAATCGAAGGTGCACAGCAGATCTTGGAAAAACAAAACATTTATTTTAATTTGATCCGCGATTATTATTTAACAAATTTACTTTGCTTCAAATTCCTCCTTTCGCGTGACAAATTTTAAATAATTAAACTCAAGTTTGGAATGTGCTTCTTCATTAATGCTTCGCTGACGTCCTTGGTCAAAACATCAGTTTCCAAGTCTGCTGAACCCACGTGATGAAGAACCACCTCACCATTTTTGATTTCATCCTTGACAAAATGATACATTCTTCTGATGTGCTTGTTTTCTTTGTTGATCTTCTCATTGTTATTCCAATTCAATGCTGATTGACTGTCAGTTCGAACTTTTATTGGTCGTTCAACAACTTCAAATTGTCCCAGCTCTTCTAACAACTCTGTCAACCAGATGCCCTCACAAACTCCATCACATAATGCCACCAACTCCGATTCCATAGTTGATAAAGCTACCATCTTCTGCTTTCCGCTTCTCCAACTGATCAATGCGTCTCCAATCTTCACTGAATATCCGCCAAATGATTTCGAATCCAAAGTGGTACACCAACTGGCATCTGAACTAATCTCCAGTCTTCCAACTTCTCTGCCAATCTTCAAACGATACCCTTTGGTCCCCTTCAAATATCTCAAAACTCTCTTCAACGCCTCGTAATGAATCATCCTTGGATCTTTTGAGTACTGCGATAGTTTGCTGTAGGTGTATGCCAAGTCCGGCCTCGTCCCTCTCACCAAATATCCAATACATCCAAGTATTTCTTGGTACAAATCCTTGTTTGCTTTCTCTTTTCTCTCAATAAACTCGATCAGTTTATCGGCAGTTTCACTTTTACTCTTCAAAAAATCGACGAAATATCTTCTGCTGTACTCGTCCACAATAGTCAGCATGTACCTACTCCCTCCAATTGATTCTTGTTGCATTGGACCACACAAATCCGCGTGCAGTCTTTCCAAGATCTGCTGTGCACCTTCGATTTCGACTTCTTTGAATGGTGCTCTCGTCAGTTTCCCTTGAATGCAACTAATTCTCCTGTTTTCTTGTCATGAAGCAAAGTAAATTTGTTAAATAATAATCGCGGATCAAATTAAAATAAATGTTTTGTTTTTCCATGGTTGATAACGAGGATTCGGGGCATAACGATATTGAACACGAAAGAGAATGGTTGTATCAATGATTTGAATAAAAACTTAATCCAACAGTATTATACAGTGGCCTCAATGCGTTCCCAATTGATAAATTAATTCATAATTACTTGTCATACCCTGACTTTCACAGATAATTATCAAAAACGTCTGCTTAATTCGCAACTCATAATATTTCATTATCACTCAAATTGTGTTCTCTATTGCTGATAATGCATAAAAAAATAGTACGTCATGTTGAAATTCTATATTATCACTCCGGATATTCTCGTCATGTAATTTAACTAATGTGCTACGGTTCACTGTAAATATCATTTAGCAAAACTATTGAGGTTCCGTATTAAAAAAAGATCGACATTACTCAATATGAATTTATTCGTTGGTACTACACCGCAGCATGGACAAGGCTTGACTGGGCTGACCCAAGCAAAAAGGCACCCAACAGGCATAAAAACAAAAGAGTAGTGAAATTCGTCTCGAAATACTCATCAAATCAGCTTCAGCAATACAAACTTTTCAATTTTTTTTTTTTTTTCCTTAACACTCCCCCTAAAAGTTTACATTGCTGCAACAAACAACAAACAAAATGAAATACATCAAATATCAATAAACATCTCTTTTGCTCAAATTGTCTCTTACTTCATCAATAGCAAAATAAAAATGAGAAACAGAAAGGAAAGCTTACAATCCAAGTAAATAACTCACTTTCAACTTCAAATTAAAGTTCACACATGCCCAATAAAGAACGCAAATTTTCAAACTGCACTCTAGGAACAGGCTTAGTAAAAACATCTGCAACTTGCCTTTTACTTGGAACATATTGAATTGTTAATTGTCCTTTTTGGAGTTGTTCACGAACAAAATGATATCGCACATCAATGTGCTTTGACCTTTTATGAAATTCAGGGTTTTTAGCAAGCTTAATAGAACTGTTATTGTCACAAAACAACACTGGGGGACATTTTAATGGGGAAATTTCATCAAAGAGTCTCTTCAACCAGACAGCATCCTTTGCGGCTTCACTAGCAGCAATGTACTCAGCCTCTGTGGTTGACAGCGACACACACTGTTGCCGCCTGCTGGCCCAGGTGATGGCACCACCACTATGCATAAACACAATGCCACTGACTGACCGCCGTGAATCAGGGTCGCTGGCATAATCAGCATCACTGTAACCAACTAGTTCCCCCTCAGTCTCAGATGAACTGTATAAAATTCCCTGTGACAATGAACCCTGCAGATACTTCAAAATCCGTTTAACTAGACCCCAATGTCTTACCTCGGGGTTATCAAGGAACTGGGATGCATAGTTCACCGAGAATGCTATATCTGGCCTAGTAGCGACAGCCAGATACATCAGGCAGCCCACAGCCTCTCGATATGGTGCACTAGTTGTCTCAGCATCCGTCCTTTCCTCTGCTTTCAAATACTGCTCAATTGGTGTAGAAACTGGATTTGCTTCTGCCATCTTGAACCGCTGGAGCACCCCCTTAGCATAAGAACTTTGGTTGATGAAGATTGAACCCTCTGATTTTTGTGTAATATGTATGTTCAAGAAGTATCCCACTGGTTCACTAGTGATTTTAAACTCCATTTCTAAACGTCGCATAAATTCAGTAATTCTATGTTTATTTGACGCAGCCACAAGTCCATCATCAACGTAGATGACCACAATCAATTTGTCACGGCTATCTGTCCCATAAAATAAGCAAGGATCTGCCCCACTCTCACACAGCCCAAAGTCCTTGAGAACTCCCTTAAAGCACTTATTCCAACACCGGGGGGATTGCTTTAGCCCATATAAACTTTTATGAAGCTTACAAACTCTGCTAGTGCCATCACTAAATCCCTCTGGCTGTTTCATGTAGATTTCTTCATCAAGGACCCCATTGAGAAAAGCAGTCTCAACATCAAATTGTGCCAAATGCATGTGTTCCTTGGCAGCAATACTTAATACAGCTCGAATAGTATCGAACCGGGCAACAGGGCTAAACGTTTCACTGTAGTCCACTCCTTCTCGCTGGCTAAACCCTCGCACGACAAGCCGTGCCTTGTATCTATTAATTTTACCATCAGCTGCACGTTTTATTTTATAAACCCATCGATTTGAGATGGGTTTGCGATTACCTGGTAGGGCAGTCAAGGTCCAGGTCAAGTTTTCCTTCAGTGCAGACATCTCTTCCTCCATAGCAGTCTCCCAGAGTAATCGCTGATCTGATTCTATTGCCTCAGAATAGCTCCTTGGCTCATTAATCTCAGCTAACATTATCTCAATGAGGCGTTCAGGAGGCTTGATTTTCAAACGATCCCGTAGGTTTCTCTCACCTTTATTGGTGGGTTCATCGACACAGTCCTCTTCAGGATCATTTGAGGGCTCCAGCTCAGAAACTTCCAACTCGTCATGTGTGTACGTTGGAAATAACGTCAGCAGCCCTCCACCAGTCTCAGGTTCAAATATGACATCACAACTCCTAACTACCTTGTTTCCAGGCTTTACCCATACTCGAAATCCATCTATATTCTCAGAATATCCCACAAAAACCCCACACTGACTCTTGGAGTCCCATTTCTTCCGATGGACTTTCGGTATGTGAATGTAACAGTTGGTACCAAAAACACGGAGCTTGTCCAGATGTGCTGTCTTCCCTGTAAAAATCTCATATGGTGTTTTTCCATCCACACTGCTTGGACCTGTTCGGTTGAGAACATACACAGCTGTATTAACTGCTTCTGCCCACAATGTTTTAGGCAAATTCTTCGCTAATAGCATAGTGCGAGCGAGTTCAACCACAGTTCTGTTACTACGCTCTGCACAACCATTTTGCTCAGGCGTATATGGATTGCAGACGCAAAAGCTCACACCCATCGACTTTAACAGTTTTTCTACGTCATGGTTGACAAACTCCCGACCACCATCGCACTGGAATATACGTACAGGTCGTCTACATTGATTCTTTACGATCTGCAACACTTCTGCTACCTTTTGCACAGTTTCCGATTTCTCCTTAAGAAAGTAGACCATGCGCAGCCTGGAGTAATCACATGTAAAGCATACAAAGTACCGTGCTCCACCCAGTGACTCACACTCCATCGGCCCACAGACGTCAGCGTGTATTAACTCCCCTGGTTCTTTAGCTCGCTGACTTCTTGAATGAAAGCTACTCCTATGCTGCTTACCTTGAACACAAGCGGCACAGAAGTTGTCATCTTCAGCAACTTCAATTCCTCGTTGTTTGAGAAACTTCTGGACATGTCGTTTATTTTGATGACCAAGACGCTCATGCCAAATTTGCAGTGTATCTTTCGATGCTACATTCATCTCTTTGGCACCTGTTACTTCAAATTTCACCACACGGATATGGAGTCTAAATAATTGCCCATACCGGACACCGCAAGCTTTCACAACATCGTCTTTAAGAAATTCACACTTTGTCTTCGACGACTTAAATGACAGGCCTTTATCAAGTGCGGAAACAACAGAGAACAAATTTCTCCGGGCCATGGGTACATATAGTACATTCTCCATACGACACGGTAACCATTTACCGTCAACACAGGATTCAAACTTGATTGTCCCTTTTCCTAGTGCATTCATTGTGGATTTGTCACCAATAAATATTTTCAAAGGCGTTGCAAACAGTTCAAAGGAAGAGAACCACTCTCTCTGGTTTGATATGTGATCGGTGGCGCCGGTATCTACAACCCACATATCACTAACGGACTCTGCATTCAAAATTTCACTTATGAAAGCCTGATCAATCTCATCATTACGGTCTGAAGCACTATATTTATTTTCCACTCTCTTATGTTTCGAAGAAGGGCAATCCTTTTTCATGTGTCCTAATCCACCACAACCATAGCACTTGAATTTCCTCTTTTCTTTTACTTTCTCTCGCGAAGATTCCCCTTTCTTTCTACTTGGACCACCGGCAAAAGTGGAACGATCAGTTTTTCCCTGAAATTTGGGTCTTGCTGTCATCAGTGCTACTGTTTCTTCTTTCCTTTCAGCTCGTTTCGAACGACGCATATCCTCACAAGTCAACACTGCCACCAAATTCGCGAACGTCTGGTGATCTTCAGGTCTCGCCCACCATGCCTGTTTTAGACTCTCATACTCGTCGGGCAACGTGTCCAATAGCTTGACCATCAGAGATGACTCATCCGGCCTTACATTTAGCTGCTGCATTCGTAGGACTAACCCTTCAAACCTCGCGATGTGCGTCACCATATCATCAGCGAGGCTCATGCTGAAGCCAAAAAACTCCGCCTGGACAGTGTGAGCAGCTTGTTTGGTCTGTTGTTCAAATACAGCGTGTAATTTGCACCACATGTCCCTCGCTGAGTCACACGCGACGAGAAGAGCAGCCACTTTCGATTCAACAGTCCTTACCAGGACTTGACATGCCGCTCGATCTGCCTTGTCCCAAACTTTATACGCTGCATCATACGAAGTTCGCTCGTTTGAGGATGAATCGCCTTCCACATGTACTGGTTTACTGACCTCTCCAGTACAAACCTCGTATGCATTTTCAATGCCTCGTAGTATGTTTTTCACAGAGAACTTCCAAATCGTCCAGTTCTCATTACCGCGTAACTTCTCGATTCCATGGAGCTCCATGCTTTGCACTTAACAGCAAACAGTTAATTCACAAGTGCAACCAAGCAAAAAATCCAAACGAGAACGTGGCGCGAAAAAACCGCCAACCGTCACGATGACTTACGCGAAGCGAAAAACGCAACTTAACTCGCGAAAACACGATTGAAAACATCGAACACTATTCATACAACCGAGAAACCACGCTCTGCTACCATATTGAGGTTCCGTATTAAAAAAAGATCGACATTACTCAATATGAATTTATTCGTTGGTACTACACCGCAGCATGGACAAGGCTTGACTGGGCTGACCCAAGCAAAAAGGCACCCAACAGGCATAAAAACAAAAGAGTAGTGAAATTCGTCTCGAAATACTCATCAAATCAGCTTCAGCAATACAAACTTTTCAATTTTTTTTTTTTTTTTCCTTAACAAAAACTACGCTCAACGTATTGGCACATATACATGCATCTTCAGACAGAAATTAATTAGGTTATTTATAGGTACACAATTAAATACTATCCTCAATCTAGTCCCCAGCATTAAAGCAATAGTCAACCTTTATTACTATTGAAACACTTTCACAGCGTTCTCCATCACATCAAAGATAAATACCTATGAAACTGACTTTTAAAATTCCGTGCCGCCTGTCTCTCTTGTAGCATACCTATTTTCCCATAACCAGATTTCTTGTACGTAGGTACACGATAACCTACCGTGAGATATATAAGGCAGCATTAAATAATTTACACAACTTCTCCAGGCACACACAGCGGCACACAAATAAAGGCACAATCCTATGGCTAATGACATCAAGGCGAGTGAATGAAAAGATTATCTTTTGATTAGGCAAAATTTAATGAATAAAGCAAAACGAGACAGCATGTGTTGCATAAGTCGATAAAAATCATCACCCTTTCACTTGGACGTAAACAACAACAGTCATAATTTAAAACACTCTCAAACAACACAGTAATCCCTTACGAGGGCAATACGTAATGCTTATTGATAATTAGACATTACCTGCCTTAAACATAGACGGAATAATTATTTCAACACAATCACATTGGACACCACTTTGCAATGATATAAAAAGATGTCACTTGGGGTGGGAAATTTTACTGAATGAAGAATAACAAAGCACTACACTGTTTATCCTTTCACCACTTTCACTGGGACGTAAACAATCACACTTACAAGACAAGAGAAATCCCCCTCACTTCAATTCACATAGATTGCAAATCTTAATTTAAGGCAATAGGTGAAACGACGAAATAATTGCCGACAACAATTTTCTCTGACATCTGTATAGATACCATAACACATGCAATCCATCACAGTTCACTAAAAACATTGTCAATCGCTGAATTGCCACAATGTGTAGTCACAACACACGCTATATCTTCACTATGTATTATTCTCACCGTAAGTGGCATTGCTCAAGTGAAACTGTTGATGCCAATGCTGAAATTAAAAGTTGAAATTATATGTAACAGTCCGATAGCTTGTTTTAAATTGCTATTCATTACATTCACCCACCCAACGTTGCTATAATTATTCTAATTAATTCACTCTGTCACATCGTACACAGCTTTTTAAGCAATTTGATACTTCAAATTACATTCTTATTCCGTAATAGTTCAAACAACGTTCCTCACAACGATAATTTATCACTTATACATGAAAATGCAAACAAAAACAAACCTTCCAACGATTGAAAATGGCCGTAACGTCAAGTATATAGCAGTCGACGGGTTTCCTTCGATCGTGAGCCGAAAAACCTTCGAACGTAAAGTTACACAATCGCGCCTTCAATTGTTTTCGAAGAATTACCCACAACACCACGGAATACGGCTCTTTACGTTCGAACGTAAAGTTATACAATCGGCCCCCTGAACGTTGAGCCACCTTCCTTTCTACACGAAGCACTTAAATCGACGCTTCGCCATCTGGTGCCGAAGTTTACAAATGACATTGTAAACACTCAACTAGACTGGCATAGAAAGCTATTGAGAGAATGAGATAATTCTACTGGTATATTATCACTTTCTATTATTCTTATTATTCTTTTATATTCTTATTATATTTCTTTGATTGTCGAACTGACAGATTCAGAATGTCCTTTTTTCCTCGTACAATTAGGGATATGAATAGTGTAAATATGTCCAATATGAGTGAATCAATGTATATCATAGGTAGCTGCATGTTAATAATAATAATAAGTTTATTACTCCATACACAAATAACGTGTCAATAACAAAAGTGGAGTAATTTTAGGTGGCCTTGAAGGAGAACCTGTTAAGGCTACCATCAAATTATAATACATACAATATGCTTTGCTTAAAGATACATATTGCTCTTGTAGTGATGCCATAACAATCTCTTAACAATGTAAGTGCGTATCTTAAAAGCTACTTACTAACAGTTTAATTACAACTCAATTACATTAGTTATTTACAACAATATTTGCTCTACACTTTCTTTAGTGAGAAGCCAAGAATGTACATTTTCCAAAAATTATTTCACAGATTTAGAAATAGTGCATGACTGGGGTAATAGATTGTATACCTTTGGTCCTAAATACAAAAAACATCTTTTGAACAACGTCAAATTTGGTTTTGGCAAGGGTATACTTTTTTTACGCAGGGTAAATGGAGAAGGCAGGCACAGAAATATTTCAGAGTTACCACTTCTTGTATAAAAACACCGTAGAACCTTATAAATATATAGATGCCTCAATGGAAGAAAACGTAAATGGAGAAAAAGTGGGAAGGATCTTTCAAATCTGTTCTTTTTCAAAATAACACAAATAATTCCCTTTTGTAAAAAAACGGCAGGTTTTAAAGAGTTCAAATAAGCGCCACCCCAACAAAAAATTCCATAACTTAGTCTGGATTGTACTAACGCGTTATAAATTATTCTAATGAAATTTAAAGGACATTTATTTCTGATGAAGTAAAAATTTGTCAATGTTTGTCACATTTTATTTGTTAGACTATCAATATGTTGTTGCCACTTTAAGAATTCATCAATGGTTACTCCCAGGTATTTTAGGCCGTGTCCGAATTCACCAATCAGCTGCCTAAATGCTCCCTTTGTAGGGAGGAAGATATCTTGTAGTGTGTCCGAATTCGTAGGCATCAGTTTAGTCACCGAATTTAGTCACCTAATGCTGCCGCCAGCGAAGTGCACATAAAGTGCATCCTTTTGCGACGCCATCTTTGAATAACCTACCCAAAATGCTCAGCGGTTTTGGAGGGACGTATGGATATTGGGTTACTGTGGTAACGGAATATAAACATTATTTGCGAAATTATAAATGTTCATGATGGAGTCTGCAAAATATTTCAAGTGTAAGTTGTGATATTCTTTGTTTTTAATGCTGTAAATCATTAATACATACATGTACTGTAACGAATGTACTGTCCCTATAAAATATTTTATAGGGACTGAAATGATGAATGAGAAATTTATCCGGTTCCATAAGGAGAAGGCGCATGAGTTCTCTGGGAAGAGAAATTCTGCAGTGGGGGCGTGGACGTAAGTTATATGGCTCAAAGAATGGTATTTACCGCCAGTTCTTCCCTACCAGTATTCAATCGGGAAATGTAATGCCTCATATATTTACGATTGTGATTCAGGTCGTACTGGCAGGGGGTAATAGTATCTCATGTATTTAGTGTGCCTTAAAAATTGATTGGAAGATTGCTGTAACTGACATTACAATAACGCTATTTCCGGAAAATGTAGAAGGATCACCGAAAACTACTTTTCATTTTTTCTGTGGTCGATGCATTTATGGTAGCATGCAATGGAATTGATTGGAATTTGTAGCAAATTGCAAATTTTTTATAGTGAATAAGAAAATAGTTTACTACAATAATTGGAATCGGTTTTCAATCCTTTATGTGCGGGTTCGTTACAAATAGACAATTGTGCAAAAAGCAAAGCAAGTCTCCAAAGTCTTTCAACTCCTAAAGTAATTTTTCCTTTTTCATTGATGATGATTTTATTCCACAGCATAATCATCAAAGAACTGAACCTTGTGGGTGTAGTCACTGTCCAACAGTGCAGGAAAAAATGGGACAATTTAGTGAAAAAATACAAGGTAGCTACATTATTTATAAGAATACTCAAAGTATCAATTTGAATACCATGTGTATATCAGACATAATGATGAGTAGGACTATCCAGGTTGATTTTATATGTTATGCAATAACATTATTTTGGGGAAATACCAAATTTGTCTCAAATCTTGTCTAAAAAATTACATAATTGTGCTGGAATGTGGATATGTTATTTCAGTGATAACGTATTTGCATGAAAAATTTCTCCTGAATCCAATATTGCTGCCATCTCTTAGATGAATTTGTGAAACAATGTACGCTGTTTTGTAGGAACTTCGGAATCCACCCTCAGGAAGTGGTAGGAATCCAAGTACCGAATGTGCAGATTCTTGGCCCCTATACAGCTTTATGCACTGGGCTATAGGGGAGCGTGATGCTGTGTGCCCGCCCAGTCTTTTTAATTCTGCTGGGCAAACAGAGTCAGCCCCTTCCTCCTCCAATCAGCCTGTGGTTCCTCTAACACCCCCACTGGAGGTTGAAATAACCGAAGATGAAACTTCTCCTTGCCCTCCTAAAAGGAGAAGAGTCGCGCAGGGAGAGAGGGTGGAAAGGGCAATTTCGCTACTGGAGACAGCTATCACAAATCAAGAGAGGGACAGGAAAGAATTTTTGAATTTATTTCAAAAACTGGTGGAGAAAATTTAATATAGTAAATATTATTATTATTCTTGTTTTCAGTTAATTGAAAATTTAATTAGGTAAATATTTTTGTAATTTATTTACTAGGTAAATATAATTGTTATTCTTGTGCCATGCCCTTTTTTGCATTGTTACAAACCTCTTGTATTCACAGCTGAAATACAATGAATTTTTCCATCTAATTTTTCCCATCAATAGAAAAATGTGGTATTTCTGGATGACCAAGAAATAAGGTATTTTTTGGCAGCATAGGATTGACTTAAAATAAACATGATGCCCGAATTAAATTTGATTCAGTTATATACAGAATAAAAACATCCCTAATGATGTATGTTTAATGAAAACAATGTGAGATGTACAACACCAGAACACTTACAGGTCACATACAACTGGTGTTCTAAGAAATATTTGAACAATATCATTCAAAATCAACAAAATATTAATAAGTAGTTAAAAATTATAGTTTATTTAGGTACCAAAAGTAGTGAGAAAAATGAAATTACTTGAAGAGAAACAGAACAACTTCAGTCCTATTACAGCAATGAAAAGTAAAACAATAAGCATTTAGAAAAGGACTATTGTCAGCTTATTCAAAGAACAATTATTGTTATATAGTTAACATATTAATATGAAAGACTTCTTGTACTTTTTCATTAGCAATCAAAAAATTTGTATGTTAGCAAACTACAGATAATCATGGTCAAGGAGCTGATCTGGTAGATCAACTGGCATGGCCATTCTGTATGCCATTTCATTCCTGAAATCAAATCCATTTCCAGGGTTTTCAGGTGCTAAAACATGAAGTTCATTAACTTGGGCATCCCCTTGTAAAATCTCTCCATTAGTAATGCAAATGTTGTGCATTATGCAACAAGCTCCTATGATATTTGCAACTTTGGTATGCTTTAAATTAACCCGTTGAAGGAAAATGCATCGCCACCTAGTTTTGAGCATTCCAAAGGCTCTTTCTATGATATTGCGGCCACGGCGGTGGTGGGCATTGTAACGAGCCTGATCTGGCCCTTCTACTGGCTCTCTGTATGGTGTTAAAATAGCTATTGGTTCCCGTAAACAAGGATATCCACTATCACCCAGAAGAGCATATCCCTGCGGTGGATAAATTCCAGCCATGAGAGGGCTTGCTCGAAGCACCCTTGCATCATGTACAGATCCAGGGTACCCTGCAAACACATGAATGAACTTTCCCTTGTGATCGCATATTCCCTGAAACTGAATGGAATACCTAAGCTTCCTATTAAAATAATCTGCATGATTTTGTCCCCTGACAATCACCTCAATGTGTGAGCCGTCGATGGCACCAGCAACAATATTGAATACATCTGTTCCTGATAATCTACCAAACCCTCTCCCTATCTCTTCAATTTCTTCTGCTGAGGGTAGGGATATTACTCTTCTCTGAAGGGAAACAACTTTCAGGAGCATCTTGTTCACCATGTCTGACACCGTTGACCGAGGTATGTGGAATACAGATGACAGAACACGATAAGATGCTCCACATTCCAGCCAATAAAGGAAAATCACCAGTTCCCACTTCATGTCCCATCCACTTCTCTTCGGGGAAGAAATTAGAGTGAGGAGGCTGTTGAAGGATGGGCGAGACACCTGAATATGTTACCTCATCTCCCAATTATCTGACAATAAAGCTCTAATTATTTCTTGTTCTTGATTTAGTATTGCATATTTTGGCATTCGCTGAAACGAAGGGTAAAACAGTGGCTAATAAGAATTTATAGGCATAAACATTTATTGCAACTAATGCCAATCACAGTAAAAAAATATGTCATAGGTGCTAAAATATAAGTTGTTTAAATTCTTACGGCAGCTTCCTCCTCTGCTTGAATTGTCTGCATTACTTGTAATAGAGTGCGGCAGATATTGAGAAAATAAATGGCGTCAGCCTCAAATTGCTCTACTAAACCAGCTACTGTTGCAGCAACAGCTCGGGTCCTATCCATGGTAATATCTGTAGCATATACATGTAGGTTTATTATAATTAAATGTGAACAAACCTAAGTATGAAAACTATGGCACATATAAGCAAAATTGTGTGATTAAAATGGCTATAACTTCAATCAGCATAGCATAAGGTGATTTGTCAGCATTATCATGAAATATATGCAATAGATGGAGATGGCGAATAATCTTACATATACAGTCAGTATAAAAAAAATCTAATAAGAATTCCTTCTAATATTTATCTCTGAAATCTACTACAAATCTTGGCTCAAGCTAAAGCATAAATATGTACCAATATTTATATTATGAAAACAGAGTTTTTTCAATGAAATCTGTTACAAATTAACTCCAAAAATCACTAGTAGGATGAAATCAATTTAAAAACGACCGCCGGTAGAGAACCAGATAGATTATTGTTACTAATTTGTTTTGTGGTACTACTAATACACAATAGATCGCGACACTGTAGTTTTCGTCCGAATTCGTGCTGCCTTTAGTCATCTGGGAATTGAGGCACCTTCGATGGCTAAAGGAACATGGCTAATTCCTAATGGCTAATGAATTCGGATACAGCCTTAAACTGGAAACCCGTTCAATGGGTAAGCAGCTATTGCATGAAGTTATCGGACAGTTTTCTTCATGATAATATAAAACCCAATCAAACTTGTACCAGTTACATAAATTATAACACATATATTTCGTTTTAGTTACACTAATTTTCAATTTGTTGGAGGTAAACCAACGTCGCAAATTGATCAAATCAGACTGCATATCATATTTTACATCACCCCAGTTAATACCTCCATAATTTAAAGCGACATCATCAGCAAATGCTGTCACATGACCTCTAAAATTGAAATTACATAGATCGTTTATATAAACTAGAAATAGGACTGGACCCAAGACAGAGCCTTGTGGAGCTCCAGAAGTTATCATATTGCAATTACGGTAAACATCACCAATTTTTACACACTGCATTCTCGATGATAGATAACTGGTAAACCATTTTAGTGGTAGGTATTCCTCGAATACCAGCCTTCTGAAGCTTAAAGGTCAGAATCTTGTGATCAATAGTATCAAAAGCCGTACTTATATCAATAAATAGGCTGCTAGTGCGTCGATTTGAGTTTATAGCCTTGTAGACATGAGTAAAACAATTTTCTAGAGCATCTTCTGTCCCCTTTCCACTGAAAAAACCATACTGATTTTTGCTGAAGGAGCAGTTTTTATTGAGAAATTTAATTAATCTCGACTTGACTAGCTTCTCTATAATTTTTGAAAATATCGTCAGCAATGAAATTAGACGATAATTTAGTATACTTGATTGATCACCTTTCTTATATAAGGGCATGACCACCGCCTTTTTCATCTCGTCAGGAAAAACACCACTGCTAAAACTTAGATTAAATATATGTGAAAGAATAGGAGCTAATTCATTAATAACAAGTTTCAAAAGTTCACTGTTAACGTTGTCGTAACCAGGGGCTTTGCTAGCAGGAAAGGATCTTACTAATGTAGTTATTTCAGCAGGATCGACTGGTTCTAAGTACATAGATTCGAAGCTATGTGAATAATCACAACACTCAGCGACGAATTCATCAATGCCACTGTCGTTACTATTATTATTACTATCGTAGGAGTAATCAAAATAGTCATTAAATGCCCTAGCTATTTTAGAACGAGCAGATGTTATACTACCGTTTATTTCCAGGCAGATTTCATGGGGACCGAGTGGTATGCGGCCGGATATTTCCTTAAATATTCTCCATTGCATTTCTAAGTTTCCATTTGCCCCTTGAAATCTGTGCAAATAGTAGTTATTGGAAGCAATCCTAAGTTCATTTTTCAAATTATTTCTACAGTTTATGAATGCCTTTGCTAAACTTTTGTTTAATGGATGGCGTCTATGTTTTTTGAGCAGATAGTTTTTCCTTTCAATAAGGTTTAGAAGATGACTAATTATCCATGGCTTTAATTTTTTTCTTGTGTCGTAATTATTGAGTTTGATTCTTGATGCAGATATAGCACCTATTAATAAGTCATGAAATAATGAAAAAGCCGCTGATGCGTCTACTTCGTTTACAACTGGACTCCAATCTACTTCAGCTATTTTGATTTTAAAATATTCATAGTCAATCTTAGTTTTGGCAGGAGTAGTCGTTAATTTTTCTTTGCATAATGGTTCTTTCACACAAATAGAACAGCGAATCAAAGAGTGATCGGTTATTGCTTCATGAAGCACTTCTATTTGAAGGTCATGCGTGCACATTTTATATAACCTAGCAAACAGGTGATCAATACAGGTAGCAGAGTGTCCTGTTACCCTAGTTGGCGAGTCAATCAGACACGCTAATCCTAAGGAGCTCATTAAGTTTAAGTAATGATCAGAATCATTAGAAGGTACCATAATATTTATGTTGACATCACTAATCACAATTATATTACCTTTTAAACTATACATTAGTGGTTCAAATTCAGATAAAAATTATGCTTTCGGAAAATTTTGATCTCTATAGAGAGCAATTAACTGTAATTCGAATTTTTCAAGTTTGAGGGTCACCTGGACAAAATCAGCAGTGACAGCTTGAATTAAATTAGAGTAGCAATCAATTGTACTTTGCACATAAACAATAACACCTCTTGCTCGACTACTGCTACTGCATTGGGCAAAATATTTATTCCTTCCAATTTGTAATGGTGAAGTTCATGTTCACAAACCCATATTTCACTCAGGACGATTATCCTCAGTAAATAAGAAAGGCCATGTAGATACGTTTCAAATAAATCAAAGTTTGATCTGAGACTACGGATATTTTGATGAACAATACATAATATACTGCTATGAAATAACTTAATATTGGTGTAATCTGACATTCTAAATTTTATAAAAAATTTATGTCGTCCAAACTCGTCAAAACAAACACTGGTTTTTTTCTCCGCTTTTCGCATTACAACTTTACATCCATATATCCACAAATATTTATAGCCTTTCTCATTCTTAACAGCCCTTGCAGCATGCAGCACTTTCCTCCTCCCAGGACAAAGGGCTTCGTTAATGTAGAGATGGGTGGGTGTCACATCGAGGTTCAGGTGCCGTGTTGAGAAGTCCCTCTTTACTCTTCTTTATGCCAGTAGATCTTCCTTGATCTGCTGACGGAGGAACTTAACGTGGATACCACACTGCCCACTTTCCGACTTGGGTTTGAAGCGGTAACAACTGTCAATGTCGTCCGCTTTGACTATAACCCCCAACTCGGCCCCAATATTACTAATTATGCTCGGAAGGTCTTCGTTTTTTTGAAGTGGGTAACCGTGAATCTCGACTGAGTTTGCTAAACTGCGTTGCTCAAGGTCATCGGACTGTTTTGCGAGAAGTGCTATTTGCTTCTTCAGTGATCGATTTTCACTTACTAATAAGCCCATTCTAGCAAAGCACTCGTCGAATTGCTCACTATGAGCCTCAAGCACCGAAGATAAATCATCCAACCGATTATACAATTTGTTAATCGAATCTCCAAGATTAGCCTCTGTTGACTTTAGATCAGCTTTGATTTCTTTAAAGAGATCTAAAACTGCATCTGATGGAAAACTATGGGACGCACTTTTAATCGGTGCACAAGTAGATTCACTATTCATTCTAGATCTACGAACCACGGTGCACTCACTGCATCGCCAAACTTGCTTGCTGGCTTTAATGGCTTCAATGTCCTGTTTAGTAAGAGGATTATCTAAACAGTTTCCATGCAATTTGTTCCCACAATCGGAGCACTCTAATAATACTGTGTTACGCACTAACTTACTGCAAATTTTGCAAGAACTCATTTCGGTAACACGAAAGGTTGGTTATTGTTGTTGTTATATATTGTGGTTATTGTTAATCTGTTGGTATAAGGACTTGAAGGTAACCCAACTAACAGCATGTTTTTGCATGCTTACTTTGCTATATTTATTTGTTTTAATAATGAGGTTTAGACTAGTATATTATTAGCAATCCTTTTTCATGCATGAAGTAGCTTGCTTGCATGCATGCTTGTAGTGCATGTTTGGTGAGAATTCACCCCCTGCCACACACCTTTATGGTGACTTGCATGGTATTATTTAGATGTACATAAGAGCTGGTAATTTATGATATTCAGTTAATCCACACTGTATCTACACAAGTGTTAATTAACGGGCAAAAAAATTGGTATAGGTTCACAATTATGGAAGCAATGTTCAGAATGTGACCATTACGTAGTGTTATTGTCATTCTGCAATAACACTATGATTCATGATTCGTGAACCGCACGAATCATATTTAAAGGAAAAATCACGTTTCATGATTCAAGATTTGAATCAAATTTCCAGCAGTGAATCGTGATTTGTGCTTCGAATCTAATTTCCTTCAAAGATTCGTGATTCTTGACTCGAATCAATATTAGGTGATTCGTGCCCAACCCTGGATGTAATAATTATACGTATAACATTTGGATTGAGAAATCCAATTTACTGGACTACTAAATATTAATTTTAAGTTAATTTAAAAACCCACAGAAATGGCGGGATGACTTGTTGCCGGAGTGTCGAAAAGAAAGAACGTAATAAGACATTGATCAAACTCACAACATTCAATTTCAGTTCCTTTCCTTGAGGTCGAGGCAGCGGTTTTCACCTCTGCTGTGTCACCACTGCAAACAGGAGCCATGAAACATGGAAAAAAATTCAATGTTTAAATTATATTTCCTTAAATGTTTACCAATGACTCTATTACTGATATCTTAAGCAATGACAACAAATCACTGTGCTAAGATTATAAATCAGCTGACAAGTTGAATTGATTCCCAACATTAATAGTCGAATTATTAATTCCATCCAAATCACTCTCCAGTATGTCAGATTAATAGGATATCATGAAGGAACTGGGAAGTTACAGTTGGGTTCCTTGGGTAACTGTACGAATGAGGAAGGGAAAAGGATAAAGAAATAAACAAAACATCACACTCAGATAAGACAACAAAATGTGTTGTGATTGTAGTAACTTGTCACTCTTATAACAAATGACATATTCAGACTAGATGCTAGTGACTGTATATATTGTAAAGAGTATTTCCTTGGCAAGGTAATATATCCTACTTAAAACTAAAAGATAAAAGAGGAAACAACCCAAATGGTACAAAAACTACTCATTTATTATTACTCTGATTATTTATCATTCAGTGAGGCTTGGAATGTCTCAGATACATGGAGCATAGGAAGTGTGTTGAATTGGAAGAGATTGACGGCATCAGAAAATGGGTTCTGATGCAAAGTGAACGCAAATGAATAAATATGAATGAAGGAAAGACGAGATTATGATGAACGGATGTTGCAACAGAAACTTATGAGATGGCAAAGTAGATGTTTGTTTAAAATTCAGGGAACCTACAGTTCTCATTAAATAGGATGGGGACAGGTACTTTGAGAATGCATCAAGATAAATACCAATGAAAGTAATTTATGTGATGGTCTTACATGTTGTTAGAGAGGGAAGGTTGTGTCTAGAGGGAAAAAAATAGCGTGAAACAAGAAAATCATCATGACAAAATAATTGGATGGCTCTCTTCCCAAGTTCGCGATAAAATGAAAATGAACAAGATACTCACCCATTTCCTTCGACAAAGTCAGGATGACCTGCTCCTCGTACAGCTTCGTCAACAATCTCATTCTGCGGCGCGCTTTCAGCAGTCCGTCTGGGAGTCCATAGAAAACAAGAAACGCTGGCACGACAGAGATACAACAAACCTCCCGCTCCTTCCCACTGCTGCTGGTCATATATTCGTTGACAAGGCGGTCAAAGGTACAGTCTTCAAGCAGCCATGACTCATGAGCTTCCTGAATGGCCACCTTGCAAGCCTCTTCTGCAACCTCGTCCCCAACTGCATACGGCCTGCCCCCGTTCCCGAATGCCAAAGAGATTGCCACCTGCGCAAGGGATAAGACCAGGCAAGAGGCACAACTCTCCATCGTCCACTCAGAGTCCGCTTTCCCGCCAGCGTACACCACACTGGCCTTGAGGTCTGCAAAGGTGTAACAGTGCCGCCCGTCCCATTCTCGCCCGGCCTGGTCTTTCAGTCGATCCTTTATGTTCCCAATGTGTCTCGATGTGCAGTCAACGTACACCTGCACCTCTTGTCGACCCTGCAGGTACCTCAGAAGACCAGCCGTGAGTGGACTGGTCGAGTATATCTTCTCATACATACTCCTCACGTGATTAACATCATCAGCGGATCTCCTCCACAACTCGGTCTGGGCTAGCATTGAATCAATACAGTGCTTGCGTTCTGATTCCTCGTCGCAAGCAAGCATTAGAGGGACACTGCCAACACAAAGGTTTCCCCCAACATCTCCACCCATCTCCTCAACCCTCGACCTCATCCCCATCGCGAACCGATTCATGGGCACCGACTCCTTGGCCAGGGAGGTCATGCTGACCTTCAGCTTCTCCAGCAGGGCGTCGCGAGAGACCAGGGCTTCCCGCACACTGCCCACCGTCTTCCCCAGAGCTGCCACAAGCTCCTCCTTAAGGGTCGACATCTCCCGACTCAACCGCTCCGACGTTTGATTCACCTTCATCACCACCTGCCGGTCCACGTGTTCCAACACGGCATCTTTGCGCCTCTCCATCTGCAGCCGGAATCTCTCCGAGAGCTCCTCCTTCAGCTTGGACATCTCTCGGGCCACACACTCCGCCACGGCTTCCTTCTGAGACGAACCCTCGCGGCTGAGATGCTTCTCAATCTTGTCAACGTGGGACAACAGGTCAAGCTCCTCTTCTTGAATCTCAAACCCACATCTCACGTCCCGGGAAATATAATTGTTCTGCCGTTTGAAACCATCACGTACTCGCACTGTCATGGCCTTCCGTGTCTTCGAGTCTCTATCCATGTGCACAATGAGAGAATCCTGCAGGGACTTCACCTCTGAACTCAGCTTCTTCAGTGCTCCCTCGACGGGGGTGTTTTCATCCGATAGGGGATGCTTATCATTGGTATGGAGACTAGAATCGTTCATTTCAACCTCGGCATCCCTGGATGCAGCCTCCAAAAACATTGATCTAGTAACTACAAAAGTCAGGAGCTCCAAGATCTTCTTCCGATCTTCCTCATCGGGTCGACTAGCTCTCAACTCATCTGCCAGTCGCAGGGCGGTGATTCCCTTTCCGTTCTTCACATACGGATCGGCTCCCTTCTCTAGGAGGTCCTTAACGGACCCCATGGCTCCAGCGTTGACAGCCACATGCAGTAGGGTCCCATGATTGTCATACAACCGGTTGACGTTCCCCATTCTCCACAACAGGGCCTCGTTTTCCGCCAGAATTCCGTTCACCACTGCATTCAAGATTCGCTCCTCGTCTGTCTCCTCCTTGGCCATCTCCACGACCTGTTCACCAGCGGACATGTTGACAGGCAGTCCTCTCCGCCTGGAGTGGAAAAAAGAAAAGATTTTCTTAGAAAAGTTCTACATCCACTTCAAACACTCCAAATCCATCTTGGGAGCATGATTCTTGAGATGAAATGTCATATTTGGTGACAATCAATCCAGTCATAGGCTGAACAAGATAGCAGGAATTTCTATTACAATTACTGATGAAAAAACATGAGAAATAGATATTTCCAAATATAATAACAAAAAATGAATCCAATGGCAGCAAAAGTTAAAATGGTTTCCACAGACACACAGATATATTACCACCTCAATTTCAAAATGGATATAAACAACCTATTCATAACACCGCAATGTAATCATAATGTACTGTAGACTATTAAGTTATCACAGAATTAAAAATCAATAATGATGTGATACTGCATTTACTACAATAAAGCTTCCTATTCGTGATTAAAATACACGATGGTTTAGGCAGGTACCTTCTGCCACACACCCTTTGGTGGCTTGCTGTTTTTACGTAGACATAGAGGGAAAAAATAACTTTCGCACCATCTCTACCATCTGGCCATCTCCACGATCTGTTCACCGTTGGACATGTTGACGAGCAGACTACTGCGTATGGGGTGGAAAAAAGAATAGACTTTACTAGAAAAGTTCTACATCCACTTGATACACCTTACACTGCATCAAACCAATCTAAGGATCCTTTTACTCATATTCATGTTGAATAATATCTTCATCAACCTTAAATTTCTGTAGAATATTTTGTAATAACTGCTACCTGTGATCTGCTAACTGATTCATAACCTAACTCTACCAATAATTTGGACACAATACTAAAACTGCTGTGATAAAAACCTTTTGGCAAACCAAACTGCTTTCCGCTACATACTATCCAAGTCAGAAACCTCATCTACATTTCATCCTCTGAGCTGCTACAAGGAGCAGTATAGGTGACCAGCCATTTGAAGGTGATTTTTAGCACAGGAAAATTAGTAGGTATATTAACATGTGGATTAGTGTGTTTAAAATAATTAGATCTTGATTGCATCAAAGTCATATATTGTGCTTGTTGAGTCATAAGTTGTTAGACATTACTCTGTTCCCTGAGTGGAGTCACCTTCTTCGAGGAAGCATGAAGTACATATATTTGTAATTTGTTATTATAACCCTATGATACTTATTCCATTCAGCATTTAGCAATGCCATCCGTTAACTCCTCTTTACAGACACCGCATATATTTAAAATCTAAGTATATGAGCTCTATGGCCTCTTATAAAGTGACAAAAGAAATTAAAAATCTCCAATGGCCATAAAAATTGGCAACCCTTGTCAAGGTACACAGCAATTAATTGCCGTGTTGGTTTGCTGGAGGGTCAATTACACAACAGTGACTGACCACGGCCTCTCAACCAAAAAAACCCTCCTGTTGTGGTTTACGGGAATGTTACTTCCTTGTCAGTGACACAACCAAGGACACACTCACTCAACCCTATCGGGATCATTAACAGGGCTGATGGGACCCTGATCAGGATGCCAGGGTTATGTTAGCAAACTCACTCACAAGCACTCGGAAAAACACTCACCGAGTGGGTGTTTTTCCGATGTTATGTCATTGACAATGAAGTAACATTCCCGTAAACCACTACAGAATAGTTTTGTTTGGTTGAGAGGTTGTCATTGGTCACTGCTGTGGAATTGACTCTCCCGCAAACCAACACAGCTTTGTCATGTACCTTGACGAGGGTTGCCAATTTTTACGGCCATTGGAGATTTTAATTCCTTCTCCCGCATATATTTGTTTAGTTATATCAAGGTTTATAGGAGTTTTCCTTTTCATTTTCCCTGACTTTTCCAGGATTTCCAGACCATTATAAGTGATTTTCCCTGGCTTTTGAGCACCTGAAAACTCTGGTGAAAACTCTCGGGAAAAAAAGTGGTAGTGAGGAAGCAAAGGAGTCTAAACTTATGAAAAATTGTAGTTTATTTTCATATTCATCATATGAACTTCCAGTAATAAGGGATCAACAACTTTAAGTCAACAAAATAAAATTTATCATTCCTTACATTTATATGCCTTCAGAAAGGGTTTTAATTGCAGAAAAATATATGCAAAGAAGGCTAACTTGGCTTTTCCTTCAAACCTGATGTCACGTTAAAGTATCTCTCTGAATCAATCTTGATTTTTTTCTTCCTCACATCCTTCTACAAATTTGGCTAAGTGACTTCAAATTTGCCTGAGAATAACTTTTTCGTCACCAGAGGGACAATGCGAAGAATTCCTGGCAAAATCGCTAGCAAATGAAAATGAGAATATGATTGCACATACCTTTCACCAATCTTTTCACCAAATCGTGCAGGCTCTGGCCAGAAATATGGCTGCCTCTGTAACGAAGCCGGCCTGAGGCCAGTCGTCCCCTCCTTCACCCTCCTCCTCCGCTGCTATGTGCAGTTTTTGATCTCTTGGCATTTTCAAGTGATAAATTCAAACATTTTGTGATTTTTCCCTGACCACATGTTAAATTCCCTGACTTTTCCAGGATTTCCATGGCCGTTTTCATTTTCCCTGACTTTTCCAGGTTCCTACAAACCCTGTATACACAAGGTATAATCATCGTTTTTCTCATAGGGGTTCTAAACGCAAATTACGAACATTCAGTGTTTGTGTGCTAACTAACTATCTTTACCCAAGAGCCGTGGATGAAACTTGATCTCAATGATCATGTTGTTACGGGTATATCGAATCATTTGCTTCCTGTGACGAGGGCGTCGGTTCGAATCCCGGCTCTGAAAGAGATTTTTCGATGGCAAACCTCCTCCCACTAGTATCACTTGTGGGGACCATTTAGAGAGCATTATTTCGTCCGTCGAACGGGACGTTAAACCATCGGCGCGTTATCGTTCAGAGTAGGATAATTTCAACGTCGGGATTACTCAACCCTTCCTCTGTAATGAAATAGGTATATTTTCCTCCAATAACCTGCCGATATTAAAATTGGCAAATATGATCAAAGCAATCAATTGTTTCTCAAAACATACTACTTCTACAGTACCTGACCATATTAAACGTAAACTGACGATATCCTACACCAAATATTGCCGATGATCTGCATCAAAAATTTGGATAAAAGATCCCCAGAATGATCCGATCTAGAGAATATGGATCCCGGTCTAAGATTCGGGTCATAGATCCGGATCAGAACAAATAGCTTTCGCTCAGTTGATCGATTCACTGAACCGTTCTGAGATGATCAGATCACAGGCCCGGATCATGTATTAACAACTTCATAGTCCTTTATCTACCAGAAGCTTAGCTTGCTAACGTACACTTCTCAGGTCCTCATACTACAAACCCATTACATTAATTGACTTATCACCTGACTTTAAATAATTTCTTCGCGGCTTATAATTCAGAAATTTAAGTAACCAGACACGCTGCTGTGTATTTTGGAATTGTTTATGACAAACTAGAAACACATACACACACAAAGCAATTATACAAAATGGACATCTTCCACTAAAACTCATACGAGCACAAAATATGCACAGGACACTTATGTTAATAAAAATGAACCATAACATAAACGTAAGTTATAACTAAACTTAACAAAATCGGTGATATCTACTGCTTTAAAATGAGACGGGTACAGCAAAAAACTGCCTGCATGGCAATGAGGTCCATTCTGTATACCTTTGCGGTAAAATATTATCATGATGTTATGATATCGGGCAGAGAAACGTAATTACAACGCCGTGTTTTGCCATTACATTCCTCGAGGCATAAGCAAGCATGCAATAAAACGTTAAAAAAATAAACAATTAAACCGCTCATAAAGAGTGTAATGCTTACTTTTCTAAGCCTACTAAAGTCAGGGCTACGACAGCCCGTTGATCACGATCTCACGACAAATCAATTGTCGTCAATCAAACTTCATAACAGGGCACACATACAAGTGTCGTATTTGTATGAAAAAACCAACAAATAGCACGAACTCCAAGTAAATGAACGCCCAAAATTTTATCATTAAATAAATTATAATTTATATAAATAAATAATAATTTATTTACTTACTTCTTAGACCAATAAGATAGGAATCACAAATTACGTCGTCCTCGAAACCACATGCAATTCGCCGAATGCCGCTTGCCGCTGCTTCTGTACATTCCGTTATTCAACTGTTATCCCATGATCATCATGAGCGGATCCTTGCTACATGTTTTGAAACTGAGTAATTGGGAAAAAAATCATGAGGGTGGATTATTTTGAATACTAAGTGATGAAAATAAATATATGTGCGCATAAAAATTACTAAACTACTACATTTAGAAGAAATATTTATTTATTTTCGAGGAAGAAAGTCAGCAGAAATTTATTTTATCAAATAGATTTCAACAGTTGAAAATTTGTAATATATTTTACTAGCGGTGGTACCCTTCGAAAATCAACGGGAGAAAGAAAATGCACACAAATTATCAAGAAATATTCACATTTTTGATGAATGCGCGATGCCTAACTTGTGTATTGGGGTTATCTAAATCTCAAGGCCACAGGTATCAAAAACACCGTAAAGTTTGTGGTTATTGTACACAATTTATGGTAATATTGAGAGTAAGTACTAAATCGATTGAAAGAATAAGAATTTCTAAGTTTTTCCGTGAAATACCAAAAGAGCAAATGCTTTTTATGTGACCCTCCTGTGTATTAATTCAACTGCGTTGTCATGGCTTCAATAATAATAATAACCTTTATTTGCCAAAGATAATTTGGATGATGTAGGACACGTCAGTATGTACACATCTAGCACAGCACTATAATGTACAGTCATAAATCATCATCTATAAAGTATTCATTTATAGAATAATACATTTTTAATAGTGATAATTCCTTACTTTTACTTTTAAAAGTATTAACCCCTGCTGCACAGAATGGTTCACACTGGTTGCAGGAACGTTCAGAATGGTTCTGCAATGTTTTTGCAATGCATTTTTCTTAATATATCAAATTATGAATAAATTGATTAGTGTCATATTAAAAGCTTTTATTATCATAGAAATTAACTTATATTTATTTAATTAAATATTTTCATTAATTGCAAATTGATTGCAAAAGTAATGCTTTTGCAACCAAATGTCCTGAATTGCAATGCTTTTGAAACGCATTTGCAATATATCGTCAACAATATGTTGCAAAAACATTCTGAATGGTTCTGCAATGGTTTTGCAATGTATTAGTCTACACATATCAATTGACAGCTTAATTATTTTTTATCAGTATCAAATATTTCTCACGACATAAAATATACGTTAGTTAATCTAATTGTAATTTTTTATTCATTGTACTTTCATAATTAATACATGCCTAAATCAATATGATCGTAAGAACTATGTATTTGAATCGTGAAAATTTGCGCCATGTGACCATGTGACTGCTTGAGACCAGCCAAAGGACAGTTGCATCACAGAATGTTACCAAAGAAAATACGACAATAACCATCGTTTGAGCGGCAGTCACAAGGTATGAATACAGTAATTTATAATTACAATTAATTTATATTCACACCTCAGTGTTTCTCTTGCAAATTATTTGGGGACGAATGTATTTTGTTTAATGTAGTTAAACATCGGAACATATAATGAAATGTTTTGTGTGTAAAAGAAATATTTTGCAAACCTGTATCGTTATTAACTGTATTAACAACACTGCTCCCTTATATCGCTCAAACTTCAATGATAACTGTTGTAATTCTGTCTGGACCGTATTTTAATCTTCATCTTCTCATCATTAGGTCATTGTTTGATGATTGTTAGAGAGAGAGAGAAGATAGAGTAATGTATCCCGCTCATTGAAACTCGTTGGTCTTTACAATCAGAAGTGTTGCTGCTGCATTTGGTGCATTCTAATCAATAGGTAATTCCCATTGACAAAATGGAGAGATACCCTGTTACAAAGAGACCTTCCTCCGAGAGACAGAGGCACAATACCTCCAGTGAGGACCCAGAAGACAGTGTTTCTGACGAAAGCACCTTTGAAGGGCTAGGGCCAATGCCAAGATCAGAATGTAAGTTTCTCAACACCAAAGTATGCAGACTCAGTTATATTAACCAGGCTACATTGTGTTGCTTGTAAATTTTTTATGGTATATTGCAGCAGCATTCAGGGAAGAATGTGGAGGGAGCATCCAAAACACTTCTCACAGAGAGAAATCTTTTCATAACAATGGGGGTCCTGAGAAAGCCTGCAGGAATGGACAAGACCAGTCACCGAACAGTCAAAAAGGAGAATCATCGAGACTGCCAAGGAGAAGCCATGGCATGTATAGAGTAGTAGTAAAAATTTAGAATACAAATCATAAATATAATCGTCATATTTGGAATACCTAATTTATCTTGACTGATGACACTCAATATTTATTTATAAAGGTGATGGAATGTTCCTTGTTAAGTCGTCCGCTGAGCTAAGCAGTAAGTATATGTGAAGAAGAAAGCACCAACTGCTGTGTCATTTGGCTTGCATGATACTCTGTTACAAATTGTATACATGTTATAATTCATCCTCTAGTAAAATGTCTCTCATTTTTATAGGAACCTTGGAATATCTTGTTAGGATGATTGTAGAACTGCAAGACGACGTTAAATTACTTTCTAAAAAAATAAACAAAATCTGTGGAGGAAACCAAGAGGATATAACCCATAATCCAGACCTTGATGATATATTGCAATTTTTTCCCCTCAAGTCTCATGAGGACTTCGAAAACTGCGAAAGAAAACTCAATTCTCCAACGCTCAGACAGATGATGGTATGAACTACAACCCATGTTACGAGCTCGTATGATTAACCCTAAGATATTATATTTCTTTAAATGCCCATGCCATTCTTTCAATCCTATCATATTCTTTCACCAAGTATGCTAGTTCCTCCCATTTGGGATGCTGGTAGAATTTTATTTTTAAACTGGTTTTAATGTGTACAAAAAGGGCACTTAACTTGAATTACTAGCATGGCCATGTAAGGTGACTTAAGTAAAGATTTCTCAAGGGAATAATTTTTCATTAATATTGAAAAGCTTGTCAATGGGTAGAATTATTACACTTAAAATATAATAGTTTCTTCTGACATTCTGTCGAATGACTGAATTGCTTTTCTTTAATTCAGATGGTGCACCTGAGTCAATATAGCCACTCCACAATACAAGGAAGCATTAAATTCATACTAAAGAAAACCTTAGACCCTGATTTTGCAAGAACTTTAAATTGGGCAGGAAGGGGACTTAAGAGAGGCATCCGAAACACCTACTTCCAAGAGGTAGTAGGAGGTGTGTATGATACGGATATAAAGAACAGAAAAAATTCCTTTACAGGTGTTATTGCTATACAAACAAAGTGATAAGCTGTGAAAGTTACTAAATTTTTATCTACTTCTCAATTACAAATACTACCTCATAAAATAAAATATCATGTAACTTCAACCACATTTTAATTCCACATGTCACATACATTACATGAACATATCAAAACCCAGGTTGTAAAATATTTCAATTGAAATGTTCAATATAAAAGATAAAACTGTTCTTTTCCACAAATATATTTAAAGACAAACCAACCCGTTTCTCTGTAATCTTGAGAATGGCCTGTGGAAAAGAACAAAGTTTTATCTTTTATAATGAATAACTTCCACAAAGTAAACTCTCCAACCATTTCTTTTATGAAATGTTCAAAGTGACAGACTTTCTTTTTACAATGATAATATATCAAGTTTGAATACAGAAACAGTATTGTTCATGAATGCTTATTTCATTGTTTTCAGGTGCAGTGAGGAAGAATCCAATCTTAAAAGATGCACCCATAGACAAAATTGAGAAGGAGATCAAGAAATGACTTGTTTTTTCATTCAGGTTAGCCTCATCATTTAGGAAGGCAGAGAGAAAGGATGTTCCAAGGAATGAGTAATTGCCTGAATAATTATAATTTGATTGCTTTCTTTTAATGCTTAGAGAGTTCACAAGCATTTGATGAACATTGATGTCTTTTTCTTGAACATTCATGTCTTTTTTTCAAACTTAATCGTAGGAGGCAACCTATTCAATATCACTTGCCCCATGCATTTAGGTTCATGAGAAATTTTATAGTTGATAGTTATCCTTTTTGTACTTTTGATGATGATTTGACCTTAAATAATACATGCATATGACATGTATGTAATTTGAAAATAAATATTTTGTTCCAAATATATCTCATGTTTATTTTCCAATATAAAGGCTATATGTGCGACTTGTAAAATTCCAGAATCAACCAATAATTTATTAGGAATTAATGTTACATAGTATATATTTGAAATTTTTTAATAGCAACAATTGAAAGAGCATTTTTTTTTCAATGAATATGCCAATTAGTCATCAGACCAAATATGGAATATGCATGGAGTGCTTTAATGTAGTTTTGCAATCATTAATTGAATGTTTCAAAATTATTGCAGGAGCATTCATCGAATGGTTCAAAATGATTGCAGGAACATTCATTTAAAGGTTGCAGGAACATTCATTGAACGCTTCGGAATGGTTGCAGGGGCATTCATTGAATGCTTCAGAATGGTTGCAGGAACATTCATTTAACGTTCATTTTGAACGTTATAATAACATATCAAGTTGTGACATTTTGAACGTTCAGGGAACCATTATTTGAACGTTATTGCAATGTTCCTGCGATGGATTGATGAACATTATCTTAACATTGCAGAAACGTTTTTGTGCAGCAGGGGCAGTTGACAATTCTAAGTACGGCCTTGATATTCCCCTTGGAATGTGCGTTGAGTGGAGAAGTGTCTTTATCTTAAAGTCCGTCTATGTATTCCATCCAACTCCTCTTTATTTCTCCTGGTTCTTACATTAAAAATATCCTTTTGTGGCGACTGTGAATCCTGGCAGTTCTCTCCCTCTTCTTTACATTTACCTCATTCTTTGGAATTTCTTCCTATCCTCAAAATGCAGCTCCTATTGCAGAAATTTAAACTGATAGCTTTGCTGAAGATGTCAGATATATTTTAAAAACCCTGTGTATTATGCTAGATTCCACCAGATAAATAAGAATAGAGAGAGAAATTGTCGTACCTATGGATTCAAGATGCCATTTTTCCCCTTTAACATAAGAGAATTCGAAGCATAGCAATTGGATAGTAAGTGAAATATTGTCAGTCTGTGGTGCATTACTTATGTATTAACAACCAATCCCTTTATTACTATGTAGATACTGAACAAATAGCTGCATGTGACCCTATCATGTAGCTCGTTTACATGTAGTAGTCTAGTTGCATGTCAATAGTGCAAGTTTGGTGATCTTCATCCCCTGCCGCACACCTTCGGGGTGGCTTTCAGGTTATTGCATAGGTTTATGTGTAAAACGGAATGGTGCTCACATGAAAGAAGTTGTTTCTCTTGCGGTACACATTGGCGCCACAAGATAGAGGAAGGTAATTCATATTTAGGATATGCCAAAGAAACAGAAGAAAGTGCAAAGAGATCACGCAGTCTGCCAATACGTAGTTCAAACAGGTATGTTACGTTATAACCAAATATACAGTTGAAATTCGAATCAGCTTTAGCAAATGAAATTCACCACCAAGGGGAAATAAGTGCCTTAATACCTACCTTACCTTATATCGCCTGAAGGAGATCTGATGCTGCTTCGTCGAAATTTGGTATGATTCCATTGTTTTATTCATGATTTAGCCCATATAGAAGGAGGCGGTATATAAATAACGTTTCTACATAGTAGGTGGGGCCAATTTCTTCCCAAGAACCCCTATTTTGGCTTCATTGCTACCCATAGGCCAACAATCCTTTGCCTCCTGTAACTGCCTTTATTGCCACAGAGATGAGAGGAGGAAGACATCCGCTACCTGCATAACAGCACCTATGGTGACGTTAACACCTAGCCTGTTGTCGCATCGTGATCAACATCCAGCGAGGTACACAAGAAAGAAACTAGCTGAAAGCATACCCAAGCGGCATCTCATTGATAAATAAAGTCAAAGCAATTAAGAAACTATCGGCTATGTCAAACATTCATCATGTCATGAATGAAAAATGTTAATGTTTCACTACATTTTACTTCCATTACTTATATTACAAAGGCAGGCAATCTATAATTTAAAAAAAATAGGATTAACAGCAAAACGACAGTTCATTCGACCAAATCATAGGGGCCTTTTAAAATGCATTGCATCGTTTCTACACTGTCACTGCATGAAAAAGCCTCTTAGAGGATTCTTCCTATATTCCTCACATAAGAGCTCTTTCTTACCGCAGTAATTCATTCACTTCCTCAGAATAGCACAGTGATAATAGTGTTCTGAAGGACAACATGTTTTATTTTGCAATCAGGACGATATTGATGCTCAATACACCTCTGGGATCCCTATAGGCTTAGTCTGTCAACAAGTTTCCCAGGGGTTGATATCATAGGAGCAAAAACGTAGGCCATGAAAGACTCTTCATGAATAAAAAAATGAAATAATAAAAATCTGTTATTTCAGTGCTACATTTTTTTAGCATGATATAACTGGAAAAAACAAGCCATATTGAAAAATTTCATCTAAAAATACATTACATAATACCCTCCAAGCCACCATAGTGTGTGTTGCGGGGGGTGAAATAACACCAAATATGCACTACATATCATGCTTAAAAATGGATTAGCAATTATACACTAGACTGATCTTCCCAATTAAAAAACAATAAAAAAATCAAAGCCAGCATGCAATATGATGCTATTAGTTGCGTTAGTTTAAAGCCCTTTTAACAACATTCAACTACCTATGCCATCAATATTCATTCTTTCGTAATTATGCTATTGATAGATTTAGAACTAATCATATCCCTAATTGTAAGAAGGAAAGAAGGACATTTTGAATCTATCAATTCTGCAATCAATTTCTCTAATTTTATGATCATAATCCAGTCAAACATCGTAAATATTTTTAATGTCATAAATAAAAATATTGTCTTGAATTTAGTTAAGACATTAGGTCTAAATTTCAATCGACGATCTGCCATTTTCTCCTGAAATTTTCCAGTTATAGAGGTGATAAATTGGCATGAGTTTTCGTCTGCTTCCAAGAAAGGATTCTAGAATTCCACTTTCGCATCTCATCCGACGGACCGAGTATTGAACTAGTGATTTTACTAGAATGAAACAATGTAAGGAACTCAGGTGAAATGTCCATCATCGACGGGTCTAAAACCTGGGCATAAAAATTAATCTCTATCCAAAAACCAGAACACTACCATGTATTAACTAGCAACTTCGTGTCTTTTATAACCAACATTTAACGTGTATCCAAACGATTTCTTTTAATATCCTCAGGGTGGTAACATTTAATCCTGATTTCAGATAATTAGAGTGAAAACTAAAGATTAAGACAGATTAATTTTATAATTACTGTTTGGTTGCATGTATAATATCTGATAGCTAATGAATAACTGATGACGGTTCACCCTGTGCCACACACTCCTGCAGTTTTCAGGGCATTCTGATTTGGGAATGCAACACACAAGCGAATATGCTCTCTCGCAGTTATGAGAGCATTTAGTCTCAATGCTGTATAAACAACGAGCTCATAGAAGAACAAAAAAGCCCTGGTTTATGACAACCATTTTCAGGGTTGTAAATTGAGGGAAAAAATAACACTCTTAATCAAATATTTAGGGAAGCCAACTACATTTAGTTCACCTAGGTGGACTCATTCTGGAAGAGATATTCTTGATGCACATTAGACGTTTAGGTAATGAGACAAGGAATCTGTAAGCGTAAACACATCAACTGGATTTAGTATCAATTAGGGATGGTGTTGGATGCCAGTCGATCACACGATACCACTCGATTCTGGGTGGTATCCAATGTATCGAGATCGGCTTCATTAGACGATACTTTCAATTCTACAGGGTTTATAGGAGTTTTCATTTTCATTTACCCTGACTTTTCCAGGATTTCCAGACCATTATTAGTGATTTTTCCTGACTTGCGCCTGAAAACTCCAAGATTTCGGTCATTTATAGAGATAAAAGTGGTAGTGAGAAAGCAAAGTCTAAATTTATGAAAAATTGTAGTATTATTACCATATTAATCATGTGAACTTCCAGTAATAAGAGATCAACAACTTTAAGTCAACAAAATAAAAATTATCATTTCTTACATTGATATGCCTTCAGAAAGGGTTTTAATTGCAGAAAAATATAGGCAAAGTAGGCTAACCTGGCTTTTCCTTCAAACCTGATGTCATATAAAATTAGCTTTTTGAATCAATCCTCATTTTTTCTTCCTCACATCCTTCTACAAATTTAGCTAAGTGACTTCAAATTTGACTGAGAATAACTTTTCCCTCACCTGAGGGACAAAGTGAAGCATTCCTGGTGAAATCGCTAGCGAATGAAAATATGAATGCACACACCTTTCGCCAATCTATTCACCAAATCATGCAGGCTATAGCCAGAAAGAACCAGAATAGGCCCCCTGGGCTTCCTCCACAGCGAATCCAGCCTGAGGCCAGCCGTCCCCTCCTTCACCCTCCTCCTCCACTCCTATATGTAGTTTTTGATCCCTTGGCATTTTCAGGTGATAAATTTAAACATTTTGTGATTTTTCCCTGACCACACGTTTAATTCTCTGACTTTTCCAGGATTTCCATGACCGTTTTCATTTTCCCTGACTTTTCCAGGTTTTCTTAGGATTTCCAGGTTTCTATAAACCCTTTTCTATAACTATGCAATAATGTGATAGGAAAAAAATATGTGAACAACGTGATAGGAAAAAGGAAAGAAATTATATGGATGTTTCTTTTTCTTTTGGAAATGGGCATGAGAATAGCTGTGATATTTAATGCATCCACATTAAATTGCAGTATTAAAGGATCAAGTAGCAAAAAATAATGGTAGCGTTAAAAACTTCGTATTGAGAATAAAGTATCAGATTTTTATCATCAGCTAATCCTTGGTATTACAAAATGGTTGTAAGTCAAAGACACTTAAAAACGAATTCAAAGATCAACGAGATGTTAATTTATGGCAGGTAGCTCACCTAGGATATTCCTCCTGATATGAAATAACTACATTCTCAGGAAAATGTGTGCTAATACCACTGGATATGGTGAAAAGTATCCTATATTGGAAATGGAAATTCAACATTCTCAGTGGAAATAAATAAATAGGTAGAAACCAAGAAAATGTGGGTCAGGTGACATCCATACTGCAGAAAGAATGTGGTCTGGGGGGAATGATATATGTGAATTGCAATTCGAATCAAAAGGGAACCGATTTATTCTTCACATACTTACAAAACTACAAACTGCAAGAAATAGCCTTTCTCGATCATTTATATTTAAATAATATGTCAAATAATGTAGGCACCTCCACTACAAAATTAAATGAGCTGAAAAAGTACAGCCCCGGACTTAACACAAGTTAAGATTTTAAAAAGGTCTCAGTGAAATTGGACAATCGCAATCATGACAAGCAAAAAAAAATAACAAAGAAACATGTAAAAAACCTAAAACCATATTTGCACACGATAGACCTCTTCATGGTCGAGATCCAGAATTGACTTACATAATCTAATGAATGTCAAAAGACTTAATAATTGTTAGAGATACAAGTATCAGTAATAGTCCTTCACCCAGGATATGAAATCATTTAATGGGTACATTTCATCCTATTATCCTTATTAAGGTATTATTTAAACTTTATTAATTTACTTGGACATTCACAAGGTCTCAAAAATGGAAACAAAATGGAATAGACGTAAGAAAATACATGTGCAAATAACTATTGAAAATCAGAAAATGGTTAGTTACCCAAGTAATAAAAAGCCTGCTGGCTTGAAACCAACTAAATAGACTCAATGCCATAATCAAAATAAAATACGTATCTATATAACTTACAAAATATAAGACTTCTCAAACATATGCCCTATAAGCAATCCCCAAAATAATTCTAAATCATTTCAATTGTGCCCCTTTAAGTATGAAATTATCAGAAATATGAAAACTAACAAAGGTTCCCTTTGAAAAGGCATTGAACAAGTGCTAAATAATTTACCTATGACTCTCAAATAATATTGACAGCAAACAGTGACTTGAAAACTAATTGTCAACGTCATAGCCAATATTACATACATGACCAACAAATAGTTACAAACCCATTGAGGATGGATTCAAAACAAACAGAAACACTGTGGAAAATATCTAAATGCTAATGAAATCAATAAAAATAATAAAATAAATTTGAGGATCAAGTGAAAATTTTCTTCTTTTTGTTACAGCAGAATGCTTTGTTATAAATCTCGTTTAACATGAATCACAAAAACATCAAATCGGTGACAGATGGATGAACACACAATTAATTCCATGCAGAATCAGGATAGCAATCCATCAGCTACACTCCACTACACCGATCATCACTAAGTCCACTGTTTTCAAAAGTGAAAACCTGCCGATGTCGTCATAGGCTGCTTCAGTGAGGATGATAAAGGTCACACCTGCAAGTAGCAAAGGAAAATGAATAATATTAATTGCACAAGGAACCGACCATACATCTAATGAATATACATCGAGCACGATATTACATCGTACGGTTGTATAAATCTCCACAAAAACCAATTCACTCAGTCTAAATAATTAACTTTTAAACTTAACTGCTCAAAGACATTTACAACTGCTTCTATTGTTAGGGTATTGATGCTGCATTAAAGGTCTAGTAGGGTTTTCACTTGACTGCACTCCAGTTAACATGGCCTCATATTCCACGATAATTAGCCTTCCACAACAATATATTTAAAACAAACAATTATAAAATATTCTGGGACAAGTAATTGACATGTGATTAATAAAAAGGAACCTCGTCATAATCTGCAAACTCCTCAAAGCAATGTACAATGTCTTCGATTGCTAGTGACCTGTTCCTGTATTGAAGGCTAGCTGTAGGAATGTCGTTTATGATTTCATCTTGACATCACTCAAGTTGACATGGCCTCATTCTTCACGACAATTACCAGTCGCCAACAATATATACAAAACGAAAGTATTCATGGGCAAATAATTGAGTTCCATTCAATACATCAGAAACCGGTCATTTTTAAATTACGGTAGGCTACCGATAACCCGTCACTACGGCAAATATTATACCTCAAGGGAAAAAGCAAAAAATGTTTAATATTAAATTTCGCACAAAAATAAATTCAAATATATAAAATATTATAGAATAATATCCTCGATCAAAAAATATACATCAAAATATGACCAAAAAAATGAAAAATATTCATACATTAATTATTTAAATCACGGTACTACGAACGCGATCTAACAATTTTCTTTTAGTACTAGCGTTTTTGGCACTTAATGAGATGTATATTTCACATTTTTCGTAATATTGACCCACTGCCACTCACCCTTGCTGTAGGCTCCCATAATATTGCCTATTTATAGCGAAAGTGTGCTAGAAGCTCCTATTTTACTCTACTTGCCAATGTATCCAATCTTGCCAATCTCTAGAAATCTTTATTTCGTTATACTTGTCACACATTGAAAATATAATAAATGAACCAAAAAGTTAATTAAACAAATGAAGGGATGTTAAAAATGTATAGTTTCGAGTGGCGTTGTCATGGAAACGCATACCTGTGCCTTGGCGAGGAGAGCCGGCATCACGCTGTCACGGAACAACTCCAGCAGAGAAGGAACTTGTTCCTGCAGTCTAGAACTTCCCTCCGTCGATCCATATAATGCGATAATGGAAGGAACAGCTGATGTTAAATAAACATCATTCCCGCGCTGAGTCTTCCTTTGGAATGCATCTAGAATAAACCAATCTACTTCACTTCTATTCCGCCCTGTACTCCTCCTCCGCCTCCTTTAACGCGTTCTTCATCTGTTGCTCCGTGACGTCATCTCCCTTGGAGTACGGCCTCCCTCCGTTATTGAAAGCCAGACACACTGACATCTGCGCCAGTGCACCTGCTAAACAACCAATGGTCTTACTCTCAAATCCATCTCCTCCCAGGTAAACTTTCTTCTCCTCGAAGTCGGCGAAATAGCGAGAGTCACTGCCTTTCCTCTTAACTCCGTCGTGGTCACTTACTCTCCATATCATTCTGCCGATATTCGATGAGTCGAAGTCGATCACAATAGACACTTCGTCATGGAGTTTAAGGAACTTGATCAGGCAAGCTGTCTCATCGTAATCATAATACAGGCACTCGTACCATCCCCTCGCCTTTGTTACTTTCCATTCATGACTGTCCAAGATGCGAGTCATTCGCATCATCGCCTCCACGCATTGTTTCTTTATTTCTTCTTCTGTGCGAGGAGTCGACTGCGCGACTTCCCCGGGGACAGAGGAAGTCTCAGGTGTCATTCCTAAGGGCCTCTCCCTGTTCAACAACGCCGTCACGGAGTTCTCGAGGTCCGAAAAAAGCACATCACAGGCCGCAATTCCTGTTTTGACATCGTCAATGGAATTGCGATTGGTCGCTACTGTCGCTATTCTACTCTGGATGTCTGCTATCGACTCGCAAACTGAATTTATCTTCCCTTTGATATAAGATATCGCGTTCTGTCCCATGGCCTCCATTCCTGCATCCTGACTTGTAGATGTAGTATTACAGCCTCCTTGTGCTACACTGTCCCTTACTTTCATCACCAGACGAACCAATTTGCTAATCAACAGGCGGTCTTCGTCCTCAGGGTACTTCTCCGCCATACCCTTCGCCAGCTCCATCACACTTATCCCTTCTACGTCCCTGAGTTCAGGGTTCGCACCTTTTTCGAGCAATCCCTCAACCCAGTCCATCTTCCCCAATCCCACCGCCACGTGGAGCAGGGTCTTCTGTCTCGATACCCTAGCGTCCACGTCACCCAGGGATCTCAATACGTCCTCGTGATTTTCCAGGGGTCCGGTGACTAAGCGCATGAAGAGTAACTCCACGACATCAAACACCTCTCTGCACACACTGGTTGCCATGGCTACCGGATGACGTCACCTGTGATTTTGTACTCTTATGACGAATGACGGTCCTTTAAATGTCCGTTAGGTCTTCTGATGTCAGAGGCAATGGAAACTCGCTTCGGGAGCTGGAAATGGAAAATTTGGAAATTATTCCAATTATACAGTGATGAACATCTACTCTTATATGGGTCGAATAGCAGATTTCCCGATTTAGAATATTAAATCTTGATTCAAATGTCTCGAATTATAAAACTCCAATTGATACTCCGAAAGGTATTTTGCTAATTAATTTGTTGTCTGGTGAACGTTAAGAAAGAAATTTTTAACAAAATATCATTAGACCTTTTTTCAAAAGGTGTAAAATATTTGAATAAATAATTTTACTACAGATTATTCTGTTGAATTAATAAACTTTTACAAGCCTTAATAAATGTGAAGAACGTGATAATACACCTTCAGGGTCTCTTCAGTTTTAAATCAACCTCATCCTGGTATTAAATTACAAATAAATTGAAACCGACGGTAACGATTAAATCGGCAATCAATTGGAGAGAACAGATCTACATCTACACGATACCATGCAAGCCACCGCGAGGGTGTGTGGCAAGGGGTGAAGATCACCAAGCATGCAATACTGACATGCAAACAAGCAACTATAGGGACTCATGCAATAAGATTGTTAGTATCTATAGTACTTGAGGGATTAGTTCATGCATCATGCACTACAGACTACTCTAAAACATTGCCCCTAAATATCCGGCAGCCGGCCCCGTCGCTACTCCGAGAGCTCTACCGAGGAGAAGCCGTCAGAGTGGGAAGGGGGGGATGCTAGTGATAGGGAGTAGTAACGTTCGGCGTGTGATGGCTCCTTTGCGGAGAAGGGCAGACCGCGAGGGTGTTAGCCAGGGCTTAACGTATTGGTGCATCCCCATTGGCGGTATTCCTCAGGTGACGAAGGCGATGGGAGCAGCGGTTGCGGGCACGAAGTGCTCTAGGCTGCAGGTCGTGGTCCACGTAGGCATCAACGATGCCACCGACCGCAGACCCGAGGAGATTCTGAATTCCTTCAAGGAATTGAACTCTGAGTTGAAGCGGGTAAGTGAAGTCGCGGGCGTTGAACTGGCGCTATCGATTTGTAGTCTGGTCCCGAGGATCGATCGTGGACCTCTGATTTGGCGTCGAGTGGTAGACATAAATCAGAGGCTACGCCGTTTCTGTAAGGACATTGGAGCCTCCTTCGTTGACCTTCAGCCTTCGCTTCGGTCGTGTAGACACCCTTTAAACCGCTCTGGAGTTCAATACACTCCGGACGCCGCCAAACGCGTGGCGGATAGGATATTAGATCATTGCAGGCCTTTTTTAGGGTAGATGGTAGGGTAGAGAGTAGGTCATGTAGTAGGGTAAATAACTACTCGTTGCCAGTCGCTTTATCGGCTAACTTTCATGAAAGCAGAATTGAACCTCAAAATACTTCAGACATGACTACAGCTCTCCCTTGTAGCCTTAATAATAGTCGAGGTGAAAATATTTCCGTTGCGGTAGTTAATTGCCGAAGTCTTAAAAACATGATACCTGAGTTCCATCAACTTATTCATACTACTGATGCAGATGTAATTATAGGAACTGAAAGTTGGCTGACGGATGACATTCCTGACTCAGAAATATTCCCCAAATCTTTTAAAATATATAGAAAAGATAGACATAACAGAGCAGGTGGTGGTGTTTTCATTGCAGTCAAGAACTCAATCATTAGCAAAGCAGTTATATTTCCCGACAACCCCTTAGAATGTGTTTGGTGTTCATTAAAATGCCCTAAATCCAGATCAATATCTGTCTGCGCATTCTATAGGCCCCCAAACATTGATGTTGAGTCATTATTAGAACTGAGAAACCAGATAAATACTATAATGTCCCGTAACAGCGAACGTAATATAATAATAGGTGGAGATTTCAATGCACCATCAATAGACTGGAGAACATACTTCTTCAAAGCTGGAGGAAGGGACAAAGACATCTGTGAGACTCTATTAGATGTTTTCTCCAATAACTCCCTGACACAATTAGCTACAGCACCTAATAGAGGGGACAACACTCTTGATTTACTGGCAACCAATATCCCACAACATGTGACAATGATTGACACGGTTGATGGAATCAGTGACCACAGAGTTATAACTGCAAAACTCTCGCTATCTCTAGATAAAAATTTTAAACAAAAAAGAAAGATTCACATTTTTAAAAGAGCAGACTTTACTAGCTTTAAAATTTATTTAAGAGATTCCTTATCGGATTTCAAAAAGTCTTCCATAAATGTATGTACCAACGATTCATGGAAGTCGTTCATTAATATCATGCACTCTGGGATCAACAGATTTATCCCTAGTAAATTCAAAAAAGAAAGCACTGAACCTAGGTGGTACAATGCCGAAGTGAGATAATCCCTTAGACGGCAGCGAATATGTCTTGCTAAAACGAAAAGAATTAGTAAACATATGCCCACTGATGAGCGTAATGTAATAATTGAAAATTATAAAATTTCAAAATCCACTGCAAAGACAGCCCTTAGTAATGCATTTGCAGAATTCAAAAGAAAAACACTTGGGGAACAATTGAAAAAAAATCCAAAAGTATTCTGGTCGTACGTAAGGGAAGTGCAAGGCCATAAGTCAGCCGTCCATTCACTGAAACATGATACGGGTGAAATGACCACAAACACACTTGACAAAGTTAACTTGCTACATTCCTTCTTCCAATCCGTTTTTAACCCACTTTCCGGGGATTCAACTGACGTGTTACCTGACCCCTTTCAGCGGTTGATGCAACCAATAGACATTTCCTGTAATGGTATTGAAAAGTTACTTAAAGATATAAGCCCCAACAAATCTCCTGGCCCTGATCAAATTCCCTCCCGCGTATATAGAGAGTTAGCATCCGAAATTTCCCCCTACCTTGAAATAGTATTTAATAAATCCCTGACCGAACACGTCGTACCGATGGACTGGAAAGCAGCCGATGTAACACCCATTTTTAAAAGTGGTGATAGGGAGCAGCCATCTAACTACAGATCTATATCCCTCACATCCATTTCATGCAAGGTCCTAGAACATATAATTGTCAGTTCAGTCATGGGACACCTAGATAGCCAGAATTTATTGTTCAATGTCCACCATGGCTTCCGAAAGAGCAGATCGTGTGAAACTCAACTTGCTCTCTTTTCCCACGATATTTTAGTTTCTGGCGAAAATAACATTCCAGTGGATGCTTTATTTCTCGACTTCAAGAAGGCTTTTGACAAGGTTTCTCACAGCAAACTAATTTTGAAGTTAAAATCTTATGGGTTAGGCAGTAACATTATATCATGGATTAATGATTTTCTGCATGATCGGGCTCAAAGGGTTGTTTTGGACGGTGTTTCCTCACCGGCAATTAAAGTCACTTCGGGTGTCCCACAAGGTAGTGTGATAGGTCCACTCCTATTCCTTTTGTATATTAATGATATCCAAAAGGTGGTAAAAAGTAAGCTTCGTCTATTTGCCGATGACGCAGTAGTGTACAGGGAAATTCTATGCCCGAACGATAAAGAATATTTAAATATTGACCTACAAGCAATTGAAACTTGGTGTGATACATGGAAGTTAGAATTAAACTTTAAGAAATGTCTTGTAATGAATTTTTGGAAAAAGAATAGCTCTCCTCCTACCACTTACAAAATAAGTAATAATGAATTAACTAACGTGGAATCCATTAAATATCTTGGAGTAAGACTGACAAATTATCTTTCCTGGGGTAAACACATTCGTGAAATAATTGGTCAAGCGAATCGCAAACTGGGTTTCATTAAAAGAGTATTGGGTAAATGTGACGATCATGTACGGGAAATCAGCTACTTTTCCCTTGTTAGACCTCATTTGGAATATGCTGCCAGTGTATGGGATCCCTACGAAATCGGTCTAAGTAATGAACTTGAACGTGTGCAGCGAAGATCGGCAAGATTTGTAAAGGGACGATACGATAATTATATTAGCGTAACCAGTCTATTAAATGAATTGAAATGGGAATCATTGTCAGATCGCAGGTTGAAATTTAGACTTAATCTCTTCCACAAATTCCAAGGCAATATTTTCAGTGATGATGTTAAAAATATTTTACGAACCCCAACTTACTATGGCAGACTGGACCATAATCATAAAGTTAGAGAAATTGATTGCCGAACTGACCGATTCAAAATGTCCTTTTTCCCTCGCACAATAAGAGATACGAATAACGGTAAATATGTCCTATCGGAGAGTAGCAATGAATAGCATTGGTAGCTGCATGTTGGTATGAGTACTTAACCCTTTCGCGCCGAACGTCGGTCATGGCCGACGCAGATTTTTGTACGCTAAAGACCGAGCGTCGGTCATGACCGACGTGGATTTTTCGACCCAAAAGACCGAACGTCGGCCATGGCCGACGAGGAGGAGGAAAAGTGACCGCCGCGGAAGCAATAACCTCAGGTATACTGCGATCCCTCGAGACCCGGCTTAGCGTGAGCTAAGACCCTTTCCCGGGCAACTGGGCTCGACCCTCTGCCTCATTTGTAACCCCCCTCGCTGCATGACTTCGCGGTTAACTAGTAGTCTATGCACTGGTTTTTGTAAACCATTTTTTTGTTATACATTCCTTTAATTTAAGCTTTAAAGTGAAATATGCGTTTTTTGCTGAGTTTGTGAAAATTTTGAACGATATTCTAGCGTTAATATTAACGGAGTTATAGTGCAGTACTCTACATAACTTGTAGGTTATACATATGTTCACGGCAAAAAATACACTTTTGGATAAAGTTTTGTTTTAGCTTGGGGTAATCGTGATTCGTTCCTTCTCACTTAAATTTTTATTTTTTCTCATATTTGAATTCATACCTATTCAACTATCACATATATTTCCGTATTTTTCCTCATCGAAAAGTAGGTTTTCTGGTTTTCTTAAGAACTGGATTTTTAGTAACCATTGATTCTCCTTATACGTTGGTGTTCCATTTGAACTATTGGTAGTTTTATACTTTAATACCCTTATGCGTAAACGCATACGTATTCTCCGGGGCATTTCTTCAATAAAGCACTTGAGCCGGATGACTAGTTTCCCACGCTGTTTCAGGTAGCAGACTTTGGAAAAACCATAGATCCCATTCGTATGGTGCTGCTCTTTGTGTATGCATGGTCTTAATGGGTTAATAGCATTTTCGCCGAATTTCTAGGTCCCCTTTCACTTTCTTCGAAAACCGACTCTGAAGAATTATCATCTACACACCTGTGGTGGTATCTCTTGTGTTTTCATGCTGTGCTTCTCTTCTCAATGCCTTTTCACTGAATTGCTGGATTCCCCATCCTTTTCGTAGAATTTCTCATTAGGAATCCATTTCTACACCCATGTGCCCATCCATATGAATATTTGTTTTTCCTTTCTTTTCACTTCAGTCTTGGCTCTGATGCAAGCAGTGCTCTCTCTGTTCGCTCGAGTTTTAGCCATTTCTTAGTTCAGATAAATTCTCTCTTTGTGGTGGCGTTGCAAAACTTTTGTTCGAGTGTAGTCATGTCAAAGGAACATTCTATGCTTGAGGACTCAATATTGGAGTTATTAACTAAAAGTGTAGTGAGGATGAAGACGTCTATTCGGACTCAGATGAGGAGACTTCGGATTATGATCCAGAGACTTCGACTGCTGAAGCAACAGGCGCAATGGATCCCTCAGTTTCATCTTCGGGCGATGCATCAGATACGAAGAAAAGATTGTTACCAAAAGAAGAAAGCTTTCTCCGAAAGGTATGGATTTGTTTTCTGATGGTATTTCTCCAAAAATCCACGAATTTGATTCCTCTTCTTCCGGGTCTAAGGCTGCTGCGTCCGCGAGTTCTCCGATTAGATTATTTTATGAATTTTTTTTCTCCACTGATTTGCTTATGCTAATGTCAGAAGAAACCTATCGGTTCAAATTCGTTAATATTAACGCTAGAATTTCATTTAAAATTTTGAATCGCTCAGCAAAACACGTGGAATCCATTTAATAAGTTTAAAATTTTGGAATATACGTAAGGGCTTTTAAAAAAAACAGTGCTAATTCAATCAATTTACCGCGGACTCCTGCTGCGAAAAAGGCTGCTAAAGGGTTGGTTGGTCGAGCCCAGTGGACGGGGAAAGGGTCCGGTGTCCCGCTGAGTTGGGTCCCAAAACGGTGGGTGGGGCATACCTGCCTACTTCCTCGCCACGAGAGAGCTCCGGACGGGAGAGTCAAGAAATATCTCTTGCTCCTCGTACGACGGGAAAAATTCTCTTCCTATGGCTCCGGAACGAAAGGGTTAAAGCTAACCCTACTAACAGAATGTTTTTGCATGTTTTCTTTGCAATTTCTATCTTTTTAAATAGTGTAGTTCTGACTACTATATTAATACTATTCCTTTTTTATGCATGATATGTAGTGCATGTTTGGTGAGCAATCACCCCCTGCCACACACCCTTGTGGTGGCTTGCAGGGTATTATGTAGATGTAGATGTAGATGTACACTCCGACGAACGCTCTCGTAGCTCCCGCTCGGGCAGGGCATCATGTTGATGTAGATGTAGTTAGGAATTTCATCGGGACCCACAGACTTGTTGGTGTTGGAGTTTTTTAACTGGTTTCTATTCCACGAAATGAAATTCATATTTCGGGAAAATTTTCACTAAACGTGTTCTGAAAATATTCTTTGTCGTTTGGACGGGGAATTCCCCTGTATCTAGGTCACCAGGTCGCTTAAGAAAAAGGCTCACTCAACGACGCAACAGGCGAGACCACTTACACTCCCATGCCCCACATCACACCCAAAATGACGCCAACTCACCGTGACGACATGCACCGATCCCTTCGCTCTTCGTCACGACCAAACGGTTAGTTACCTACTCAGAATAGCTTCATGCAGTCGCTCGCTATGCCCAGGCCCCTTCCTGCGAGGGACACTCATTACTCACCCGTTGGGGTGGACACTTCATGGCCGATGAATCTACCTCTACATAATACCCTGCAAGCCACCACAAGGGTGTGTGGCAGGGGGTGACTGCTCACCAAACATGCACTACATATCATGAATAAAAAGGGAATAGCATTAATATAGTAGTCAGAACTACACTATTTCATTTAGATAGAAATTGCAAAGCAAACATGCAAAAACATTCTGTTAGTAGGGTTAGCTTTAAGTACTCATACCAACATGCAGCTACCAATGCTATTTGGTCTAGTGCTATTTAGTACTCATACCAACATGCAGCTACCAATGCTATACCAGTGCATGTTTGGTGAGCAATCACCCCCTGCCACACACCCTTGTGGTGGCTTGCAGGGTATTATGTAGATGATAGATGCTATTCATTGCTACTCTCCGATAGGACATATTTACCGTTATTCGTATCTCTAATTGTGCGAGGGAAAAAGGACATTTTGAATCGGTCAGTTCGGCCATCATTTTCACGCTAACATAATTATAGTATCGTCCCTTTACAAATGTTGCCGATCTTCGCTGCACACGTTCAAGTTCATTACTTAGACCGATTTCGTAGGGATCCCATACGCTGGCAGCATATTCCAAATGAGGTCTAACAAGGGACTTGCGTAGCCTGCCCCGAAGCAATGGGCCAAGGGGAGGGGGTGGTGGCATAGTGATCGGGCTGTATCTCATCTACGCGATACCCTGCAAGCCACCGCAAGGGTGTGTGGCAGGGGACACATAGTGGTCGGAAATCGAAAAAAAGTTGGACAATTACATAACTGTTATTTTAGTAATAAACTTGAAATATTACATGAGACATTAAAGTTCCTTGTTTGCATGTTAGTAGTGTATGCTTGGTGATCTTCACCCCCTGCCACACACCGTCACGGTGGCTTGCAGGGTATCATCTACATCTACACCTACATAATACTCTGCAAGCCACCACAAGGGTGTGTGGCAGGGGGTGATAGCTCACCAAACATGCACTACATATTATTATATCTACGACATACCCTGCAAGCCACCTCGAGGGTGTGTGGCAGGGGGTGCATCCACTCCAGGAACAATGACACAATAAACAAAAATGAACACTACAAAACAAACACTACAACTTCAAAAGCAATTGGGGGAAAAAGAAGTCAAACTACCAAATCCCAACCATGCAGGACACACCCACGAATACCATGCATGCCTTGAAACCCGACACCAATTTCATAGATACTCATGCATGCAAAAAAAAAGCATTGCATGCAAATCACACGTTGATTTGAACATGCAGGTAATAAAAAGAAAAAATAATTATCGATCTACTCTGAATATTACCTCTATAATTATTACCGTTTTACGTGATGTTTAACGTTCTGACCTCGAATCGTACGCGGAAAAAATGACATTTGGAACCTGTCCGTCCTGCAATCTATCTCCTTAATTTTATTAGAATTATCGAGCCTACCATAATAAGTCGGAGCCAGCAATATATATTTAACGTCATTAATGAAATGTCCCTCCTTGAATTATTCTAGAAGATTAAGTCTATAATTCAGCCTGCGTTGTGACAGCGATTCCCATCCCAATTCGGCTAACATACCAGACACACTGCTTTTCCTATCGTAACACCCTTTTACATATCTCGCCGCTCTTTTTTGTACTCGATCTAATTCGTATATTAAGCCTGATTCATAAGGGTCCCATATACTCGCAGCATATTCTAAGTGTGGTCTAACAATTGAAAAATAGCAACGTTCCTTCACCCTCTCCTCACTTTTCCCTAATATTCTTTTAATAAACCCCAACTTTCTATTTGCTTGACTGCATATTTCCCTGATGTTTCCCCCATGATAGATCCTGAGTAAGTGTTACACCTAAGTACTAAACTGATTCCACGTTTACGAATTCCGTTCCTTGAATCATATAGTTTCTTTGTATCGAGTTTATCCTTTTCCAAAAATTTACTGTCACGCACTTTTTTATGTTCAGTTCTAGTTTCCATTTATCGCACCACGCCTGAAATTGCTACGAGGTCCTTTTCTAATAATGCCTTGTCTTCCGGACTACTAATTTCTCTCTACACTACATCATCATCTGCAAAAAGCCGAATTCTACTATTTACTACAACACTGCCGAGGTCATTGATATATAAAAGAAATAAAAGTGGGCCTATCACACTTCACCTGATGTGACACTAACTATATTGGACATGAAACCGTCTATAGAAACTATCTGTTCGCGGCGAACTAAGAATTGATTAATCCAGCATACTACGTGTTTATCTATACCGTAACTTTCTAGCATTTAGAGCAATCTGTCACGAGGTACTCGATCAAATGCTTTTTTAAAATCGAGGAATATCGCATGAACCTGAGTATTATTTTCTCCCGAAACCAATAAGTCGTGAACAAAGAGTGCCAATTGCGTTTCGCATGGCTTAGATTTTAGGAAACCGTGTTGGTTATTACATAATAAATTATCTTTATCCAAGTGACCCATAATCGAACTAACTATTATATGTTCCATTATCTTACACGATATCGATGTTAGTGAGATAGGTCTGTAGTTGCTAGGATCTTCTCTATCGCCGGATTTGAATAAAGGTGTAATATTAGCCATTTTCCAGTCCTTGGGAACCATATGCTCAGATAACGATTTACGAAATATTATTTCTAAGTAAGGTGATATTTCTGATGCTAGTGTTTTATAAACGCGTGCCGGAATTTGGTCAGGGCCCGGGGATTTATTGGTGTTTATGTTTATAAGTTGATTCTCTGTGCCGCGAGACTCAATAGCGATTTCAGGCATCGGATGTTTGAAATGTTTATTTAGTGGTTCAATTGGATCTAAAGTGCTGGTAGTGAAAACGCTTTGGAAATATGTGTTTAACTTATCAGATTTTTCCAGACTATCATTTATTTTTTCTCCATTATCATCCCTAAGCGTTTCTATTGTAGATTTATTTCCTTGAACTTCTCTTACATACGACCAAAATGCTTTTGGATTTTCATTCATATACTTCCCTAGAATTTTACTTTTAAAGTCAGCTAAGGCTCTTCGACATTCTTTTTTCTCTAAGTGTTTGGAAGTTTTATAATTTATAATGATTTTGTTAAGCTCATGAGGGGGTGTTTTTTTCGCGCTTTTTTCAGTCTAGCATGGCAAATTCTCTGTTGTTTTAAAGATTTCCGTACCGCCGCGTTATACCACCTCTGCATTCATCTTTTTTAATTTACTAGGTATATACATGTTAACTGCTGAGTGAATAACTTCTAGGAATATACGCCACAAGTCTCAGTATCTTTCCTTTAACTGACTTCCTGAAATTCGCTGAACGAATTCTGCAAATCCGTTTTCATTCTATCGTAGTCCGCCCTATCGAAAAAGTATATTTTTCTCTAGGATTTGTTATTTTTGTTAGTTCTATAAGAAAATGTTACTTTTATAATTTTATGATCACTGATTCCCTCATCGGTACTTATATTTACAATCTGTTGGGGTATATTTGTTGCGAGGAGATCGAAAGTATATTTTTCTCTGGTTGGGGCTGTTACTAATTGATGAAGTCCATGAGAGGAAAAGGTGCGCAGAAGTGTCTCACAGAGCTCTTTGTCCTTCCCCCCGGTGATGAAGCTACACGTGTCCCAGTCTATGGATGGAGGATTGAAATCCCCCCCGATGTTAATGTGACGGTCATTTTTCTGTTGAATTAATTTCCTTATTTGATTTTCTAGTTCTAACACTAGGCATATAGTTCATATAGTTGATTTTTTTATCACTTATTGTTATTGAAGTTAGTTATTGATAGTTTCTTTAGATATATTTATATTTCCTTGACTAGTGCTTAATCTAGTTCGTCTTTTTCGTTGCTTCTTTTAGTAGTAGATATTTAATACATTTACTTTAGCTTTACTGTTGACACTTTTTGCTTCATCTCTTCGTAATCGCTGGTTTTGCGCATCCTACAGCCTACATTCCTCTCGTATGCATTCCAGAGCTCCCCCCTCCCTTGTGCTTCCCTTCCCAAACCTCAGCCTAACCAAGGTCAACCGTGACCCACCTCCCATCGCGACTCCCTACCGAGCGCTACCCTTGCCACCACTCACCCGTGTAGTTTTTCTACCTGTGTAGTTTACTCCTAGTCCCTGTTCCCTTTGGGTTAATTGTCTTCTGGTGATAATCTGTGGTCTTTATTTGCTTGCTTGCTCCTTTCTTCAAGACGCTTGTTAGTTATTTATTAGTGTGTAGTAAATAGTAGATTCTTTTACCAGATAGCTCCGCTGCGAGTCTAAGGGAGAGAGATAGTTAGAGTTAGATTAGGATGACTCCCATTAGGTCAATTGTCAACCTCTTCCGGTACTCACCCGATAGCGAGCCCTTGCGGGCTCAAGTCGATGAGCTCGAGAAGACGGTGGATAGTCTTCGCTCTCTCGTGAAACGGCTGGTGGCTACGTTGAGACGGTCGAGGGGGAGTGGGGGTCGGCCAAGGCCTTCCGCACGCGTTGGTGCGGGGGCGAGCCCTTGCACTGGCGTGGGTTGGAGGGTTGAGGACGTTATCCGCACACCCGAGCCTCTCGCGGCGCCTACCTCCGAATCCGGGGGAGAGTGGGAAGTGGTCCGTAGGAGGAGTCGTGGGGTCACACTACACAAACGGGGAAATGCAGAGGCAGAGGCTGAGCCTTTCCCCGTTAGTAATAGGTTCAATGGGCTGGCGGAGTTCGGCGCATCGAACGCTCCGCCTCGGGAGACTTCGACGACTGGGAGTCGGGAGGGAAGGGAGAGAGTATTAGTGATAGGTAGCTCCAATGTCCACCGAGTAGCGGACTCGTGCCAGGGCCCGTCGGGAAGGAGGTGGTGAAGCCCGAGGGAAAGGTGACGAAGAACGGGTACGTTCCAGGTGTATACCAGGAGGTACGGTGCCCCAGGTGACGAAGGCGTTGAAAGCAACGGTCAGTGCCACTAACTGCTCCAAGCTGCACGTAGTCGCCCATGTCGGCACCAATGACGCCGAGAAACGGGGGTCCGAGGATGTAATGGATTCCGTAAGGGATCTATGCACCGAGTTCCACCGTGTTCGTGGAGGTCTGGGTATCGATATGAGGCTGACTATATGTAGCTTGGTACCTAGGACGGATCGGGGGTCGCTGGTTTGGAGCCGAGTTTTAGGCATAAACCGGAGACTCCGTGAAGTCTGTGGGAGCGAGGGAGCCGAGTTTTTGGACCTCGGGCCGGAGCTGGAAACGTGTCGGGTGCCCCTGAATCGCTCGGGTGTCCACTACACGGACGAGGCATCGTCTAGGGTACCGCGTAGGATACTGGAGCATACACGTAGGGTTTAGCTCAGGTGGTAGCCCAGAGTGCAGGTCAATCCGCGGGGGAAAAATCGTGCAAGAATTTGACAGAACATGCAGAGTAGTTTAAGAAGGTCAGAGCAAAACACATGGAGAGAACGAACATGATAATTCATCAAAGGTAATAGGTAGACCAAATAGTTTGTCCGTCAAAAAATTATCGAGGAAAATTTTAGTTGGAAAGGAGCACCATGAGAGAAACAGATTGGAAGAAAAAATTTCAGTGATAGTAGTGAATTGTCGTAGTATAAGAAATAAAGTAGCAGAATTTCACCACCTCATTAAGAGTACTAATGCAGATATAATCGTAGGTACAGAAAGCTGGCTTTCGAAGGACATATCAGATCATGAAGTATTTCCGAAGTGTTTTACAATATATAGAGAGGATAGAGTAAGCAGAAACGGAGGAGGAGTTTTCATAGCTGTGAAGGACCCGTATGTCAGTAGAAGAGAACTTATTTCAGAGCGAAATGTAGAAAGTATTTGGTGTTCCGTTAAAAGAAAAAGTAGCAACGCAAAAAAGATATATGATGGTGCATATTACAGGCCACCGAACGCAGACGTCAATTCCATTATAGAGCTAGAGTCAGAGATACGTACATCTACATCTACATAATGCCCTACTAGCCACCTCAAGGGTGTGTGGCAGGGGGTGAATTCTCACCAAAAATGCACTACATATCATGCATTTAAAAGGATTCATATTAATATATTAGTCTAAACTGCACTATTTAAAAAAAAGATAAAAATAGAAAACTACGAATTAAAAACGTGTTGTTAGTTGGGTTACCTTCCAATTCTTACACCATCATGCAAGTACCTATAATATAGATTGATTCACTCGTATTGGACATATTTACCGCTATTCATATCCCTAATTCTACGAGCAGAAAAGGACATTTTGTATTTGTCAGTTCGGCAATCAATTTCTCTAAATTTGTGATTATGGTCCAGTCTACCATAATAATCTGGGGTTCGCAAAATATTTTTAACGCCATTAGTAAAAATATTATCTTGATATTATCTTATTATAATAATATTAATCCATTATATAATGTTACTGTCTAATCCATAAGATTTTAATTTCAAAAAGTTTTATATGAGACACCTTGTCATACGAACATTACTTTCTGGGAAGAATGATAGAGGAATAATAGTAGGCGGAGATTTCTATCTCCCCTCGATAGACTGGAATACGTGTAGTTTCATTACAGGAGAGAAGGATAAGGAACATTGCGAATCACTGTTGAACACCTTTACGACACATTCTTTACAACAGCTAGTAACAGAACCGACCAGGTGAAACAACATTCTAGACTTATTAGCAACAAATATACCCGAGAGAGTTCTAAATACAGTTACAGACACAGGTATTAGTGACCATAAAATGGTACATGCGAAATTTATTGTAGGCGTTCAAAGACATTATAAACCAAGGAGGAGGGTATACTTATTTGGCAAGGCAAATTACGACGGTGTGAAAGAGGAATTAAGGGAAGCGTTTAATGTATTCAGCGAAGAAAGCAAAGGATTAAATACAGAGGATTCGTGGAGAGAATTTCTTGAGGTCACCCGTAACGCTGTTCATAAATACATACCAAGTAAATATATTAGTGATAATACAGAGCCAAGGTGGTATAACGCGGAGGTTAGGAATTCACAAAAGCGACAAAGGGTATGCCACGCTAAGATGAAAAATGCCAGACGGGGTCTATCGGTAGAGGAAAAAAATGAGCTATTTCAAAACTATAAAAAATCTAGAGCATTAGCAAGGAAATCATGTCAGCAAGCGTTATCACATTTCAAGAGCAAGATGTTAGGAGAATATTTAGATAGCAATCCTAAAGCGTTTTGGTCATATGTGAGAGAGCTTCAGGGAAATAAGTCCATAGTGCACACACTTAAAAATGATAAAGGAATCAGAGTCACCAGCAGTGTAGAAAAAGCCAATACTTTAAACACCTTCTTCCAAAGTGTATTCAACTCATCGTCACAAAACACAGTGGAACCACCGCCGAACACTTTCAGTGAATAAATGCCCGAAATAAACATTGCATGTCACGGAATAGAGGAGCAGTTAAAAAGCATAAGTAAAAACAAATCACCAGGTCCCGATCAAATTCCTTCCAGAGTATATAAAACATTAGCTTCAGAAATAGCCCCCTATCTAGAAATAATATTCAATAAAACACTAAAGAACCACACAGTACCCAAGGATTGGAAAGTAGCTAACATTACACCTATATTTAAAAGCGGTGATAGGGAAGAACCTAGTAACTACAGACCCATTTCACTCACGTCAATCTCTTGTAAGATATTTGAGCACATATTAGTCTGTTCGATCATGGGGCATTTGGATAGTCAGGGAATACTCATAAGCAGCCAATATGGGTTCCGGAAAGGTAGATCTTGCGAGACACAATTAGCTTTAGCTTTTTTCGTACACGATATTTTAATCCACGGTGAAAGCAGTACTGAAGTTGATGCGATATTTTTAGATTTTAAAAAGGCTTTCGATAAAGTTCCTTATGTCAAATTAATCTTGAAGTTAGAGAGTTTTGGTATAAATAAAGACGTCGTATCTTGGGTAAAAGAATTCTTAAGTGGGCGAGAGCAGAGGGTTGTCATAGATGGTATCATGTCGGACACAATCGAAGTCACATCGGGAGTTCCCCAGGGTAGCGTAGTAGGTCCGCTTCTATTTCTTTTATACATAAACGATTTGGGTACCGTAGTTAGTAGTAACCTTAGACTTTTTGCAGACGACGCGGTGGTGTACAGGGGTATATCAAACGAGGAGGACACGAAATCACTTAGAAAGGATTTAGATGCAATTCAGGAGTGGTGCGACAAATGGCCGTTAGAACTCAACCTTAAAAAGTGTGTAGCTATCAATTTTTGGAGAAGGAATAATTCGATAGTGTGATCCTATAGAATTCATAACACGAAGATCGAAAACGTTGAAACCGTAAGATATTTAGGTGTAACAATCACTAAAAGGGTTGATTTGGACGTTGTTTCCTCACCGGCAATTAAAGTCACTTCGGGTGACCCACAAGGTAGTGTGATAAGTCCACTCCTATTCCTTTTGTACATTAATGATATCCAAAAGGTGGTAAAAAGTAAGCTTCGTCTATTTGCCGATGACGCAGTAGTGTTCAGGGAAATTCTATGCCCAAACGATAAAGAATATATAAATATTGATCTACAAGCAATTGAAACTTGGTGTGATACATGGCAGTTAGAATTAAACTTTCAGAAATGTCTTGTAATGAATTTTTGGAAAAAGAATAGCTCTCCTCCTACTACTTACAAAATAAGTAATAATGAATTAACTAACGTGGAATCCATTAAATATCTTGGAATAAGACTGATAAATGATCTTTCCTGGGGTAAACACATTCGTGAAATAATGGGTCAAGCGAATCGCAAACTGGGTTTCATTAAAAGAGTATTGGGTAAATGTGACGATCATGTACGGGAAATCAGCTACTTTTCCCTTGTTAGACCTCATTTGGAATATGCTGCCAGTGTATGGGATCCCTACGAAATCGGTCTAAGTAATGAACTTGAACGTGTGCAGCGAAGATCGGCATGATTTGTAAAGGGACGATACGATAATTATATTAGCGTAACCAGTCTATTAAACGAATTGCAATGGGAATCATTGTCAGATCGCAGGTTGAAATTTAGACTTAATCTCTTACATAAATTCCAAGGCAATATTTTCAGTGATGATGTTAAAAATATTTTACGAACCCCAACTTACTATGGCAGACTGGACCATAATCATAATGTTAGAGAAATTGATTGCCAAACTGACCGATTCAAAATGTCCTTTTTCCCTCGCACAATTAGAGATACGAATAACGGTAAATATGTCCTATCGGAGAGTAGCAATGAATAGCATTGGTAGCTGCATGTTGGTATGAGTACTTAAAGCTAACCCTACTAACATAATGTTTTTGCATGTTTGCTTTGCAATTTCTATCTTCTTTAAATAGTGTAGTTCTGACTATTATATCAATACTATTCCTTTTATATACATGATATGTAGTGCTTGTTTGGTGAGCAATCACCCCCTGCCACACACCCTTGTGGTGGCTTGCAGGGTATTATGTAGATGTAGATGTAGAAAGATTTATCGTGGAGAAGACACATAAGGGAAATATGCGGCCATGCGAAGAGAAAGCTAGGATTTATAAAAAGAGTACTTGGGAAATGTGATGAGAAGACAAAAGAGCGATGCTACTTTTCACTAGTTAGGCCCAAACTTGAGTATGCAGCCAGTGTATGGGATCCTAATGAATTAGGTTTGATGAGAGAACTAGACAGTGTGCAGCGTAGAGCAGCTAGGTTCGTCAAAAGGTGTTACGATAGGTTGAGTAGTGTATCAGAATTAATACAAGAATTAGGGTGGGAATCATTATCAGAGCGTAGATTAAAGTTCAGATTAAATCTATTGCAGAATTTTCAATCGGATAGCTTTACTGAAGATGTTAGGCACATATTAAAAACACCAGCGTATTTTGCTAGATTCGACCAGATAAATAAGAATAGAGAGATAGATTGTCGTACAGATTGATTCAAAATGGCATTTTTCCCCCGTACTATAAGAGAACAGAATAGGCAGCATAAGAAAGGGATAGGTAGGGGAAATATTTTAGAGTATTCTGTAGTGCATTATGCATGTCTTGCCCCTTAAATACTGTAGACACTAACAATCAAGTTGCATGATACAATATAGTTGCTAGTTTGCATGTTGGTAGTGCATGCCTGGTGATCTTCACCCCCTGCCACACACCCTCGCGGTGGCTTGCAGGGTATCTACATCTATCTACATCTACACGATGTAGATAGATGTAGATACCAATAAATCCTTGCTAAGTGATTTCGTGTCCTCTTTATTTGATATACCCCTGTACACCACCGCATCGTCTGCAAAAAGTCTAAGGTTACTACTAACTACGGTACCCAAATCGTTTATGCATAAAAGAAATAGAAGCGGACCTACTACGCTACATTGGGGAACTCCCGATGTGACTTCGATTGTGTCCGACATGATACCATCTATGACAACCCTCTGCTCTCGCCCACTTAAGAATTCTTTTACCCAAGATACGACGTCTTTATTTATACCAAAACTCTCTAACTTCAAGATTAATTTGACATAAGGAACTTTATCGAATGCCTTTTTAAAATCTAAAAATATCGCATCAACTTCAGTACTGCTTTCGCCGTGGTGTAAAATAACGTGTACATCTACATCTACATAATACCCTGCAAACCACCATAAAGTTGAGTGGCAGGGGGTGAAAACTCACCAAATGTGAACTACATATCATGCATAAAAAAGGGATTAGTACTTGTATAGGTACTGTTCAAAACTACGCTATTTAAATAAAGATAACAATATAAATCACAGTCTCAGGCGTCACGTAGTGGAATTTAGACATATTGGGTGAGTAAAAAACTTTAGCAATTTTCCACAATGTATTTTAAAATAATAAAACAACACGTGTTTCGGCTTACTAAGCCATCATCAGGTGTGGTTTTATTATTTTAAAATACATTGTGGAAATTGCTAAAGTTTTTTACTCACCCAAAAGGTAACAACAGCAAAACATACATGCAAAAACATGCCGTTAGTTGGGTTAGCTATAAGTCCCTATACCAACATGCAGCTACCAATGTTATCCATTGCTACACTGGATATTGGTACTGGATATATTTACCGTTATTCATATCCCTAATAGTACGAGGGAAAAAGGACATTTTGAATCTGTCAGTTCGGCAATCTATTTCTCTAATTTTGTGATTATGGTCCAGTCTACCATAGTAAGTTGGGGTCCGCAAAATATTTTTAACATTACTGAAAATATTGCCTTGGAATTTGTGGAAGAGATTAAGTCTAAATTTCAACCTGCTATCTGACAAGGATTCCCAATTTAATTCATTTAATAGACTTGTTACGCTAATAAGGTAATCATACCGTCCCTTTACAAATCTTGCCGATCTTCGCTGCACGAATAAAGCTAATTGTGTCTCGCAAGATCTACCTTTTATGAGTAATCTCTGACTATCCAAATGCCCCATGATCGAACTGACTACTATGTGCTCAAATATCTTACAAGAGATTGACGTGAGTGAAATGGGTCTGTAGTTACTTGGTTCTTCCCTATCACCACTTTAAAATATAGGTGTAATGCTAGCTACTATCCAATCCTTGGGTACTGTGTGGTTCTTTAGTGCTTTATTGAATATTATTTCTAGATAGGGGGCTATTTCAGAAGCTAATGTTTTATACTCTCTGGAAGGAATTTGATCGGGAACTGGTGATATGTTTTTACTTATGCTTTTTAACTGCTGCTCTATTCCGCGACATGAAATGTTTATTTCGGGTATTTGCTCACTGAAAGTGTTCGGCGGTGGTTCCACTGCGTTTTGTGACGATAAGTTGAATACACTTTGGAAGAAGGTGTTTAAAGTATTGGCTATTTCTACACTGCTGGTGACTCTGATTCCTTTATAATGTTTAAGTGTGTGCACTGTGGACTTATTTCCCTGGAGCTCTCTCACATATGACCAAAACGCTTTAGGATTGCTATCTAAATATTCTCCTAACATCTTGCTCTTGAAATCTGATAAAGCTTGCCGACATGATTTCCTTGCTAATGCTCTCGATTTTTTATAGTTTTGAACTAGCTCATTTTTTTTCTCTACCGATAGACCCCGTCCTGCATTTTTCATCTTAGCGTTGCATACCCTTTGTCGCTTTAGTGATTTCCTAACCTCCGCGTTAAACCACCTTGGCTCCTTATTATCACAAATATATTTACTTGCTATGTATTTTTGAACTGCGTTACGGGTGACCTCAAGAAATTCTCTCCACGTATCCTCTGTATTTAATCCTTTGCTTTGTTCGCTAAATACATTACATCTACATCATCTACATAATACCCTGCAAGCCACCACAAGGGTGTTTGGCAGGGGATGATTGCTCACCAAACATGCACTACATAGTTACTATAGATGGTATCATGTCCAATATAGTTAGTGTCACATTAGGTGTTCCCCAGGGAAGTGTGATAGGCCCACTTTTATTTCTTTTATATATCAATGACCTCGGCAGTGTTGTAGTAAATAGTAGAATTCGGCTTTTCGCAGATGATGCAGTAGTGTATAGAGAGATCAGTAGTCCGGGAGACAAGGTTTCGTTAGAAAAGGACCTCGTAGCAATTCAGGCGTGGTGCAATAAATGGAAACTAGAACTGAACATAAAAAAGGGCGTGACAGCAAATTTTTGGAAAAGGAAAAACTCATTAGAAAGAAACTATATGATTCAAGGAACGGAATTAGTAAACGTGGGATCAGTTAAGTACTTAGGTGTAACACTTGCTCAGGATCTATCATGGGGGAAACATATCAGGGAAATATGCAGTCAAGCAAATAGAAGGTTGGGGTTTATTAAAAGAATATTAGGGAAAAGTGAGGAGAGGGTGAAGGAACGTTGCTATTTTTCAATTGTTAGACCTCACTTAGAATATGCTGCGAGTATATGGGACCCTTATGAAGCAGGCTTAATTTACGAATTAGATCGGGTACAAAGAAGAGCGGCGAGATATGTAAAAGGGTGTTACGATAGGGAAAGCAGTGTGTCTGGTATGTTAGCCGAATTGGGATGGGAATCGCTGTCACAACGCAGGCTGAATTATAGACTTAATCTTCTAGCAAAGTTTTAGGAGGGACATTTCATTAATGACGTTAATCATATATTGCTGGCTCCGACTTATTATGGTAGGCTCGATAGTTCTAATAAAATTAAGGAGATAGATTGCAGGACGGACAGGTTCAAAATGTCATTTTTTCCGCGTACGATTCGAGATCAGAACGTTAAACAACGCGTAAATCGGTAATAATAATAGAGGTAATATTCAGAGTAGGTCCATAGTATTTTTTTTTAATTACCTGCATGTTCAAATCAACGTGTGACTCACACGCATTGCTTTTTTTTGCACGCATGGTATTCATGGGTGTGTCTGCATGTTTGGGATTTGGTAGTTTTCCTTCTTTTTTTTCCCAATTACTTTTAAAGGTGTAGTGTTCATTTTTGTTTGTTGTGTCATTTTTCCTGGTGTGTATGCACCCCCTGCCACACACACTCGAGGTGGCTTGCAGGGTATGTCGTAGATATAGATATACACTACGATACAGGCCCAGCTAGGCAACGTTAAAAAGCTGCTGCTGGCGACGGAAAAAGTGAAAGGCAAGAAGTCCGGAGCTCAGTGACCACCCGTAAGTTCTCTTCGAGCGTAGGCGAAGGGATCAACTGTCAACAATCAAAAGGAATCAAAATCAAGGAATTAGCTTTACTGAAGATGTTAGGCACATATTTAAAACACCAGAGTTTTATGCTAGATTCGACCAGATAAATAAGATTAGAGAGATAGATTGTCGTACAGATAGATTCAAAATATCATTTTTCCCCCGTACTATAAGAGAACAGAATAGGCAGCATAGGAGAGGGATAGGTAGGGGAAATATTCTAGAGTATAATGTAGTGCATGATGCATGTCTTACCCCTTAAATACTGTAGACACTAACAATCAAGTTGCATGATACAATATAGTTGCTAGTTTGCATGTTAGTAGTGCATGCCTGGTGATCTTCACCCCCTACCACACACCCTCATGGTGGCTTGCAGGGTATCGTATAGATGTAGATGTAGGTACAGAAAGCTGGCTTTCGAAGGACATATCAGATTATGGAGTATTCCCGAAGTGATTAAGGTATACAGAAAGGATAGAGTAAGCAGAAACGGAGGAGGAGTATTTATAGCTATAAAGGACCCGTATGTCAGTAGAAGAGAACTTATTTCAGAGCGAAATGTAGAAAGTATTTGGCGTTCTGTTTAAAGTAAAAGTAGTAACGCAGAAAAGATATATGTAGGTGCATATTACAGGCCACCGGACGCAGACGTCAATTCTATAATGGAACTAGAGTCAGAGATAGCTACATTACTACGGTGCATTACCTACGCTACGGTGTGAGAGTTCACCCCCTTCCACACACCTTTTGGGTGACTTTCAGGGTATTATGTAGATGTAGATGAATACACTTCGGGAATACTGACTGACAAATGATCTTTCCTGGGGTAAACACATTCGTGAAATAATGGGTCAAGCGAATCGCAAACTGGGTTTCATTAAAAGAGTATTGGGTAAATGTGACGATCATGTACGAGAAATCTGCTACTTTTCCCTTGTTAGACCTCATTTGGAATATGCTGCCAGTGTATATGATCCCTACGAAATCGGTCTAAGTAATGAACTTGAACGTGTGCAGCGAAGATCGGCAAGATTTGTAAAGGGACGATACGATAATTATATTAGCGTAACCAGTCTATTAAATGAATTGAAATGGGAATCATTGTCAGATCGCAGGTTGAAATTTAGACTTAATCTCTGCCACAAATTCCAAGGCAATATTTTCAGTGATGATGTTAAAAATATTTGACGAACCCCAACTTACTATGGCAGACTGGACCATTTTCATAAAGTTAGAGAAATTGATTGCCGAACTGACTGATTCACAATGTCCTTTTTCCCTCGCACAATAAGAGATACGAATAACGGTAAATATGTCCTTTCGGAGAGTAGCAATGAATAGCATTGGTAGCTGCATGTTGGTATGAGTACTTAAAGCTAACCCTACTAACAGAATGTTTTTGCATGTTTTCTTTGCAATTTCTATCTTTTTTAAATAGTGTAGTTCTGACTACTATATTAATACTATTCCTTTTTTATGCATGATATGTAGTGCATGTTTGGTGAGCAATCACCCCCTGCCACACACCCTTGTGGTGGCTTGCAGGGTATTATGTAGATGTAGATGTAGAATACTTCATAATATGATATGTCCTCCGAAAGCCAGCTCTCTGTACCTACGATTATATCTGCATCAGTACTTTTTATGAGGTGGTGAAATTTAGCTACTTTATTTCTTATACTACGACAATTCACTACTATCACTGAAATTCTTTCTTCCAATCTGTTTCTCTCTTGGTGCTCCTTTCCAACTAAAATTTTCCTTGATAATTTTTTAACGGACACACTATTTGGTCTACCTATTATATTTGATGATTTATCATGTTCGTTCTTTCCACGTGTTTTTCTAAGACCTTCTAAAACTACTCTGTATGTTCTGTCAAATTCTTCCACGATTTTTCCTAACTAACAGAAGGCTTTTGAATGTTTGCTTTGCATTTTCTATCTTTTTTAAACAGTGAAGATCTATATCTATATCTACGACTTACCCTGCAAGCCACCTCGAGGGTGTGTGGCAGGGGGTGCATCCACACCAGGAACAATGACACAACAAACAAAAATGAACACCCATAATCTGACTAGTATTTAGTTACTATTCCTTTTTTATGCATGATATGTTGTGCATGTGTTTTTTAGAAATCACCCCCTGCCTACCCCTTTGTGGTGCTTGCAAGGTATTATGTAGATGAAGATAGATAAGGGAACACAATTGGCAGCATATCAAAGGGATAGGTAGGTGAAATATTTTAGAGTAGTCTATAGTACATGATGCATGTAATAATACCTTAATTATTATAGAAAGTTACTAACAATCTATTTGCTTGAGATCCTATATTTGCTTGTTTTTATAGTGCATGATTGGTGATCTTCACCTCCTGCCACACACCCTCGCTGTTGCTCGCAAGGCATCAAGTTGATTTACTACAACTAAAGATTTGTTTAGCATGTTTGTTTTACAATTTATAGCCTTTTTTTAATTGTTAAGTTTGTATTAGTATAATACTCTACACGTTTTTTTTGTAATTCTGACAAGTTTGCGCTCAATTCACCCCCTGCCACACTGTGGAGGGTTGCAGAGTATAATGTGGATTTAGACGAATGTGATTGGAAGCAGTAGATGTGACGTCACAGAGTAGGAGTGATGGATTTATTAAAAAGGGGGAGGGGAAGTTACGAGCTCTTCGATCGCGCTGCCACCCAGCGGACTCGGGAGCATTTATAACGGGCGCGTCTCTTCTGCGGTCGGCGGTTGATCGAGGCGGTCGTGTGGTGCGGAGCCAAGCACTCTACTGTCTTCTGCTTTCCTGTGGAGAGATCAAGAACACTATATAAGTATACAGTGTTCTTGGGAGAGATCATCCTTTGGCAGGTCCTTTACTTCTGCGAGGCCCAATACCTGTAAATCCGGTCCATTTTCCGTAAGTAAAAATTGATCCACTTTCTTTCTTTTATTGTGTTTTTTTTTCAAAGTGATCCCATTAGATTTCGAATGAAGTTAATATGTATAAGCATATGGTAGGTGTTAATGTCTCCCAAGGAAACCCTTATTAAGATGGGCGAAAGAAAAAATTAGCGCGATATTAACTTAAGCAGGTTTAAGAAAATGAAGTAGGGCCTCGAAGTCATTTATCTGTATATGACTTATCGCGAGCGTTTTCATGTTTTTCATTATTCACAGCATTAATGATTTCGGTAATATCTTCTCATATCTCTTTGAAACTGCAGTATTAGGCTTGGGGAAAAAGAAGTAACTTTCTGTTGCATATTTTTCTTCCCGTTATGTCTTCATCTTATGATCCATTGTTAATATTAACAAAAACATACGAAACAAACGACTAGGACACTGCGCTCTTAAGATAATATTAAGCTAAACCAACATTAACCAAACCTTACGATAATTTTTTCGTACCCTATGACGAGTTCCACTTTTTCTATTAACGCCGCCATGGTGTATATCTACATAATACCCTGCAAGCCACCATAAAGGTATCACCACCATAGCCACCATATCAGGGGGTGAACTCTCACCAAATATGCATAACATATCATGCATACGAAAGGATTAGTACTTGTATAGGTACTGTTCAAAACTACGCTATTTAAAAAAGATAAAAATTGCAAAGCATAGATGCGAAAACATGCCGTTTGTTGGGTTAGCTTTAAGTCCTTATACCAATATGCAGCTACCAATGTTATCCATTGCTACACTCGTACTGGATATATTTACCGTTATTCATATCCCTAATTGTAAGATGAAAAAAAACATTTTGAATCTGTCAGTTCGGCAATCAATATCTCTAATTTTGTGATTATGGTCCAGTCTACCATAGTAAGTTGGTGTCCGCAAAATATTTTTAACATCATCACTGAAAATATTGTCTTGGAATTTATTTAAGAGATTAAGTCTAAATTTCAACCTGCGATCTGACAATGATTCCCAATTTAATTCATTTAATAGACTGGTTACGCTAATATAAATACTGTATCGTCCCTTTACAAATCCTATCGATCTTCGCTGCAACCGATCAAGTTCGTTATTTAGACCGATTTCGTATGGATCCCATACACTGGCAGCATATTCCAAATGAGGTCTTACAAGGGAAAAGTAGCTGATTTCTCGTACATGATCGTCACATTTACCCAGTACTCTTTGACGAATCCCGGTATAGTAGGTTTCGGTAGGGTTCTAGAATCCCATGCTAAGTCTACGCTAATGTAAATTCTTCGTTAAATATTTCTATTAACTCAATTTTGCTAGGTTGTATTTCATGCTTGAGTACCTCGATTGACGTATGTCTCGATAACAGTATGTTCAGAAAACAGTAAGACTTTGCAGGATGTGTGATAAAAAGACGACATAAGTATGACCTTTTCAAAAGAGTGAATTCAGCCACCAGACCCGCGATTTCCAAGTAAGAACTAGTGTGGTGGATAAAATGTTTGCAAAACAACGGACATGCGAATCTGCAGATGCAGATTAATGGTAAATTAAAGGCAAGTGGTCCGTGGCCGAGGTCGGTGGACCATTCTGTACAAACCTTGGTCCTGGGCAGGTTGTTTTCGGTTTTTAAAGTTAAACATTCGTGTTATTTCATTTTTTGTACTATTTCCATTTGAAGTGCTGGTCTAGATTCTAAATCTAAATCTACATAATACCCTGCAAGCCACCATAAGGGTGTGTGGCAAGGGGTGAATTCTAACCAAACATGCACTACATATCATGCATAAAAAAGGATTAGTATTTATATAGGTACTGTTCAAAACTACTCTATTTAAAAAAAGATAAAAATAGCAAAGCAAACATGCAAAAACATGCTGTTATTTGGGTTAGTTTTAAGCCCTTATACCGACAAGCAGCTATATGTAATTGCTACCATTACTACTGAAATGAAAACCCCAAAGCCGTTTTGCATCAGGTTTTACCCTATACGAGAGATTGTAACATGGTGTGAAGCTGGCCTAAATTTTTCCTACCTTCCCAAAATTTCTGGGTCAAAAAATAAATGTACATGTAAGCATTGAAACATTTTCATATTTTATACCTATTAAACTGAATATGGAAACGTTCACATTTCCTGTTGACAAAGTAAGGTCTATATTAACTTATGCGACTGCATATTCGGAAGTCGGAATATCAAATACATATTTACATACGATGATAAAGTACCAATTTTTCTCAGTTAAACTATTATTAACAAATAAAGTATCCCTAACATTTTTTCATGCTATTAACGATTAATCTTAAATTTCATTTCCAAATAACTAACATAGTGTATATCTACATCTACATCTACACGATACCCTGCAAGCCAACGCGAGGGTGTGTTGCAGAGGGTGAAGGTCACCAAGCATGCTCTACTAGCATGCAAGCAAGCAACTAAAGGGTCTCATGCAACTAGATTGTTAGTATCTATAGTACTTGAGGGGTTAATACATGCATCATGCACAACAGAATACTCTAAAATATTTCCCCTACCTATCCCTTTCCTATGCTGCCTATTCTGTTCTCTTATAGTACGGGGGGAAAATGCCATTTTGAATCTATCTGTGCAACAATCTATCTCTCTAATCTTATTTATCTGGTCGAATCTAGCATAATACGCTGGTGTTTTTAATATGTGCCTCACATCTTCAGTAAAGCTATCCGATTGACATTTCTGCAATAGATTTAATCTGAACTTTAATCTACCCTCTGATAATGATTCCCACCCTAATTCTTGTATTAATTCTGATACACTACTCAACCTATCGTAACACCTTTTGACGAACCTAGCTGCTCTACGCTGCACACTGTCTAGTTCTCGAATCAAACCTAATTCATTAGGATCCCATACACTGGCTGCATACTCAAGGTGGGGCCTAACTAGTGAAAAGTAGCATCGCTCTTTTGTCTTCTCATCACATTTCCCAAGTACTCTTTTTATAAATCCCAGCTTTCTCTTCGCTCGGCCGCATATTTCCCTTATGTGTCTTCCCCACGATAAGTCTTTAGTGATTGTTACACCTAAATATCTTACGGTTTCAACGTTTTCGATCTTCGTGTTATTAATTCTATAGGATCGCTCTATCGAATTATTCCTCCTCCAAAAATTGATAGCTACACACTTTTTAAGGTTGAGTTCTAACTGCCATTTGTCGCACCACTCTTGAATTGCATCTAAATCCTTGCTAAGTGATTTCGTGTCCTCTTCGTTTGATATACCCCTGTACACCACCGCATCGTCTGCAAAAAGTCTAAGGTTACTACTAACTACGGTACCCAAATCGTTTATGTATAAAAGAAATAGAAGCGGACCTACTACGCTACCCTGGGGTACTCCCGATATGACTTCGATTGTGTCCGACATGATACCATCTATGACAACCCTCTGCTCTCGCCCACTTAAGAATTCTTTTACCCAACATATAACGTCTTTATTTATGCCAAAACTCTCTAACTTCAAGATTAATTTGTCATGAGGAACTTTATCGAAAGCCTTTTTAAAATCTAAAAATATCGCATCAACTTCAGTACTGCTTTCGCCGTGGACTAAAATATCGTGTACGAATAAAGCTAATTGTGTCTCGCAAGATCTACCTTTCCGGAAACCATGCTGGCTGTTTATGAGTAATCCCTGACTATCCAAATGCCCCATGATCGAACTGACTACTATGTGCTCAAATATCTTACAAGAGATTGACGTGAGTGAAATGGGTCTGTAGTTACTAGGTTCTTCCCTATCACCGCTTTTAAATATAAGTGTAATGTTAGCTACTTTCCAATCCTTGGGTACTGTGTGGTTCTTTAGTGTGTTATTGTATATTATTTCTAGATAGGGGGCTATTTAAGAGGCTAATGTTTTATATACTCTGGAAGGAATTTGATCGGGACCTGGTGATTTGTTTTTACTTATGCTTTTTAACTGCTGCTCTATTCCGCGACATGAAATGTTTATTTTGGGCATTGTGCCCTAATTATTTTAAAAATTAAAACAAGCGGAATAACAGCCTAACAAGCCATTGACATTTTATCACTACAGTTAAATTGTGTTATTTTAGACAAAAGAGCTAAATAACTGGTAAAAGGTCTCATATTGTTGGTAATAAGGTTTCCCACTACCGTTCTATTAAACATAAGCAGTTTCACATACAAATTCAACAGTTCAACTACTCAGATATATATATTTCAACTTTTGCAAATTTTGATTGACAACTGAAAAAATCCGTGCCTACATATTCCTTCAAGCTTGCGGAAAACACGAAACAGACATTTGTCTATAACTCTGCATGAAACTCATCGTTTGTGCCCCTCCAGGAGAGGTATTGTAATCAAATGAATATACCATTACATGCCGAGGGATTGCAAGCGTTTTTTTAAGGTAGATGGTAGGGTAGAGAGTAGGTCATGTAGTGGGGTACATAACTTCTCGTTGCCAGTCGCTTTATCAGCTAACTTTCATGAAAGCAGAATTGAACCTCAAAATACTTCAGACATGACCACAGCTCTCCCTTGCAGCCTTTGTAAAAGTCGAGGTGAAAATATTTCCGTTACGGTATTTAATTGCCGAAGTCTTAAAAAAAAGATATCTGAGTCCCATCACCTTATTAGTACTACTGATGCAGATGAAATTATAGGAACTGAAAGTTGGCTGACGGATGACATTCCTGACTCAGACATATTCCCAAAATCTTTTAAAATATATAGAAAAGATAGATATAACAGAGCAGGTGGTGGTGTTTTCATTGCAGTCAAGAACTCAATAATTAGCAAAGCAGTAATATTTCCCGACAACCCCTTAGAATGTGTTTGGTGTTCATTAGTATGCCCTAAATCCAAATCAATATCTGTCTGCGCATTCAATAGGCCCCCAAACACTGATGTTGAGTCATTATTAGAACTGGGAAACCAGATAAATACTATAACGTCCCGTAACAGCGAACGTAATATAATAATAGGTGGAGATTTCAATGCACCATCAATAGACTGGAGAACATACTGCTTCAAAGCTGGAGGAAGGGACAAAGACATCTGTGAGACTCTATTAGATGTTTTCTCCAACAACTCCCCGACACAATTAGCTACAGCACCTAATAGAGGGGACAACACTCTTGATTTACTGGCAACCAACATCCCACAACATGTGACAATGATTGACATGGTTGATGGAATCAGTGACCACAGAGTTATAACTGCAAAACTCTCGCTATCTTTAGATAAAAATTTTAAACATAAAAGAAAGATTTACATTTTTAAAAGAGCAGACTTTGCTAACTTTAAAATTTATTTAAGAGCTCCTTATCGGATTTAAAAAAAGTCTTCCATAAACGTATGTACCAACGATTCATGGAAGTCGTTCATTAATATCATGCGCTCTGGGATCAAAAGATATATCCCTAGTAAATTTAAAAAAGAAAGCACTGAACCTAGGTGGTACAATGCAGAAGTGAGAAAATCCCCGAGACGGCAGCGAATATGTCATGCTAAAATGAAAAGAATTATTAAATATATGCCCACTGCTGAGCGTAGTGTAATAATTGAAAATTATAAACTGCATTGTGTTTCTAGCCATCTGAAAAACCCGGGAAAAGTATTCCCGTTTTTGTCAAGTCCCGGGTTCGATTCCTGGCGCCAAATATGTGTTTACCAGGCTTTTAGGTGACTTTTTCTATTTATGATAGCGCAATGATTTTTTCTTTCGCTCAGTGAAATTATTAATTTTCAATCGAATTCTTCCATTTGTTCTGTATTCAATGGGGAATAGTATTAACTTTCTTATTCCTTCAACCGATTTACACTTTGCGTTCGAGGTTTCCGTAAACTGCGTAATTTATTTTGAAGTTTACTGCTTTTTTCGGTTCTTTTCCTAGCGTTGCAAAGGACCTTATCATTGTTTCTTCATCTCTTTACGGGATTGTGCATTTGCACCGACCTGAGACATGAAGGGCAAGTATGGAAGTATGGGCTGCAGAAGCCCTGAAGACGACTGCCGGGTCGGGAATCGAAACGTCGGCGGACATAGACGCAATAACCCGGTAAAAAAAGTTGTATTTTAGGTACGCGTAAATACAGAAATTAAATATACGTAATAGTACGACATGTATGTATTTTCGTAATAGGAATTGATAGAGCCCAATATGAATCCTGGCTGTAATGTTAAGTTTATAATGGTTTAAAATATATTGATGTTCCGATACTGACTGAGTCATAATCATCTTCGTAACACAAGTATTTTCCGCCCCTTCATGAAAAATGTTAAAATATCTAAATACAATGGATACCTAATTATTATATTTCTCCCTCCCGCTGAATATCAATTGGCACCTTCAGCTAGAAGATGGGAACAGTTTTACCATTTTTTAATACTGATACTTTGATTACTGGTTTCAATACTGATAGTATATATGTATGTTGTTTTCTTTTGTTTTGGAGGGAAAGATAGCTCCATATTCCAAGCTAAGATTCGTCTTTTGCAATAAATGTTACAATATTATTATTATTTATACATTTGACTTTTCTCACACCCGTTGAATTTCAACGGGCACCTTCCGCAGATTAATATAATCATTGACAAATAAAGTTTTTTCAGTAATTTAACAAAAATATTTTTAAATTACGAATACTAATAACTTGTCCGTAAATAAAAAGAAATTTGGAAGGAATATCTACATTTTTTTAATTTACAGAGAATTTTCATTACCGGCATTATTATGTTTATGCTAAATGGGTTTCTGAAACTGTCATCGGGGTATATGAAAAAAATTGGTTGTGCTTGATTGGATTGAAATGATGATGATATCATTTTTCCATACGATGAAAGGAGGAGTAATAAAATTATAAACGTATACTGAACAAATTTTCCGATTTAGGACGTATTCCTGGACACTTCCCCGTCTAGAGGAATTCATCGTGTATTACTTTTTCATTTCTCGCATTTGATGTCACTATCCTTCAATCGATACGCTTTCATTTAAGAAAAAGTAAAATTCCAATTACAGTGAATTCTGTTGTTATGAAATCGTTCTTAGTTACCCTCATCAGGACGTTTTCAAAAGGAAAACGGATTTTGACAACGATTGCCGCATATCTTTCTTATATTGTCAATTCATGATTTATTCTGTTAATTCCGACACTTTGGCTCTTAATGAGTTACCATGTAAAATTGTTTTTTTTTTCTAAATAACTTAATTTAATTACTCTTACTCTCGCAATTGCGAAGAGTTTACACATTCATATAAAGCTGAAGTACCAACATTTTATTTTCAGCTCCGACAGCATTAGACCTCTGTCTCTGATCGCAGTTGTCCTTCTGATCAGAAACGAGGCCATCCTGTCGTGTCACCGTCAGAAATCGTCGGAAAGGGGACAACAGTGAAGGTGACCTCATCCGGTAGCAATGGCGACCAGTATTGTAGGCGACATTTTCGGCAAGGAGGAACTCATTATCTCAGGCGTAGTCACAGGGACCCTTGAGCAATACAAGGACCTACTCAACTCCTTGGGAGACGTGGATGTGAGGAGAGTGAAGCAGAGAACCCTCCTTTACGTTGCGGTGGGGTTGGGGAAGGTTGACTGGGTGGAGGGATTGCTGGAAATGGGTGCGAACCCTGGACTAAGGGACGTAGAAGGGGTTAGCGTGATGGAGCTGGCCCAGGGTATGGTGGAGAAGTACCCTGAGCAAGAAGACCGCCAGTCTATTAGCAAATTGGTTCGTCTGGTAATGATAGGAAGGGACAGTGTAGCACAAGCAGGCTGTAATACTACATCTACATGTCAGGATGCAGGAATGGTAGCCATTGGACGTGACATGATATTTGATTTGTCACGGAAGATGGCTACAGTGTGCGAGTCGATGAATGAAGTCCAGAGTAAAATAGCGACAGTCGATACATTGAAGCAAGAAATTACGACTAATCGCAATTTAATTAATGACGTCAAAACTGAAATGGCAACTATTCGCAAATCCATCGACGACGTCAAAACTGAAATTGCGGCCCGTGATGTGCTCCTGTCGGCCCTCGAGACCTCCGCGACGTCAATGGCGAACAGGGAGAGGCATGGAGCCGGAATAACTGACACTTCGACTGTCGCTGAGGAAGTATTGCCGTCGACTCCTCGAACGGAAGAAGAAATAAGGGAGGAATGCGCGGAGGCGATGATGAGCAAGACCCACATCTTTAAGAGTGATGAAGGCAAAGTAACAAAGGCGAGGAGGTTGTATGAGAGACTGTACTCTGAATGCGATGAGACGGCTTGCCTGTTCAAATTCCTCAAAAGCCATGACGACGTGTCATTTGTGATCGATTTCGACTCATGGGATATCGGAGGAATGATATCGAGAGTCAGAGACCACGATGGAGTGGAGAGGGATTGCAGTGATTTATACTATTTCGCCGACTTCGAAGAGAAGAAGGTTTACCTGGAAGGATATGGAGATGAGGATGCGACCATTGCCTTTTTAGCAGGTGCACTGGCGCAGATGTCAGTGTGTCTGGCTTTCAAGAACGGAGGGAGGCCGTACGCCAAGGGAGATGACGCCACGGAGCGACGAATGAAGAACGCGATAATGGTGGGGAGGGAGGAGTACAGTAGGGATAAATGGGGATTAGAATGGTTCATTCAAGATGCATTAACAAAAAAGACTCAGTGCGGGAAGGAAGTGTATTTCACATCAGCTGTTCCTTACATATCGCATTATATGGATCGATGGATGGAACGTCTCGATTGCAGCGACAAGTTCCTTCTCTGCTGGAGTTGTACCGAGACAGCGTGATGCCGGCTCTCCTCACTAAGCCACAGGTATGTGTTTCCATGACAACGCCATTCCAATATGCATCCGTCGCCTATTGATTTAAACGTAGCTTCAATTGTTTAATTTACGTTGGGATTTAATTCCTCTATTTTCATTTTGTGACAAGTGCAGTAAAATAGTAGCTTCTATCGCAGTTTATCTACAAGTACTTACACTGTATTTAAGGGTGCCAAGACAAGGGTGTGTTGCAGGGGGTCAATATCACGAAACATGCGCCACTAACATGTCACTAAGAGCTTTAATGATGTGACTAAAATAGAATTGTTAGATTGCGTTCGTAGTCCGGTGATTTCAATAATTCATCTATTCATATACTTAATTATTTTTATATCTTTTTATTTATATATTCATATTTTAATTTATATTTTTAAATAAGCGAATTTTACGCTTACTCCCTTGAGATAATATATTAACCGTAGTGATGGGTAAACGGTTGCCTACCATAATATAAACCTGACCGGATTCTGATGAATTGGATGGATATCAGTTACTTTCCCAAGAGTATTTTTGTTTTGTATATATTGTTGGTGAAGGGTTATTGTCGTTGAATATGACGCCATGTAGCCTAGAGTGCAGTCAATATGAAATCATTAACGAGTTTCCTACAGCGAGCCTTCAATTTAGTAACATTACACAAGCAATTGAAGCAATTATAATTTGCTTTGAGCAGTTTTCAGCGCATATTAATATTCTTTCATATTAGTCAGACGTCCAATACTTATCCGAGAATGTTTTTTCATTGTTTGTTACATATGTATTTTTGGTGAAAGGTTATTGCCGTGCAATATGAGAGCATGTTGTCTGGAGTGCAGTCAAGTTGAAACCCTTAGAGTCCTTCAATGCAGCAACAATACCATAACAATAGAAGCTATTGTGCATTGTTTTGAGAGGTTACGTTTAAAAGTATATTTATTTGCGTGAGTGAATTGGTTTTTTCTCGAAGATTCATATAACCGTACGATGTAATATTGTGCTCTCACGATATGTATTCATGCGTTCATGTCAGAGTCTGTAGTCATATTACACACAGTATGTCCTATTCTTGTTCGTGCCTGCTGTTTTATTTCCTCTTATATTGCTAAGTTTGCTGCCACGTTTGACGTGAAATGTTTATTTACCTCATGCACAGTCATTTCCTTCATGTGTCCTCAAAATATATACTAAAGATTTAAGGTCGCTTCCTTGCACAATTAATTTTCTTTTTCATTCGTTAATTGCAGTTGTGACCTCTATCATCCTCACCGAAGCAGCGTATGATGACATCGGCAGGTTTTCACTTTTGAATACAGGGAACTTTGTGATGATTGGAGTTGTGGAGTGTAGCTAATAGACGAATATCCTGATTCTGCACTGAGGAATAGTGTGTTCATTCATCTGTGACCGCCGTAATTTTTTTGTTATTCTAGTTAAAGGAGATTTATAAGAGTGCATTCTGCTATAACGGAAAAAAAAGTTTTACTCAGCTTTCATATTTATGTCATTATTTTTTATTAATTTCATTATCATTTTCCAATGCTATTTCTCGAAGCCAATAATCCCATACTTTATTTCTCAATGCTAAAAACATAACGCTACCATTATTTTTTACACTCGATTCTTTAATACCCTAGTTTAATGGTGACACATTAACTATCATAAATTATTTTATTTTGCAAGCTTGGTTGCTATTCAATGATTTTTATTTTACTATCTGCTTAATTATCACAGCTAGTCTTAGGTCTATTACCAAAAGAAGCTTAAACTTCCATTTCCGTCTTTGATAGGCCATCCATGGCAAATTTAATGTGAAATGAAATTATCATATTTTTACAGGAGTCAATAAAATTATTGTTCAAGAGATAGGGCCCTAAAAAGTGTAGAATAAACGACACTTTAATTTTGACAAGGGAATACTAAAATTTCATTCCTTTCTCCTATTACATGCTTGCATAGTTATACAGTGTCCCATTGATCGTGTGTAATTTCTAACCTGTAATTTTAGACACTTCCTTTCGAGCCACAAGGATGAAATTTGGTACCTGGCTAGAAAAAGGATGTAAGTTTTGTTGAGTCTAAGTAAAATATGAAAATATGAACTTTTGACCCCAGAAATAGGGTCCAACCTAAAATCCAAATTTTGCCTTATGGGCTTTCAATGTTAAAATATTCGAAGTACAAAAAAGACGGAATTATTTAGCGAAACTTTCGACTACTAGGTTTTTGGACACGAAGAACACGATGGAAGAACTATTGAGGTCAGAAATTGTAACTGTGACCCCTGAAAGGTCACAGTCAAGGTCACAGGGATTACAAAAAATGAATCACCGCTTCAAACCTGTCGAATCATAGGTTTAAAAAGGTTCCAAGGTCGATTTTAAGGTCTTCATATCCCTCTTTTCATCTCTTGACCTTCAAGGGTAACTCAGAGGTCAAAGGTCACAGGGATGGAAAAAGAGAATCCAGGCTACAAACGTGTCGAATCATAGGTTTAAAAAGGTACCAATGTCGATGGAAAGGTCATCAGATCCCTCTTTTCATCCCTTGATCTTTAAGGGTTACTCAGGGGGTCAAAGGTCAAAATGGTGACAAAAAGTGAAATTAGGCTAAACGTATCGAATCATAGGTTTCAAAGAGCGCTCAATACGATGGTAAATTACCTCCAGGAATTATCTGACATTGAATGATTGGGAAAGGGCAAAAGGTCACTAGGTGTATCCAAGATTTAGGGCAATAGATGCGTGGAATTCTAGCTTCGAAAGGGTGAAGATTTAGATGAAGTGACTTGGTCCCTTTTGTTGTCTCCTGACCTCAAAGGGCTACACTGAGTTTATTGGTCACAGATGTAAAATATGCCAAGATGTGAAACACATAATATGAATGAGATTTTTTAGGCTGCCAAAGTAAATGTTAAGAACTTTAGATCCCAACTTCCATTCCTTAAACCCTCTGGGTCATATGGTAGTCGTTGATTTAGAGTTTACTAATTAATGAAAACATTCAATTGTAATTTCAAGTTAATTACTTTTATTAAAATAAAAATACTCATCATACGTTTTATTTAAAAAAGTATTTAAAGAGTTATTCAAAAAAATTTCAATATTAAAATTTTAAATGAAAATATCGAAGCAGTAAGAATGAAAATCAATTTTTATTCATTGTACGTACCAGATATTCCAATTCAGGCACAATTGAATATGCCCGATAAAAGCGTGTGTGAATGTGTCTTCCAGCATATTCGGAGATATGGACTCTGCACACTTTGTAATTTCTTTCTTTATTTCTTCAATGTCCGAAAATGTTTTTTTCACTACACCTGGTGGATTTTGACCCCTGCCCAACCGTTCCAGGTCAGAGACTTCCTGGAGGGATTTTACCATCGTATTAGGCACTAATTAAACAAATGCACCGTTGTAGCGCCGTTTCGAAATTTGTCACTCCAAGGACCTTTGACCCCTGAGTCACCCTTGAAGGCCAAGGAAAGAAAAAAGGGATCAGAAGACCTTACGATCGACCTTGGCACCTATTCAAGCATATGATTCGATACGTTTCTAACCTCATTTCCATTTTTGTCACCATTTTTACCTTTGACGCCTGAGTAACCCTTAAAGGTCAAGGGATGAAAAGAGGGATCTAATGGCCTTTCCATCGACATTGTCCACTTATTAAACCTACGATTCGACACATTTGTAGCCTGGATTCTCTTTTTCCGTCCCTGTGATCTTTGACCATCGTATTGGGCACTCTTTGAAACCAATGATTCGATACGTTTAGCCTAATTTCACCATATATAAAATTACAATTTTTTGTGATTTATAGCTAATATTTCATGCAGCCTGTAACTGCATGCTTAATATTTTGCTTGGTGTGATAATATTGTCCCTCGTGGTTTCAATGTAAGTAGTGTATGAAGGGAGTATTTTTTAAGGAATTGTTCTGTCTACTTGATGCTGATCTACGTATTCGCAATACGCTGCGAGCCAACTCGAGGGTGTGGGGCAGAGGGGGAAGATCGCCAAACAGGCATTATCCACATAGCACAAGTACATCTCGGATACATCTCAGAAACGTCTCAAATGTCTCATGTTGCCTCTCAGAGACATCTCCAAAGTAGCCCAAGATGTCTCAGAGAGAGCTCTATGTCCTCTTGTTAGACGTCTCTGAGACATCTCATGAGATGTCTCAGAGAAATCTCGAAACGTGTCAGAGACATCTCAAAATGTCTCAGATACATCTCAGAGAGATCTTAAGACGCCTCAGATACATCTCAGAGAGATCTCAAGATATCTCAGAGAGATCTCAAGATGTACCAGATAGCTCAACATCCTCTACTCGACGTTACATATATGAGATAAACAACCTTCAACATGGGAATGGAGGGGGTAAAATTAATAACAATGAATGCAATCTAAGTAAAGAAAACATGATTCCAATTTGCAATTTATTTACGTACAAAGCACATAGTCATGATACAGTCACGCAAAACAATTTAAAAAATCACAATAATCACATAAAATATAAAATTACAATAGTCACATAAAGCAAATACAATCACAATCCCACCCTCTGCTAAAAATTATCTCCATTTTGCCTGAAAATAGAAAAGAGCAGCAGGATCTAAATAAATTTATATTTAATAATAGCAATCGAAAAATAACTTTTAACAATTGAAACTTCCTTTAATATCTTTTTCTGCTTTAACCTCAACTTCTAAAGGCCATTTTACACGGTGAATGATCATTCGAATTAATTCCTTGAATGTTATGTGCAGAAAGGATACGTCGTGGTAGGTCTATCGATAGTACATATCGATTCACGGGATATTTCCGACCAACGCAGCTGTATCGATGATCGAAATGGTTTGGGTGTATACAGTGGCACTGAGCGGGTGATCAAGTGTGATCGTGACGTCACGTCTGCTCACCGTGAGCGGCGAGCGCTGTATGGCAACGGATCAGTGAGCGAACCAGCAGACGAATTCAGTAGAGGGACACCCTATCACGATTTTTGAGAGTCAGTAGCATTGAGCGAGTTTTTGAGCATTTTTTTACCTTTTCTTAACTTTTTTCATTATTTTTACTAGCTTAATTATACTATCTATATTATTTTCATGTTAACATAGTTTTAGGAGCATTAGCATTACATTTTACATATTTTTTTAGTTTTTCAATTTTAGTTGTAGAGTGGTTTAAAGTTAGCAATTGTGTATAACGTATTTCACTTCTTTTTCAATTATTCAACGGTGGTGTTAGGCATATTTTGTAATTTTAAATACTTGATTTAGTTTTCAATTCATTTTTCTAGTTCTCGGTTTTTTATTTCTATATTCATGTATCACGTGGTTCTTTTTACATCTTTGTGTGCGGTTAGGCTTTTTTACGTACTTTTCTTTTACATTTTTCAGTAGAATAATTGGTGAGGGTTTTTTGATTTAGTTTGTTGCATTGTCCGTTTTTATCCGTTGTCTGTAGCCGTTTGTGTGCCGCGAGTAGTATTTTTGGTACTCTCTCATCGTTATAGTCTCTCAGTCGTGAGTACATTTGTTCAAATCTTTTGGGAGATGAACAACTTACTTGCTGCTCTCGATATGGTGATCGATGGTGGTGTGGACTTGAATGAAGTTGTTCATGTGGCAAGGGAGTTGGTGGAAGTTGCCAACCCTATCCGCGTGGAACATCGGGGAGAGGAGCCCTCACGTAACTCCAATTATTATGAGGAGACAATCCCCCAATATGTTCCGGAGGACTTCCACATGCATTTTAGGACGTCAAGAGAAACGATGGAGGTATGCCTAGTACCTGCTATGTCTGCATGCAATACTATTTCATGTAAATGAGAGTCAGTCACATTTGTGTTGTACGCCCAATAACGGAATTGAAAGCCACTTTTGAGTTAGGGGTTAAAGAAGTTGTTTCTTCCTTTTTCAGTTGTTAACTGTCAATATTGGCCACATGATACAGCCACAAATGCATGCCATACCCTAGGATAAGAAGGTCATGGTGGCAGTGTGGTTGCTATCAAAGCCTGAGAGTTTTGTAAGCGTCGGGTATCGTTTTGACCTGGCTGCCAGCACAGCACATTACATTTATGTTCAAGTCGTAAACGCCTTGGTGAGGATGATGAACGACGCTATACTTTGGACTAATGCAGCCCAAATGGTGAAATATGCTAATGTAAGTATTCTAAGTTTGAGGTGAACGTAATTCTTTTGCAGCTGAAATCAATTTTTTATGAAATGTCGGATCACTCATTAAAAATGAAAGTAGTTTCAGCTAACGTTTGATGGATTTGTTAGAGATTCATTGTGGCCTTTGTCGCATAAAAATTGTCAAGTAATTATAAAGTCAAAGTTATACTAAAATGTGACACTACCGAATTTCTTGCATTATATCTTAATGTGAATCTTGATTGGCGACCACATATCACCTACTATGCCAAAATTCATTCCTATTTAGCCTACGGAATTGTCTTCCGGAGAAATGCTAGTGTAGCTATCAAGGCATTTTCTATGCAAAAGAGGGCTGTTAAATCAATTTTAAGGGTTTCAATAAGGATGTCAGGAAGACCACTGTTCAGGAAACTCTTCATACTCACTATGCCATGTATTTATATCCTGAATTGTTCCATGTTTGTCAGAAGTAATCGACACCTGTTTATGCCAAATTCGGCTATTCATTGCCACGAGACGCGTGGTAGTGAAAATGTTCATCTGGCAAATCAGCCACTAAACATAAACAATAAAGGTCCTCATCATTCAGCCTCAATGATCTATAATACGATTCCTATTTCAATTAAACATTTAGCCAGCCAAAATGTTTTCAAATATGAATTAAAAGAACTTCTTATTTATAAATCCTACTACAGCATTGATGAGTTTTTGAGTGAAAGATTTTTGTTGCCTATATTTTTTACTGCTTGTTTCTTCTTTGCATGTACTTTTTGGGTGACTAAGTCCTATGTTGTACTTGTATAACCGACAGGACTTTAAAGATTATTATTAATGTATCTTTGTACTCTAAGCAGTATAATAATTGCATTCAACATTTTTACAATTCATCTACATGTTCGTCGTAAAAGGACAATAAGAGCATTTTGAAAATGTTTTCTATAAAAGTAGTATAGTTATTAGATCAACCTTATCTAGTGGAGAAATGATGTACATTATATAGACATTATCTGTTCTCAAGTTGACACATCGAGAAGAGAAACAATATTCATTAAAAATTGCCACTAGGAAATCGAACTTAACACCACCAGGTACGTGTTGCACAGAGTGTAGCAAGGACGACTAGTCATAATATATTAGGTTTTATTTCATAGGTGGGGAATCCTTGCAGTATAACCTTTATAATGATACAAAACAGTATAATTGTATGTCATTTAAACTCCACCACTGATCATGTGACAAAGATAAGGCAAAATGATGGACATTATGCCACAGTGCACCTGCTGGAGGGTTAAAACATTTCATGTAAAAAGTTACCATTGTTGAAGTCAATTTATCTTGAACTCCCCCCGCTCACAAATTTTCTTAATGCAATGCTTAATGAACGCATAAAAAATATCATCATCCACTTTTATCAATATTATACATTTATCTCTTCACTTTCATTTCAGATTTTCGAACAGCGGTCCAGGGGAATTGCTGGTGTTGTTGGCGCTATTGATGGCTGCCATATTCCGATAAAGCAGCCAGTAAGGAATGCGGTGGATTTTTACAACCGCAAAAATTTTCACTCAGTCATCCTCCAAGGCATCTGTGACTATAAGATGCGGTTCATCGATATAGCAGTTGGTATGCCGGGGAAGATGCACGATGCCCGGGTTTTCAGGAATTCCCCCAAATATCAGAGACTGGTGAGCGAGGAAGACCCCAATCTGCCAGGGGAACACCACATCATTTGAGATGCTGCGTATCCTCTGCTACACTGCCAACTGACACCATTCCGGAACACAGGGCATTTGACAGATGCACAACTACGATACAAAACGCGCCTGAGCCAAATAAGAAGTGTAGTGGAGAAGGCTTTTGCTCTCCTGAAGGGCAAATTCAGGAGGCTTAAGTACCTGGAGAGCTGAGATATGCGTCAAGTGAATGCTACTGTGGCAGCATGCTGTGTATTGCACAACTTTATCTTAAACAGCGAAGGGGTTAATAGAGAGGAGTTGATTGTTATTGCTGATTAGGAAGAGGATGTTGTCCCTATCAGGCCTGAAGAGCAGCCTAGGCTAGGTAGAGGCAACGATAAGAGGAATTATATTGTAGGCCTCCTCCAGTGATAAAGATATTGATTGTATTGGAAATAAAAGAAAAATGTATTTAATCAATTTATTTAATTTATTCCATTTTTTCAAAAATAAGCTTTAACAGCCTATTTCTCTCGTGCTGTATTTTGTTGCTCTCTTCCGCAGCCAACACTAGCCTGCTCAAATCTTGTCTTCTTCCTTTCCCACTCCTGCTGCTCCCTCTTGTAGTACTCCAACCTCCTCCACCTATAGGACTTGGTGCTGCTGGATGGAAGTTCCGCACCATGCTGTCTGGTGGTGGTATTGTCATGAGTCGGGGTATTGGGTAAGTCAACTGGAATAGGAGAATCGGATGATGAAGAAGACAGTACATGCAAAGAGGAAGTGGAAGCAGAGGTTTGGTGGCTATTGTCTTTCAGTCTTTTTGTCGGGTAATGTAGGGGTAGAATCAGAAGAGGAGGAGGAAATGAAAGAGTTTAAAGTTGTGACAGTCTCGTCCGTCTGAAATATTTCTAAGAGTGAGTCATAATATTCCCACGTCACAGCCCCTTTCCCAGTCGTCTTTCGTCGATTATTGCCGTGAACGTTTTTGAAAGTCCTGCGCATGTTGCGGAACTTCCGATCATTTTACATAGGTTTTCAAGGTCGCTGAATATGAATTTTGATTCAAAACTTTTGTAAACTGATTTTTTCTCAAACATTTTAGCAATTTTTTTACTTAAATTAACTTTTTTTTAAAACATCACGATTAATGCGAACAAATATACGTTTTCTCAGCTGCTGAATGCTAATTTGTTCTTCATATTTTCGCTAATTACTTTTTTCACAAAAGTATTTGCAATATTTTTATTACTTGGATTTACACACTCAAAATTCTCGTTTCATTCCAAATTATAGAACAAAGGTTTTCGCGATCTATGAACACAAATTTGATGCATATATTTTCACAAATTAATTATTTTGCAAAAATATAAAAGTGAATTTCAAAAAAAAATTCTTCATTTTTGAACAAGAAATTATGTAAGACAATAATTTTGCGAATTATATTTACAATATAATAATAAAGAGTTGAATAGCACTCACCTTCAGTTACAAAACCCATTTTTCAGAACAAGAATCGGGGAATACATGTAATATTAGAGAGAATTGAAGGTGAAGTTAGGCCTGTTCCTTTTCATACGATGCACTTGTTACCAGTGCAAAATTTTATCTTATCTACTAGAGGAGTAGCAACAGCGATATGTCCTTACTTAAGATGGATTTGAATTCGTCAATCGGTGCATCCAACGTATATGCACAAGAACCCTGTATAGAAAGTTTTTCTAGACTCATAAATAATACCAAGTATTTGGGATCCTGCACCATTGTGCGCCGTACACGGCGGTCGGGTTCGCGCCGTCCCGTGTGAAAAGAGCGTTTGAATGAAATGATGTCCGTCGCCAGTCCAACCAAAGGCACCTCTTGAGCACACACCAACTCGAAGACTGACGAACCAACTTAACTCGATCTGGCGGATGCCGAGTTCTCCAGTAAAAACGAACAATTTTGTTGCAAACTCGCACATTCTGACAGATGAACTAGACTTTCCGGCGGCTTTCGAGCAAGCAAGCTCGCCATCAGATGAATAACAATGACATTCCACCGCACTCGCTGGCAAATGGCGAGTTCTCAAGTAGTATATCATCCAGGAGCCAACGACATATTCGTCGTCGGCGGCACGTATGGCGTCGTCGGCGACAAAGTAATATAATGAGTGAAAGTATCTCGGGTCTTCCACCGGGTCAAAGGCTCCATCTCTGTCTCCGTTTCGGAAAACGAGTCGTTTTCGGAAACGTCGGCAGAGATGGAGCCTTTGACCCGGAGGAAGACCAGAGAAACTTTCACTCACATAATCCGCCGGGAAAACACCAAAACGTAATATAATATATTTACTTTCCAGTGGCCGATCTCCGTTCTCTCACGCAGTCGTTCTGCTTGCGTATAAAAAACACAATTCAATGGGAAATGCTAATTACAAAACGGCAAACTGTAAGCTTTACTGAATGGATGAGAGAAAGAAAGCATTCCAATTCCACAGTAATGTTAATTAATCCCACCCGATTATGATGATGCGCAGAATAGAAACTTAGGACGCCATGGTTTATAAATGATATTTATAGTGGAATTTAATCAAGTTACACCCTCAGAGGCATGGCAAAACGCAAAATGTCACAATCGTACTAGGGTACGATCTATGGATCGCTTGAATCTTTGGGAGCGTTGTAATAACCACAGTCAAGGTCATTCTTTCGAAATAGCATTCATGGGCAGGAGGGAAGTATACGATCTTCAACCTGCAACCGACCAAGCCGATTTGTCACGCGGCGACATGCAGGAAACGGTTCCCATGTCTAGTGCAATCGAACGACGAAAGTCACGAACTCACAAATACTGACCAGAGAGGTTTAAAATAACACCCCTTTGATAATGAGAAAAAGAGAAACATTATCTTATTTCGTAATGCTATGTCTCCCGTTCAAATTTTTATCCTGACGATTTGCAAGCAACCATTTTTCCAGATTTTTCATCATTTTTCAGTGAATTGCCGACCTTTTCCAGATTTTTTCCCGACGTTAATAAATTCCCGACTTTTTACCAGATTTCCGACTTTTCCCGACTGGTAGACACCCTGTTATTCCAAACACAATTTCATTTATCCCTTTTAACTTCTGTTCATTCAAAATAACATCTGAATTATAGCTATCTATGTCCCTTAAAACCAAGGGAAGATCATGAGTCCGAGTCTCACTATCTGGCTTGGAGATTTTACATAACCTACATAAATACCTAACACTGAAGGACTCCACCATGCCCAGTATGGAGTTCAATCCCAAATTATCTCCTAACACTAATTCTAAAACAAAGAAAACTTGTTGTATACCCTGAGTGCTGTTAATTTCTACTCCTGTCTCCTCCGAATACTTTAATTCCTTTATCAGAGGAGCAAAACCTTTCTCATTCCCATATTTCTCACGACACCAGCTTTCAAAAAGTAGGACAAGAAATAATTGCTCAACAAGGAGCAACATTCTGGGGGCAAACAAGGAATTGAGACATAAACAGCACCAAGCTCACCAGAATGAGGTCCTAAGCGGTTGTTGGCCTCAAACTCATCATAATAAATAAAGAATGGAAGCACTGTATCATTCGTAGGAAACCTTTTCATTTTGTCAACCCACAAGTTGCCCTGAATAACATTTTTAAGGGAAGAAGGATCTGCTCTCAAGGAATCCACGTACTTGAAAGTATCATGAAGAGCATTAGGCAGTTCAAAAAAATTTTTTAAGGCTTGCCTCAAGGGGACAAACTGCCCACAGACATCAACAGTTTTCTCTTTAACACCCTCTTTAGTATCTCTCCTACAGAAGCTGCGACCAAACACAAAGTGACTCAGGTGGTATATAATTCCCGGTTCTATTAAAATATTGTAGTCGGTGATACTCTGTACTTATATGCTTAAAAGGGTCTTTCAATGATTTAACCATCCTCCTAATATTTTTACAAGTCTCTTCTTCACATCCACATGCCTTTAATGTCTTTTAAAACTAATCACGTAATAGGGAAATGAAGCCACCCCCAAGAAAAGTGCTAGTGTCATCAACTATACTTTGGATTTGAATGCGAGGCAAATGCTGGCTACTGTATAATTTTGAAACAAACACTGCAGCAGAGGAAAGAAGGGACTTCTCAAAATCCTGAGGTGTGATTTCTGGGTTAACATGAACAACCTCCTCTTCTCCTGAGTTTAAACAGATAGTGTCTTCATTTGGGTCTTCAACCTCATGCACTTCAGTACCAGGATAGTGGAGTGTAAAATTATGCTCTCTCCGTAAATGCTTGCGAAATGAATTTTTGGAATGAAACACTAACGCAACACACTTCTCAATATTTGTAATAATTACAAGCTGTCAGATGGATAATGGCATTGTGCTGGAAGAGACTATGTATACTTGAAGTGGAAATTTGGCACTTCTCACACACAGGCATTATGAATGAAAACAGATAATGGCATTATGCTGGAAGAGACTATGTATACTTGGAGTGGAAATTTGGCACTTCTCACACACAGGCATTATGAATGAAAACAGATAATGGCATTATGCTGGAAGAGACTATGTATACTTGGAGTGGAAATTTGGCACTTCTCACACACAGGCATTATGAATGAAAACAGATAATGGCATTATGCTGGAAGAGACTATGTATACTTGGAGTGGAAATTTGGCACTTCTCACACACAGGCATTATGAATGAAAACAGATAATGGCATTATGCTGGAAGAGACTATGTATACTTGGAGTGGAAATTTGGCACTTCTCACAAACAGGCATTATGAATGAAAACAGATAATGGCATTATGCTGGAAGAGACTATGTATACTTGGAGTGGAAATTTGGCACTTCTCACACACAGGCATTATGAATGAAAACAGTAGACGATATTTACAGAAAAATTATTTAATAGGATAAATTTGGCAAAAAATGGCAAAACAACTGCTCATTCGACCAAAGCATAGGGGCATTTTAAAAGGCGTTGCATCGTTTCTATGGTCACTGCGTGAAAAATCCTATCAAAGGATTCTATTTTTCTCAGATGAGCGCTCTTTCTTATGGCAGTAATTTATTCGCTTCCTCAGGATAGCGCAGTGATAATAGTCTTCTAAAGGACAAAATATATTTTTTTTGCATTCAGGACGGTTCTGATGTTCTATAACCCTCTGGGATCCCTACAGGCTTGGTCTGTCATCAGGTTTCCCAGGGGCTGAGATCATAGTTAAGAACGAAAACGTAGGCAATGACTGATTACCCATGAACAACAATAACCTGCTATTTTCATGCAAAATTATAATATGACAAGCATAATTTATTCCATATTGAATATTTTCACCTAAAAATACATCTATATAATACCCAGCAAGCCACCATAAAGGTGTGTGGCAGGTTCTGAAATCAAACAAAATATGCACTACATACCATGAATAAAAAATAATTAGTAATAATATAATATACTGATCTTCAAAATTTAAAACAGATAGAAATAGCAAAGCAACCATGCAATATGATGCTATTAGTTGCGTTAGCTTTAACTGCTTATAGCAACATGCAACTACCTATGCTATCGATATTCATACACTCGTAATTAGGCTATTGATATATTTACAGCTAATCATGTATCCTAATTGTACGAGGAAAGAAGGACATCAGTTCCTGAATCAATTTCTCTCATTTTAAGATCATAATCCACTCAAATATAGTCAATTTTTTAATGTAATCAATAAAAGTATTATCCTTGAACTTAGTTAAGACCTTTAGTCTAAATTTCAACCGACGATCTGCCATTTTTGTCACGTGATAAATCGGCCTAAGTGTTTGTCTGCTTCCAACGAAAGGATCCTAGAATTCCACGTTCGTATCTCATCCGACGACCGGAGTATTTAACTAGAGATTTTACTAGAATTATAAACTTTAAGTAACTTATGTGAATTTTCCGCCATCCACGGGACTAAAAAATTAATGTTTATACAAAAACCAGTACAAGATTACCATGTATTAACTAGCAACTTGGTGTCTTTCATAACCAACAGTTCACGTGTTAACTAAGTTATTCATGGAATATCCTCAGGGTGGCAACATTGTTACTCCAGGTTTCAGAGAAGTTGAGTGTAAACGAAAAAATAATTTCAACCTGATTCTTGGCGGAAGTTATAATCTCTGATAGCTAATGAGTAACTGATGATAGTTCTCCCCGTGCCACACACACTCCTGCAGTGGCTTGCAGGGATTCTGTCGCTGCATACTTGGGAATTAAACACACCAATGAATATGATCTCTCGTATATTTTTATGAGACCAATCAATCTCCATGCTAAATATAATAAATGCTCTTTCAAGAACAATACAGCCCTGGTTTATGACAAATATTTTCAGGGATGTAATTTGAGTAAAGCAATGAACATTTAAGTCTATTGACCAAAAATACAGGGAAGCCCATCTTTACTTAGTACGGCTAGGTAGACTAATTCTGGGAGAGATATTCTGGATGTACATTACAGGTTTAGGTAAAGAGACCAGGTATCTCTAAGCGCTGACACGTCAACTCGATTTAGTATGAAATAGGGATGGAATTGGATACCACTCGATTCTGGGTGGCATTTAATGTATCGAGTATCGGATGCATTAGTCGATTTTTGGTTCTTCAACTAGCATGCATGTAATAGAAGAATGGAAATAAATTTTAGAATACCGTATTCACCATCAAATTTTCTTTTATTTTACACTGTTTAGGCCCCCATCTATTAAAAAAATTTTTTAATGACCAGTGCAAAGATTTTTATTTTATTTTTCTTGCAATTAGGCATGGATGGCCTATCGAATCCCAAAATGGAGGTTCCACTTTTTATGAATACACATATGAATAGCTGATATACTTTTGCAGAGCGTAAAAATGTCAATGCGATAATCAATGAGTCGATATTAAATTGTGGTATTAGAGGAACGAGTCGGAAAAAATAATTGTACCGTTTAAATTTTCATATTGAGAAATTAGGCATTGGATTTTTGGCATCGGCTCATCCTTGGTATAATAAAAAGGGTGTAATTCAAAAGCACTTAAAAAAGAATTCAAATATTAGTCAACGTGATGTTATTTTGTGGCATGTACCTTCCTTCGCATAATAATTTGAAGAATTTGGACAGAGGTTAATGACAGTTCATTGCAATCTGAATTCAATAGGAGCTGTTTTATTATTCACCAATTTACAGAACTACACAACACAAGAGATTGCCTTTTTCAATCATTTATACCTATATCAAAATGATGGGTTTTATAATGAAGGTACCTCCATACACTATGAAATTGAACTAGATATAAATGAAAAACCCTGAAAAAACACATGTTAAGAATTTAAAAGTGTCTCAGCAAAATTGGACTATTTTCCTATCTTCCATCATAAGGTATTATTTAAATTTACTTCGACATTCACAAGGTCTCAAAAAATGAAAGAAAATGAAGTAGACATATATTCATAGACAGGACATGTGCAAATTAGTATCAAGAATTGAGATTTTAAAGACACTAACATTAATCAGGTTTGAAATCAATAAAATACACTGCACACCAAAACCAACATGAAATACATATCTATAAATTTACCAAATATGAGAATACTCAAAATATATCTGATAATCAATACTCAAGATAATTCTTAAACATTTCAATTGGGCAACTTTATATCTGCCATTCTACAATATATTAAAACTAATAAAGACTCGCTTTGAAAATGATTTTGGAAAAGTGCTAAAAGATTTAATTTTTAGTCTCTAATAATGACACCAGATAGTTACTTGAAAATTGCCCAGGAAATAGTCAATCATAAATGCACCCCCAAAAAAGTTAGAAGCAATTAGGAATTGATTCAAAATTAAGAAATATAGTATACAACATTTTAAATGCTAATTAAAAGAATAAAAAATAATAAAATAAAAATTAAGGCTAAGGGAAAAATATCTTCTTTCCATAAAAGGAGACTGCAGTACTATAAATCTCATTTAACAAGAAACAATAAAATCACGGCGGTCACAGATGGATAAGAAAATCATTCATCCACGCAGAATCAGGATAGCAGTGCATTAACTACACTCAACATGACTGTTCAACACAATGTCTCCTGCCTTTAAAAGTGTAAACCTGCCGATGTCATCAAACGCTGCTTCAATGAGGATGATAGAGGTCACACCTGCAAGTAACGAATGAAAATGCATAATAATTCTACAAGGAACAGAAAAAAATCTTATTTGTATATATTGAGGACACATTAAACAAATGACTGTGCATGAGTGTTGTCACTGGTATTGTTATACAAACGTTTCACATAAAACTTGGCAGCAAATGATAAGGAATGTAAGATGAAATAAAACAGCAGATATGAACAACAATAGGCCATACGGTGTGGAAATGCACAGTCGGTGACATATCATGAGAGCGCAGTATTACATTAAACGGTTATATAAATCTCCGATAAAGAAACCAATGCCCATAGAGTAAAAAATTCATTTTTAAACGTAACTGCTTAAAGCAATTTCTACTGCTTTTATTGTAAGGGTATTGTTGCTGCATAAAAGGCTGTTAAGGGTTTCAAATTGACTGCACTCCAGTTAACATGGCCTCATATTCCACGGCAATAATCTATCACCAACAATATATACTAAAAGAAAGAATTCTTGGGTAAGTTCTTGACATCCATTAGATTTATCAGAAACCGGCCCAGTTTAAATTACGGTAGGCAACACATTAATTCTCGAAAACCCCGGAGTATGAACGCGATCTAATAATGTACTTTTAGTATTAGCATTAAAGCACTTAGTGACATGTTATTTGCTCATGTTTCGTGATATTCACCCCTGCCACACTCCCTTTGTGTTGGCTCCCATAAAGAGGCGTACTTATAGATAAACTGTTCCAGAAGCCCCTATTTTACTCTACTTTTTTTGGCCCTTTTTTACTGAACTAGAAGCCGCTATTATACTCTACTTGCCACAAAGTGAAAATATAATAATTAAACCATAATTTAAATTAAACAATTGAAGCGATGTTTAAATTGATAGGCGACAGATGCGTATTCGAGTGGCGTTGTCATGGCAACACATACCTGTGACTCGGCGAGGAGAGCCGGCATCACGCTGTCTCGGAACAACTCCAGCAGAAGAGGAACTTTTCGCTGCAATCGAGACGTTCCCTCCGTCGATCCACATATAGCGATAATGGAAGGAACTGCTGATGTTAAATACACTTCCTTCCCGCGCTGAGTCTTCTTTCTCAATGCATTATAAATAAACCAATCTAATCCCCCTCCACTCCTCCACTTCTCCGCCTCCTTTAACGCGTTCTTCATCCGTCGCTCCGTGACGTCATCTCCCGCCGCGTACGGCCTCCCTCCATTGCTGAAAGCCCGACACACTGACATCTGCGCCAGTGCACCTGCTAACCGAGCAATGGTCACATTCTCAGTTCCATTTCCTTCTGCCAGGTAAACCTTCTTCTCCTCGAAGTCAGCGAAATAATCACTGCCATCCCTCTCCAATCCATCGTGATCTGTGAATGACGATTTAAATCTGATAATCCATGTGTCGAAATCGATCTCAATGGACACGTCGTCATGGCTTTTGAGGAATTTGAACAGGCAAGCCGTCTCATCCCATTCAGAATACAGTTTCTCGTACCATCCCCTCGCCTTTGTCACTCTCCCTTCATCACTGTTCAAGATGTTAGTCTTTCGCATCATCGCCTCCACGCATTCTCTCCTTATGTCTTCTTCCGTTCGAGGAGTCGACGGCAATACTTCCTCAGGGACAGTCGAAGTCTCAGGAGTCATTCCTGCAGGCCTCTTCCTATTCGCCAGTGACGTCACGGAGGAATCGAGTGCCGACAAAAGCACATCACGGGCCGCCAATCCAGCTCTGACGTCATCAATAGAACTGCGAATGGTCGATATTTCTTGCAACCGGGTATTAATAGTCGTCATTTCTGTTTTGACGTCATTAATTAAATCGCGATTGGTCGTATTTTCTTGACTCCGTGTATCAATTATTGCTATTCTACTCTGGATGTCATTCATCGACTCGCACATTGATGCCATCTTCCGTGACAAATCAGATATCATTTCATGTCCCATGGCCTCCATTCCTTTATCCTGACATGTGGATGTAGTATTACAGCCCCCTTGTGCTACACTGTCCCTTCCTACCATCACCAGACCAACCAATTTCCTAATCAACAGGCGGTCTTCGTCCTCAGGGTATTTCTCCGCCATACCCTTGGCCAGCTCAACCACGCTAACCCCTTCTGCGTCCCTCAGTCCAGGGTTCGCACCCTTTTCCAGCAATCCCTCCACCCAATCAACCTTCCCCAACCCCACCGCAACGTAAAGGGGTGTTCTCTGCCTCATACCCCTGACATCCACGTCTCCCAAGGAGTCCAGCAGGTCCTTGTCTTGCTCAAGGGTCCCAGTGATTACGCCGGCGAAAACAAGCTCTTCGTTGCCGAAAATTTCGCCTACAACACTGGTTGCCATGGCTACCGGATGAGGTCACCTTCACTGTTGTCCCCTTGCCGACGATTTCTGACGGTGTCAGGACAGGATGGCCTCGTTTCTGATCAGAAGGACAACTGCGATCGGAGACAAAAATCAAATGTTGGTACTTCAGCTTTATATGAATGTGTAAACTCTTCAAAATTGTGAGAGTTAGAGTTATTAAATTAATTTCTTTAGAAAAAAAACAATTTTACGTGGTAACTCATTAATAGCCAAAGTGTCGGTAATAACAGAATAAATCATGAATTGACAATATAACAAATGTATATGTGACAAATATTGGCCAAATGCGTTATGATACTGAGAACCTCCTGATGAGATTAATTAAGAATGATATCAAAACAACGAAATTCTCTTAAATTTGGACATGTGCTTTTCTTAAATGTAAGCATATCATTTGAAGAGATGTGACATAAAATGCGACAAATTTAAAAAAAAATGAAGGTAGCAAAGCACTGAAGCGCAGATATGGCTACAACACGAAAATGAAAACGACATCCAAAAAAAATTACACTTGATCTTAATAACTAAAAAAAACTATTACTTAGTTTGCAAATAAAGAAATGAGTTCAATATTCGCCCTTCTTGTCTCAGGTCAGTGCCATTGCACTAACCCGTTAAAATACATATTTAAACAATTCTCATTTTATGGAATGGAACCATAATAAATCTATGAGTAGCGCTAGCAGTCAGCACGAATTCATGTGCAGGAAGAAATGGCCGACCACGCCTCACGAAATAACTGCGAACAATTCCTTTAACATCTTCCATTATCCTCGTGAAAATCAGAATGCAGTTCAAGGCATACGACGAACTGTATAAGCAACCACGATTTCGGGAACGACAATGGAAAAGGCCTTAGCAACGCTCGGAAAAATACCGGAAAAAGCAGTAACTTTGAACATAAATTACATGGTTTAGAGAAACCACGAAAACAAAGTGTAAATAGGTTGAAAGAATAAGAGAGTTCAAACATTTTCTCAATAAACACAGAAAAATGGAAGAAAAATTGATATGCAATTATTTTACTGAGCGAAAGAATAAACGGGTTCGATTCCTGGCGCCAATAATGATTTTACATTGGTTTAAATGGACTTTTTCAATTTATGAATGTGCAAGGGTTTTTTCTTTCGCTCAGTAAAATTACTAAATATTAATCGATTTCTTCCGATTTTCTTGTATTCAATGGGGAAAGATATTAACTTTCTAATTCCTGCAACCGATTTATACTTTGTGCTAGAAATTTCTTTAAATAATGTAGTTTACGTTTAAAGTTTCTGTTTTTTGCGGTCCTTTCCCGAGCGGTGCTTAGGCCTTTTCCATTGTCGTCCCCGAAATCGTGGATGCTTATACAGTGCGTCGTATGCCGTGAAACGCATTGCGCTCTTCAAGAGGATAATGGAAGATGTTAAGGCAGGTTTTTCCGCTGATTCTTGAGGTTTGGTCGCCATTCCTTTCTGCACATACAACCGTGCTGATTGCTAGCGCTATTCATAGATTTAGTAGTTTTCAATTCGCTAAACTTAGGATTATTCATAAGTTTTTTTCATTTCTTTACGAGTTTGTGCAGTTTCAACAACTTGATTCATAAAAGGCTGATATATAACTTCTTCGAAAACATCTTGGATTGATGAGGTTTGAGATTTGAGATAGTTTAACAAAAACTTGAGAATCAACGTAAAACATAATATGTATTATAGGTACGCGTAATTAGGGAACTTATATGTACGTAAAGGTACGACATGTTAGTATTTTTATAATAAGGCCCAATTTGAATCCTGGTAGTAATGATAAGTTTAAAATTGTGTAAATAATAATTATGGTTCCGATAATGACTTGGAGCCATACCCAACTTCGTAAAACAAAGTTTTTTCCGTCCCTTCATGAAAAATGTGAAAATGTTAAATACAATAAGTAATTATTAAATTTATCCCTCAAGCTGAATATCAGTGGGAACCTTCAGCTAGAAAATTGGAACAGTATTTCCGTTTTTTGTAAAGATGATGGTTTGAATTTTGATAGTATTAATGTATTTTGGTGATATATTTTGTTTTGTAGTGCAAGATAGCTCCATATTCAAAGTTGGGATTCGTCATATGCAATAAATGTTACAATCTTATTAGTATGCATACATTTTACTTTTCTCACACCCGTTGAATTTCAACGGGATCCTTCCGCTAGTGATTATTATTTTCCGAACCTTTCAGGCTGGAATGGGGTATTTTCGAAGAGGGGGACGCATCTATTTGACAAAAAATAATATTTTTTCTCCGACCTTTTACGTAAATTATTCGAGTATTAATTACCGGACTTCATTGCAATGGCGTCAACGAACTTCCTACGGACACGTGGTAATGCCATTTGTTCAATTTGCATTGGAGGTCTAATCGTAACAGCTGGAACACACTTTACCTATTTCACTACATACCTGTCATTTCTCTACGATAATTTGAGTTTCCCTTTTCCACCCATATTTTTATAACATTTTATCTGTCAAACTACCATTCTTATATTTGATTAAACTTTTGGGTTTCTCAACACGTTTATTAATTTCAAACTACGACCCTTTCAAAGGCATGACGTCTGTTTTCCGCATGTCACAGGTAGGTTCAAATAGGTAAACTTGGAAAGAAATGTAAAAAAACATTTAAACTTGAACACCATTGAATTATTCATTTCAATACTCTTTCTTTTAACGATTGCACACCTACATAATCCGTAAGTAACATTAGCAGTGATCCAGTATGCTGGCGCAGAAAAATATATTTACCTTGTTCCACAAACTGCTTAGCATACCTCCAATATCTTCCTTTATCCTCACGGAAGGTACAATGCAGTTTACGGCGTCTCATTAGAATGAACTATTTTAGAATCATTGAGTTAGCGTCAGTGAACATCCCATGGATTCGCAATGATAAATATGTTTCCATTGGGATTGGAATCGATTCCCAAAAGATGGTACAAAATTAACCTATTTAAAGTACATACCTGTCGTAATCTTTACATACATTTAAATTCCCTATTTACAGTTACTTATAATGCAATTTTTTAAATCTAACTGCTCATGTCATCATTAAAATATGTCAAATCTCACACTACGACGACGTTTTCGAAAGAGAATCATATTTATCCTTCATGTCTCAGGTCGGTGGAAATGCACAAACCAGTAGATAAATCAGAAACACATGTTTAAATACGCCTCATCTTACCCAATTCAAGCCTACTATATTCCCGAGTAGCGCCTGTAGTCAGCAGGTGTGCACGTGTGCAGCAGGCACAAACATGACAGTAAAATACTTTTTGGTCCGAATTATTATTTCAAACAGTTAGAATATATAAGGTCACTCACAGGTGAAATGAATGCTGGATTCACGAATGGTCTCAGGAATCTGCGATGACTTCCAGGCAGAAGTCTACACTTTTGTTCTTCTTACCTAAAACAAAGAAAAATAAAGTATTACTAGGAGTGTATAGTGTAAGGAAGTAGCTCATTCACGGGAATTTGACGCGGGGATTCAATACCTGAACCACCTTAATGTTCTCTGTGAATTCCTGCGTCATCAGGAAAAGTGACAAATAAAGAAAAGACGTAAATTGACACATTTTCTCCCAAGGAATCTCCTTACAGCGTCTTACCTAATGTTCCAAGAGCCCATTTGTAAACATTTCCTTTACCAAAACTGGTCTTAATTCAACTTGTCATCTACATCATCGCAGTAGCCTGCAAGCCACCACGAGGATGAGTGGCAGGGGGTGAATATCACCAAGCATGCCTTCCTATCTCCGACGTCTAGTGACGATGAAGATAAGAAGCCGTTCTTCTCACCAAGGAGCGTGCCTACGGTATGTGCATGTTGCAAGGGTCTCAATTTCTTCAACCAAGGTTAATTTATAACTTAGCCCGGACCATGCAAGAATTACAATTGCATACATGTACATCACATCTGCTCCATTCGATGGTATAATTTTTTTATGACAGGGACGAAAAGGAACATTTTTAAAGTTTAATCGTTAGGGTTTATGAATGAGCTTGACCTGAGCACAGGAACGCACTACGGACGATATCATGAGACTGAAATTCATTATATCTGTGATCACTAAAAGTACTCAACATTTGGATTCAAAATGTACATCTGACTCAATTGCATGAATCATATCTTCCCAGGCGTCTTGAGTCAATTTGATATATTTCACAGGTTATTACTAGACTATTACTAGACACCCCGAGAGCGACAACCTAAACAGAGACTCAAGAAACAACCCGTCAGTAAATCAGACACTCCGTCAATCGCCTCTTTTCCGCCCGCCTTCATTTTCCCTTCCCCCATGCTCCAACACCCCCTTCTTCCTCAAGCGTACCGTTTTAGGATATAGGGTAGAGGGACCGTGTCACTTTTTGAGTAGAGCAGTAGGCGGAGAATGTGTGAACTTTTTGGTGATTTGCACGATGCTCGAGGCGTATCCCTGGGCTGAAGTCGGCGAAAAACATACATTACTTTCAGAATATCTCAACAGCGTGTCTTTTACTTAAAATCAATAATGCACAAGGATCCAACAGACTAAGCTTGAAACTTGTACTCTATAGTAATGAAAGTAAAAAAATAGCCCCTCTGTCTCACAATATTTGAAACAAAAAGGTCTATTTTTACATCGAGATATATTTTTGACTAGGCTTATTACTTAAAATCTAGGATTATAGAGTAATAGTTTGATACTTTTTATTTTAATTACTGAAAACCGCATTCCAATATCTAGCTTCCTGTTGGAGCACTCTTCCTTGAAAAATAGGTCTGAAAAAGAGCTATGTACCACGGCCCCTTAAGTTGTCAGTCTGTGCTGAGTAGCTGTCACATAAACATGGCCGACTCGATTGATTCTCCCGCCAAGTGCGAATTGTGAAGCGTTATTTGTTTCCAGCAAGCAGAAGGGAATAGTGCTGCAGAAATTCATCGAAGAATGAGCCGAGGAGTGAATGGAGAAAACTTTATGAGTGATGGTGTTGTGCCTGAATTGTGTCGGAAATTTAAAGACAGCCGAACTGATGTGCATGATGAAGGGGGTCAAGGACGCAAGTCTGTGGCTACAGACGGCTTGGTTCAACGAATTGACGAAGGGGTTGGAGAGAACCGTAGGTTCACCTTAAGTGCCTTGTCCTTGGAATTTCCTGAAGTTTCAATATCTTCTCTGTACTCTATCGTTACGGAAAATTAAGGCTACAAAACACTTTGTTCTCGCTGAGTCCCAAAAAGTTTGACTGACAACCACAAAACTCGCCGAATGGCTTCAGCTTTGACGTTCCTTGACCATTATGCCGCTGATAGAGATGACTTATTGAAATCAATTGTGACCGGAGATGAGACGTGGATTCGATATGACACACCCGAAACAAAGCGACAATCATAACAATGGATGCACACACATCACCAAACAAGCAAAAAAATTGAACAGGATGTCGATCGGCGGCCCAATTTCAAATTCCCGTATGTTTCCCGTATTTCCCGGACGATTATTTGCTAAATTCCCGTATAGGAGAAGTCCGTGTAATTTGAACCGGCGTGTAATTCGGACCGATAGCTTTACTTTGTATTCATTAAGGGTAGCAACATATTTAGGGTGTAGACGTTTGGGTGTATCTTTGGAATGTCTTCTCTCCAAATTTCAACAATCAAGCCCAGGTGATTGAGGCATAAAGGCTAAGTGAGCGAAATCGTGAAATTCCCTTCCCCCACACAAAGCGTAAACAACGAAGACACACTCTAGACAAATACACCCATTGGAATGGCTCTGACTCCTAAGGCGACAGCGAAATATAAAGTTACTTTTGCTAGTTGAAATACAGGAATTACTCCACTCTTATCATAATTCGTGTAGAAAAGTGCCAAAAAATTCTCTTTAATGTATCTAAGGATGTTTCTGTGAAATTCAGTCTCATTTTATTTTGATCCTCATAGTGTATTTCGGACCACCGAAGAGCGTGTATTTTGGACCGGTCCAAATTACACTGATAGAGTTACTAAATAATTCGCCATATGCATTATCTAGTACAACAGGTAAAATAAAGTGATTAAACTTCCTATCTTATTAAATTAAGACATTCGAACCGGATTAGTCACATAATCACGCTGCATTTTTCGACAAAATCGTGCGACGCGAAACCAACTACTGTGGCAAGGGCGACAAACGTTGTGTGTGTGCTGTTGCCACACTTGCCGAGTCAGCCTCACGTGCGCTGAAATGACAACCTTGCGCTCAGTGGGTTACGAAATGGGCTAAACACTGCGACTCCCGCACTGCTAAGGTCCCACCAACCGAAAATATGGGGATCTTCTAGATCTGTTCATTACAGAGCATTTCTTGAAATTTCCCGGACACTATGCGGATTTCCCGTATTTTCCAGGGTAATGTTAATTTCCCGTATATTTCCCGTATCTCCCGTATCGATCGACATCCTGTTGAAACAAACCTTCAACCATCGAAAGGTTATGGCTACCGTGTTTTGGGTCCAAAAAAGTGTGTTGCTTGTGGAGTTCATGCAGCCGGGAACAACGAATAATGCCGCTGTTCATTGTGAAACGTTACGACGTTTCCGGAAAGCCATTCAAAACAAACGAAGAGGATGCTGACTTTCAGAGTCGTTTTGATCCATGACAACGTCCGTCCCCACAGTGCCGGTGCAACCCAACGGCTCCTTGAGCGATTCCAATGTGACATTTTCGATCACCCGCCATACCGTCCCGACCTAGCGCCGAGTGACGTCCATCTTTTCCCTAAACTGAAGAAGTGGCTAGAAGGGCAGCATTGCCAAACCAACGAGTAGCTACAAGACAACGACAAACATCAATGTTATTCATTGGCGGCAACGTTTTATGAAGAGAGTATTGTAAAGCTTGTCCACAGGTGCGACAAATGCCTCAATCCTCAAGTTAAATACGTCGAAAAGTAGCCATAAATATGCAAACTTTTAGTAATAAGAGCACATTTTAATACTCACTTTGTCTTTTATTTATGTCCTATCGGAGATTGAAAAAAATCTCCCCTCGTGTATAGACTAGCGGAAGTTCCCGTGGAAATTCACGGGTGTGAGATTAATCAAATGAATTAAGAAATTTTAACATGTATTTTTAGGTCGAAATCCAACTTGGATTATGGACTATCCTATCTATTGCTTAAATTTTATATAAGAGCCGCAAAGCTATTATAAGCAATCGTAAATATATCAATACTGTCGTCCATCGAAGAATCCAACTTTACAAAACTGGTAACAATGTTACCAACCTTTAAGGCTGAAATGGAGTTATAACAGGAAGATTACAAATGACACAAAATAATAAATGATACACAAAAATAAATTCAGGATATATAATGTTTTTGTATGATAATTTTAATTGAACTAGCTACATTATTAAGGGGGCTGCCTAGCTGAGGCCACTCTCATATGTAACGGCTTTTCTATTGTAGTTCTACGATTCCCCGCATAGGTGGCGGGATAAAAAAGTGGAAAGGGAAGGCCCTCTCCCCCCCCTTCTCCCCCTCCTCTAGATGTAACATGATAGCTTGCCGAGCATCGCTCGCCTCCCCCTAAGTGGTTTGTTATCTCCCCCTCGGTCAACCCAGATGTCTCAACCCGACCTTTTCTTATTTCTGACCTGATGACGGGGTCTCAAATCTTCCAGTACAGTTTCTGGGCATCGTTTTCACTTTTGATAATGGAAGAATTATTCCTCCCGACTTGCACTTGCAATGATGTTTTGTTTAGACCCCCTCCCTCCCCAATTGGCAAGTGAAAGTCCCTATTTATCGGTTCTCGCAGGGCACAAGCCGGAACGCTTGGAATCGGAAGAAGAGAGGGGAAAGAGGAAGAATGGGGGGGGGGGGGAAGGAAGGTTTGCCTGCGGAATGGCAAAAAGCGAAATTTAATACTTTTGATTAGCAGTCGTAGCTGATAAGCGAGAGGCAAGGATGATGGTGAGGGAAATCCTCATCCTAAAGAAGTCTTGTGGGTATTATCCTTCTTCGGACCGGGAACAGTGCTGCTAAATTAATATTTTCAGTCTAGAAAAGAAATTTTAGAAATTGTTACAAAAATCTATGGCTGCATATTCCCGAATCGACAAGTTTTTTTTCAACCCCTTGGAGAATACACATTCGCTTTCCTTAGCAGCAAGCGTGGCCGTTATGAATTTTATGCAGCCATTGTCATTCTATCAGATAACCTAAAATCTTGTAGGTACCTATGCCCCCTGGTCTCGTTAAATTTATTTCAGCTTGCCACTAACTAACCGCGGTATTACCCGTAAAGCGACAACGGCAAGGTAGAAGCGCGACTATGCCGCAGAGGAAATATCGTTCGCCTTTATCGGGAATCAAACCCAGATATCTCTAGATTTTTGCTTGCTCGTCTATATTTTACGCCCATTATGAAATTCATCTTTGTCTAAACTCATGAAACTCCGAGTTAGAATATGCACAACAGATGTAGGATGAAAAGTGGAAAATTTCTGGCATAATTAAAAAGAATAGTTCCAACAAAAAATGACAAAAATCTTTCATTGGGCTATTGGTTTCAGTGTAGGCCGTTCTATGAAATTCCCCCAAAATAAGCCAAGTCAAAAATACAATATACTCTTCAAACACGGATTATCTAAAGAATGTTTACATATTTTAGAAATGCAGAGTGAAATTGAACAGCAAATGTCAACAAACAGCTTTAAAAATATCACACTGCTATGAAAAACAAGGGAAGCACACGGATTTGCATAATATATTTGTTATATTAGTAATACATGAAAACATGATAAGAGAAAACAATTCGCATGCTATTAAAATTTTGGGAGAACTTGATCCTGCGTTAGTATTTATAAAAGGATAAGGAACATGAATAAACAAAGTCAAGGAAAAATGATGAAAGCACTTCAAATAAGGCTAAAATCCACACTCTCAGAAGATGATTAGGTCTCAAAGGGAAATGGAATGGTTTTTCAATGAGTGTCAGGGTAAGTATTATTCTCCCACGTCACCATCAAACTCTCGTTCAACAGCTTTTAAATGTGATGTAGAATTTCTGGCAAAAGGCTGTCCTTGTAAAATTTTTAAAACTTATCCTCCATATATTTTGACCAGAAGTCATAATCTCTGTCAATCGCAAAACTGCCATACCTAACTGGCTCCAAAAAATAAGGTGGCAGTATTTCTTCTCCGTGATGTGGAGTTGACCTTGGATCTAGTAAAAATAATCACTCTTTACTTTCAGAGCAGCTTCGCCGTCTATAATCTCACAAGATGCTAATTTCTTTTGAGAGACAGCATGCGTTGGATGCGCATCCATGCATACGTATGGACATTTCACCTCGACTATTCCATCGACATCTGACAGGACGCCATCTGGCGTTGCTGCTATGTAGGAGGTCCTCCTATCGACAAAACGTCCTGATGGGTTAACCGTATTGCCCCTGAATCTCTCGTACTCCGCTGTCGCGAATGCCTCACCCGCAATTCCATAGTCGGTGGCTTTATTTCCGCGAAAAGATGGGTAGAGTAAAGACTGAACAGTCTTCTCCCGAGAGGTTCCTGCTCTTAATTTACAAACTTGAGCAAGGGTAGAGGCGGTGAGCCTTTTTCTCCGCTAAACATGCCATGTTTGACAGAGGCGGTGAGCCTTTTTCTCCGCTAAACATGCCATGTTTGACAGAGGCGTTGAGTTTTGGTAGATGCTTCCAGTTGTCTTGTTTGTCCTCGCCTAATTTCAGGGAATTTAGGAAATCATATCTCACAGTTAAGTCGATTTCAAACTCCTTCTCGATATTTTGTGGGCCATGCAGGCCATAATGCTGGGCAGGATGTTCCAATTGTCCTTTACATTCAAGACGTCGCTTTGCTGGCATCTCTGCCTTTTTTCGCATGTCTGCCTATTTTCGGAGCCCAGTTTGAATATTTTCGTAACAAATCCTGGACTCTTATTTGTGATGCTGCTGTGTATCAATGTATGAACATCTGGTCCTGCATTGAAGGCTGAAGCGGCCACTTCACACCTAGTTTGATATGACCCCCGCTTCAACGTGTGCAGCGAAGATCGGCAAGATTTGTAAAGGGACGATACGATAATTATATTAGCGTAGGTAACCAGTCTATTAAATGAATTGAAATGGGAATCATTGTCAGATCGCAGGTTGAAATTTAGACTTAATCTCTTAAACAAATTCCAAGGCAATATTTTCAGTGATGATGTTAAAAATATTTTCCGAACCCCAACTTACTATGGCAAACTGGACCATAATCATTAAATTAGAGAAATTGATTGCTGAACTGACCGATTCAAAATGCCCTTTTTACCTCGTACAATTAGAGATACGAATAACGGTAAATATGTCCTATCGGAGAGTAGCAATGAATAGCGTTGGTAGCTGCATGTTGGTATGAGTACTTAAAGCTAACCCTACTAACAGAATTCCGTTGTTTCAGGCATGACTTCATGGAATTTGCTTAGCATATTGAATGAGAAGCAGTAACTTTGTAATTCCACATGTATTTATTGCAAACGACCTAGGTTTCGACGTAGCACGTCATCATGAGGTGACAACACCTGATTACAAAGCTACTGCTTCTCATTCAATTACTAACAGAATGTTTTTGCATGTTTGCTTTGCAATTTCTATCTTTTTTAAATAGTGTAGTTCTGACTACTATATTAATACTATTCCTTTTTTATGCATGATATGTTGTGTATGTTTGGTGAGAAATGATCCCCTGCCACACACCCTTGTGGTGGTTTGCAGGGTATTATGTAGATGTAGATGAAAGCGAAATTTACTCTTTTCCCTCCTACATATTTTGCCACACATGAGTTGAAGGATTCTGCTTGATTGTTGGTTACGTCCAGGATAAAGCTGGGAGTGTGTTTGGCCCAGGAGTTTATCTACTGACATGATATCGTCCCATACCCCAAAGTTCATCAACAGAGGCACACGGTTCTCCTCATGAGGCTTTGGTCCACGACAAAAGTACGCCGCACATTTGCCATGATCCTCGAAAACAAGCCGGGAGCCATTCATAATGTCTTTCTGTAGCTCCTTGGGGTCAGCAGTTAACGTACTCTTTCTAAATTTTATGGCAGAAGGTACCGCATTCCTTAACCGATGTAAGTTGTCTCCAATATTTTTCCTAATAGTTACTGGTGCATGGCATTTCCAGTTATTCGTTTTCCTTACTACATCACTGATGCGGTTGAAGTATTTCGAAGCAAATGGTTCGAGCATTCCACCTTTAGAACAGGAAGGTCTACACCGTATGGCAACACAAGTCTTTGCATGATGCTAGTATCTCCATCGCCTTAAAAAATTATTGAATTTAGTGGAGCATACAGATAGTTGTCTTCTTGAAAACTTGACACATACTAGAGTACATCTAACCTATGAGTGTATTGCACTTAAAATTATACATTTTAACACTGTTTTGAAGCTTTCTACTATGGTATCTGCTTCCATTGCCGTATAAGAAGAACTCCAGTTCTTAAAACATGTGTGAGGCCTTTCATTATTCGTAGGGTCATTTGAACTTGCTTGCGTACATACTGCAGTACTTATTTCTTACTCCAATAAATGTTACTTTTTTAGTTATAAATCCCACAATGTAAACCTGAAAATGTGTTTGCATTAATAGCGACCGATTTGGCGTCCATGAACAATATACGTACCACTCCTGACAAAGAGTTAGGTATACCTATATATAGTTTGTGCGGTATGATCTTTTTCCCATGATCCGTCACACACCACCGTTATCAAAGGTGTACCATCTTAATCCACTTCCCCTGCTTTGATCGCAAATTCACTTTCATCCATAGCCGCTTTCTTCATCTCCTCCCAAGCAACATCATGTATGGCAGGAGCGATGTCGACTTGCTTATTCGGGAATGTTTGGCTGGCCATGTGCGGAACGTTCAAAATTGTACTCATTTCCGCCATTCGGGCGTAACCTAGCCCTATACATATCATATTGGAGACCGGTAATTCAGTTGGGTAATTTTTTATAGCTGAAAATGTTAAAATAATGACCCGATGAATTTTCTTTATGAATCACGTGCTCTTCACTGAAATAAATGATACGTGTGATAAACGTGATAAGTAACCATGCCGTTTCCAATCCATTTCTCGTGGAGAATCTTTATTTAATACGTGTAGTAATAACATTTCCACATATTCGCGAATTTGCCATAGAAAACTTATGAGCCGTCATCGAAATATGCTTTCCAATGTCCACGAGACGGCCAGAAAGAATTCCTCGGCTCCTCGTCGACTCAGCTGGGGGGGTGTTATCTACGAAGAGGTAACCTGACACCTCTCTAGAGCCTTCGCGCTCTCTCACAGACCTAACACATCTGGAGTTTCGTAAACAAGAGGGGTGGAACGCCTTAGGGAAGGAGTGGGGGTAGACCGCTAAGGCAGAAATCTTCGGTCGGAACTTCAGCGCACAACGAGTTTAAAAACGCAAAACATACTCCACAGGGTTTACTATTATGACCTAGCTATAGAAATAGCATCAAAAGTTGTTGTTTGAATGTGTAGATGAAGGATCAAGCTTTCTCTAGAGTGGAAGCAAAATCCTCTGATCGTATTCTAGGCTTCGCAAATAGCGACTAAAAAGGGACAAAAATGGAAAGTTTGGCAATTTTTTATAAACTAACAAATAAACCAATAAAAAATCCTTTCCATTTACGCAAAAACGCAATTCTTTTGCTACAATGGGAAAATTTTTCAAAATACCAGCAGCTACGATAAAGTCGTATTCGCGTTCATCTTAAGCATCTGCAACGGGCTTTTAGAGGCCGCTAGGGAGCACCCTTAATAACTACTCAATACCTAAGATGACGACAACAAAATCAGAACGCTACAGCTTTCCAATCCAAAGATGTACAAAACACGAGACACATATTTCAATCAACGGATTCAAGCACGCAATAGCCAGTAACACCAATGTCTATGGGGGAAATCAAAAGCGGTTAATGACTAATTTATATGAACCTCATTCAAAATCTAATATTATTTCTTCGAAAAACTACCTTTAATGAAATAGACACAGGAGCAATTGCTACTTACGGAAAAATAACAGGAGGTACAATCAGCTGACCTCGACGATGTGCAAGTCTGGACCTGTCAGGTGACTCTCCGCAGGTAAGCAGAAGAACAGTAGAGGGCTTCGCTCCGCACCGCAACACCTACTCGATGAACCGCCGACTGCAGAATGACGAAATGAGAGACGCGCCCGTTGTTAACTGCTCCCGAGTCCGTCGGTTGGCAGTGCGATCGCAGCCCTCGTGACTTCCCCTCCACCTCCAGGAACCGTTTCCCTCCCCTCTCCGTGACGTCTTGTCCGCCCCCTTCCAGTCACATTCCCGTGGAACTGCATCTCAAACGACTTATTGCTGAACGTGAGCAGTTGTCGATAGGCAATGTGTGAAAGGTGTCACTTAATAGTCCTGAAGGGTAGAAAAAGCTCCAGCATGTTTATATAATTATGAAACTATTGCTCTTTTATGATGATAAATACGATTTTCATACGAGTACCCTAGCCTCCGTAGCAAAACATATATATTGTTTGTCAATACCACTGATTCTGAATATGATAAATTAATAAATAAATATAAGTTCTACCGCTTATGATTTGTGACGATCGGAATGATATAATGAATATGGTTGCTTACCTTAGAGCGGAGCATTACCAAATCATCATTAATAAATCGTATTTATGTACATACCTATTAATAAACGCCACATGAATATTGATAGTGAATACATTTTTAACGTATGACGTATTCTCTGTCATGCTTTTTAACGTAAAATTGCCAAGACAAGTTCATATTTCATATTTATAGCTAAAAGGATTTTCATAAAATACAGGCGCAAACAATATTACGAGTTTGGCAGTTTCATATGCAAATGTAAGCAGGAGAGTTACTTAAGTTAACCATGCTTTCAGAAAGATTCATTAATCTTGATGAATACGCGAATTGTCCAAGCAGGGAAATAAATTATACATGTACAATTTAATACATTAATATAAGCTGTTCGCTGGCCATTGTGAAAGGCGTGATGTTAGCCGGTATTTTGTCCCATAAGAATGTAAACATCGCTTACTATTGGCTGACGGTATTTTTGTTATCTGATATTTACGGTACTCATACCGGAAAGGAGAGGGCTTGATTATTACGACTCAGAACTGGGAAATTTATAGCCCACCTCGATTGAGAATAGCAGATCGGGCAATAATAATCCGTTGTATTACGCGGCCTTATAATTGCAACCCCGATTTAGCCTAAGCGCTTTTTTTGCGGCTGCTTTTCACATTTTTAAAGTGCAATAATACTTTTTAGATCGTTATTAGATACATTTTTCTTCGTTTCGCGTGACTAACTCGTTGGCGTCTTAATCATTCCCTAACCTCCGCGTTTTACCACCTTGGTTTCCTATTCTCTCTTCCACTTATGTGGAATATATCTGATGATAAATAACACCATAATTTGGAGGAAGTTTTTCCACATATTCTCTGTATCACCATTTTTACTGAAGTTCTAATACTTTTTGAAAATGACTGCGGTCTCGCCTAAATCCGTAAAAATTTGCTTTATGAAGAAGTTAAATCATTCTTTTAAATTAAAATTTTTTTGTATTCAGGGGAAATTTAACGTGTGCTAACTTTTAGTCCCTTATTCCAACGACATTTTCAACTTTTATAACTATTTTGGTGATGTTTGTCGCAAGTAAATCAAGTACGTTCTTCCCTCTATGATACAAGGCTACTATTTTATGTAGTGCGTACTACGCGAACAGGTTCAGCAATGACTCACTGATTTCTTTGTTCCTACTCCTAGACTTATGACTAAATGTTTAAAAAACCATCTATGGTGTAAATCTCCCCCTATAATAATCAGTTATGGGACTTGATGGGATACATCGGAACGGTGTGGTCTACAGTAGGTACAAACATATATTACTTTCCATTTAGCACATTCAATGGAACATAATCTACATATACATCTACGCAATACCCTGCAAACCAATACGAGGGTGTGTGGTAGGGGGTGAACATCTGCTACATGGAAACATGTTAATAATATGGGTCACATGAAGCTACATGGTTAGTATCTACATATGAATAAAAGGATTGGCTGTAAATATATTTATCATGCGTACAGACTACACTACAAAATTTTGCCCAACTATACCTTTGCTATGCTGCCTATTGTGATCTCTTGTAGTACGGGGAAGGTGTCATTTGAAATCTATCTCTGTAATCTTATGTATCTGATCGAATCTTACGATCATGTACGAGAAAACAGCTACTTTTCCCTTGTAAGAACTCATTTGGAATATGCTGTCAGTGTATGGGATCCCTACGAAATCGGTCTAAATAACGAAATTGAACGGGTGCAGGGGAGATCGGCAAGATTTGTAAAGGGGCGGTATGATAACCTTGTTAGCGTAACCAGTCTATTAAATGAATTAAATTGGGAATCATTGTCAGATAGCAGGTTGAAATAAAGACTTAATCCCTTAAACATATTCCATGACCATATTTTCAGTAAGGATGTTAAAAATATTTTGCGTACCACAACTTACTATGGTAGACTGGACCATAATCACAAAATTAGAGAAATTGATTGCCGAACTGACAGATTCAGAATGTCCTTTTTTCCTCGTACTATTAGGGATATGAATAACGGTAAATATATCCAGTACGAGTGTAGCAATGGATAACGTTGGTAGCAGCATGTTGGTATAAAAACTTATAGCTAACCCAACTAACGGCATGTTTTTGCAACTATGTTTTGCTATTTTTATCTTTTTTTAAAAAGCGTAGTTTTGAACAGAACCTATACAAGTACTAATCCTTCTTTTATGCATAATATGTATAGTGCATGTTTGGTGAGAGTTCACCCCCTGCCACACACCTTTATGGTGGCTTGCAGGGTATTATGTAGATATAGATGTAGAGTCTAGCATAATACACAGCTATTTTTTATGTATGTTTAACAACTTTAGTACAGCTATCCGATTGAAATTTATACAATGGATTTAATGTGTATTTTATCCAACGATATGATGATGATTCCCAACCTAATTGTTGACATAATACTGATACTTCACTTAACCTATCGTAATGCATTTTAACAAACCTAGCAGCTCTACGCTGCACACTGTCTACCTCTCTGATCAAATCTATTTCATTTGGATCCCATACACTGGCTACATATTCAAGGTGGGGCGTAACTAGTGATAGATAGCATCGCTGTTTTGTGTTCTTATCACAATGCCCAAATACTCTTTTAAAAAATCCTAGCTTTCTCTTGGCTCGTCCGCATATTTCCCGGATGTGCATTCCCCACGATAAATCTTTACAAAATGTTACAACCAAATACCAAAATATGGTTTCAACGATCTTGAATTTCGTACCTCAAATGCTATAGTATCGCTGTCTAATTATTCCTCTTCCAAAAATAATAGCTTCACACTTTCTAAGGTTAAGTTCTAACTGCCATTTGTCGCACCACTCTTGAATTGCATCTAAATTCTCGCTAAGGGATTCGATATTGTCTTCTTTTGATATACCACTTTCCACTACCGCATCGTTAGCAAAAAGTCTAAGTTTAGGACCAAAATATACACTATTGACATGCAACTAGGGTACTACATGAAAACATGCCTTATGATATGGGTCACATGAAGCTACATGGTTAGTATCTACATAGTAATAAAGTAATTATTTACGGGGAAACTTTCACTATCAGCAGTTTCGCTTGTTAACCCAATTTCCGTTCCTATAATTATGCCAGAATTACTACTCTCAATAACCTGATGGAATCCGGGTATTTTGCTTTATCAACTACGACAAATATATACTAAAAATTCATGTATTTTAATATGGCTGCTTATTGTATGAGTGGGCTTTCTGTTTTCTAAAATTTTGGGTAAGTTACGGTTGAGAAATTCGGGTTTTTTTTAATTAATATGTTTTTTCTTCCATCCCGCTGAACCTACACTGCGTTGTCTGAATAACTCATTATTTTTTGCTATCTTGGTGAATGGTAAGTTGGTAATGGAATGAACAATTATTTGACCTACTCATTGCCCTACTCTCTATTGGAAAAAACGATTCCCTTTGGCAACAGAATATGTCTCCCATGCAACACCTTGGAGACAATTGAATTTCTCGTTGCCTTTGGGAGTCGAAGAGGTAACATAATACTCGTGGTATCCTTCCATCCTTCAAATTCTCACGTCTCCTCGAAGGAGGAATGAAACCTGATACTGCTTCAACGGTGGAGTCAACTTCACACGTGTGGCTTCGACTTCTCCTGAGTGTTGCTAAATTGGGGGTGAGGAGCTTTCGGAGCCGGAGTGGGGGTAACTCGGAATGGGATACATCTTACGTATTTCCATGAAATCTTTCGCCTCTAAAGTTTCAGCTGCTTGTGCTCTCCTTCTGAACCCAATAACGTTTTTTGTATAAATTTTATAAATTTGTAGCACGTTAAAAAAACGAAAATTTCTTTTCACTCCCCATTGGTGGCGCTGAAATTACAATGTGCCCTTCCTTATCTATTAAGTGGAATTTGTTACACGTTTTGTGACAGGCTAACCAGCATTTGATTATCTGCAAACTGCACTTTTATCCCACTTCGTGGCTTACCCCAATCCGGTTTTTCCGCAACGGAAATATTATAAAATTCGAACATATCGGACTTGCTACGGCTTTTGGAATTTAAACAACTTAGTGACCCGTAAGGTAAGGTAATGTTCTTCGTTGCTCTCTTTGTAATGTTTTATTTTTTTAATGTTTTTACCAGGCACATACCTGGTATGCACCTGACGATGCCGCAAAGCGGTGAAACGCGTCGTATCATCAGTAAACTTGTGGACAAGTACGAAGTACATTTTACTATAGATATTTGTAACTTCTACGAAGTGAAGCCTCAAACAGTCAATTGCATATATTTATAGAAGGGACCTTGATTATAGATTTGGAGTACATGATGCATATCTTCTGTGTGTAAAATAGCTGCTCGATTTTATGTAATAAAAGTACGTCATTACCATGAATATGGTCATTACAATGTTTATTATATTAGTTAGAATACCTTTTGGCATATAAATCGTTCAATATGTTCATTTGAGAGATATGCAATATGCAATACTCAGGTTATATAACCTGATAAAAACAGGTTTTTTTCTTCAGGTTTTAATACTCGAGTACTCTACTCACTGAAAATAACCGGTTAACCTAACACCGGTTTTTTTCTCATAACCGCCCATCCCTATCCAAAATTTTATCCATTTATGTAGACAGAAATTAAAGTCTCAGCTACGTGGGTATTATTGTTCATTCATAATATAGGTACTACTTTGCCGAACATGCTATTAGGTCTTTGCTAAAGGCATCCCTTGCCATCGCTCAATGCCCTGCCAAGCACCTGCGCGTTTTCTTCCAGTGCATTCAGCAGACGTAGGTCCAATACGGCAAGATAATTGATCTTCAAGCTGAGGTTTGGCGTCCGAATTCGGAAGAGGAAATTGTACATACTCACCAGACTGGATGTAATTGACGTATTTATGGAATAATTGCACTTTCGGACTTGTGATTTATTTGTCACCTCAAATGTTTCTGCAGTAGGTACTGCTGCCCTTCAAACTAAATCCCCTCAAAATCAATTTGTTGACATCACCCTCTCATACCATCTCCCAAGGAGTGACGTCGAAAACTGCGACGCCTTAGGGTGAAAATCACGAATAAGAGCAAAAAACAAGCTACCTACTTTACGGAATTGAGTATCTACAATCGCAAGGATTGTATAAATATTTGACTCTGAATTGGATTAATTAGACAGGCAAATAACTTCAATCTCCATTCATCCTTCCCATTACTCAAGCAAGCCACATTGTGAGGATAAGCATCCCCTTCTCTATCTCCCAAGAAGAAGACTGCGTGGGAAGAATTCTGCACCCTCCTTGGCAGCTGCGTTGTAACCTGATCCCGAAGTTGTTTACTCCTCCTGACGAAATGTGAGTCACTGGATAGCGTGGGAACGAATCATCCGTCTTCTTTGCAGCTGCGACGAAACACCATCCAAATTGCTCTAAGATTCGGAAGGCGGAAATAAGATTACATTCAGAATTAGCACCTTACTGCATTACGTAGCAACCAAAATACTTACATTGGCTACTTCGATTCACCAAAATAATTAAATTCGATAACTGTACGACAGTGGTCAATGTTCCGTAACCTCGGCATCTAAAATTCATACCGTTCTACATGCTCCAGCCTCTCACCTCTGATACAAAATTTCATTTCCCCAGGCTCTTCATAGATCATTCCAGCAAGCAAAAAAAAATCCCCGACAAGTATTTTTTGGGACCTTAGGAAAGTGATATCGGTAGTCTAGGAGGGAGATGATGGTCTAGTTTTAAGCGAATCTAGGAAACGTCAAAGCTCAACAATATCAAATAAACAGCACCTTTGCATATCTAATGGGTATTTTACCAGACTAAACTACTTCACATTTGCATTCTAACGGAGGTCAAACAGAGGATACTAATATATACTTAAACAAGAAAAGAGGAACAGTCTAGGTTTGAGATTATTATTGTGCTTTTATTAATTAAGAATTATTATTAAAAATTATGCTTTCAAATTTTCTCTTTGAGAATGTATTAAATATGAATTCGCTTTGATTGCTAATGAGAATTTATAAGAGTACATTTAATCGAATTATCGCTCTACTATAGATGAACTATATACATATATATAACTATAACTATAACGATCCTACCTAATTCCCACAGCAGAGGGTCTTGCCTTTCTTTTTTTTTACCTGGCCAGTCCTTTTGCGAAGCAGCATAATGTGTGCACATGCAAAACACATTGAATTTAATACTGTGAATCTGTGTTCGTATTCGTCGAGACAGTAATCGTGTAGCAAACGCCATATGCAATTAAATGATGCACTATTGTTTTTTAAATGTTGGCCATATTTTTCTCTTATGTTTACATGAATAGTTTTAAGTGAGCTCAAACTATGTTTTTAGTGCTATATTCTCTTGTTAGTTCTGAAATCTATATTTCAAATAGCGTGATTTAAACAGGATACTGACCGATGAAATAAGTATCAATTTATATTCTCTATTTTCCAAAATACTTTATTTCAAAAGTAATTTGTAATGTTTTCATAACTTGTAGGTCACAATAAGTTACAGAGATAGGCAGTATTTCAGGTTATTCTGGTTTAACTATAGTTTTTTCCTGCATGTCGTAGCAAAATCCCTTTTGGTTTGCAATTGAAGATATATCCGTTCAACGGTATGTGTCGCTGGTACCACTGTTGCGAATGTATTGGAATGTAATCGGGTTGTCCTGAAAATCTAAATCTAGGTAATACCCTGCGAGCCACCGGACGGGTGTGTGGCAGGGGGTGACAAACACAAAACTTGCAGCTAAGAGCAACGGTGCTAATAGTGCATGGAAAAATGTTAGATGTGCATCACGTGCAACTACATGAATAGTTTATACGTCATTATGGAGGATAATTGGTTGGTTTGGCAATTATCTAAATATATTTATCTCTATCCACCTATCACTCATCGGTTGTAATACCACAGCATGCATCATGAGCTACTGACTAGAAATATAATTGTAGCCATCGCTAAATATTTCAACGTGAAGTAATAATGATGGCACAACAATAGTAGTCATTCGATGATATTCCTCCCCTGCGACACTGATGTGGTAGTTTATGACATCACCGTATGTTCAGTAATACTACCGCGGTGGGTTCAAAGGAAATACAAAAAAAATAATAAAGGAAATAGGAAATAATACAAGAAACTTTGACTCGGATAACTGTCAGTGGTAAACTTTGGGTATAAACCAGGAATCGTAGCAGATTGTTTTCAATTGAAATTTAAAATCCTTCCTGTTTCATTTGTTAGCGAAATCAATTATGATAATCATAATTAAATCCTTTGGCTACATGCACGAAGAGTAAAGACAACTTATTCGCACACGAGAATAAATCTGTCACGAAACGATCCAAATGAATAACCTCAAATAATGATGTCCATTAATTGGCGGCGAGATTCCGTCCTTACAAACTTCACATGCTTTCATCACTCGTCTTCTTGCCACCCTTTCTTCTTAGCGTGATATCTTACAATTAGAGGAGAGAGGGAGTGGAAAGATGTGCCCTCTCTCTACAATCGCAGCTAAGGTGATAGCGGACGGACCCTCGGTCGTCATCACCCGCCGCCGCCAGCGAGATAAACAAGAATGCTCGCTCATCTGACGCAGCAGCTTGGCTCTCTTGCCGTGTCTAAACTATTATGTACTACACACGGAGAAACTACGAACGTAGTAACAACTTCAGTTTATTACGATGAACTTGATTAGAAAAGTACCTTCTCCTCCACAAATATAAATGTTAATACAAATATTTGATAGGTTGTCCCTATGAAAATAACGCATAATTAATAAACTTGGTTAACTGACAAATAAGAGATTTATATTCAAAAATGAAGGGAAAAAAAGGATTTCCATGGTGTCCCATGACATAACAGCGTCAAATTGGAGAAAAGATGAATTCTTCCCATTAGCATCTCCATGGCACGAAAAATACCCTTTACCATATTTTCGCCCGAGAAATTGGTTACTTTTCCCATTTTAGACCTCTTTTGGAATATGATGCCAGTATATAATGTACTGGAGCGTGTGTAGAGTATAACGGAGGGATTTGTAACGGAACGGTATGTTTAGTGTATTAGCGTAGTCACTCTATTATATGAAATAAAATGGGAATTATCATCACCGGTTTCATTAGTTAGGGCCCACCTTAAATATGCAGCCAGTGTATGCGATCGGAATGAATAAGTTTTGATCCAAGAACTAGACAGTGTACAGCTTGGGGTAGCTAGATTAATTAAACGGTTTTACGCAAAGGGTGTGTTATAGAATAAATAGAAGAATTATGTTCGGAATCGTTATTAGAGCGTAGGTTTAAGTACCGATCACATCTCCTGTAGAAATAAATGAAACGGATAGGTTTCCTGAAGATATGAATTAAGATTCCCTGAGTATTATGCTACGTCTGACTAGGCAACTATAATTGGAGAGATACATTGTACACAGGTAGATTGAAAATGTTCTTTTTCCCGCGTATGAGCAGAGAACATGATAGGACGCATAGTAAAGGGATAGGTAGGTGAAATATTGTTAGAGCAGTATGTAGTGGTAGCTCATAGATATAGTAGTTATTTTCATGTTGGTAAAGGGACTTTAAGCTAAACCATCTAACACCATGTTTGTGCTCGATTGCTTTCCTATTTTATTTTTTATGTTCAGACTACGAAATAGTTACCAATTCTATTTATGCATGGTGTGTAGCATTTGTTTTTCGCGAATTCACCATCTGCCAAAACAAAATTTGGTGGATTGCAGGGTATATATGTAGAAGTAGATTTGAAACCGGAATCTCGCTTGCTTCTGGAAAGCCCACGCACTTAATTAAATACCTAAATCTTCGTTAAAAAATGAAAATATGAGGGTTGATGATTAAAAGGCCATGTAATCAGGATCCTATTTTTGGAATTAGTACATCACATCGCTCCTTTAAGGAAACGTACGAAGATTATTGCCATAAGATGGAGATCTGTGGTCATTGGCAGTGGAAGGAACGAAAGCAGGGCTGCCCCAAACAAGGAGAGACTATCGAAGGCGCCTATTTAAAGCACGATTTTCTCCCTCTAGATCATAGGTTCCCAACCTTTTTTGAGTCAGCGCCCACTTTTTCAGTCAATAATTTGATAGCGCCCCCCTTAGTTTAACTACATTGTACATGCTATATATTGAAAAGCAGGAAAATTTTTTAGTTTTTTATCTTAAGATAATGTAATATTGAAGTATTGTTTGCAGAACGATTAAAATATATTGTTAATAATTAATATAATATTATTAATGAGACAGTTGAGCTTGATGCGATGAAACTAATTTATCAATATTTTGTGCCATTTTTGTCATTTATAACCTTAAGTCACCGCGTTCCACTATTGACAACCTGTTTCTTTTCTTAGTTAATATCACCATGCTAAACCCTCTTTCTGCTGAATATGAGGACGGAAAAGCAATGAAAAATGTCTTCACTGCAGCCCATAAAGCTGGATATAATATTGGAATTTGACGTTGAAAGCTGGATATAATATTGGAATTTGACGTTGAAGCCAAAATTCTTGAAACCAATTTTTTAATTTAAATTTCAACTCTTATATTGTTGACAATTCAATAAACTCCTCCTGCAGTGATAATTATTTGATTTCTAAGTTAGAGGATGGCTCTATGACCCAGTCTGGAATGACCATATTGAGTAATTCCTCAAATCTAATTGTAAAGTCTTCTTTTAGTGCTTCCAAATGTTGGCAGTGACCGAGAATGTCGATATCATTAGTTTCCGTTGAAGAAAGGTTTGGAAACTGATGAAATTGTGTTCTACCCAAATTATGTTTGTACAAAGCAAGTTTTGACACAAACGCAGCGATGATTGCCTTGGCTTTGATCAAATTCAAATCATTCCATTGCAGTTGTAGGTTTGTTTCATTAAATTTGTTGTATAAATCTGTCAAATAAGCAATATTGCTCTTACATTTCAATAAGTTCACTCTTAATAAATCATCTTTGCTTTCAAAAAACTTAGTAACTGCTTCAAAGAGCTCAAAAAATCGTTTTATACAAGTACCTTTTGACAGTCAACGAACTTCTGTGTGCAAAAGTAACCGATTAAAGTCTTCGTCGTTTTCATCACAAAGCTTTCTAAATAATCGATCATGGAGAGCATTGCTTCTGATCCTGTTAACTGCAGTAATTACATACTGTACCAAGCGGTGAAGGCGATCACTAAGGTGTTTTGCTACCAAATGTTGTCGGTGAATTACACAATGCACGGCGACTACATTTGGTACCTCTCTTTTCAAATATGAAGTAAAACCACGGTGACGTCCAACCATTGCCGGAGCACCATCAGTAGCAACAGACAAGATATTATTCAGAGGAATTCCTTTTCCTTCAAAATTTTGTTCCAAAACGCCAAAAACAGATTTTCCTTTAGTGTCCGTTTCTAACATTCTTGCGAATAATAATTCTGGACAAATTCTTTCATCTTTTATGAAGCGAACGTACACCAGAAGGAAAGACTCGTTTTTTGGCAAAATAGATTCATCAAGCTGTAGCGAAAACTCGGTAGTCTTCAAAAAATCAGCTAGAGAACTCTCCACATCCTCGGACATTTCGTCTATTCGCCTCTGCACTGTATTATTACTCAACGGAATTTTTTTAATTATATCAGACGGTGGCTTATGCAGTACGGTACGCAGAACTTCACTCAAAGCTGGAATTATCAATTCTTCGCCAATTGTGCGTGGCTTTCCCGATTTAGCAATGAGTAAGGAAACATTAAATGACGCACGTAATCCATCACTTTCTTCTTTTGATGCGGCCGAAAACATACCACCCAAAGTAGGACGTCTCGAATGTTGATCTCTGAGCATTTGAAAGTAAGATATATTTTTATATTTTTTCTCAGGATGTATTTCGCTCAAGTGCTCTTCTAATCGCGAAGGTTTCATAGCTTCATTGGAAAACGCCTTGTGGCAAATTAGGCACATTGGTATTGTCGTGTTTGTGGGTGATTGAATGAAACCATATTTTAAATATTCGACATTTTATTGTCTACATTTTTTCTTTGGTTTTCTTTGGATCTATCTGAAGAAATAACACAATAATATGATTGTTACGAGATAGATATGTACGGAAATATTGTTATAATAAGAAAATATGTTTTGGAGATAAAAATTTCTGTATTTACTTATTTAAAAATCAACGCAAGGTGAAGAATTAATTCGCCAACAATTTTGAAAAATTAAATAAACCGCTAAATAGCGGAAATTTAACCATAACTGCTTATTTTGAAAAAATACCACAAAAGAAGTATCATTCGTCCAGACCAGGACTAGAACCCGGACCCCCCGATATCGTGCCAAGTATTTTAATCAGTGAAGCTACCTTGACATCCTTTTTCCTCCGGTTTTCTGGGGCTTAAAATTAACTACATATGATGAAGAACTGCCGTACAGACAATGTGACCAAACAGTCTTATTCATGCGCTTTATGGTACCATCCACGTGGTTAACGCCAACTTTAAACACGGAGGTGTTTACTTACTATAACGAAGGAACCGAGAACTGGCACGAATACGACCGCTTCCTTAAGTCCCAGATGCTTTTCTATTGACGCGTTTCAGGCAGAGCTAAGGGATTAAGCGCGTAGACTTTACGTGTGAACTGTTCTCATAGGTGCAGTAGAATCTATCTACTCGAGGAAAACACCGACTAATAATCTACGCGAGGATCTACCGACTCGCTACATGGTGTGCAGAAATGAAAACCATGAGACTGGGATGCTGTCATATTCCTGAGCGATTAGGTAGGCGTTCCTAGCTAATGTGAGCTCGTAATGTCTGTCGAATTCCGCATTCTATTTTCTAACCCTTGAATTCTTGAAAGTATCGCATTTTCATTGCTACTAGCTATCTGATTATTTTATATTTTTAATTATCGGCATAAATTAATGCAATTGAAAGTTATGCTTATGTTTTATGGTAAATGGTAATTACATTTTTTCAAACTAAAATTGGATACGACAAATAGGGACCGCAGGACAGGATAGTTCACTCGTTTGTAGTACTTTGGGTTTGGTTTCAGTAATTTGTGCAATAATTATTGGACATTTAATAATATCTGCACGAAAGTTCACTAAAAAAAATAGCAATTTAACTATTCAGAGAGGTCTGAAAACACAAACATATCTATCCGTTAAGTTGGAGGAACGGTATTGTAAGATAACGAGAACTTATGCTCGATAATCTGTCAAGCTATAATTTTTCTCACTGATAATGTAAGAAAGTTGATATTTCATGCATAGGAACTGTTTTTAAATGAATGCCCCGTGTAACTTCTTGTCAATTATTACCGATTGCACTTAAGTGATGATTGGGCGCGTCAGAGCAGGAAGCATAAAAAGTTTTGTTATTATTATTTTCTATTCTCTGCGTGAATCATTGTCAAACTTCATTAACCTAAATTACGAGTAAAAGCCGATGATGTTATCACACTATATCAGTGTTCACCAAATTCGATATAGTTCACTGATATTTGGAAGACTTTTAAATTTAAACGATGATGAATAAAATTGAGTCTGAGTCCCAGTTTGAGAAATATTTTTTTCTCACAATCAGTGGTAACATTTCAAAATACTGCTATTTGTTTATGCGACCGATACACTTATGATTTGTAAATTTAGTGACAAAATATATATTTTTTTCCTTTTCTTTCTACTTTTACATGCCTGCCGACAGAGATGTCTATGTCCAAAACATGTCTCTTTTATTAAAATAAAATTTCATGTATGGTAAAAGCTATGATGTATGCTATTTTAATTGGATTAAAAATGATAATGATAAATAAATTCTTACCTATGTGATAACAATTATTGCGCCAATTTGCACTTGAATTGAGGAAATTCCGAAACTATCAGGTATCAGTACTACAAATACGACGGGCGATGGATGGCTGATGAACTTAATCCTCACACAACTTCTCACATACAAGATCGTGGCAGATGCGCAGAGGACGATCTGGTGCCGGATATGTCCGTTTTCTAAAACCCGGTCACTGCGGTTGGAAAAATAATGACTATATGCGCCCCTTCCTGCTTGTCTCTTCGCAGACTTTATTCTAATACAGTTGAGCATCTTCAATCCGGCACGGTCGGGACCGAAATGATGCCGGATTAGGGATTTTGCCGGACTATGGGTCATGCATGGCAACTGGTCTATTTCTGACGTCCGGGGTGTTTTCATTGAAAGGAGTCAATTATTTATAACAAAATATATTCGTTTGCCATTTACTGAACATTATTGTAAAAAGAGTTACTGAGAATAACCAGAAAGAAATGATTTCTTAATTCACAAAGTTATTATTTAAAATTGTCGAAGTTGTACAGTGAGTGAAAATAACGGAATTTAAGCATTGTGCATATTGCTGCACATGTAAAAGTTTCATATTGTTATTGGAAAAGGGTATAAAAATTGATATTTCGTATTCTGTGCTTTGCGTAACATAATTTCCTACCGCGCTCGATTTCTTATCAGCTGATTTAGCGCGATGCCAACGCGTGAGTGTCGTGTCACTACGTCGCCGCGGGCGATCGGACTGGATTATTCTACTGGATTATTATATTAGACCATCATCAATAGTAGTCTTCCTTCAACAATTTCAGGCTGATCATCGTCAACCCCACTCGGATTTATTATTATCAATTATCATTTCTATGATTTCATCATCTGTGATATGTTGTGTGGTGAGAATATCGTGGCCGCTAACTATCCTTTCGTCTAAATTTACCAATTCCATTTCCTTTAATTCAGGGTTATGGATGATGTTTGCAAACTCCATCATCATATTTTTATCCTCAGAACATGAAATTTTTTAAATCCCCAATTATTTCGTCCATATCAAACCTTAAAGCAGTCCACAATTTAAACCACGCGTGTTTTTAGAACGGTGAAACGGTTTTTAGACGGTGAAATGCTATTGCCTACACGTGAAATTTCCCGAATCACGTCTTTTGGATTGATCACGTCTAAAAGAGTTTATCCTGCTCCATAAGCATTTGGCCAGAAATAATAACTAATCCCTTCAATTCGACGCAATCGAAACCAGGCTATCTAAAACAGCACTTAAATCTTCTTTCATAGTTTTTCTCTCTGTTATCTACTTCTGCTCGTGTCACTTTAACAGTAAAATTTTGATGATTTTTCTCTTTCAGCTTCTTAATGTGCTATATTGTTGAAGATCCCACGTAGTATGTTTCACTCAAACTGATGCAACGGCGTCAAACTTTTTCACAACTTGCACTTTTTCTGCGATGGTTAAGGTTTTGTGCTGTTGCCACAACTGTATGGATGAGACATGTTTTGCGTGAAATATTAGAATAAAACCAATAATTTTATCAAATTACGTCTAGTGGTTAATCAGAAATGCGCGCGCCATTGAAAGTGGCCAATATGTAAATTAGTCGTATTCCATCTCGGCGATGTCGTCAAATTTATATGTTTACTTCAAGTCAAAAATAATTCCGGTGTAGGAGAAGTACCAAAAATTAATATGTTTAAATTATTCTGATTCTCGAAATGGGAAAATTAACGTTAAGAATGGTATCTCGGTATTAATATAAGAATAATATCTCGGCAGGTTATGAAGCAATGTTCCGGTTAAAAACGTTTCGGCATTTTCCACTAAGTACCAGATAGTTGGTCATGGCAAAATTGCCGGATTATAGGTGCTCCCGGATTAGGGGTTCCCGGTGCTCAACTGTAGTACAACGCGATTCGACGGTAAGGTGTACATGAGAATAAGGGTACCTGAGAATCTAACGTCGAAACGCGTTGTACTGTTAAAAAGAAGTCAGTGAAAATTTACATAGATTGTGTATATTCATTCTATATGTACTATTTTAATTGAATTTAAAATGATAGTAATAAATACGTTCTTACCTATGTGATAATAATTATTGCGCCAATTTGCACTTTCACTGAGGAAATTCCGAAACTGTTTGGTAGCAGTATTACGACGACAACGGGCGATGGATGTCTGATGAATTTAATTCTCACACAACTTCTCGAGTATAAGCTCGTGGCAGATGGGCAGAGGACGATCTGACAGGTCTTGATTTCCAAAACTCGGTCTCTGCGGGTGGAAAAATAATGACTGCATGTGCCCCTCCCATATTGCCTTCGCTGCTAGCTTCAGAATGCTACTATTTCTATCTGTAGCTACTTTGTTTCGCATTGGGTGGAAGATTTCGGGTGAGGATGCCTTCTTTGCTTTTATAATTTTGCAATGTAATGTTAGCTCCAAGGTTTCCGCGACGTTGGTTAGATGCTCTCTGCATTTTTTCGGGTGTCCGTCCGCGTAGGTTGGCTTGGTGACAACAGTTTCGCTGACTATCCTGTCAGCGTCTTCAGGTCGAAGGTGTTAAGGGTCGAAGTTAATCCTTCGACCTGAAGACACTGACAGGATAGTCAGCGAAACTTTTGTCACCAAGCCATCCTACGCGGACGGACACCCGAAAAAATGCAGAGAGAATGTACAACGTAATGTCTACTCCGTCCCTACGCCTTGTTGCCTTTAAGCCTGGTTCTAATCCTCATGGCTATTAAACAGTTCATTTTAGAACTCCCCCACCTTCTTATTTTCACTTTCAATTCATTGCCTTGTACTTATTTTCATTCCATTTAATCATTTCCACATTTTCCTCTCTTTCCGTCATATTCGTACTTTCATTTTTCCTATAATTTTCAATTACAAATTACGAACTATCCAAAATTGGGAATCTGAAAGCGCTTTACAGCCAAGAACGAAATTAATTTACCACGTCATCATGTGTATGTGGAAGGAGGCCGATGAAGAAATGCAATAAAAGTTTTAAAAAGTTTTTGATAGGGCCGTGTCCTTAACAGAAAAAATCATTGGAACTACTATGTATATTCCAAAGTAGAGAGATGATTTAAAACAATCTCCCGGGGAGATATGTGTTTTTTAATCGGATTGAGTTTCTTTCTCCTTTTGCCAAATAACCTTTATGCAGAATTTTAACGGCAGTTACAATGTCCGTATTTCCATTGAAAACGCACTATTAGTCGCCCTGTAAACAAGGTTTCCGCCCCTTTGCTGGTCAGCCATGGCCATTAAATACGCCAACTACTCAAGGGGGCGGCGGCTGGACCTCAACGCCCCCTCAATATGACTTGAGCACAGAACGCCCCCCTCAGACTTCTCAGCGCCCACCTGGGGGCGGTAGCGCCCCCGTTGGGAACCACTGGTCTAGATCCTGAATTGACTTACATAATGTAATGAATGTCGAATGATTTAATAATTGCAAGAGATGTCACTATTAGTAATATAATCATTTACCCAGGATATGGAATCATTTAATGAGAAAGGTACATTTCATTCCATGTTCCATATAAAGGTATATATTTAAATTTTTTAAATTTACTTTGACATTCACAAGGTCTCAAAAAAGGAAACAAAATGAAGTAGACATATATTCATAGACATAAGCCAAAACATGTGCAAATTCGTATCAAAAATTGGAAAACAGTCAGGTTTTAAAGACACTAACATTCATCGGGTTTGGAATCAAAAAAATACACTGCACACCAAAACCAACATGAAATACATATCTATAAACTTACCAAATATGAGACTTCTCAAAACATATCCGATAAGCAATACTCAAAATAATTCTCAAACATTCCAATTCGGCAACGTTATGTCTGACTTTCTACAAAATATTAAAACTAACAAAGACTTCCTTTGAAAATGCATTCGACAAGTACTAAACAATTTAATTTTTACTCTAATAATAAGGACACCAGACAGTGACTTGAAAATTGCCCAGGAAGTAGTCAAAATTAGATGCACCCCCAGCAAAAAGTTCCATGCCATCAGGCATGGATTCAAAACACACAAAAATATTGTGGAAAACATTTTAAATGATAATGAAAAGAATAAAAAAATAATAAAATAAAAATGAAGTCTAAGGGAAAATATCTTCTTTCCATTACGGAAGAATGCACTAATATCGTTTAACAAGAACCATAAAAAAATCACGGCGGTCACAGATGGATGAAAAAACCATTAATCCACTCAGAAGCAGGATAGCAGTCCATTAGCTACACTCTACAACTCCGATCATCACAAAGTCTCCTGCATTCAAAAGTGAAAACCTGCCGATGTCATCATACGCCGCTGCAGTGAGGATGATAGAGGTCATACCTGCAATTAACGAATGAAAATGAATATTAATTGTACAATGGAACTGACCATAAATATTATTTGTATATATATTAAGGACACATTAAACAAATGACTGTACATGAGGGTTGTCATTGGGTGCATCCAGGGGGAGTAGCGCTCACTGAGCGGTAGCGAACTTTCCACTGCATCTCAGCTGCTGAACTCCCCCTGGATGGTGAGCGCTATAGTGGGAATTTGAATCTTCCTCTATTGGCGAGAGAGTCCATTCTTCGAGACTTATAATGAAAATGACGAATTAAAGCAAGGTTGTTGGTACGGTTTGGCATTAGGAAGAACTTCCATGCCTATTCCTTCGACATAATTATAGGAATTACGCAATGTTATAACCGAATTAAGACATAACAACAGTAAGCATAGGCCAACAACAACAAATTCAGCCAATATGGCGAAGCTTTCAATTTGTTCGAAGGGGATCATTAATATTATTCTACTGTGTATTAAGCTTTTTGAGCATATAGTTAATATTTTTTTCGAACATCGCATAAGACACTTTTGGTTATTTTCAGTCACATCTGCCATATCGAAGATCTGCCATATCGAAGATCTGCCATTCAGAAGATGGATTGATGGATGGATTCAGAAGATGGATTGATGGATGGATGGATTGGACTAAATTCCGTATGAAGGTCAAGATACGGCATAGCACTGTCGTCTGCCATAGAAACGAAGAAGCCACATGACGATCGATATGAAGCTTAATTTGTACTAGTTCAGATGATTGTTTTTTCCAGGAAAGGCGAACTATGACCAAATATTTATCCCCATATTTCAGCAAAGTCTAATGAGAAATGGGATTTTTAAAAGTTTTACACCTCTACCCTTATCCGCGACATTATTGAATGGAGGATACAGGTAACGAGCGATGTTTTCAAAATTAATTTTTACAATTTCAGTTTCTACTTTCAGTTTCTACCTGCTGATTTAACTCTGATCTAAGTAATTTTAAACTCTCAGAACCATGTATAACCGGCTTTATAACCCTTCTTGTAGGTTCTTTGCTATTTCTAACTTTTCGATTGCGCGCCGCTACCCAAGGCCTGAGAGTGGTGAGCGGTCCAAAACAATGCTCACAAATATGGCGACCGCTCAGTAATGCGCGGCTATGTAGCGGTCGCATTCAGGGGAAGATCACACAACTGCTCACTGAGCACTCAGTGAGCGCTACTCTCCCTGGATTCACCCACTGGTATTGGTAAAGAAACGTTTCACATCAACCGTGGCAGCAAACTTTGCAATATAAGAGGAAATAAAACAGCAAGCATGAACAACAATAGATCATATGCTGCGGACATGCACAGGATGTGACATATCATAAGAGCACAATATTACACCAAACGTGAATAAATGTCCGAGAAAAAACCAATTCACACACTAAAAAAATGAAATTTTAAACGTAACTGCTCAAAGTAATTGAGCACGCAACTGCTCTATTGTTAGGGTATTGTTGCTGCATCGAAGGTTGTTAAGGGTTTCAAATTGACTGCACTCCAGTTAACATGGCCTATGAGGCCATGACACTAATCTTTCACCAACAATATATAGTAAATGAAAGTATTCTTGGGTAGGTACATGACATCCATTAAATTCATCAGAAACCGGTCCAGTTTAAATTACGGTAGGCAACCATTTACCTATCACTACGGCTAATATATTACATCAAGGGAGTAAGCGTAAAATGTTTAATATTAAATGTCTCAGAACAATAAATGTAAATATATAAAATATTATATTCAGAATAATATGTTTATTTAGAAAATATAATGTGAGGGTCTTATCTTTGTTTTTCAACTGGACGCGCCTCCCGCGTCCGTCATTTGCGTCCCAAGCCGGGTCCCCGTTGCGTGAGCGAGGTGAACGTCTGCCTTTTGCTGCGTGGATATCTGGTAAAATGTTCCTTTGTCTAGCGCATTGGATTTTTTAGTGAGAATCACACCACTTTTGTGTCAACCCAGGGGATTGGGCAGTGTAAGCCATGAACGTATTGGTGATTTTTTGAAATGAAGTCACGTGAGAGGGGGGGACGAGAGTTACAGGAGACGAACGAGGGCAGTTGGTAATTGGAGTCGAGCACAGAAGCTCATGGGTGTGCTGGTGAAGACAGACGAGTGTGGACGGAGAGAGAGAGGCGATAGTTGGAGACGGAGATCACCACGACATCCGCGAGGAATTGACAAAGTCGTTCCCTAGCGGTTTTTCCTGCGTTCTGCCCCAGAAGAGGAACGAGACGCAGCGGACCTCGATCCCGGCACCCCAAAGAGGAGGTGAGGTTTCGGGTGGATAAGGGCAACAGACCGCGAAAGGTAGTGGGCCGCCGCATCCCCGGAACCAAAGGTTGGACGAGTTCCTTTCAGTCGAAAGGTGCATTTTCAAATCAGGAGTTGTTGAATTCCGTTCTCCACGCCACCATACCGAAAACTCAACGGTGCAGTCTCTCTGCGCTGGATTTCGCCGTCACGCTCCACACCATCTCATACATAAGTATCGCCACACCCGTATTTCCCCAATCCTAAGTAGTTTCAACCCTCTTATTCACGCTTCCCCACTGTGAAACCCGTGTGCGCCAGGATAAGTGGTGTACGAGATATCCAAACAGAGTTAAAGTCCCATCAGGTTAAGAGAAGAGACCCTGTCAAACTATTCCCAAGAGTGCACAATCCTAGTCCTACGGGACCATAACTCATGCATCACTCACTCCCGTCCTCATCAGTAATATTAAAAAAAGGACGAGGAGCTTGTAATTCTCTTCATTTTGTAGTTTATTTTTTTCCATACTTGGTCATTTATTTGTTCCTTGTAGGGTCAAAGTGTTAAAGAGTGATTATTTTATTTTTGGTGATTTCGTTCCATTTATGTCTCGCCATTCATTCACCTTTCATCCCTCATTAATTAGTAAGACATGTGTTAATTAGCTGTAGAGTGCCTCCTTCGTGTTCATTCTTATGCTCATTTCGATGAATAAATGTTGTTTGTGTTAAATGTAGTAAATGCAGAGCTTCATTCTTACGCTTCGCGTAATCTCTCCCGTGCTCGCGTCATACGGCGCTCCCTGTGCCGCCGTTTTACCGTCCGCCCTGGCTTGAACATCCCCCCAACCCTTGAACATTTTGGATCGTCCTTGCTTTGCCGGCTGAGCTGGTTCAATGCTGCGGTTTTGGATGGCGCCCTTCTCAAACACGCGACAAAGGTCGCGATATCTCTTTTTCTCAAAACCATTTCCCACACGGGAAAGTCCGAAGTAGACGAGGTGTCAAGGCAAAGATAAGGGGTCCATTTCTCGAAGTCGTAAGGACTGCGGCGAGTCAACGGGCAAAGGAGAGTCAAGCTCGTTCCGTCACAATAAATACAGAAAAATATAAACACATTTATTATTGAAAACACCGGAGTAAGAACGCGATCTAACAATGTTCTTTTAGTAATAGCATTAAAGCACTTGGTGTAATGTGATTTGCTCATGTTTCTTGATATTGACCCCCTGCCACACACCCTTTGTATTGGCTCGCATAATAAGGCGTCCTTATAGATAAACTGTTCCAGAAGCCCCTATTTTACTCTACTTCAAGCCCCTTTTCTACACTATAGAAGCCCCTATTTTACTCAAATTGCCACAAAGTCAAAATATAATAATTAGATCATAATTTAAATTAAACAATCGAAGCGATGTTTAAATTAATAGGCGACGGATGCATATTGGAGTGGCGTTGTCATGGCAACACATACCTGTGACTCGGCGAGGAGAGCCGGCATCACGCTGTCACGGAACAACTCCAGCAGAAGAGGAAATCGTTTCTGCAGTGTAGACGTTCCCTCCATCGATCCATATTCGGCGATAATGGAAGGAACAGCTGATGTTAAATGGACTTCCTTCCCGCCCTGAGTCTCCTTTAGCAATGCATCTTGAATATTCCAATGTACTCCATTCCTGTTCATCTCCTCCTCCGCCTCCTTTAACGAGTTCTTCATCTGTCGCTCCGTGACGTCATCTCCCTCCACGTACGGCCTCCCTCCGTTATTGAAAGCCAGACACACTGACATCTGCGCCAGTGCACCTACTAAACAACGAATGGTCCAATCCTCATCTCCCCATCCTCTTCCTCCCAGGTAAATCTTCTTCTCTTCGAAGTCGGCGAAATATTCATAAATACTGCCATCCCTCTCCACTCCGTCGTGGTCTGTGAATGAGGATTTCATTCCTCCGATACTAGTTGAGTCGAAATCGATCTCAATAGACACGTCGTCACGGCTTCTGAGGAATTTGAACAGGCAAGCCGTCTCATCGCCTTTAGAATACAGTTTCTCGTACCATCCCCTCGCCTTTATTACTTTCCCTTCGTCACTCTCCAAGATGCGAGTCTTTCGCATCATCGCCTCCACGCATTCTCTCCTTATTTCTTCTTCCGTTCGAGGAGTCGACGGCAATACTTCCTCAGCGACAGTCGAACTATCAGGTGTCATTCCTACAGGCCTCTCCCTATTCACCAGTGACGTCACGGAGGACTCAAGTGCCGACAAAAGCACATCACGGGCCGCCAATTCAGGTTTGACATCATCAATAGAATTGCGAATGGTCGACATTTCTTGCAACTGGGTATTAATAGTCGTAATTCCTGTTTTGACGTCATTAATTAAATCGCGATTGGTCGTAATTTCTTCATTAATTAAATTGCGAATGGTCGACATTTCTTGCATCGTATGGGTATTAATAGTCGCCATTTCTGTTTTGACGTCATTAATTAAATCGCGAATGGTCGTAATTTCATGCCTCAATCTATCAATTGTCGCTATTCTACTCTGGATGTCATTCGTCGACTCGCAAATTGATTCCATCTTCCGTGACAGAACAGATATCATGCCCTGTCCCATGGCCTCCATTCCTCTATCGTGATGTGCAGATGTAGTATTACAGCCTCCTTGTCCTACACTGTCCCTTACTTTGATCACCAGACGAACCAATTTGCTAATCAACAGGCGGCCTTCGTCCTCAGGGTACTTTTCCCCCATACCCTTGGCCAGCTCACTCACGCTAACCCCTTCTACGTCCCTCAGTCCAGGGTTCGCACCCTTTTCCAGCAATCCCTCCACCCAATCAACCTTCCCCAACCCCACCGCGACGTAAAGGAGGGTTCTCTGCTTCTCTCCCCTCACATCCACGTCTTCCAAGGAGTTCAGCAGGTCCTTGTATTGTTCAAGGGTCCCAGTGACTACGCCGGTGAAAAGACGCTCTTCCTTGCCGAAAACATCGTTTACAACACTGGTTGCCATGGCTACCGGATGATGTCACCTTCACTGTTGTCCTCTTGCTGACGATTGCTGACGGTGTCAGGACAGGATGGCCTCGTTTCTGATCTGGAGGACAACTGCGATCGGAGACAGAGGTGTAATGCTGTCGGAGCTGAAAATCAAATGTTGGTACTTCATCTTTAACAAGAATGTGTGTCAACTCTTCAAAATTACGAGAGTTAGAGTCATTACACTAATTTCTTTATAAATTAAAAAAACAACTTTTCATGATAAGTCATTTTTAACCAAAGTGTGGGTAGTAACAGAATAAATGATGAATTGACAATATAACAAATATATATGTGGCAAACATTGGCCAAATGCATTATGATATTGAGAACATCCTGATGATGTTAATTAAGAATGATATCAAAACAACGAAATTCACTCAAATTTGGACATTTACTTTTCTTAAATGTAAGAATATCTATCATTTGACAGGTTGTGACATCAAATGCGACAAATTTAAAAAAATGAAGGTAGCAAAGCAATGAAGTGCAGATATGAGTGCAACAAGAAAATGCAAACGACAACTAAAAAAAATACACATGACCTTAATAACTTAAAAAAACTATAACTTAGTTTGCAAATGAATAAATGAGTTCCATATTTGCTCTTCTTGTCTCAGGTCGGTGCAATTGTACTAACCCGTTAATATAAATATATTTAACAGTTCTCATTTTATGGAATGGAACCCTAATAAATCTATGAGTAGCAGTCAGCATGAATTCATGTGCAGGAAGAAATGGCCGACCACGCCTCACGAAATAACTGCGAACAATTCCTTTAACATCTTCCATTATCCTCGTGAAATTCACAATGCAGTTCACGGCATACGACGAACTGTATAAGCATCCACGATTTCGGGAACGACAATGGAAAAGGCCTTAGCAAGACTCGGAAAATAACCGAAAAAAACAGTTTCGTGAAGAGGGGGGAAACAAAAGAAAAACCATTCGTCGTTGTAGACTACAAGGACACGATGGGAGGAGTGGACCGTGTAGACCGATTACCCGCTAAGTATGTGAACTTGCATAGTGTGTGTTTAGTTATTTAATCATGAAGAAATTTCTGATATCGTCTGGGGACATAGTTTTAGCAAAGCTACTGCAGAGATTTCATCTAAACTAATCCTTTCAGCCATAGACTGCGCTCTCTTCCCTGTAAAGAAATTATTAATCCTTTCTATTGATGGGCCTTATGTGAACAAGCTTTTTTTAGAATAGTCAATGAGCGACTGAAAGAAGAGCACGGCCCTGGTATTTTAAACAAAGGCTTTTGTTATCTACATATTCCTAACTCTTTCTTTCAAGTCAGTCTCGGTCAATTTGGCTCTGAGGTATCAGACGTTATTTTAGTCCATAATTTTCTGGACTATCCGAGCCGATTCGAGGTCAATGAACAATCTCAGGAGGAGAAGAGATTTCTTAAGCGTGGGTTTTTGAAGCATGTGTCTTAAATGTGGGTCACGTTGGGGTCAGCAGCCGAGAGACTATTGGAACAGTGGCCAGCACTCGCCCACTATTTTTTAAAAGTGTTACCAAATGGCCAATATCTCTGAGAATATTTTAAAATCTCAGTATTACCCAACAATAGCTAGTGCGCTGAGAAGCCTGACATTCACCACTAAAATTGCCTTAGTAGTGTACAGTGCGGAACTGTTTGAGCGGTTTGCTAAATTTGTTTATGTGGAACGGCCAATGATCCATGTTTTTTATGATAAGTGTCAAATATTTTCATTCAGTTACTAAATAGATATTGTAAAGATGAGGTAATCAAAAACGGAAAAGACTGTTTGAACATTTGTTTTATCAAGGATACCAAAACTTTTGTTGCAACCGATAAAGTTGACATTTGAGAGAATGCTCTCAGCCTATTGGAAAAGAGCAGACACAGTGAGAGAGATGTTTTGGTGTTCTGCACTAATGCTCACAAACATTATCAGTCCGCGGCATGCAATGCTAGAAAAATCCTATTGTTGAAGGGATCAGATGTCAAACATCTAGAATGCCTCAAGCCACAGAAAATAAAAGAAAGCAGCAGTTAATGCAACATTTTAGTGGTATAAAATATGGTACAGCTTGATCTTGGTATCGAAGATGTCGCGCCGATCACCACGGATCTTTTAACAGCTGCTCAGGCCGCGCATTACAAATACCCTGTTCAAATAGAAGCCAAATGCGAACAGCTGAAAGATAAATTGGCCAGAAATGATTTAGAAGAAAATGAATGTTGCAAGAAAGAGGAAAAAGACAAATGAGAGATGGGTTATGAAGAACTTTGGTAAGCTGCAGGAAGAACTGAGGACTGCAAAATCAGCTGAGGAAAGCGAACACCAAATGCTTGACAAATTAACTGGCGTAGCCGATCAAAAACTAAAGGATGATCTTAAGAAAAAAGATTTTTAAGGAGCCTGGATTACCGAAGGTGTATTAGAGGGTGCCCAAGAGGAATACCCAAGTCCCAATCAAGGGACCAATACATTCTTTCCTGTGGTAACCTATGGTACTCTGTTAGTAGAATTCCAACATAAAATGTTTTCATTCAATTTGCACCTACAAGGAAGGCAGTCTTTTTTTGGTGCATAGAAAATGATTTGATCACAAACAAATTGCAAAATGCCATCACTGAGTTCCTTGACATGTATTCCTCTTGAGATAGGTCATAGATATCTAGAATGACATTTTAAAACTCATCTCCTAAACCTGTTGCTAATGAGAGTAGCGAACTAGAATTGAGAGTGTTCCCTCAACCATCTTGGTCCAAGTAGAGTATGGATCAACTATTGAATTGGAGGGACCTTCATGGGCTGAATGACCTCCACCACTATAGTCACTCTCTGGGGTAGACAATTCAACAGATTCACATTCGGCAAAAATACCAGGATCTTGCAAAACTTCATCATCGAATTCCTCACAGTCAGTAATATCATCCAAATCTGTCGGAATTATATTGAGTTGAATTTCTCCGTGCCTTTCACTGTTACTGTACGCCTCATCGAATATAGCAATAATTGCCTCATCCAACAACCGAAAATTTTATTCTTTATAGAAATGCTTTCCCGACACGATAAAGATCCTTAATTACATACGTGTGTGCATCCAAATACATTCACTTAAACGAAAATTTATAATATTATTAGTGGGCGATTGTGCGACAGGTGTTTAAACACTAAAAGAACGATTGAACTAGGTTGACATGAGTTCATTTTATACTAAAACCAGTTTTACTTACGATAAATAAATTGTGATGAACACATTCCTTATGTGTTGCACATTTATTAAGTGAATTATAATTTAACATCTCTTTCCAAGGAAACCATCTGATGGACACTGATATTAATTACTCTTACCTAAATTGCATAATCAAATATTTCTACAAATTGTAATGAAGAGTATCGCCCTATGTGTAAGAATGACAGTTTTAATTCCCAAAAATGACTGACGCTAACCCAGGTTCAGCATACGCGCACTGGTAACATTCACTCACGCAAAAACTATCCTTCGCCCAATGCAATAGCAAATTCGTTTCGTACCGAATAGTCGGCTGTCGAACTCAGGCTAAATGATTCACAACTTTAGAGATAATATGCACTTGCTGGCTACGAATGCGAAAAAAAAGAAAACCAAGTAACACAGAACACAAAAAGGGATTTTGTATGCTTTCCAAGTCCTTCGATATTCCTTCGAGGGAAAATTTGGACACATAACAAAGTAATAAACCTAGTGATTATAATGATACATTGGAAATAGCTCTTACGTAATAGTGTTTGCAATCCGCGTTACATACTTTTCGGATTCCTCTTTATTTGGATTTAAGCTACAGAATGCAATGGGCAGTAACTCATCTCAACTGCATGAGCATGTCAAAAATATAAACATATTATTGCCGTCCGTCCTCGTCCAAGGATGGTTAGAAATAAGGTCATCTACAAAAAAATTAAATGCACATATCTATCAAAATATCGAATTTTTTAACAGTTTACACTATCAACAATTTAATTTATCAAGACAAAAATTTTAAATACACGAATACTGTTTGTAAATAATGAACAATTTTGTCAAAATGCATTTACAAAAATTGCCTTTTTTGGTTGGCCATAAATATTAGAACAAATATTTTGTGTAATAAAATTGTGCTACCAAAGTAGGTTCAACATTCCTTCGTTGGTGACGCTGGACAATATTAAGATATTTCATTAAACTCTTTCACAGTTCTTGTGAACCTGGCCGACATCTGATGAGGACGTCCGGTGTTAATGTGTTGAAAAATTATAATTTTTGACATCGTTTCAAAATTAATTTATGCTGTTTATAATTCTATAATCTTCAGATCACATAAAGTTACGAAAAGAAGATAGATTACCAAGATTTATGATGAAATAAATTTTCAATGTGGATGGTACGCAACAATTTTGTCTTTTCGAAATGCTAATGTTCCCGCAACGCTAGGCACAATGTTTTAAGTAAAGAATGGATGCTCCTACGGCTCAAGTGTTCCCGGTGATCTTTTCCACAAGCAGCCAGCCAGAACATCTCGTTTGAAACAACTCACCTGGTGAAGATGATGTTGTCCTGTATGCTGTTCGTCGGAGATCCGTTCAGAATGACCGTGACCAGAGCACCGCTCCTCGACTGCGAATGAGTATTTCTCAAGAGCCTTCAGGTCCCTTCTTCTCTCTGGAGCTCAATCGATGCTGTGAGTGACTTGCTCCCTGGGTGGTGCGCCTTATAAAGCAACCGGCACCTACGGCCGAAACGTATATCTCGGACGAGGAGAGATTGCGCCTATTTCTGAACTGCTTCCAATCGGCGTTGCGGTCACCTCGGAGAATGTTCTGGAAGACGTGGGTCGACCACCTCACCATGGTGATATAGTTGACCTCATGTGACTGACTGACTCTTTGGATGGGATGGGAAAGCCTCTCTTTCCTGGATCTCTATCCATAGCCTCCGCTCGAGGAAGCAGTGGAATAACCGGATGCGCTGCGGTCGACTCAGAGATATCCGCTTTCCCACAGCTATAATTGTTGAAGAGCCAGCGCGATGTATAGTACAAGGAAAAATTTTACAATATCGCTCAAACTAGAAAAACATTATTTTAAACTCGCTTTCCCAATACACACGAGTTGTCTACTTTTCCTCCAACGATAAAGTATTTGTTCTAATACATGCGTAATATTTAATGCTCTATCGTATAACTCACGATTCGGAACATTTAATTCATTTCTCAAAATAATAACTTAACGCGGAGCAGAGAAAAGTTGTTCTTTCATTTCAAATCCTTTTTATCCTTTCGAAAATTAATTGTTAGCCAATTAAAACATTGTCATAAACGAACGGAAGTACGGTAATAATACGCTACCAGGTATGGGTGACAAATGTATTTCTTCAACTCACCCCGTTGGTGGCTAGTAGTGACAGTCACGTCGGATGGGGTGTTAGACCGTGGACATATTTACGCCTTTAATTGTGATGTACAGAGGAAGGAGGAGGATAATTCTTAAGCTCACTAGAAATACGAACCACTTCCCTGTCAACACTCCTTGAGTCCACAAGATTAAAATAATAAAGAATATAAATAAGAGTAGAAAGTTCACTTCCAGCGTGATTTATTGTTGAAGACTGGTCGCGGTGTTCCTGCGTTGGAGCAAGTGATGCGTCACCAAGTATAGAACGAGGATAATGATGGCGCCAGGGGCTAGAGTACAATGGCATCTCAGTCCGACGATCAAGGTTTCGAATCCAATCTGTGACACGCGTGTCCTCCTCAGGGTCTACTTAAGTATTGGCTGAACAGCAAGTGACGATCAGCACCCTGAGTTTCGGAGAGGGGGTGAATTTCGGGACCGAAATTCTATGACCCTAAGATTGCGTATTTTCATTCAAGAAAGCCCAAGGTCATGGACCAGTATACGACTCCTGGTAATATGTTCAGTGCCATTACCATGATGAAAACATCTTTTATAGAAAATGTCAGGGATGGAATGAATCTATAGAGATGTTTCTAAGAAGGAATATTGAAATACATTACCAAGAAAACGACTCATAACAACTGGTATAATGTCATATTGGCGTATTGTATACAATATTTCTATGGTAAGAAAAGCAACTCTTTTACCGAAGTAGGAATCACCCCGGTACTTATTTTAAAAATCTCAAATTTCATTCGCAGTAAAAATTCCTGGAGATTTATCGGATTCCATATTTTTGCATTTTTAAACCTTATTGAGAAATAGAAACTGGGTAGGTACATTTTTGTGCAAGGAAGTCGGTGGGAGAGAAATCCAGCGTCAGTATTAGCCTGCCTTTAGCCAGGGCTCCAAGGTTATCACGTGTTGACGTCCCTCCTGACGGACTGAGAACTGAACCCAAAGTTACATACATTCAGCAGTCGAGAACGGACAGGTTACTGAAAAATTTCTGCGTCTGCCGAGAGTCGAACGGGAAACTCGTACGGGCTGCACAATCGATTTAATTGAAGAGTACGCCATCAGAATCACACGTGAATAACTACAGTATACACTTTGTATAGTTAATATTATTATTAATATATACATTATTACTATACTGCATTTAAATAATACTCTATATTATTAGCATTTTTCGCTCTACATTATAATTAAAATACACTATATTGATGAAACACTATATATAAACACTTACACTAACGCACCTTATATAATTCAAATTAGCATTGTGCTTCTCCATTTCTCACTTCTCTTTATCGGTTAAATTGACAATAAGGTCTCATCCCTTCCCCTAAAAAGAAGTATAAGAAGTATAAATTCTAAAATGTAAATAAATCATGTCGTAAACTGCGAGAATCATATTTGGCCTATAACAAATGTTACATAACTGTAAGTAATAAATTTGTGTAATATTACTGTTTTATTATGCGATTCATTTACTTACAAAATTAAATTACTTTCAAATGAATTGAACCCAGTTCAGATACGTCTATTTGTTAAAAAGTTACTAATAAATAAAAATGAAATTTGGCATATTTGCTAAATGTATATTTTAAATAAAAAAATATGTTTATGGATTTAATTTTACCATGGAAAACAGAGTATTATTAGAAAAATATACCCTCTAAATCTGAATGCTGTACCGATAATAGTTTATGAACAATGGCAATTGCATTTTAAAAGTTGCATTTTTTGAATTCGTAAGGGTGTGGAAAATGAGGACAAATTGTTCTAATGATCGACAAGAAGCAATCTCAACTTAATTTTGATTCTTTAGCGTCCACTTTTATAAAAATTTATACGTATAAATAACAATACAATGTTGGTACTCCTTTTATCTAATAAACAAATGGAATACTTTTCATTTTATATTGTATCTGTAGTCTATAAATATAGGTATTCTGAAAGCTGGCTTCGAGAGGTGGTTTTCAATAAAAACATTGTCCTAAGTGCAACAAGAATCGAGAAGAGCTATTTTTTATATCAGTGTACGATTAATTGTTAATATTAAGGAATTAAACAGGCAACATTTTGTTAAGAATTAGTTCAAATTTTCCTGACAACATAATAAATCGATATTAGGATGCAAAAAGTTGTGAAAAAGCAGTATTTTGCCAGCACACAGTGTAAGTTCTTGCTCCGTCGCTGTAGTGGGTCGGTGGTGGGGGAAGCAGCAAAAGCGCGACAGAAAGTGAATCGGCGACTTCAAATCGGTGGGTTTATTTGGAGGGTATTTTAGCCATGATAATACCCTGAACCCCATGATAAAATTAGATATATTTCAATAAGTTTTTCTACATCAAATTAAGAATTTTCAAAAATGCCAAAGTTCATCCTTAGTCGTTGCTAACTCATTAAATAAAGGAGGCATTCTAGCCGGGTTTGGCTCTTTTTGTAGGTAAGTCAATTTTCTATAAATAAATTATAAGCTTTTTCAGATCAAAACCACACCCTATGCTTTACAAGGGAAAAGTAAAAAAGCATGTAAAAAATTGCATGATTTGGTGGTTTTTCATTGTTTAAAAAAGTGAGAAAATAAAGTTTGGACATGTTGAAATTCTTCATCCCAGGGCTGAAATTCCCCCGATGGTCGAATCCTGTACCTAATTTTTTGCCGAAAAGAATCATATTCACTGGGCTATTATGTGGGCCTTTAAAGGACACAGAATGACGAGTTGGGATTCTAATGCTTTTTTACTCTTAATTGGGATGTTTTTTTTTAATTTACACAAGTTCTATGAACTGCATGAAATTACATTGTTTTCAACAAATGTTTACTTAAATAATTTCTGCACTATTTAGAAAATCATGTTTGTCACCTCGTAGGAGATATTTATCGGAAGTTAACACTTCGCGGGAGATTATACGTTTCCGGTCACTGGTTTTCCATTTACCAGAACTACTCCCGACGACAGCGAATTAGGTCAAGGGTGGATTATATATTTATATATTCCAGGGAGGCTCAGTTTGCATGATACGCTTAATCGGAGAGTAGGCAGTATGGCCACATAATAATAATAATAATAAGAAATATTACAAACATATATTCCACTCGTGAATGATTGGAGTCAAATACGTGGTTTCAGTAATATCTTTCGAAATGAATCCACCTCTCGTTGCAAACCATTCCTCTATCATTTAGAAAATGTAGGAGTCCTTACATTTTAAAACAAGAAATGGTCCGATCTTCACCATCTCAGAGATCAACTAAAATTGGTGCATAGATTCTGTCATGCTTCCTGAGCCAAAAGCCCTTCGCTGTTTTAGCAGGAAAAATTTTCGCCCCAGAACTAAAATAGGCAGGCATGCATTGCGTTAACGCCTGAAAATCGTCTTTTTACACTATTTTCCACAGGCTGCATCAGACTGGTTTTACGGGGCATACACATGTAAAAGGTGTCAATAGAAAGCATATGAAGTCTACATGTTATCATAGGAGTTTTAAATGTAGGTACTTTTGGAAAGAATAAATGTCATTTTGTCGCTGCAAATGCATTTTCCAAAATTTATTTTTTTCGCAAGCTTAGCCTACAAATACTCAATAAATAATTTAGAAAACTGGCCAGTTCTTGTCACCATAGCACTCATACGTATGTAGTGTATGAATATATTAATAAACATGGAATGCGAGCACTTCTCACTGAGAAAAGAACACTTGGTGTTGAGAAATGTGGAAAAAAATTGTTTTTTCGGAGCTAAAAAAGTCCATGTTGGAAAGTGTTTAAAAATTACAAAATAATTGGTTTAGAAAGTCTTCATGTTGTTCTTTTATGTACAGAAATAATTGTTCTGTGTTTCTAAGGGGTTGGATAGATACGGTTGGTTAAATACAGTGTTTAATTCCCACAGGCAATGGGCCTACACCTACTCGCATTCCAACTATACTTTATTTTAACCATCATTAATCCTCATGGAATTGGATTTAAAAATTAGAAAATCATTGGGTTAGAAAGTTTTTATGTTGATGAATTAGGTACAAAAAGAAATTATTAGTGTTTACGAGCGGTTAGGGCGGTATAGTCGATGTAAAAGCAGTGTTCATTTTTCACAGCCAATGCGCCTCATCACACGCGTGAATTCCTACAATACAATTTTTAACGTTCAATACCTCATTTACACCGATAAAAAGTATGAATAGTGGCACTGAAACTTTGTAGCACGGACAGAAATTTATGCTTGGATGAACAGTTGCACGGAGGTTGAGTTGGTTTGGGAGGTCCTGACCTGACCGCGCTGAAAAAAATCAGCAACAAATTGAAAATGGTTATTTATAAACCAATTGAAAAATAATAATTATAACTGGTACATATCTGAAAAAAGTACCTGCGCGAGAAAGACAAAATTAAACTAACATATTATATATAAAATAGCCATGAGACCTATAAGCCCAGCAAGAATTAATTAAGTTTTTATGAGTCGACAATCACATTTTACGACACTCTTTAGTAATTGAGAAGGTATTTTTGGTGAAAGATTGAGTGAATAAATTATTTTAAAATTTATATACGTCTAAAGCTATCCAAGGAGTCAAAGAATTGTCTTCGGGAGTATATATCCTCGGGGAGAAAATCACCAAGCCGAAAATCGCCGACGACATACCATTCATGGCAGAAGCAGGGGTTTTAAAAAAAGGCACTAGGACATTGGCCAATATCACCTAAAGATTAATAAAGAAACTAAGATATTGGTATGTGGAAGAAAATAGAAGCCACGTCCAATATTATACTAGGAATACAGAAACTTGAAGAGGTGGAAGAGTACTATTAAATCGGAAGCAGAGTCACCAGCGATGGATAGAGTAAAAGACAAATTGTCTGTAGACATGAATGAAAAGACATTTTACCAAGCGAGGAATGCGATTACAGCTGCAAATATGAGCATTGAAGTTAGGAAACATTCATCTGGAGCATTCTATTATATGGCAGAGAAGCATTGTCGATAACAGCAGCAGAGAAGTCAAGGCTGGAAGCGTTGGAAATGTTTCGCTACCGGAGAATGGTTAAGATAAAATGGATCGACTGAGTGACAAAGGAAGAATTCTTAATAAGGGTGGGAGAAAAAGTTATGTCTTTTGAAAACCGTAAAAATGAACGGGACAACTTAATCTGCTAAATCTTAAGACGCGATGGCCTGATGAAGACAATCGTCAAGGGAAGAGTGAACGGAAAGAATGGAAAAGGCAACTCTGGTTTGAGACACATGGAACGAGTGTTAATGCTGTAAAAGAGAAGAATGATGTTAATATGAAGAGGTTGGCAGATAGGAGAATGGAAGGGAGGGCTGCGTCAAACCAATCTGAGGATAGTATATCGATTGCGATTATATACATCTTCATCTACTGAATATCCTGCAAGCCACCTCGAGGATATTTGGCAGTGGACTAGTTGTCACCAAATATGTTCTACGGATTATACATTTAAGTTGACTTACTCTACCAACCTAAGGAGCAATTTCTATGACTATCATCTGTGGCCCACATAACATCCTCTACTTTGCATCCAATATGCTAGGAAACATTAAAGAAGTACTTTCGTCGATATCATATATATTAGTATTTACATATATTTCAATGTTATCATATACAAAACTTGCATAAGATAAACGGTTTTGAAACGGTTGAAAGATACGTTTTGAAAACATATTGTGACAATACATTTTAGAAGACAAAGTAAAGGTTGATGACATGTAGAGCAATCTGGGCTTATTTTAATTGAGATTTCTCAAAGAATTTAACTTGTCATTGAGTAGAGGACATGTAACTGATTAATTATATAGCCAATTCTAAATCTCTTTTCAAAGTAGGCGTAATTGTATTTGATCGCTCGGCAGAACGTAGGACGTCATCATCGTAGGAATTACTCAAAGGTTTTTAAAATATTGACCAGAAAACGACTTCAGCGAACTAACGTATTGCTATTTTTCTCCAAATTCATTAGTCCTGCTAGTTTTCCGGTGACTCCCCACTAGTTCGTGAAAATTGGTGGAAGTATAGTGTTAGTGGTCCCTGCGGTAGTGCCCTAAAACGGGTAGACAGCGGCTGGAAGGAGTAAGGAAACCTTTTGCGGGAATGCCTTGAGTGGGAGTTGCAAGTGTTAGTGGATTTTCAAGCACCTTCGAGCACCTCGAAAGAGTGTATGAATAATTGGAGGCAAATCCTGAGCCAAGTGCTTAATGACTGGAGGTAGGTCTATTACATTCAAAAAACATTTTAAACGACTATCTGTAATGGCATTGCCGAATGTGTATCAAAATTTGTGGGTGGTATATGAAAATTACGATCCGCTAGTAGTACATGAGATTTAATTGGCTGAAATCTGGGAACAGCCAGTGTACTGGAAATTGAAATACGGCGGAAAGGCAGGCGACGCCAAACAAACCGAATTAGGAGGGAGATAGTTAATACAATTTTATTATGATTATTAATTGTTAACGTCCATTCTGACAAAACGTCGGTCATATGATCGATTCACGCCTGAATTTACTGCAAATGACTTGGTCAAACTAGCCTCTAAATCGAGTTAAGGTTTGCATTAAGCAGAACTTATACGTTCGCGTATTGGTTATGAAGCGATTTATCTAAATTTCCACATTTCAGTAGTGTCTGGTTATTAAAATTATGGCAGTAACCTTGGAGGGAAAAGTATTGTAAATATTTGTGATGGCGATTGTTATAACGATGTGTATAACACCACTCTTGGATAGTAGGTACTTTCATAATGTGGTTATGTGGTGGTGCTATTGCTCATAGGTCCAATTAAACGTATGAAACTAGGAGTGTACCAGTAACGTATAAACACGAATCCTCCGCTATTCCTCCTCATTTGCGGTACTCGGAATCGGTTGTAGTCAATGCGGAGGTGGCTACCCTTTAAACTGCCGGAAGTGGTTAATCTCCTGCCACGCGCTGCTAATAGAAAGGCTGTCCAGAAGAAACACTTGTTTCCTTACATGTGTTATGTTGGGCAGCAACTTGCAGGAACACCGTTTTTACCCGAAAAACTATCCTAGAATTATATTATTAGGTTTTCGAATTATAACTCAAAAACAATATAATTTCATTTCATCGCCAGGAAAACTTAAAGGTTGCATAACAGAGTCAACCATTTAACGCAAAAATAATAATAGTATCTTAAATTACACCCCTTAACGATTTGTCATATAAAATATATTATAATAACTATAATTTTGTACCTTAAAATGAATGCAGTTTTATATATTTTTATTATGTTACTGAGAAATGTCGAGCAGGCGCCTTTATATGATGTAAACCCTCCAGGAATTGTAAACTTGGTGGACTATCCCAGCAACCGGGTTTCTTTTTGAAAGTCTGGATATTATTTTATACAGTCACAGAATATTTATTGTGTAAAGCACTTTTTAGTGAGCGCGGAAATAAAATGAATTGAAATTTTTCGGGACCTACGGTTTGTAAATGAGGTGCAAAACGATGAATGAGCAGTCGTAAAATTATATCTCAAAATGTGTAAATAACTTTAAAAAATATTTTCAAAATAAATGCATAAAGATAAAAAATCTTCCTGATTGAAAACAAAGTAACATTAAGGATGAAGAACGTCAATGATGAACAAAAGAAAACGCAACACGAATAATGTGTAAGAAGAGTAAATTATGTGCCATCGATAACAATGCTTCTTCGTCGATGCTTATTCGGCAGTTACACGTACTTCGTATACAGTTTTATTCATGTAAGAAGCATATGTTATGGACTCCCAAAGTACGTTAGATAATGGTAATTGCTTCATGTGTTAAGCAGGCTTTAATGTATTTGAAGCAGGCTGAAATCCATCCCTCTATCTTTCGCAGAAACCATACCTACCCATCCAGAACTCAATTTTACATTTTTGCAATTATACATGGGACATTCGATGTCAATTCGACCAGGTGATTGCCCTTAGCGTAACTGATTGTGACCAAACCTGGAAAAACGTCACCATTTGATAGAAAACCAAAAGCCGCAAAGCCGTTTTGCAAAAATCGTAACAGTTTACGAGTGTTTGCAACGTCGCAAAAATCGAATTTTGCAAAAGTTACTACACGTTTTACGGTATATCTGAGAGGCTATTTGAGCTAAATGCGTGCATAAGGGCTTATTTTAAAAGCCTTGAATAGGAAAATCAAAATGAATCATTATATTTTGAAATATAAACAATTTTATAATATTTATAACAATTTTAAAGTTGCTTCCCGAATGTGTGACCTGGAAAATACGAAGGCGGAATTAAGCCTTACAACACTCGGCCGCGGAGAATAATATGCAAGCATCGTTCTGGCTTCGGCTTTCGGAGTTGCCTGCTCTTTGTTGCTCAGTCCCTCTCCTCCTTTCCTAGTACATTTTTATTATGTTCTCTGACCGATAAAAAGTCTGTCCCCCACCATCACCCATTCATATTTTACTCTCAGGGCAAACAACTGGGAAGGAAAAACTCTATCACAACTCAACGGATACTTTGTTTCTATCCTCAAACGATAGCCTTCCAGGCCCTATGAACACCCTGTCATTCCTTACTTTTCCTTTCGTTCTCGTTAATTAACTTGGTAACCTCTAAGTGACGCTAATGTTTGTATTCCTTTCCCCAACAATACTTTACACATATGAATGATGTACAGTAAGTCTTCGGAATCAGTAAAAATATAAATTATGCTATGCGAGGCAATGGAATTAGTTTCGCATCATAATTAAGTTGTGATTAAAATACAATTCATATCTCTCTTTTTTGATTGAAATTTGTCACACATTAAATTGCAATTCACTTACTTGAGTCGTGAAGTCGTTATTACACCTGTATACGTATTATAGTCTACTTGCACAGTATCAGATGCTAAGCATCCAAAAAGGCATACAGAACATTTTGCGCCCTATTCATGCTCAATATATGTTACCGCGTTACCAGCCTTATCAATTCTCTTATCCAGCATAAATAAAGGTTGTGAATCATTACAAATATTATTAGTGCAAACAAAATCCTAAGGAAATCGAAAGAACAAATCACTTCCGTCACCGTTTTTTCTTATGATGCTGCTGTGCTCATTGATTGGTGATGTGGTGACCTCACTGCCTCAGACCTATAATTTAAAAGTTGAATATTGTTGTGTAAATTAATGTTTACCCATATAATTTCACATCGAGAACATACTCATTTCGTGCTTGATCTTCAAACACTTCTGTATTCTTCTCATAACTAAGTATCGAAATTTGTTTCGCAAAAGTGGAAATTTGTTCCTTAGGAGGCCTGGGAATGGCTATTCAACATCAAATCTTCCTTGTATTGTGTGATATCCGAACGGTAGAGACACTGCACGGCAGGGGTCTCCCGGAATCTTCTCGCCAGCCTCTTCTTTCTTCCTCAATTGCTCTTCGGTGACTAACTCGTAGTTCATTCCTTTCACGCTCAATTGGGCCCATTTGTAAAGTTCCACAAGAGACTGAATTTCTTCCTTATAACTGAAGTGCATATAAGCACGTGTATTTGATCTCTTCAGCGTACTTCCAAGTCCGTCACTTGGACCCTCTCCTTGAGATATGGTACAATATCGTATTCTGCATCGGTCCTGTAATCTTGGTGATGTAACAATTGCAACATATTGTAGCGGTTGTGCCTCATAGAGTCTGAAGTAATAACCAGACTAGGAGGACTATTACACGATCGTTCGTGTTCTTACTTTAATATGTAAACGAATGTACGGTGGCTAAGCAGTTACCCCAGTGGACAAATTTTAATGTGTCTTGGTACAGATAAGAATATTTCTCGGAGGTATTGCCCACAACGACGACTGCACATAATTTCAGGTTGTCTCTGACTTTCAAGTAATATGCAATTTCCAATAGAGCAATGTAGTTGTGCCATCGTACTCCTGTTATATCCTCAGCAAAGAACACGCAGAACTATCTACATACTCGACCTGAGTTTTTGGGTATAGTAATTTTCCAAAGCTCACCGTTTGAACGGTATTGCGTCATGTAGAGTGGGTTCGGAATATTCACCAAATTGAAAAAGATGGCTGAAGTAAGAGTTAAATAATAGTATCAATCTGTATGCGCCTCCAAGGACGACATCCATAGACCACTTATGATAGAGCTGGACATAGTTATTACGATATTCGATCAGCAAAAACGTAACATTGACGATCTGCCACTATCAAATCATTCGATATTTAGCAACTACCAGTGTATAAAGAAGTACCTGACTTGGTTTGTGTTTGTCTGTATTCCTCAAACTTGAAATTCATGCATAATTTCTTTCGAAAGATTTTTTATTTTTTCATAATATTTTGTTTAATTGAAACGATTTTACGATGTGTTGCTCCTGAAATAATTTTTTTAAATATATTTAAGCTGTAAATCAAATATATAAAGTTTTTTTCGTACTTAAAAAAAATTCCGGACTGTAGAACTATTAGTTACTTAAATATTAATTATTGTTCAAAGTCTATATAAAGCATCAAAACATTTAAATCTCCAGGATTTAAATCCATTTAAACCTCTTCCGGGCTTGAAGGATTAATACCGTGAAAGAGCGGAACTGAAGAAACCAAGAGTATAAAATTGTGAGTCATTACTACCAGGAAAAAAATTTGGAACGATACTTTGAAACAGTACGATGAAACACCTGCTATTGATAAATCATTTCCATCATTAGGTAAGTAAAAATTTGTTTAAATATTAAAAAACTAGCAGTAGCATTGGAAACCGATTATGAGATGACGTTTCTCTACTGCTGTCGGAGGGCGACTGCTGTAAGGCTTAATTCCGCCCTCGTGTTTTCCAGGGCGGTGGTCACATATACGGGAAGCAATTGGCGAATGACACAGGCAAAGGGCATCTAAGAGTATGTATATGGTTACAATTGGTGAGAAGAAAATAAAAGAGAAAGTTACAGGGTCAGAAAATACCTGGGTACCATACGGTCGGCCGCTATTCGGGCGCTGCGGCGACCGGCGGGCCTTACCCCTTCACCCAAAAACTTTTTTCTTTCTTAAATGAAATAATACCTCTGGCAAAGTCTTTTAATTTGTAGAATAGATTTGTGTCTACATCATATAAAAATGAGCAAAATCGATGGCATACGTACATCGTCAAAAATCGGTTCGATTCCTTAACGTCATCGAAGGCCGAAATGACAATCTCGGGCGAATGGAGATTGCGCCTATTTCTGATCTGCTTCCAATCGGCATAGTGGTCACCTCGGAGAATGTTCTGGAAGACGTGGGTCGACCACCTCACCATGGTGTTAGAGTTGACCTCATTCGATTGACTGACCCTTTCGATGGGATGGGAAAGCCTTTCTTTCCTGGATCTCTATCTATAGCCTCCGCTCGAGGAAACTGTGGAATAACCGGATGCGCTGTGGTCGACACAGAGATATCCGCATTCCCAATGTTATAATTGTTGAAGAGCCGGCGCGATTTACAATACAAGAAAAAATGCTACAGTATCGCAAATACCAGCAAAACATTATTTTAAACTCGCTTTCCCAAAACACACGAGTTGTTTCCTTTCCTCCAACGATAAAGTATATATTCTAATACCTGCGTATTATTTAATGCACTAATATATAAGTCACGATTTGGAATAATTATTTCATTCCTAAAAATAATAGCTTTGCGCTGAGGAGAGAAAGGTTGTTCTTTCATTTAAAATACTTTACAGCCTTTGAAAAATTCATTGTTAGCATATTATAAAGTCTTCATATACCGACGGAAGCATAGTAATAATACGTTAGCAGGTACGAGTGACAAATGAATCTCTTCCACACACCCCCTTGGTGGATATTAGGTAAATTCTCGTCGGATGGAATTTTTGAACACGGACATATATTCGGCCTTTCATTGTGGGTACAGAAGCCGAGGGAGAATATTTCTTAAACTCACTAAAAATACGAACCCCCTCCCTAACACCACTGCATACGTCCTCAATATTAAAAAAAAAATAAAGAATAGAATTTAGCAACGAAGGATCACTTCTAGCGTGGTTTACTGTTGAAGACTGGTCGCGGTGTTCCTGCGTTGGAGCAAGTGATGCGTCACCGAGTATAGAACGAGGATAATGATGCCGCCAGGGGCTAGAGTACAATGGCATCTCAATCTGACGATCATGGTTTCGAATCCAATGTGTGACACGCGTGTCCTACTCAGGGTCTACTTAAGTATTGGCTGAACAGCAAGTGACGATCAACACCCTGAGTTTCGGAGAGAGTTTGATTTTCGGGACCAGAATTCTATGCTCCTTAGATTTCGTATTTTCAAGAAAGCTCAAGGACATATCCCAGTCTTCCAATCTTGGTAATATGTTGTATGCCATTACCTTGATGAGAACAGTTTAGCAGAAACTGGCAAAGGAAGCAATGAATGTGGGGCTCTCTCGAGATGTTTCTAAGAAATTGAATATATTACCAAAAAAGGTGCTGTCATATTGCAGCAATGAAAACAATATTTTTGAATGAGAGAAAAGCAACTCTTAATTAACGAAGTGGAAGTCTTCCTGGTTCTTATTTGAAAAATCTCAGTTTAGCCAGTGAAATACTCCTGATACCGCATCTGTTGCCATATTTATGCATTTTTAAAACGCTTTTGTGAAATTGAAAATAATAACATTTATTTCATGTTGGGAGTTGGTGGGAGAGAAATACGGCATCGATATCTGTATGCCTTTAACCATGGGCGCCGAGGGCATCACGTGTTAACGTCCCTCATAACGTACACTGTACTGAAGTTATCTCCGAGTCGGGTACAGTACTCGGGTGAGGAGAGGTTATTGAAAAATTCCTGCCTCTGCCGTGAGACGAACGGTGACCCTCGGACAGGGAACCCGTACTGTCAAAATATTTGAATAAGACGCCTTCTCATTCCCACGTGAAAAATTACTATATACACTTACCCCTTCCTCAATTCTCTCATATCTCTATTGTTGAAATTGTTAGAAATTTCTGACCCCTTCCCCAAAAGAGAAGGAAAACAGCTGAAATATAATTAACTCAAGTCTTCAACGGTGAGTTTTACATTTAGCTTATAACATATGTTACATAACGCTAAGTGATAAAGTTATTTATTGTTCCTTTAATATTACGCAATATTATTTATTGTTCCTTGCCTAACAGGTGGAGAGTGATTTCATGATGGATCGAGTAACACGATGGTTTTTCTGTCACCGTTGCTGATTAATGAATGACGTTAATGTTTAAATCGAGGTGCCTAGTGCATGGGAATCACACTGGATTCAGACGGTTCTAATCCAGGCGGTCACAGAGGTTTCCTCGGTCTGATAACTGGCCGCGCTTGAGTCTAGTGCTCTCAGGGGTTCAAACTGACATTTTGACCCTTTTCTATAAGTGGAATATTGAAACTAATTGGTAGTTATTGCCATAAATATTAATTTATTTTCCCTGTGAATTTCAATAGCACGTGTGATTTACAATAAAGTCAACCTGGAAAATTTCTACCTGTTTTGGCAATCAATTGTGTACACGATGAGACAATCATAATCGGGTATATTTGAGATCTGGGATAAAGAATTTCACAATGAGGTACAAAATTTATATTCTCGGTTTTTTTCAACGATTGTGAACCACCAATAATAGTAAATTTTTTTTAGTTTTTCGCTTATAAAACCTAGGGTGTGGTTTTGACCTAAAAATCCGTAGCAAATGTTTTAGGGAAATGAATTATCTAACAAATGAATTGAAGCTGGTTCGGAAACGACCATTTGTTAATAAGTTAACAATGAATAAACAAAGAAATTTGGCATTATTAAAGTTCCTAATACCATAATTTTACCATAGAAAGCAGCGTATTATTAAGGCAAATGCAAATCAGGATAGATTATGAATAATTGAAATGTAGAGGAGATGCAACAGTAGAGGATATGAATTATTTTTGCACCGTATGCGCTATTGTTAATATAAATGTGTGAATCAAGCGGAATTTTGTTAAGAAATAGTATTCCTTGTAATGAATACATAAAAAGTCGACGATAGAATGCTAAAAGTTTTGAAAAAGCAGTATTTTGAAAGCACAACGTTCTTGCTCCAACGCGGTAGTGGGTCGGGGGTGGGGAAATCAGCTAAAGTGCGTTCGAGCGCGTTAGAAAGGGAATCCGCGACTTCGAATCAGTGGATATATTTGGAGGGTATTTTTGCCATAATAATACCCTGCTGACCCTGATAAAATTAAAACTATGTACATGTTCTTTACATAATAATAAGAATTTTCAAAAATTCCCAGCTTCATGATTATTCATTGCTACCTTATTGATTATTAGAGCCGGGTTTGTCTTGTTTTTTAGGTAAGTAAATTCCCTAAAAATCCGCGTTTTCAGATCCAAACAACACCCTGGGTTTTATAAGGGACAAATTAAAAAATGTGCTATTACTTTGTTATTTTTCGGTGTTTAAAAAAAAGATATCATATTTTTTGGCTTTGATAGAAAAAATTTTCATTCCAGCGCTGCAACACTCCCGATTGTGATGGTCTCATCCTGTTCGCAATTGATCTTCAAAAAAGTCAATATTTACTCGAATATAAAATAGATTTCGAATAGTATCCGAATACGGTTTTTAAGCTGAATTAGGAAGTTTATCCTTAATGTAACTAAGGTCTATGCATCGTTTGAAATTCTATTGCATAACAAGTAGTTGTTTAAAAACTTTCTGCACTTTTTAGGTAATAAAAATCATATTTTCACCTCATCACATTGAATTATAATGTAGTTATCTGTATGAATTATTATTTTAATGCGTGTAGCATACGTCAAATATTAGTTTGACTACTGAGATTAGGAAATGCAGAAGAGTCCTTTGCCTAGTCAGCCAACATTAATATTTGCCTATGTAATACCTATATAAGCAAGAAATGAAAAGTCCGACAACGTGTTATACAAAGAAAATATAATTTTTCCGTTAACTCTGATGACAAGTTCGTTCTTCGCGTCGTAAAAATTATGCCTCTGACAATTTTCTAGTCGGTAGTAATTTTTTCAGTCGATTACTTAATGCCTGTGAGTTTTCTCTATTATGGTAGGTAATTACATTTTTGAACCTATGAAACGAAATTTTGGCAGGAGAACTTACGGTTTACATAGTTTAAGCCTATTGTAATCCATATAACGTGATGGTATTGCCCAGCAATGGGCTTTGAACATTAGAGTACCCTCCCATTTAGCGTATAAAATACCCTTATATATTTCAAATCTCATGTTAACCTTAAAATCTTTATATACAATGTAATAGGAGGAATATTGTAATGCATTGCATAATCAGGAATTGGATCTGGTTTTTTATCACCTTTATTGAAATTTGCCTTAAGCTAAGCACAAAAATATTTGTGAATATATGCTTAGTAATTTCAAGGCATTCAACTTTACGAATGTGTATTGAGATATAACGGTTGGCACGCTTCTCGGTAGGTATATCATAGCTAATGTATTTCCCGTGAATCCTAAACCGTAAGTATATATCGAATTTATATCAAATTCAGTTAAAAAACGCATTAAGACATATTATCAAGGTGTTACTGAATCATTTTCAAGAAAAGCATAAATTATTGCTTTAAACTGGACTGCTGCATGAACGAATCAAGTTTTTCAGTGCATTTATATGGACGATTGTATGTCAAATGATTCTGATCTGTTATTCGTTTGATAAAATAAGTAAATTTTTAATGGTGTAATTATTATCATCTTTAAGATATTTAAGGAAAATCATTCACAATAGCAATAAATGAAAATTATAGCATTTAATTACATAGTGGTATGTTAAGTAATTGTTTCAATCGGTCAGTCTAGCTAGTTCGTGAAACAATGAAACAATTTTTTAAGGAATTATGATACGAAAATTGTGGTATACTCCATGAGGAATTATTATATTCGGATGACGATGTCTTTTCTTCAAGTTGTTGATAAAAATTTCCTGCCACTACCGAAATGCATTTGAGATGATTTGTAATTACAATGCATTGTATATCTAATGTTTCCCAAGAGGAATCAAACCAGGGGAAGTGTTATTTCGGCCCTGCGTGTCGGAAGTTAACACGTTTCCGGTCGCCGGTTTTCTTATGACCAGAACTGCTCCCGACGACTGCGAATCAGGTCAATGGTGGATAATTATTTTTTATATTTTCCAGGAAGAGTATTCCAGAGAGGTTTGCATGATACGCCTAATCGGAGAGTGAGAAGCGTGACCGCAAAAAATACAGTAACCATATTTCCCACGAGTGAATGATAGGAGTCAAGTACATGGTTTTAGTATTCTCTTGCGAAATGTATCCACCTCGATTGCATACTATTCCGCCATCATTTGGAAAATGTAATGAACTTGTTCTTTAGAAATAATTAAAATCCAGGTCTCCCTTACATTTAAGGGAGTTGTTACTCATATCGCATGGTAAACATAGAGCAAAACTTCAATGTGTCATTCAGTTATGTAGATTACTTTACTCTATACTCAAATACTAGAAGGAATATTGCCACATCACAGGACTGAATTGAACTGGTCAGTGATATTGATTGGCTGGATGCTAAAATAATTTGCATTGGAGACGGATATGTTTTTACAAGGCTGTAATATTGAGTTAAACAGAGACAATTATCGAGTATAAAATTAGTCGTTTTTTCACTAATTGTCTGATTAATTAAAACTAGGTCACCTTGCCAGTAATGGTGTTGTTATTCATTTCGCAAACCGTCAGTCATATGAGCAATTAACGGCTGCATTTATCGCAAATGACTCCCGTCAAGCTAGCCTAAAAATCGAGTTAGGGGGTTCATTGAGCAGTCCATATACGTTCGCGCATTGGTGATAAAGCGATTGATCTAAATTTCCGTATTTCAGTAGTGTATGGTTATTTAAATAATTGCAATAACATTAGAAGGAATACTTGCGAATCTTTGTGATGGCGATTGTTATAACGTGGTTTGTAACACCGCTCTTCGATAGTATTTACGTAATACTGCTATGTGGTTTTGATATTGCTCATAGCTCCGATTTTACGTTTTGAAGTAGGAATGTAATGTAATGTAATGAATAAGAATCCTCCGCTAGGCCTTCTCATTCGCAGTACTCGGAATCAGTTGCAGTCAAAGCGGAGGTGGCTGCCCTTTAAAATGCCGGAAGTGGTTAATCTCCCGTCGCGTGCTGCTATCAGAAAGGCAGTCCAGAAGAAACGCTTGTTTACTTACGTGTGTTATATTGGGCAGCGACTTGAGGAAATCCGTGTTTCCCCGAAAAACAATTTCAGAATGATATTATTTGGTTTTCGAATTATAACTCAAAAAACAATATATTTTCATTTCATCGCCAGACAAACTAAAATGTTGCATAACAGAGTCTCCCATTTAATGCAAAAATAATGATATTATCTTAAATTACACCCCTTAACGATATTTTCATAAAAAATATGCTATAATAATTATAGTTTTGTACCTAAATATAATTTTTTTAATTCCTAAAATGAGAAAATGAATGTGGTTTACATATTTATATCATCAATTATAAATGTCCAAGCAGGCGTCTTAATATAATGTAAACCTACCAGAAATTGTAAACTTGGAGGACTATTCCTGCAACTTCCTCTTCTAGAGTTTGTATTGTAAATCATTTCGTAGATTCCCAGAATATTCATTGTGTAAAGCGTTTCCGTAGGGAACATGGAATTAAAATTATTTGAAATTCTTCGGGAACTACGGTTTGTACATGAGGTTCGAGCGATGGATGAGCAGTCGTAAATATGGACTACCTCAAACTGAGTAAATAGCTTTAAAAAGTATATACTGAATAAATCTATAAAGAAAACTATTTCCTCTAGTGAAAAAATTAAGTAACATTGATGATGAAAAAGTTCAAATACGCATAACGAATAATGTGTAAGAACAGTAAATTATGTGTAATCGATAACAATGCTAACACCAAAATCAGTTTTAATAACGTAGAAGGCATTGAAGAAAAAATTAAAGGTACATTTCTTATGAAATATTATTTGTTCAAGAAACATATTACTGACACCCAAAGTTCATTATGTGCTGGTAATTTCACCATGTAAAAATTCAAAGCAGGCTTAACTCCATCCCTCTACCGCCATCAAAAACAATACTTTCCCTCCTGGAAATCAGTTTTATATTATTGCAATTATACATTCTTCCTGACTTAATCTTTGGTCCCTGTGTATGGATTCCATTACGTTCACGCATTTCTAACATCCATGCTATAGGTTAAGTTTTTGTGCTCTCCAATTTTCCTCCGATTTCTTGTAAAAAGTACCAGATTTAGTACTCAGTTTGTGGTCGTTTTCGTAAAAAATTATTTCCCAATTTGTTTCCTTAACAACAGGCGAAAATTACACATTTTGTATCCGATTCCCCTCTTCTCCTTTTAATGTAGTGCTTGAATTAGGCATAAAGGTCTTAGGACATGTCTGCTGGAGTATATGACTTCTTAATATAAGTAATAATGAAACATTAGCGGTATATTCATTACCTCTGCTAATGGGTCTTACGAAATACGGCTACGTTGCGAAGAATATGATGTGTTCCCATGCTTTCTCGAGGGAAACATTTGTAAGTAATCCTCTCTAGAAGATGGCGGTTATCCATTTGGAAGATTGAATATACTCCCTCCCCGTCCAAAGTAGTCCGATATTTAATTTTACTCACTTACTCCCAAGTCAATTGCATTGCAGTATTCAGTGATACTAAAATTGTCCGAAGACTGGGAACTCGCAATGGAATCCAATTTCTAGACTTTCCTTCTGGCACTGTGATTATTTTAGCGCAATGTCTTTACACGCACTGCATGGATTACTTTACGGTGCAATGCCTTTCCGTTTTTCCATATTACAGAGCAAAGGAGATGTGGTCTACATGCATTGCTTTCCACTCCAATCCTTCCAAGACATTTCGTAAATCAGCATTAACGTTACATGAACTTTTAAAATTGTTAGCGATAGTATACTCGTCGTATAATTGCAATGGACCAGTCCGTATTTGCACATATTAGGTCACATTCTTTTAGTTACCTTAAAATTGGGGCCTAAATTGAGAATAGATCTACATAGACAAGCTGTGCTTGTTTACTGGGTAATATCATATTCCTGATCAGTAGTACCAAAATATCGAATTCCATAATAAATATCTCCTCAAGCATACAGTTATTGTTGACGAAAAATGTCAATGGGCAAGACCTATGAGAATTCCTGCTTAGAAAACAACTAATTTCGTGAAACGAATATCTGGGCTGTTCATTCAGAAAACTCCTAAATTTCCATAGAAAGGGCATCATCTTAATTCGCTGAAGTCGTTTTCACTTCAATATTTTTAAAACCTTTCAGTAATTCCTATTATGATGAGGTCCGACGTTCTGCCAAACAATCAAAATTCAATAAATACCAAATTCAAAGTGTTTAGAATAGGCTATAGAAATAACGAGTTACGTGTCATGTACTTTATTACAAATTAATTTCATTAAGGAAACTTGATTAAAAGTACACCTGATTACATCACATGTCATCAATTTGTATTTTGTCTTCGAAAATGTTTTAGTGGTATTATTATGGCATCAAAACATATCTTGAAACTACTGCAACGAGAGGTGTATACATTTCGCAAGAGAATACAAAAACCATGTACTTGACTCCTATCATTCACTCGTGGGAAATTTGGTTATAATACTGTATTTTATGCGGTCACACTGCTCACTCTCCGATTAAGCGTATCATGCAAACCCACTCTCCCTGGAATATATAAATAAATTATCCACCTGCTTCGCAGTCGTCGGGACCATTCTGGTCAAAGGAAAACCGGCGACCGGAAACGTGTAATCTCCCGCAACGTGATAACTTCCGACACGCAGGGCCGAAAGAACACTTCCCCTGGTTTGGTTCCTCTCGGGAAACATTAGATATGCAATGCATTGCAATTACAAATCATCTCAAATGCATTTTGGCAGGCAGTATTATTACCAGCAACTTGAGAAAAGACGAAGATTATATAAGGAAGACGAAAAGTCTTCCTTATATAATAATTCCTCATTCCAAAATTTTCGTATCATAATTACTTAAAGAAATGTGTCCTTGTTTCACAAAATAACTAGACTGACCCATTGAATCATATACTTAACATATAACTATGTTATTAAATAATATAGTTTTCATTTATTGTTATTATGAATGATCCTCCTCAAATACCTCAAAGATGATAATAACTACACCATTGCAAATTTATGTATTTTATGAAACGAAAAACAGACCGGAATCTTTTAACATACAACCGTAAAAATAAAAGTACTGTAAAACTTGTTTTGTTCATGCAGCAGTCCAGCAGTTTAGGGTTCACGGGAAATATATTGGATTCGATATACCAAGTAGCGTGAAAACCGTTATATCTCAATACACATTCGTATAGTTGAATGACATAATATTACTAAGTTTATATTCACAACAATTATAATGCTTAGCTTAAGGGAAATTTCAATGAAGGTGATAAAACATACCAGATCCAATTCCTAATTATGCAATGCATTTAAATATTCCTCCTATTATATGGTACTTAAAGATTTTAAGTTTAACATGAGATTTGAAATATATAAGGGTATTTATACGCTAAATTTGACCGTACTCTAATGGTCAAAGCCAATACGTAATATGGGTTACAAAAGGGTTAAACTATGTAAAGCCTAAGCTCTCCCGCCAAAACTTCGATTTATGGGTGTAAAAATGTAATCACCTACCACAATAGAGACAATTCACAGGCAGCTAAGTAATCGACTGAAAAATTTACGACTGAAATTGTTAGACGTACAATGTTTAGGACGCTGAGAACTAACTTATCATCGGAGTTAACACAAAAATTATATTATCTTTGCTTGACACTTTGTATGACTATACATTTCTTGCTTTTGTATTACGGCATATATTAATGTTGGCTGACTAGGCAAACGACTCTTCTGCAATTCCTAATCTCACTAGTAAAACTATTATTTGACGGATGCTACACAATAATAATTCATACAGATAATAACATTATAATTCAATGTGGTGGGGTGATAAATATGATTTTTATTGTATAAAATGTGCAGACAGTTTTTAAACAACTACTTAGTATACAATGGAATGTCAAACGATGCATATAACTTAGTTATATTATGGATAAACATTCAACAACTTAAAAACCATATTCTGATACTTTTCAAAATCCATTTTATATTCCAGTCAATGTGGCTTTTTTTTCGGCAATCAATTGCGAACAGGATGAGACCATCACAATTGGGAGTATTTCAGCTCTGGGATGAAGAATTTTAGAATAAAGTCCAAAATGTATGTTGTCTTTTTTTCAAACACCGAAAAATCAACAAATAACAGCACGTTTTTTTATTCTTTGCTTATAAAACCTAGGGTGTGGTTTTGATCTGAAAACGTGTATTTTTACGGAATTTACTTCGCATAAAATAAGCCGAAAAAGGCTCGAACACGAATATAACTTAATAAGTTAACAATGAATAAACATGAAAATTGGCATTTTTGAATATTCTTAATATCATGTAAAGAAACGTTGTCTTAAGAAAGTGGTAGTTACTACCCTGTGTTGCAAGTGCTCTCCCTTCAGCCCGCTAAAGAGTTCCACCTTGTGGCCGAAATACACGTATCCGACGCACATCCTCGTTTTGTCCTTCCACATTGACCACGTTCTTTTTGAGCTCTATTCTCCCAGTAGGTGTGCCAATGTGAGTGAGTGTTTTTCTGGGTGCTTATGACTGTGTTTGCGTTCATAACCCAGGCATCCTGACCAGGGTCCCATCAGCCCTGTGAAGGATCCCAAATGGGTTGAGTGTGTGTGTCTGTGGTTGTGTCACTGACGAGGAAGTAATATTCCCGTGAACCACCACAGGAGGGTTTTCTGGTTGAGGGGCTGTAGTTGGTCACTGCTGTGGTTATTGACCCTCCCGCACACCAACACAGCAATTGTCCTTGAGGAGGGTTGCCAATTTTACGGCCATTGGAGAATTTAATTTTATTTGTCACTTTAAGAGGCCGTAGAGGTCATCTCCTTAGATTTCACATTTCAAAAATTATTATAATATATTTTGTATGATAAAATCGTTAAGGGGTGTAACTTAAGATACTATTATTATTCTTGCGTTAAATTGGTGAGTGCTATGCAACCTTTTAGATTGCCTGGCGTTGAAAGGAAAATATTTAGTTCATTTAGTTATAATTTGAAAACCAAACAATATCATTTTAGGATGTTTTTCCAGGAAACGCAGAGTTTCCTCAAGTCTTTGCCCAATATAACACACACATCTGAGGAAACAAGTGTTTCTTCTGGACCGCCTTTCTGACAGCAGCACGCGACAGGAGATTAACCACTTCCGGCAGTTTAAAGGGCAGCCACCTCCGCATTGACTGCAACTGATTCCGAGTACTACGAATGAGGAAGCCTAGCGGAGAATCCATATTTATACGTTACAGGTACACTCCTAGTTTAATACGTTTAATTGAACCTATGATCAATAAAACCACCACATAACCACATTATCGAAGTACTATTCAAGAGTGGTGTTATACACATCTTTATAACAATCGCCATCACAAATATTTACAACACCTCTTCCCTCTAATGTTACTGCCATAATTTTTGTATTCAGGCACTACTGAAATAAGGAAATTTAGATAAATCGCTTCATCACCAATACCCGAATGCATAAGTTTGGTTAATTAAACCGTTACTCGATCTTCAGGCTAGCTTGACGGAGTCATGAACACCTATGACCAAAAAGGTGTGTGGACCTGATCTGAAAAGGAGTAAAGCTTATTTATAGGCAATTGACTTACCTACAAAAAGAGCATAACCCGTCTAGAATGCGTCTATTTGTTAATAAGTAATAATTTGTTAGCCATGAATAAGCATGAAATTTGGCATTATTGAACATTCTTAATATAATGTAGAAAAACGAGTTTATGTATCTAATTTTAGCATGTGGTGCAGGGTATTATTATGGTATAAATACCCTCCAAATAAAGCCACCGACCTAAAGTCGCTCATTCGCTTTCTATCGCGCTTTAACTGCTTCCACCACTACCGACCCACTACCGCGATGGAACAAGAACTTACAGTGTGTGCCTGCAAAATACTGCTTTTTTATAACTTTTAGCATTTAATTATCGATTTTTTATGCTTTCAGGAAAACTTGAATTACTTCGTAACAAAATTTTACCTCTTTCATTCCTTAATATTAACAATAATCGTAACTGATATAAAAAATACCTATTCTCGCTCCTTGTTGCACTTAGAACAATTATTTTTATTGAAAACCACCTCTCAAAGCTAGCTTTCAGAATTGCTTTACAGTTACAGATAAACTATAAAAATGAAAAGTATTCCATTTGTTTATTAGATAAAAGAAATACCAACATTGTATTGTTATTTAAACGTAGAAATGTTCATAAACATGGTCTCTGAAGAATCAAAAAAAGTTTAGATTGCTTTTTATCGATCGCCTCATTAAAACATTTTTTCCTCATTTTCCACCCCCGTACGAATTTAAAAACTCGGTTAAAACCCCGTACGAATTTAAAAAGCGGAGCTCTGCTCCGCGTAAAGCTATTATTTTGAGAAATAAACTAAATGTTCCGAATCGCGAGTTATGCGATAGAGTATTAAATATTACGCAGGTATCAGAATATATTTCTTTATTGTTGGAGCAAAAAGAGAGAACTCGTGTGCATTGGGAAAGCGAGTTTAAACTAATGTTTTTCTAGTTTGAGTGATGTTGTAACATTTTTCCTTGTACTATACATCCCGCCGGCTCATTCACAATTATAGCATAGGGAAATCGGATATCTCTGAGTCGACCGCAGCGCATCCGGTTCTTCCACTGTTTTCTCGAGCGGAGGCTATAGATAGAGATCCAGAAAAGAAAGGCTTTTCCATCCCATCCAAAGGGACAGTCAATCACATGAGGTCAACTCTATCACCAGGTGGTCGACCCACGTCTTCCAGAACATTCTCCGAGGAGACCGCAACGCCGATTGGAAGCAGATCAGAAATAGGCGCAATCTCTCCTCGCCCGAGATAGACGTTTCGGCAGTAGCTGCCGGTTGCTTTATAAGGCGCACCACCCAGGGAGCAAGTCACTCACAGCATCTACTGAGCTCCAGAGAGAAGAAGGGACCTGAAGGCTCTTGAGAAATACTCATTCGCAGTCGAGGAGCGGTGCTCTGGTCACGGTCATTCTAAACGATCTCCGACGAAGAGCTTAGAGGACAACATCATCTTCACCAGGTTAGTTATTTCAAACGAGAAGTTCTGGCTGTCTGCTGGTGGAAAAGGTCACCAGAAACTTGAGCCGTACGGAGCGTCCATTCTTTACTTAAAACATTGCGCCTAGCGTTGCGGAACATTTCGAACATTTCGAAATGAGAAAATTGTTGCGTACCCTTTTCTTGGAAAATTTATTTCATCATAATTCTAGGTAATCCAATTTCTAAAAATCTCAAAACGTTAGAATAGTGACTGCTTTTCAAATAAAGTGAGGAGTAGTGAGTGTTTTGAAAAAAGGTGAGTAAAGTGTGTCCACTGGCAGCCCTGCCTATTGGCGATAGTACACATATGGATGAAGTTGTGTTGGCACGCTGTAAACCTTTGAGTACCATAATTTATAAAGGAATGCATTTTTGAAACTCCTCTTAGAAACAGGTGAACGTACAAATACACCTTCAATCGCAATATATATGAATTAAATTCTATATAAGTTTAGAAAATCAATAAACTCCCAGGGGAACAAAATGCATTATTTCAATTGAATAACCTTATGAACATTAAATGACGTCGCTTCGTTGAAATTTATGTTTGATACAATTGTTACTTATATTAATAATAATAAATAAATAAATAATAAATTAAATAAACTTAATAAACAAATGCTATCACCATGAGATGATGTAATAAACGCATTGTTATGCACGGAATTGGGCCTAATTTTACCCTTATACCCCCATTCTGGCTTCTTTGTTGGTTACAAGCTACAATGCCAATGCCTTCTCTTCCATTACGTATCGTATTCGAGATATAGGTTTTGGCACAGATAGATATAATTTTTCCCGCGTACCATAAATGAACTTAGTGAGCAGCATAGCAAAGCGGTATGTAATTGAATTGTTGTTAGAATAGTTGTACTGCGTGGCATAATGCATATTTTAACAGTACTAACCATGAAGGCTAGGGAAATAGAGATAAGTGACATTGCCAAGAGAAGGGTCATCATAAACAATAATTCCCTTTGTCACTTGAAGATTCTAACTATCTACTTGCACGCGACACTGCAATCTAACATTTTTCCATGTTGTAGTGACACTGTAGCTCTTAGTCGCACGTCTGTAGTTTTTTTCGGATATTGTCACCCCCTGCCGCACACTCTCGCGGTGGCACTTAGGGTATTACGTAAATGTAAATTTCATTCTAATCACTTTGGATTTGACCAAGCTGAAAGCGAAAGGATCAAACGTACATTAGGAATCCCACAAGACTGGGACGGTGCGACAGAACATTAAGGTCCTCTCCTCTTCTTACCATTTCTAAACAGTATCTATCAATTGAAGCCTGATTCATGGACTATGGCATTGGGATAAGTTATTCGAAACATGAGCAATGTATGTACAGGAAATTATTAGGTTTAATTCTCCTACTTCAGAAGTTGTCGTAGATATCATTCAGAGTAGACTGTGCAAAGTGCACCTTATGTACAAAATGCCAAGGGAATATCAACCCTTCTAGTGCACTTCGGTGGATATTCTATGAAGTGCCACGGGTAATTTGAACTTTTTTCTGGGCGTAAAGATATGCAAATGTCATCGAACTTGCCTCAATTTTAGCGTAATTAGGCTTGCATAAGACATTTTTTTACGCAGTAAAAAGATTTATTATATTTCTTAGGTATTTTATTTTAATTTTAGCCGTACATAATTGAAATTATTAAAGTGATCCAACGATATTTATATGTTCTTTCGTTTGCAAAATGATTGTTTTAAACGCGTTGACTTTTAATAGGTTTAATCCTCTTTATGCTCATATACTGAATAAAAGATGTCTATTATTTTACTAGTATGCCCTATCATCCGTCCCACAAACATACATGTGGCAAAGTAAACCACGTTTCTGCCATCCAAAATGCGAAGATAGCGGCCTTTTCCAACTTCGGCGCCATCTTGAATATCTCACTTCCGGTCAATGCTTCAGCCGGGCAACAGAAATTTTCGGATTCATTATGGTCGAAATATGGGTAAATGGGCTATCTCCCTATTCTTACACGAAAAGCCTCCAACTTTTCGAATTCTGAACTGGACGGGTAGAGCAGGACGGACTCGGCCGCTTGGCAACGGCAGGGCGATACCCGCCTCTCTTGTAATTGACGTGGTGCGGTTAATTGTTATTGCATAAAGCTGAATTTAGATTTATGTAAAAGAATAATAAATTTTATGAAACTTTTGTTCAAGACATTATTCTTATTTATGGCGCTGTTTGCCGAACATATGACTTTTATGCTGCAGATACCAAGGGTATTCCGTGAAATTTCAAAATATCGTGAAAAATAAGGTCCAAATGTCATTTTTGGTTCAAGATTCTTGTTTTATGACTAGGTAAAGCATATGAATAAACGTTCAAACTGCCAATTTACTCCAACTTTAAGGAGAAAAATGCATGTTTTTAACTTAGACGCCATCTTGGTCGCCATATTGAATATCTCACTTCCGGTACATTTTTCAGCTGAGCAACAGCGATTTTCGGGTTCAGCGGGGTCGTTGTAGGGGCACATGTCTTTTCCGCCCCTTCATGAAATATTTTTAAATGTCTAAATACAATGCATTGCATTAGCATTTTCTTGTTGCACTCATTTCTGCGCTTGTCTGCGTTGCCACCTTCATTTTTTTTAATTGTTCGCATTTGATGTCACGACCGTACAAATGATATCCTTACATTTAAGGAAAGTACAAATCCAATTTCGAGTGAATTTCATTGCTTAGAAATCACTCTTAGTTACCCTCATCAGGAGGTTTTCAATATAGAAATGCATTTGGCCAATGTTTGCCACATATATATCTGTTATATTGTCAATTCGTAATTTATCCTGATAATACCCACACTTTAGTTGTAAATGGATAAGGATGAAAAACCTCCCTGGTTTACACCAAATGTAAACTGAACCAATTTTCGGATTTAGGACGTATTCCGGGACACTTTATCGTCTAGGGGAATTTATTGTCTGCATTTCTTCATTTGCAAACTAAGTAATAGTTTTGTTGTAATAGTCAGTAAGGTCAAGTGTAATTATCTTTCAATTGTCGCACTTGTTGCACTCATTTCTGCGCTTCTGCGCGTTGCCACCTTCATTTTTTTAAATGTTTTGCATTTGATGTGACAACCCTTAAAATGATAAGCTTACATTTAAGAAAAGTACAAATCCAATTTTACGTTAATTTTGTTGCGTAACAATCATTCTTAATTACCCTAATCAGGAGGTTCTCAATATCAAAATGCATTTGGACAATGTTTGTCAGAAATATGTCTGTTATATTGTCAATTCATGATTTATTCTGTTAACACCAACACTTTGATTATTAACGAGTTAACATGAAAAATTCTTGTCTCTTATTTCTAAAGAAATTAATGTAATATCTCAAACTCTCGAAATTGTGAATAGTTGACACAAATTCATATTAAGCTGAAGTACCAACATTTGATTTTCAGCTCCTACAGCATTAGATCTCCGTCTCCGATCGCAGCTGTCCTCCAGATCAGAAACGAGGCCAACCTGTCGTGACACCGTCAGCAATCGTCGGCAAGAACATATCAGTTAAGGTGACCTCATCCGGTAGCCATGGCGACCAGTGTTGTAAACGACGTTTTCGGCAAGGAAGAGCTTCTTTTCGCCGGCGTAGTCACTGGGACCCTTGAGCAATACAAGGACCAGCTGAACTCCTTGGGAGACGTGGATGTGAGGGGAGAGAAGCAGAGAACCCTCCTTTACGTTGCGGTGGGGTTGGGGAAGGTTGACTGGGTGGAGGGATTGCTGGAAAAGGGTGCGAACCCTGGACTGAGGGACGTAGAAGGGGTTAGCGTGAGTGAACTGTCCCAGGGATTGGCGGAGAAGCACCCTGAGCACGAAGACCGCCAATCGATTAGCAAATTGGTTCGTCTGGTGATGATAGGTAGGGACACTGTAGCACAAGGAGGCTGTAATGCTACAGCTACATGTCAGGATGCAGAAGTTGAGGCCATGGGACATGACATGATATCTGATTTGTCACGGAAGAACGCATCAATGTGCCAGTGGATAAATGACATCCAGAGTAGATTAGCGACAATTGATACACGGAGTCAAGAAATTACGACTATTCTGGATTTAATTAATGACGTCAGAAATGAAATGGCCACTATTAATAGCCATGCAATGCAAGAAATGTCGAGCATTCGCAATTTAATTAATGAAGAAATTACGACCAATCGCGATTTAATTAATGACGTCAAAACTGAAATGGCAACTACTCGAAAATCCATCGACGACGTCAAAAGAGAAATTGCGGCCCGTGATGTGCTCTTGCCGTCCCTCGATAACTCCGTGACGTCAATGGCGAATAAGGAGAGGCCTGGAGCAGAGACATCTGAGACTTCGACTGTCGCTGAGGAAGTCACGCAGTCGACTCCTCGGACCGAAGAAGAAATAAGGAAAGAATGCGTGGAGGCGATGATGCGAAAGACTCGCATCTTGAAGAGTGATGAAGAGAAAGTAAAAAAGGCGAGGAGATTATATGAGAAAATCTATTCTGAATGGGATGTGACGGCTTGCCTGATTAAATTCCTCAAAAGCCATGACGACGTGTCTATTGAGATCGATTTCGGCTCATTGCATATCGGCAGAATGAAATCGAGTGTCAGAGGCCACGACGGAGTGGAGAGGAAAGGCAACGCTTATTACACTTTCGCCGACTTCGAAGAGAAGAAGGTGTACCTGGGAGGAGGAAGTGTACATGAGCATTGGACCATTGGCTGTTTAGCATGTGCACTGGCGCAGATGTCAGTGTGTCTGGCTTTCAATAACGGAGGGAGGCCGTACGCCAAGGGAGATGACGTCACGGAGCGACAAATGATGAACGCGATAAAGGAGGCGGAGGATGAGTACAGGAGGAGGGGAGATGGATTAGAATGGTTTATTACAGATGCATTGGGCATGGAGACTCAGCGCGAGAAGGAAATCTATTTAATAGCAGCTGTCCCTTCCATTATCGCCTATTATGGATCGACGGAGGGAACGTCTCTATTGCAGCGACAGGTTCCTTCTCTGCTGAAGTTCTTCCGAGACAGCGTGATGCCGGCCCTCCTCGCCAAGGCACAGGTTTGTGTTTCCATGACAACGCCACTCGAATATGCATCCGTCGTCTATTATTTAAACATAGCTTTAATTGTTTAATTTATATTAAGGATTAATGATTATATTTTTACCTTGTGACAAGTACAGTAAAATAGGGGCTTCTAGCAGAATTTATCTATAAGTACGCTATATTATGAGAACCAACACACAGGGTGTGTGGCAGGGGGTCAATATCACGAAACATGCGCAACTTACATGTCACTAAGTGATTTAATGCTATTACTAAAAGAACATTGTTATATGCGTTCGTTTTCCGGTCATTTAAATAATTAATGTATGCATATTTTTTTATTTGTGTGGTTATATTTTGATTTACATTTTTTAATTGAGCATAGTATTCTTTATATAATATTGTATAGGTTTACATTTATCTTTCTGTAACATTTAATATAAAACATATCATGCTTTCTCCCAAGAGTATATTAGCCGTAATGATGGGTAAGCGGTAGCCTACCGTAATTTAAACTTGACCTGTTTCTGAATTATTGAATGGAAATCAATTACTTACCCAAGAATATTTTTTTATATTGTTTGTGAAAGGTTATTACCGTGGAATATGAGGCTATGTTAGCTGGAGTGAAGTCAAGATGAAATCATTAGCGACCTTCCTACAGCGAGCCTTCAATACAGGAACAGTACACTAGCAATTGAGGCTATTATATATTGCTTTTAGCAGTTTGCAGAGCATGGTGAGGTTCTTTTATATCAGTCAGATGTCAATTACTTATCCCAGAATATTTTTAAGTGTTTGTGTTACATGTATTTTGGTGAAGGATTATTATCGTGGAATATGAGTCCATGTTAACTGGAGTGGAGTCAAGTTGAAACCCTTAACGACCTTAAATACAGCAACAATATCCTAACAATAGAAGCAGTTGTAAATTGCTTTGAGCAGTTACATTTTAAAGTTAATTTTTAGCGTGTGTGAACTGGGCTTTTTCTCAGAGATTCATATAACCGTGCGATGTACTGTTGTGCTCTCATGATGTATATTCATGCGCCCAAGTCACAGCCTATGTATGTCCACACATTATGTCCAATTCTCGCTCATGCTTGCTGTTTTATTTCCTCTTATATTGATAAGTTTGCTGCCAAGTTTGAGGTGAAACGTTTCTATACCAATGACAACCCACATGCACAGTCATTTGTTTAAGTGGCCTCAATATCTATGCATAAGATTTATGGTCAGTTGTTTCTACAATTGATATTCATTTTCATTCCTTACTTGCAGGTGTAATCTCTACCATCCTCACTGAAGCAGCGTATGATGACATTGGCAGTTTTTCATTTTTGTGTACAGGGAACTTTGTGATGATCGAAGTTGTGGAGTGTAGAATGGACTGATATCATGATTCTGCATGGATGAATGGTTTTTACATCCATCTGTGACCGCCGATATTTTTTTGCGTTTCTTGTTTAACGATATTTTTAAGACTTCATTCCACTGTAACGGAAAGAGGATATTGTCACTGAGCCTTCATATTTATTTTATTTTTTTTCCATTTCATTAGCATTAAAAAAATTTTTCAAAATATTTTTGTTCGTTTTGAATCCCTCCTGGTTTTGGAATCAACCCACCAACATGGTTTTCTAACTCTTTGTTGGGGATGTATCTAATATTGGCTATTAATGGGCAATTAGTTTTTAAGTCAATATCTGTTGTCCTTATTATTCGAGAGTAAAACGGAAATTATTTAGTACTTGTGCAATGCATTTTCTAAGGGAGCCGTTGTTAGTTTTAATATTTCTGAGAAAGTCAGACATAAAGACCCAATTGAAGTGATTTAGAATTATTTTGAGCATTGATTATCGGATATATTTTGAGAAGTCTCACATTTTGGATGTTATATAGAGTTGTTTTATGTTGGTTATGGTGTGGAGTGTATTTTGTTGGGTTCAAGCCCAAAGAATGTTAATTTCTTTAATACCTGACCACTTTCCGATTTTTGATAGTTATTTGCACATGTAATGTCATGTGTCTATTAATATATGACCACTCCATTTTCTTTCCTTTTTGAGACCTTATGAGTATCAAAGTGAATTCAAACAGTTTCAATAATACCTTAATATGGAAAATGGAATGTAATGTACATATCCCATTATATGATTTCATATCCTGGGTAAGGGATTGTAATACTGTTACTGATATCTCTAACAATTGTTAAATCTTCGACATTCATTAGATTATATAAGTCAATTAAGGATCTCGACCATGAAGAAGGCCATCATGTGCAAATATGGTTTAGGTTGTACATTTTTCTTTATTATTACAAGTTACACATTTAATATCTCGTTTAATTTCGTAGTTTATAGAGGTGCCTACATTATAAGACCTATTATTTTAATATATGTATACATGATTGAGAAAGTTTCTCTCTCTTGTGATGTGCAGTTTTGTTAGTTAGTGAACAATAAAACGGCTTCCCTTGGATTCGCATTGCAATGGACTTATGTCATTTCTCCCAGTACTAATTCTTCCTGTAGCGTAGATGATGAGAATTTAGTTATTTCATATCAGAAGTAATATCCGAATTGATCCTACTTGCCACAAATTAACATCTCGTTGATCTTTGAATTATTTTTTTAGTGTCTTTGACTTACACCCTTTTTGTGATACCAAGGATGAGCCAAAACCAAAAATCCGTTACTTTATTTTCAATGCGAAAATTTTAACGCTACTGTTATATTTTTGTTACTCAATCCTTTAGTACCTCAATTTAATGGCAACGCATTAATTATCTTAGGGTATTTTTTTTGCAAGCTTAGTCACTATGAAATGGTTCATATTTTACTGTCTGCATAAGTATCACAGTTATTCTTATGTGTATTCCTACAAAAAGTGAAACCTCAATTTTGGGTTTGGATAGGCCATACATGCCAAATTCAAAGTAAAAAAAATTAAATATTTGCACAGGAGTCATTAAAAATTATGATATAATAGATGGGGGCCTAAAAAGTGTAAAATAAACGAAAATTTAATGTTGACAACAGAATACTTATTTCCCTTTCCTCTCTCCTATTTCATGCTTACATAGTTCTGGAATCAAAAATATCATCTAATGAACCCAATACTCGACACAATGGATACCACCCAGAATCGAGTGGTATCGTGTGATAGACTGGCATCCAATCCCATCCCTATTTCATACAAAATCCAGTTGATGTGGCAGGGATTGCTGGTCTGTTTTTCCTAAATTTTGAATGTGCATCCAAAATATCTATTCTAGAATGAGTATAAATAGCTGAACTAAGTGAAGCCGGGCTTCCATGAATTTGAGATTAATAGTGTGAAATGTTTATTGTTTTCCACATTCGTCTTAGAACTCACAACTCATTCATATTAAGTGTCATTTTTATTCAAATTATAGCCGCAAAAATGTCTGTCATAAATCAGGGCTGGTTTGTTCTTCTATGAGCTCGTTGTTAGTATAGCATGGAGATTAAAAGTTCTAATAACAGTACACGAGAGAGCATATTCGCTGGTGTGTTGCATTCCCAAATCTGCAGCGACATAATACCCTGCAGGCCACTGCAGGAGTGTGTGTGGCACGGAGTGAACCATCATGAGCTATTCATTAGCAATCAGAGGATATACTTGCCACCAATCAAACATTCTGAAATTATTGGATGAGTAAAAAACTTTAGCACTTTTCCACAATATATTTTAAAATAATAAAATTACACAACACGTGTTTCGGCTTACTAAGCCATCATCAGGTGTACACTTATAAACTTCCGTGACAGCAGCGCGATATATAGGAAACGGGAAGGGGATGGGGATAGGGGAAAGTGGTTGGGGGGAGGAAGAGGAGGGAATGACTAGATGGTGAGTAAAGGGGGGGGGGCGGTGTCAAGGAGAGAATTAAGGAAAGGAAGCAATAGGATGAAGTAGTATAGGATTAGTAAGCCGAAACACGTGTTGAGTAATTTTATTATTTTAAAATACATTGTGGAAAAGTGCTAAAGTTTTTAATTCATCCAATGCGTAGACTTTTTTTTTTATGTGTGTCACTCACTTTGTTAAACTTACAGCCAAGTGTTTTTAAAATATTCATATACCCTTATGATGCTCTTACATTCTTTGATTTTGTTAATAAAATAAAAATTTAATTATTCTTACTCAAATTGAATGAAGAAGATGACATTCATATGATTTTTCACAGAACGGCGGAATTAATATATTAAATTTGGAGGAAAATATCCATATCCCTCTAACATCCACACATCGTCGACACGCTTTTTGGAGAGGACGGCTTATCTCTGTCGCCCAATGAAGTCGGAGATAAGAAAGGTGATTTCGGAAAAGGCGTTCCTCTCCTTTCTCGCGAAAGCGGCGATTAGAAGCAATGGAGGAGGTATCTGCCACCAGGTGAAATCACTGGAAATAAGCAATGCGATATGAGATGCCATTAGGGCATAATGTGATAAAAGGTAGGTGATTTGTGGATGCAATATATTTATATTTGATAAAATTTGCTGTCGAAGAAGCGGTGTAAAACCAATTTAAGGAGTATGAAATGATATATTGATACTTATATGCATAAATAATTAAAGCTTTGTTAGGGTCGGTATGGAATGATTTTCTTTTAATACCTATATGGGTCATAAGTGCTTTGCGTTTTTCTTAACCTCAAATGATGCAGGGAAAGCGATGACCCATAAGTTCCATTGTGCAACGCCGTAACATTCCTTATTTCTACCTTCCGAAATCACATGTCTTAATGCTGCAATTTTTTATGCCATAGAAAAATTATGGAAAAAAAGGCATAATATGAGGTAATTATAGTCGAATATAACGAAGAGACTTCTTTTCAAAGCAATATGAGGCTTTTGCATGATAAGTAACGAATTATGACAATTTTACTCGTATTTAGCGCCGATTTTCAGTATTCGATGTTAATATACGGTCATCATCATCATGGGTGAACAATCCTAGGATTGGTTTGACGCAGCCCTCCACTTTATTCTTCTATTGGCCAACCTCTTCACATCAACGTAACTCATCTCTTTACTATCCTTCACGACCTGTTCCATATATATCTCAAACGAGGACTTAATTTGCCGTTCTTGCCGTTCACTTTTCCCTTGACGATTGTCGTCATCATGCCATCATGTCTTAAGATATGGCCAATTAGGTTGTCACGATTTCTTCTTAGAGTTTTCAGCAGACTTCTCTTTTTTCTCACTCTACTCAACAGAATTCTTCGTTTTTGACACTGTAGATCCATTTTATCTTCATCTATATTCTTCATTCTGTTATAGCACCACATTTCAAATGCTTCCAGCATTGACTTCTCTGCTCCAGTTATCGTCCATGCTTTGCTACCATATAGTAAAATGTTCCAGTTCGATGTTCTTATGAAATCTTTCCTCACTTCCAAGCTTGTATTACCAAATGTAAGCAGAATCTTCTTTTGGTAAAATTCCCTTTTCCCCTTGGAAATTCTACTGACAATTTCCCATTAACTTCTATCTATCTCTGTTCTATGTAGTCTATCGCTGGTTACTTGACATCCCAGGTAACAGAACTCTTCCACCACCTCGATTTCTGGTTTTCATACTTTAACATTTGTCCTGGCTTCTTTTCTTCTATTGCATACCAATACCTTATTCTTCTTTTTATTGATCTTTAGGTGATATATGGCCAATATCCTTTCCATATTACCTAGTGTCTTCTTTGCTATGACCTGTTTGTCGTCGGCGAAACGCAGCATGCTGATTTTCTTCCCGTGGATATTCAGTCCCCTGAAACTTTTCTTTGACTTCTTGGATTATTTTCTCGATGTTGGCATGGATTGATACCGGAGAAGGTGCATAGACTCGTCTCACTCCTTTCTTTATGTTTGCTTCGGTATTACTGGACCCTGGTTTTATTACTGCCACCTGGATTTTATATAAACTGTAGATACCTGTAGATAACCAGAGAAGAATACGTCACTACGCTCCCGTACATTTCGAAGGAAATCTCCTTATCTTAGGACATCTTGGCGAATATAAGTCACCATGTAGGAACCTCTGCCACTTCTTGACTTGATCTGCTCAGAGGAAGGCGCCAATTGTCTCCTGTGTTTGGTGAGAAGAGAACAACTGTGGCATCCCCATCTTTAAGTATCGCAGAGTATTGAATTCATCCCAGAAGTCGTGTGTTCGCTTTTCAGGTGAGTTTATTCATCTTTTACACATTTTTTTACTATTATAATTGAGACAAGATCGTCTCCTATTCACAAATCCCGTCCAATGTTTTGCCAGGACAACATATTATGATATCGAAAACAACATTAGCTTGTTCTTAGTTTCCAATAACTACAATTGAGTTAAAGAAATTATGTTTACTCTTTCTCGGCGGCAACGATTTTTCAAGCTCTTAGATTCTCATCGTTTTCACGTGACAATCCTTCCCTGTTCTTGTCTTTTTGACTACAATACCTTCGTAATCGTAATAACGAGAAAATCTGTAAATTTCTCGCATTCTCATAATCAGATAATATTTCATCTTAAGTTAAATATCATTTCATGCATTTCGTCATATATTTCTGGGGCAGCATCTCACCTTCCCTCACGAAATACGTGGCCTGAATCTTGAATTCTTCTACAGAGCTATCGTTGCCGTTTCAAAATACTTTAATATATATTATGCGCACTAATTCGTGATTTTTTTTACTTACATAAGCTGATAATTTGACCTGGAAAACGCAATACTAAGAATAAGCGTCGCAAATTAGTTTTTCTGAGGTCGACCTTTATAATAAGGATTAAAATAACAGAACCATTGTATGCGTTCACGTCCTAAGAAATATACACATAAGCATTGATACAAGAGAGTGCATGTTAATTCGCAGTATAACTACGGGGGTCCGATTAGGAACAGTAAAATGCTAAGTGTGAATATTGTCGGGAACGTGTGGTCGTATTAATTTGTAGTATTCGTATAATATAGAGTAAATGATGAAGTTAGGTCATATGAATCCTTTTGTAGTTATATTCTAGGACTAGTTCACTCTTTTTCATAAACTATAGCGATGAAATGAAAACGAGTGGTTAGTGTCACTAATATTTAAAAAAATTGACTACTCTCAGCCACATCGCAAGGTGAGCAGTATATGAATTGGGATATCTGCACATAATTAACAAATATATAAATTGAACATAAAGGATGTATAAGAGATCTTTGTCACATTCACTTGTCGTGGGTACGCTCTTTTGGGAGAAGAAGGGCTAATCTCCATCGTCCGGTGACGTCGGAGATAAGAAGGCATTCCCAAAAGACGTTCCTTTCCTTCTCTCGAAGGTGGGGATAAGGAGTTGCCACGAAGAAATTTCTGTCACTGCGTGGCAATATTCAACTCAATTTGAGACGCCACCTTTCTTCTAAATTACGTGAGATGGACACTGGTGTGGATGTTCTTCCTATATGCATCTAGGATAAGCGATATTTCCACTGATGTCATATTTCCGCTTTTCTCCGGTGACCCTTTCTGCCTTACACCAACAGTGTTGAGAGGCTCTCGATAGACAAGGTCTCCCATTCACTCCTTTCCTCTCCTTTGGTCTGCAAGACTTCCTGCTATGCTTTCGGGCTGAACATACGGTTTTAAATACTTTTCGCCGTCAGTAACTAATTAAAGAAAACCTATACCTCTTTGTCTCAGTATCTACTTTGATGCAAGCAACTCGATTCCTTCTTGTGATATTCCTTCCCTGTATTTCTGTTCTACATCCTTTACAAACTAACTATATCCTACATAATGTTATGTATTCCCTCCATTTCCTCGTCTTATTGTTAAATATATTAAACAAGTTTATATTGCCCCCCCCCCCTTGCCACAAACCTTTGTGGTGGCTTGCAGTGTGTTGTGTAGATGTAGATCTTATATTCAACTTCTTCGCAATGTCATTCCTTTTCTGCAATTGGGCAGGATGTCGGAGTCCTAAATTTTGTAATAACTCCGTTATCAAAAACGTGAATAATATGGACGCGCATTCTACATAGTCTTATTAGGCGTAGTAATGTTTTTCCCAACCTACTGAAATAGTCGTGTTTGGGATAACGAGTGAAACCTTAGTCCTTGTCCACTTTCAAACGGAAGTAATCGGATAAGGGAAGTTGCAATTGCACGCCAGAGTACTACTATGCATGTTCTGTCAAATTCTTCCACGAATTTTCCCCCGTTGATTGACCTGCACTCTGGGCTACCACTTGAGCTAAACCTTACGTGTATGCTCCAGTTTCCTACGCGCTATAATTCGTTTACTATACATACACTTACATACATTCGTTTGAACAATAAATTGTATCATGTACAGAGGCCTAAAGATTATATGGTACGTGCTATATTTACTTTGGATTTCATCAGTAACATTACATTTATTACCGTTAACCCAAGCTTTCACTCATAATTAAAAGTGCCATCAAACATTCATTTGAAGTCTTAATTACTCGTGTGCCTTTTGATAGCTATTTATAATTAATTTTATGCGTCCCTTTAAGTGGAATTATACGAAAGGAATACGAAGGATATTAACGTTCAAGTATTCGCCCAATCTTTTGTTTGCAGTAACAGAACCATAAAAAATCTCGCTCAGGAAATTTCCGTTTTTTATGTACAAATGTACTTTGTAAACACGAAAAGCGTAACAAGCATTGCCATGTGTGGTCAAGTGTGAGGGGAGAAAGAAATATGTTTTCAATAGTCGTTAAAATGACGTGTTGCGAATGTACAATTGTTTTAAGTTTAGACGTAATAGCTTGCATTACGTATTGAAAGGCCAGGTGACGGCGAAAAAACGTCACTGGCAAAGTGCAAAAATATCAGGAAAAACATTTCCAAATTTTTAATTCAAAGATTCAAAGATTAACAGGAGAAAATAGATTTGCAAAAGTTCGACATTCAAGAAACTTCGAATGCATGCTAGTCCGAAAATCAAACCAGTAGTAGAAGTGAAAACGGACTTCTGGCACAATGATGACGTCACATTACGTCATTAACAGCCACGCCCAACCCAACCACGCCCAACATGAACTGGCACATTGATGACGTCATTAACTGCCCCACCCAACCCAAGCTGATCCAGATTGAGCAGCAGAGTTCTAGCACAGTTAATTTTTCGACTCCACCCAACCCAAGGTGAAAAAAAAATTGACCAATCAGGAGCAACAGAGTTCTAGCACAGTTCATCGTTCCGCCGACCTCGACTTGTCGCCTCCACCCAACCCAAGGTGAAAAAAAAATTGACCAATCAGGAGCAACAGAGTTCTAGCACAGTTCATTGTTCCGCCGACCTCGACTTGTCGCCTCCACCCAACCCAAGGTGAAAAAAAATTGACCAATCAGGAGCAACGGAGTTCTAGCACAGTTCATTGTTCCGCTGACCTCGACTCGTCGCCTCCACCCAACCCAAGGTGAAAAAAAAATTGACCAATCAGGAGCAACGGAGTTCTAGCACAGTTCATTGTTCCGCCGACCTCGACTCGTCGCCTCCACCCAACCCAAGGTGAAAAAATTGACCAATCAGGAGCAACGGAATTCTAGCACAGTCAATATTGATTGGTAAATCACGAAATCACCAGCAAAACACGTGAGACAGTTGGTTTATAAGAGCATCGTGTGAATGGGTAAGGTTAGTACATCTTGAGCTGATTAGCAAGTTACAAGAAAAGTGGTTACGATGGAGGACAACGGTGATCACTCCTTCATTAACGAGCTGAGAGGGAGACTCATTCGTGAGAAGCAGGTTGAAGATGCTCCTGGGTCGAGAAATCTTCTCTTTTCCGGTCCGGGTATCATGATGCTGTTGTATATGATAAAAAAGGGTGCAACTGGATCTACGAAAGAAGAGATATCACGATACGTGCGAGATGAAGAGGAGAACGTTCTCGATCAAATCCTGAAGGAGCCTCATGAGGAAGGATCATCATTTGCAGCTGCAGCATTTCGACCACAAGGAAAATCTTTCACCTCCTCTTATCTGAGGTTATTGCGAGAGTGGAAGAACGTTTATCACCCGATAGTGAACGGAAAGATTACCGCGGAGGCAGTAAACAAATGGATCTCTGAAAACACTGGAAATAAAATCACCGACATGATATCCGAAGAAGACTTGGCTGGAATGTTAGAGATAATACTTTTAAGTGCTGTGTATTTCAAAAACAAGTGGATGGAACCATTTGAATTCACAGACGTGTACGATTTCCACGTTCGAAAGAAAACTATGAGAATCCCGATGATGAGTGCTACTAACTATTTACCATATTTAGAAGACTCCAGGATTAACGCTCAAGTGATAGAGATCCCATTTGCAGACAAATTATCCTCCATGCTTATAATACTACCAAAGGAACGGGATGGGATAGAAAAACTTGAAGATGAGTTGTCTACAGATACCTTTAATGTGTTTAAGATATTAAATAGATGTAAAAACACTAGAGTTAATGTTACAATTCCAAAGTTTGAGCTAAAGGATGAAATTAATCTCGTTCCAAGTTTAAGATCTATGATGCCTGCAATGTTTTCCTTTGATAGATTTGATATCTCACAAATGATTGGTCAACATTCGAGTGATATACACGTTGCTAAGTTTATGCACAAATCGTATATGAATTTAGATGAGGAAGGTGTTGAAGCTGCTGCAGCAACTGCGGTGATTTGCTTTTCAAAAGGAGTGTGTTATTCTCAAAACTTTACTGCAGATCATCCATTTGCATTTTACATTATATCGAAACAGAAGAGGTTAATACTTTTCAGTGGTAGATTTGATGGAATCGGTGAAAACGGTGAAAAATAGTGAAAGGTTAAAAAATAGTGAAGGAGTATTGAGTGAGTTAAAGAAAAGAACATTAACCCACCCAATCAACGGTCACCTCCCCCTTTTTTTTCATTGCTATAAAAGCAGCCTCAAATCGAAACGAGAACATTATCGTTGAGATACTCATCTCTTCCACACAAACACAGCTAACGTTTGAGGATTACGTTCATTGTCTCTGTGAAAATTCAACGCAATTTAGGAAAATGCTAGTCATAAGAAGTAGAAAGCATGAGATTTATACAATGGTAATGAATAAATTAACGCTAAATTCGTCAGATGATAAGCGATATATATGCGAAGATGGTGTCAATACTCTAGCTTGGGGTCACTATAAAATTCCTAAAAAGAGAACACATGAAGAGGCGTTTGGTGATGAAGATAATTAAAACTTATAAAATTCCATTGGAGACTATAATGAGACCAGTACCAATCATGACATTGGTTTGGAAACACCCATTCACTTGCATCTGCGCAGGTCCGTCAGGATGTGGGAAAACCACGTTTGTGACGAAATTCTTGAAAAATTTACCATCCATGATTGATAGTCCAATACATAAGATTGTATGGTGCTGTAGTCAAGGAAGCGAACCAAGAATACGTTCGAGCATACCAATTCAATTTCGAACTGAAATACCTCCTTTTGAAGAATTCGGAGGTGTATCAACATTGTACGTGATCGATGATCTAATGAGTGAGGGTGCTTATAGTAAAGACGTATGCAAATTGTTTACAAGAGGAAGTCATCATTTTAACATTTCCGTTTTCTTAATCACGCAAAACATATTCTATCAAAGTCCACAAGCAAGAAATATATCCCTTAATTCTAAGTATATTGTTACATTTAAAAATCCTAGAGATCGACTACAATTTGGACACTTAGCTCGACAGGTCTATCCTGAAAAATCACAAGAATTAGAAAGGGTATATAAAGAGGTGACGCAAGAACCATTTGGTTATTTGGTCCTAGACCTCGGACAGGACACGGACGAAAGGTTTAGATTCCGTACTGACATCTTTCCTGGAGATAGAACAACTATAATCTACATGCCCGTACATGATGAAAAGATTGAAGAGCAATAATCATTTGCTCTACGTTCTAAAATCTGCCAAACCAAAGTTGCGTTCGGCTATAGTAAAAGAATCGGATGCGGAGTTGATAAAAGCTATTTCTGAATGTTGTCTGAATACGCTTAAACGAAGACATAAGGTAAATAACTGCTTAAAGCGAAAACTATTCAAGCATCGATATACTTTGAGGGACTTGGCTTCGCGTGGCATAAGCATTAAAAAAAAGCGCAAGCTTCTCGTACAAAAAGGAGGCTTTCTTCCAATGCTACTGGGATCGATATTAAGTGGTGTTATTGGTAACCTCATTGGTGGAAAATGAGTTTACATAAAATGCTCGTTGTCAACCCGGAGACTTTTGAGCGAGGGCAAATGAAGAGGAGATTGAATGTGTTAGATGTTGAAATGAAGGCTGTCTTGATTAAAAGAGGTGTGAAGGATGTAGATAAATGGCATATGTACAAGCGCGTGCTGGATAAATATCTAAACACAGTTTCTGACATTAGATCACCCATTCATATTCCGATAGTGAAATCCTTGGGTCAGAGCCAGTCATATAGAAGGTCGCAGGACAGTGAGGAGGAGACTCATGCACTGAGGAAATCACTTGCCGATGTGAAACGAGCGAATGCTGATTTGGATAAGACATGGGAACGTATAGAGGGAAGACTAGACGCGGTGGGAAATCTATCGAAACAGCTAAAGAGAAGAAAAAGAAAGAGATCAGAACCAAGCGGAAAAGAAAGGTCACCAAGACCAATACCAAGGCGAAGCAGTCGAGCAAGGAAACCGAAAAAATTCGGAGACGAGTGGATTACGATGTAATCGAGAGGGTGTACAATGATCCAGTAAATTCTGCAGGTTTTTCGTCCGTTGATAAATTACACCGAGCGACAGGGATTTCGAGAAAGACAATACGCGAGTGGTTAAACTCTCAAGAGGCATACACACGTCACAAACCGGTGAGGAGAATATTCCCTCGAAATCGTTACAGCGTATCATACATTGATGAATGCTGGCAATGTGATCTGAACGACATGCGGAGTTTGAAAATATTCAACAGAGGATATTGTTATATTTTGACGGTGATCGATTTATTTTCAAGGTATGCGTGGGCGAGAGCTTTGCGGAAAAAAAGTCCAGTGGAGGTAGTCGAGGCGTTTAATGATATTTTTCGTGAAAGAAAACCGTTGAAAATTCAAAGTGATAAGGGTGGTGAATTTGTAAATAGTAAATTTAAAAATTTTCTCTCGAATCGCGGTGTAAGGTTTTACACAACAAACAATCCAGACATAAAGGCTAGTCTCGTTGAACGTTTCAATCGCACTCTAAAATCCAAAATGTATAAGTATTTCACGAGATATTCAACGTACAATTACGTGGATATATTACACAAATTGGTGAATGGTTACAATAATAGCGTACACTCCAGCTTAGGTGTTGAACCTGTCGAAGTGAATGAGAAAAATGCATTCTTAATCGCTAGTCGCTCAAGAAAACCTCTTGTTAGAAAAAAGGTTAATTTTAAAGGGGGTGAATACGTCAGAATCAGTAAGGAACGACTTCCATTTACAAAAGGATATACACCTAATTACACCAACGAAATATTTCAAGTCAAGGATGTGAATCAATCGAGAGAGATACCCACGTACGAGTTGAAAGATCTGAACGGAGAGGATATAAAGGGTAGTTTCTATGAGCAAGAGTTAGTGAGGGTTAACCTTTCCCCCGACACGGAATATAAGATTGAAAAAATTTTGAAGCGTAGGGGGCGGGCAGACGATTTAGAATATTTTGTAAAGTGGCAAGGATACCCAAAATCATTTAATTTTTGGATACTCGCCTCATCGGTGCGTAAAATATGAACGAGTTTTACATTACGTTACCTAGTGATAGTTCCAAAACATATTTTCCTCACAACACAATATCACATTTCCGTACAAGATTGTCACACCGTGTCGATTTGGAAAATGGTGAATGGATGGTAGTTTTAGCTGAGATTTCTATTCCTCCAATCGAGGGAGTAAAGGATAACGCTAAACAGAGCATTTGGACAGAAATCACAACTCAATCTTCAACCAAGGACAACAGGACTCGGAACGAGAAGGGTTTGGTCCGGGGTGAAATCGGTGGGCCTGAGGATAAAGATATTGTTAGAGTAAAGTTGAATGATGGTTCGTTTTTCATCGTTCCAAATGGTAGGTATGAGAGCATAGCTTTTGCCTTCGAACCATCATTTTTTGAGATTAGCGGGGAGAAAAGGTTTGACGTAGCGAATGATGTCATGATATACACAGACGGAATGACAGTGAATGTTAAAAAGAGTGGTATTAATGAGAGATTATCACCAAACTCAGTGCAGATTATTACGGATGCTGTTAAGTATACGTTGAAGCCAGGAACATATAATTCGTTCAAGGAATTATTCGATAAATCGATTAAAGATTTCAATGGTGAAAAGCAGGCTGAAATAAAACATGATATTCAGATATTATCAAGTATTCTTCTCCGTTTCTATGACTGGGATTCATCTTCATCAACACTTGCGGAGGATTTCGTAAAGAATTTCGAGAGAATTAAAGCTGAATACCGCAACATGCGAAGTGGTAAAAGTAAAAGAGAAATCTTATCTCCTTCCAAAAACATTTACGTTTACACGGATATAATTAAACCTCAATTAGTGGGGGATTCCCTCAGTCGATGTTTACGTATTCTGAACGTGGAGGATGGTGAACATAAAATATATAATCCTATTTATTATTTCCCCGTCGAAAAAAATAATGTGGAATGTGTTGAAGTGTTAATGACGAATAAAATAGGCGAACCTTTTCCTTTCCGCGGTGGGGAACAATCTTCCATCATCGTCTTACATTTTATAAAAAAGATGTGATATGAGTTGGTTGATCATTGAGCGTCGAGATGGCTCCGGTGACGGATCGTTATTTATCTTACTACCTAAAGCAGTCAGGTGGGGAGATTGGACCAATATATCGAGCATCGTATCGTGTGCAAAAGGGGCGGGGCATAGGAAGTTTTCTTGCTGGTCTGTGGCGTTTTGCCAGACCTCTTTTTTACAGCGGGTTGAAGACGGTCGGTAAGGAGGCAGTTAGTGCTGGGGCAGCAGCTTTGAGCGATTTGGGTACTAAACCAGTTAAGGATATATTGCGTAGCAGATTGAACGAGGCGGGGCAGAACTTGAAACGGAAAGCGGAGGAGAAAATAAAAAATATGAGTGGGGGTGGGGTGAGACTGGTTAAGCGTCCACGATTGAATAAAATAAAAACTAGTGTTGGGAAAAAGAAAAGGCATTCACAGAGAAAGCGAAGAGGGAAGAAGGTCGTGCACAGAGATATTTTTTCCATCTAAATCATGGGTGAGCATATGCTGAGCTCGTTGGACTTATTCCAACCCAATCCACCCATTCAGACTAACATTTTATCAAAGCGACTAGTTTCTTACAAACCTATATCATCGTTGGATAATAGATCGGTGATCGAATTCGTGATTAAAGATTCTGGTGATGCTTACAAGGATTTGAACAGTATATTTCTTAGGCTGAGAGTGAAGGTTTGTAAGACTAGTTTGGTAGATTATGCATCTAGTGATGCAAATCAACCAGGTGTTGTGAACAATATTCTTCACTCCCTCTTCGATCAATGCAACGTTTATTTCAATGGAACTTTAGTGACTCCATCAGAAGATAATTATCATTATAGGAGCTATATTGAAAATGTTTTGAATTACGGTGGGGATGCTAGTAGAACACATTTGAGGAATGTTGGGTGGGAAGTGGATACTGGGGAGGATATTAATAAAACGAATAACGATAATGCAGGTTATGTCAAACGAAAGGCATGGTTCGAGAACAGTTCTGAGGTGGAACTATTTGGAAAATTACATGTAGACGTGTTTAATCAGACACAATTGTTGTTGGATCGGGTTGATATAGGAATCAGGTTGATGCTTTCAAACCCTGCGTTTAATCTGATGGGTGTGGAGGGAGGGATAATGAAAATACTTGATGCTACTCTTTACGTTCAACATTTTGATATCAACCCTTCCATATTATTAGCTCACAGTAAAATGTTAGAGAAAAACAATGCTAGATATCACTACAAACGCACCGAAATGAAATCTTTTACGGTTCCTGCTGGTGGACGAACTCTAAGCATTGATAATGCAATCGTTGGTCGAATTCCTAACACCATAATATTTACCATGGTGGATAATGACTCATACGCTGGTAAGATTGATAAGAATCCATTTGCTCTTTCTCACTACTCCCTCGAAAATTTTTCGCTCTTTGTAAACGGTGTTCAAGTACCGTCGGAAGGTTTAGAATGTAATTTCAACAGTAAAAAGTATTGGGCACGAGCGTATGATACCATATTCTCAGGCAGTGGAATAAAGCATTATGATAGAGGTAATCAAATTACGTATGACATGTTTGGACATGGATATTTCATGCTTGTGTTCGATCTCACCCCGGACGATTCAGGAAACGAAGATTATGTATGTCTGGGAGATCGGGGTATGGTGCGAATAGAGGCGAAATTTGAAAAAGAATTGCAAAACACCGCAACATGCTTGGTATTTGCAGAATATGATGCCTCGCTAGAAATTGATAAAAACAGGAACATCATCACAAATTATTAGTATAGCAATGGATAGTGTACAGATCGATAGGTTATTGAATCAGTTTATTTTATTCCGCGGAGTCTACCCTTCTGATAAATTACCTTACTCTCCTAGAAACGGCATATACGTAGTGAACTTAGATCCTTCATACTTACCTGGGTCTCATTGGGTTGTGATATATATTAATAACAACTTCGCAGAGTATTTCGACTCTTACGGATTGGTACCTTTCGTTCCAAACATTTTAAATTTTTTAAAACAATTTACGTTCACTTGCAATCACATCCAGATTCAGAGCTTTCGTTCAGACATTTGCGGAGAATACTGTTGTCTTTATGCAGCCAGTAAGTCGTTAGGGTATATATTACACAAATTTCTTACACAATTCCATCACACCATCCCTCATCTCAACGACTGCCGCACTCTGGAGCTGTTTCACTTAACATTCAACGAGTTGAGGAATGAAAGAAAGTGTCATCCTGCTGCTCAACGGTGCTGCTCCAGAATAAATACGATGCTTCGGGTGAAGAAACGTCATTGACGAGAGAGACTTTTCGAAATGCTTCACCAATGCATCAGTGTGCTTCACCAAGGGTGGCGTCATTGAGCTGGCTGCTGTGGATGTCGATTCAAATCGTCTATTTTGGGGGAGTTTTCAGAAGCATGGGAGGCTTATCGCTGGTGGGAAGACGCTGCGTTTACATGACCCGCTAAACTGTGAGGAGACCACCTTCGATCACGGATTCATCTCATATGTGGAGCTCCTACCCGCACTGGAAGCCATCATTGTAGGAGCAACCTCTCTGTTTGCATACAGTGAAGCCGAGTGTGAGTTCCTCTCCGACCTCACAGACCGTACCTTCATTTCCTTGAAGAAAGAACTCCATTGTCCTGCCCCTGAAAAATGCTCCTTCCCCACCTTTTCCTGTCTAAATCCATGTCATAAGCTGCGTAACAGTACATGCGCGCTCCGAGATGCTCATTCCCTTGCTCAATGGATGCAATACAACCAACTCAAAGCCGAAGTTGAGCCTTGCTCCAACGACTGTTCTCCTACTCCTCCTCAGCTTAATCCCTCTTAAGCAAGATACCATTCTACCGTTCATCAGTCGTCATGCTATCATCATCGAGGAAGGAGTCTCCACCCACCAAGAGGAAGAGACCTCTCTTGTTTACCTCCAGGAGGAACCTTATTCTCTGGACAAAGAGGAAAATCTGAGTGATTGTCATGGAGTGTTTGTGGATATTTCAAGTCTACCTCGAGAATGTAACCCTTCTCACTCTGTTCTGAAATTTCCTCAATCCTTAAATTCTCTTTCTCCTGTTCTGACAACCACCAAAAATTAGCATATGGAAGCGGTCTAGACAGAGCCCACCCGTATAAATTATTTGCGTCCAAATATGATAAGAATTTGGACTCTGTTGCAGCGTCATAATCCTTCATGTACTTGTTGTTCGATTCACAATATCTTTTCGAACACTGGCTTATTCCACCGCGGATGCCTTTCTCTATCATTAACATCATATCATAGTCTGTGAGTAACTCCAACTCTATCTCTGTATGTTTCAATGCTGCATCAAATGATAGTCCTGGGGTGGTAAAGTACCATGCCGGGTCAAGATTGTACGCATCAATGCATACGTTACGAAAATTTTGTACAACATCGGCTAGAAGCGTAACATCGCTTTTCAGATAGACATCACTGTAGTCTCCTAGTGTTTGACATTGGAAAGCATTCCATACATTTAGTGCATGTGAGTAATCTAAATCTGAAATGTGTTCGTTTGTTAATTTGTTATAAAACTGAGACTTGTCTGGAAGTGATTGTTCTTCAAGTTTCTCAATCGAATCTGTGTAATCATAGGGGTATACTCCCTTTCGTGTAACTAGATTTGTTTCTTCACCAAAGATAGTACTAGTACATTTGAACACGTTTAAGTTTTTAACCAAAGATGCCAATGAGGACGGCATAAATCTATATGAATCGATAAATCGAATGCTAAAATTTTTATCTACTTCTTTGGAGAATGAAATGTATTTTTCTTCACTGTTTGGAATCACAAATATCTTTTTATCATCATAATCAAGCTCACGTACTATAAAGTGTGAGTCGTAAGATGAAAGATTATGAATAAATACTGGGAGGAAATGTGGCATTTTGTATTGCAAATTGCATAAGCTATGGGCTGCACCCCTGAAAACCCCCGTTAAATGATCGTGATCTCTCACGCGGTCCTCGTTGAGTGGTTTCCCGCAAATGTGACAATCATTCGCATTTACAAAATCTGTCTCTTCCTCTGAGGTGAGCGAATGCATTGGAATATTCTCCTTATACAAAGCGTGTACCTTCTCGGCCTCCTCTTTCATTCGTTCAATAAATACACGGGCTGCGTTTGGACCTCGATATAGCTTTGGCACCATACTACCTTCCGGTGAGAGCACCATATAACAGAAGCTAAATGGGTCGTGTCTTTGTATTTTGTGAGTGAATGAAGCGCAAGGATCTGGTTCGCATGAGCTTATCTTTTCTAGGAGACATTCGAAATCAGCTATGATAACGTAAGGTACTCTAAAGGTATGATTCATGTGAGTGAATTTTAATGTGTTATTTTCCACAGTGGGCATCACTATTTTACTTGGTGCACCTACTCCTTTACACAGTTCCTTATGTTCGAGGAGTTTATTTTCTTTGCGAAAATGAGTAAGGCAGCGTTTGCAAATGAATATACGATTTGTGTCTTTTAAAATTTGAGAATGAACCAACCGTTCTAAGCTTTTTATCCAAAATAGTGTGCCGTTTCCTCGTTTGTTATATACAAGAGGTCACAATGATCGTTAAGTTCCATATCAACAATCTTCAAAGGATATACATCATTCTTATCTGTTAGACCAAAAACATTTATGGATACATTGTTGATCCGTTCAAATTTTGATATGTCTTTTAAATCAACTGGATATTTAATACAATCCCAATTATACGCGTTTCTGAACTCATTTGTTTGGTATTGAGAAACTCGTTGAGGATTCCTTTCTACATTCTTTGACCACAATGCGTACTTGAAACAGTAGATATCATTATTTTTAACGTTTATTACAGCCTTTCTACGTGAGATTTTACTTGGTAAGGCAATAAAGGTTGAACCTCCTAGTGGTACATACCTATTTATTCGCAGTTCTAACCCGATGATTTCTGAGAGAGACCATCCAGAACCCTTAGCCTGGAATTCAGATTTCTCTTTCAAAAGTTTTGAAAATACTTCATTAACGTTTTCTTGTACATTATCAGTCACTAATACACGTTTGTTACTAGTCTTGAACACTGCTTCCATGTACTCTCCTTCACCCTTGCGAAATTTACAGATTAACACTAGATTGAATTTTATAGAATTATTTTCGATTACTTGCTCTTGCATTTTCTCGGTGACTTGATCTGTTAGATTGGTTAGGAATGACATAACGTCGTGACCCCCCTCCCCCTCTGGAGTTATCCAAAATGTTTTTAATCTAGATCTAATCGCAGATTCTATTTCAATAAACCCTTTACCTTTTTGAATAATTATGTTTTGTCTATGAATCAGAGTATTTTCATGTGGAAGAGCTTCATCTATTTTATAATATATTTCACAATATTGGCAAAATCGTCTACCTTTTTCAACGTCTAGAGCATCTCTCATCCTTTCATATGTTGCAATATCATCAATCGTATCATTATCAAAAACTACTCGAGCGTAAATTTCATTGAGTGACTGCTCAAGTTGATCTGTGGTGTGAATTTCTCCAGATTGGAAACGATTAAGAATTTCTTGAATGTTTGACATGCTGTTGGTATGTGTAATACAACAGGAACGGGGAATTGAGTTATCTGTAATAAGAAAGCAATGCTAAAACCAAATTGGGGAATGTATATATTGATACGGTGAAAATGCATGTGCAGTTCTTTTAAGCATTCTATATATTTTAACTGGGAGAATTTTTTCATAGTGAGTTAAAATCTTGTCTACTTCTCTTCTCTTTATGCATAGCCACGCACGATCGCTATGCGATAAAGGCATAATGTTTTTCGCTCTGTTTCGAACAATCTTAACTATGTGTTTTAAAATTTTCTTTAATGATAAACGAAACAATGATTCCATCTTTTTCATACTCTACTGTACTCTTAGTAGTTATCAAGTTAATAAGATGGTGTAAAGCAAAACTAATTGTTTTAAAAACGGTTATGTATTAAGAATGGTACTACACGTGTTGTTTCTTTGTTAAGAATGATATAAGGTAATCTGCAATGTTGGAAATATTAAGTATTCTTTTTTTAATCCTAAATTTTGAACAAGCCCTACTAAATCTGTACCGATAAAAATATAAAGTATTAATATTATTACTTACAGTTGATATGATTGGATGTTTTACAGCTGAACGTGTTATCTCAAGCAGGAGGTGAACTAATGGAAGTTTCTCTCTCGAGTGTTGGAACAGAAATGACTTTCTCTCTCTCGAGTGTTGAAATGGAGCTGATGATTTTTGAGAAGGTATTTATAAGGAACTTCTCACTGCAGTCTGCGTAGTTACTGTGTTTTTTCAACTCTTGAAACCACTTCACCAGAAGTGTGAGGTTTTTGGGAGGGGGAACTGTGCGAGAACTCTGCTGATCAATCTGGATAACCTTGGGTTGGGTGGAGTCGAGAGTCGAGGTCGGCGGAACAATGAACTGTTCTGTTTCTCAATCTGGAAAACCTTGAGTTGGGTGGAGTCAGGAGTCGAGGTCGCCGGAACAATGAACTGCTCTGTATCTCAATCTGGATAACCTTGAGTTGGGTGGAGTCGGGAGTCGAGGTCGCCGGAACAATGAACTGCTCTGTTTCTCAATCTGGATAACCTTGAGTTGGGGGGAGTCAGGAGTCGAGGTCGCCGGAACAATGAACTGCTCTGTATCTCAATCTGGATAACCTTGAGTTGGGGGGAGTCAGGAGTTGAGGTCGCCGGAACAATGAACTGCTCTGTATCTCAATCTGGATAACCTTGAGTTGGGTGGAGTCAGGAGTCGAGGTCGCCGGAACAATGAACTGCTCTGTATCTCAATCTGGATAACCTTGAGTTGGGTGGAGTCAGGAGTTGAGGTCGCCAGAACAATGAACTGCTCTGTATCTCAATCTGGATAACCTTGAGTTGGGTGGAGTCAGGAGTCGAGGTCGCCGGAACAATGAACTGCTCTGTTTCTCAATCTGGATAACCTTGAGTTGGGTGGAGTCAGGAGTCGAGGTCGCCGGAACAATGAACTGCTCTGTTTCTCAATCTGGATAACCTTGAGTTGGGTGGAGTCAGGAGTCGAGGTCGCCGGAACAATGAACTGCTCTGTATCTCAATCTGGATAACCTTGAGTTGGGTGGAGTCGGGAGTCGAGGTTGCCGGAACAATGAACTGCTCTGTATCTCAATCTGGATAACCTTGAGTTGGGTGGAGTCGGGAGTCGAGGTCGCCGGAACAATGAACTGCTCTGTATCTCAATCTGGATAACCTTGAGTTGGGTGGAGTCAGGAGTCGAGGTCGCCGGAACAATGAACTGCTCTGTATCTCAATCTGGATAACCTTGAGTTGGGTGGAGTCAGGAGTTGAGGTCGCCAGAACAATGAACTGCTCTATATCTCAATCATGATAACCTTGAGTTGGGTGGAGTCAGGAGTCGAGGTCGCCGGAACAATGAACTGCTCTGTTTCTCAATCTGGATAACCTTGAGTTGGGTGGAGTCAGGAGTCGAGGTCGCCGGAACAATGAACTGCTCTGTTTCTCAATCTGGATAACCTTGAGTTGGGTGGAGTCAGGAGTCGAGGTCGCCGGAACAATGAACTGCTCTGTATCTCAATCTGGATAACCTTGAGTTGGGTGGAGTCGGGAGTCGAGGTCGCCGGAACAATGAACTGCTCTGTATCTCAATCTGGATAACCTTGAGTTGGGTGGAGTCGGGAGTCGAGGTCGCCGGAACAATGAACTGCTCTGTATCTCAATCTGGATAACCTTGAGTTGGGTGGAGTCAGGAGTTGAGGTCGCCGGAACAATGAACTGCTCTGTATCTCAATCTGGATAACCTTGAGTTGGGTGGAGTCAGGAGTCGAGGTCGCCGGAACAATGAACTGCTCTGTTTCTCAATCTGGATAACCTTGAGTTGGGTGGAGTCAGGAGTCGAGGTCGCCGGAACAATGAACTGCTCTGTTTCTCAATCTGGATAACCTTGAGTTGGGTGGAGTCAGGAGTCGAGGTCGCCGGAACAATGAACTGCTCTGTATCTCAATCTGGATAACCTTGAGTTGGGTGGAGTCAGGAGTCGAGGTCGCCGGAACAATGAACTGCTCTGTATCTCAATCTGGATAACCTTGAGTTGGGTGGAGTCAGGAGTCGAAGTCGCCGGAACAATGAAATGCTCTGTATCTCAATCTGGATAACCTTGAGTTGGGTGGAGTCAGGAGTCGAGGTCGCCGGAACAATGAACTGCTCTGTATCTCAATCTGGATAACCTTGAGTTGGGTGGAGTCAGGAGTCGAGGTCGCCGGAACAATGAACTGCTCTGTATCTCAATCTGGATAACCTTGAGTTGGGTGGAGTCAGGAGTTGAGGTCGCCGGAACAATGAACTGCTCTGTATCTCAATCTGGATAACCTTGAGTTGGGTGGAGTCAGGAGTCGAGGTCGCCGGAACAATGAACTGCTCTGTTTCTCAATCTGGATAACCTTGAGTTGGGTGGAGTCAGGAGTCGAGGTCGCCGGAACAATGAACTGCTCTGTTTCTCAATCTGGATAACCTTGAGTTGGGTGGAGTCAGGAGTCGAGGTCGCCGGAACAATGAACTGCTCTGTATCTCAATCTGGATAATCTTGAGTTGGGTGGAGTCGAGAGTCGAGGTCGCCGGAACAATGAACTGCTCTGTATCTCAATCTGGATAACCTTGAGTTGGGTGGAGTCGGGAGTCGAGGTCGCCGGAACAATGAACTGCTCTGTATCTCAATCTGGATAACCTTGAGTTGGGTGGAGTCAGGAGTTGAGGTCGCCGGAACAATGAACTGCTCTGTATCTCAATCTGGATAACCTTGAGTTGGGTGGAGTCAGGAGTCGAGGTCGCCGGAACAATGAACTGCTCTGTTTCTCAATCTGGATAACCTTGAGTTGGGTGGAGTCAGGAGTCGAGGTCGCCGGAACAATGAACTGCTCTGTTTCTCAATCTGGATAACCTTGAGTTGGGTGGAGTCAGGAGTCGAGGTCGCCGGAACAATGAACTGCTCTGTATCTCAATCTGGATAACCTTGAGTTGGGTGGAGTCAGGAGTCGAGGTCGCCGGAACAATGAACTGCTCTGTATCTCAATCTGGATAACCTTGAGTTGGGTGGAGTCAGGAGTCGAGGTCGCCGGAACAATGAACTGCTCTGTATCTCAATCTGGATAACCTTGAGTTGGGTGGAGTCAGGAGTTGAGGTCGCCGGAACAATGAACTGCTCTGTATCTCAATCTGGATAACCTTGAGTTGGGTGGAGTCAGGAGTCGAGGTCACCGGAACAATGAACTGCTCTGTTTCTCAATCTGGATAACCTTGAGTTGGGTGGAGTCAGGAGTCGAGGTCGCCGGAACAATGAACTGCTCTGTTTCTCAATCTGGATAACCTTGAGTTGGGTGGAGTCAGGAGTCGAGGTCGCCGGAACAATGAACTGCTCTGTATCTCAATCTGGATAACCTTGAGTTGGGTGGAGTCGGGAGTCGAGGTCCGTGGATTGGAATTCTGATATTTTTATTTTATGTGCTTCGTGCTGCTTCGTGTATTGAGGATTTTTTGTTCCTATACTGTGTTTGCTTCAAACAGGTTCAAACCTGCTTCAATTCTTGAGGTAAATCTTAGTATAAATAGACCGAAGAAGGAGTTACCACTTCACTCTCTCACCAGTGTTCGCTCCAACGTGCTCACTTGAACTCTGTTAGCTGTCAGCTCTACCTCGCCAAAGTCACCGCATCACTCTACCACCGCTTCAACCTCTCCAACCTCTCAGCTCGTGCCTATTAAATACAGATCTACGTCACCAAAGTTGAAAGTAAGTACTCATTGCATAGCGATGCAGATTTTAATATATACAGAGGTGATCGAATATGGTGGATTATATTTGAAAAGATTGCCACAGATATTAATTTTGTTGTTACCGATAATGCCAGTTCACAGACAAGGTGAATCGGTTTTTTTTGGTACCTTCACCCACCAATATTAAAGATATTCCATATTGGTATGGAATATTCTTATAGCTATGAATATCAAGTAATATTTTTATATTATCACTATTGTATGCATTCTAAGTTACCTTTTGTTATAGATGGCAGCATTAAAGTCGCGTTTCCTCAACGTGCAGGAGGAGACGACCTATTTAAGGAAGGACGAGCTGGATGAGGGAGTTGAATACCAGGTGGAGCGTATGAGGGAGCAGAACACCAAGTATGGGAAATACTTGGTGGCTGAAATTATCTTCGGGGGGAGGCGCAGGAGCATATTTTTGCCGAAAAAGTTCCATGCCACCCTCGAAGAAATCCAAAAATTCAACGAAAACAGTTGGGGGGAGACACTATGTATTATAAAGAAAAATAACAATATTATGTTAAAATAAAATTATTGTTTCATTTATTCCTCTACATCCATAAACGACAGAGATATAAAAATAGTTTTTTCCCAAAAGAAAAATATAAAAAAGTTTTTTTTTAAAAAGAAAAATATAAAAAATAAGTTTTTTTTCAAAAAAAATTTTTTTTTTTTTTCAAAATAAATGTTTTTTTTATTTTTGTTTTGGTGCAATAAAATTTTTGCTAATAGTTAACTTTGCTATTAGTCAAATAGGTAAGGGTCTTTGTACGTGGTCTTAAGGTAATATCATCTATAATGCTATCGATAGATTCATAAGGTTCTCTTATAGAAATAGTATAATTTTAAAAACTTAAACACCTAAGCCTAAGAACCTATGTGTTTGCTTGAAGATACTAAGTTACTATTGAGAATTATAAAAAAAACCGAATACTCATAGGGAGAGCGAACGGTTATAGTCACCTGGTTTCAGCATTCTCACGTTCGAAGATTATAATATGAAAATTATAATAAATCCGAATGCTCATAGGGAGAGCGAACGGTTTTAGTCACCTGGTTTCAGCATTCTCACGTTCGAAGATTATAATATGAAAATTATAAAAAATCCGAATGCTCATAGGGAGAGCGAACGGTTATAGTCACCTGGTTTCAGCATTCTCACGTTCGAAGATCTCTTGAAGTAGCCTACACGTTGTATTAGATGGACCGTTGACTGAGAAATAGTTTCTCAGCCGCTGGTACCAAATGGCTGGAGGATCGGCCTTATATACCCATCGAGGGCCTTGAAAATCCGAGAAGTTGAATATAGAATCTTTAGTTGTTTGAGAATTATGTAACAAAAGTTGTCAATTAAATATTCATTCATAAATCATTTATTTACCAGCTTAATATCAATCAAATAGCTAAAATATCACTTAAATAGCTAAACCATGAAGGATTCTGCAACAGAGATCTCAACGAGGATTTCAATCACTGTCAGATTTAAAATTAAAGTCGTGGTGGTTCGTGAATTGTACGACGGAGGTCGTAAGCAATCGTAAGTTGAGATAGTTCGAGGATTGAACAACAGAGGTCGTTGGATAACCACCGCCAGATTTAAAATTAAAGTCATAAGTCGTAATGGTACGAGAATTGAACGACAGAGGTCGGAAGCCATCGTAAGTCGTGATGGTTCGGGGATTGAACAACAGATGTCGTTGTATATTCACCGCCAGATTTGAAATTAAAGATACAATCATAAATCATTTATTTACACGCTTAACATCACTTAAATTGCTAAAACGTTAAGAACTTAATTTACCTTAAATAAAATTGTCTTTCGAGTGCAATTATCAAATTTAATATTAATGAGTAATTAAAGGAAATAATTACACTTATTACTTTCGTTTTGGGTTGGGTTGGGTTGGGTGTAGTCGAAAAATTAACTGTGCTAGAACTCTGCTGCTCAATCTGGATCAGCTTGGGTTGGGTGGGGCAGTTAATGACGTCATCAATGTGCCAGTTCATGTTGGGCGTGGTTGGGTTGGGCGTGGCTGTTAATGACGTAATGTGACGTCATCATTGTGCCAGAAGTCCGTTTTCACTTCTACTTAGGAGATATGAATTTTGGTGAGATTTTTTTAGATTTGTGCGCCGTTGCTGCCGGCCAAGCCACATCATCCGCCTCCTTCCCTAGTGACCAGCTATCCTCTTCCCCTCTTTCCCCTCCAGCTGGCCAACTTCAACGTCAACGAAGTACGTCGAGTCTCAGGGCTAGGGTCAACCGCGTCCCACTGGTGAGCTTCCTCTCTTGGCGATATGAGCATTGGACGAATCTGAGAGAAAGATTGACTTTGTGATCAATAAATGTAGGCGTTTCGAAGTAATGAGGTTACAGGATATAAAATACCAATCAGAAATTTGAATTATGTTGAGGCATCATATTATATTTAGAAACGCTTCTACATTTTAGCATGTTAATCATTAACCTCGGAAAATCATCCACTTCCCAGCTAGCATAAAGGAAGCCTTGTCTGTATATTATTTGGGTAATGCAAGGATATTTTACCCTCAGTAGGCGTCACCCATTATAACCCGTTTTTCTACCCGGATACCTGTGGCCGAATGGGGAACTATTGAAGTGGTGCAAAAATCGAACCTTGGATGTCACCATTGAGCGCAAAATACATGAGCCCTGAGTATCCTGAGTATACCCAGTGGTTTCGGATTGTTACGATTGCTAAGAATGGGGAGGCAGCCCCAGAGGTAAGCAAGGTACATTGCAGAATGGACGGTAATAAGACGCGATCCCGAAAATGTATGTGATGAAATGGTGCGGTATAACGCATGCAGTTCCGAATGGTGGGATAGTTTTTTCGTGTACCTTGAGGTATTGAAGATTGTACCGATTATCATAAAAACTCGCGATGTAAGTTAATGTGTCGAAGAAACATATTCCATAAATGTCTTATAAATACGTTTCCTTAATAGACATAACAATTGATTCTCTGATATTTCTGATTACTTTCATTTGAAGTTTCTGGAATGTATAGGCTGACAAATGGTTTTCAAAATTTGTTGTCTTAGTCAAGTTGCAAAAACTTTCGCGGTCCATTCATTCAACAGTGTTCTTTTTGGGTGTTCCCGCGTCAGGTTTTTAAAAAAGCCAACGTTTCCTCTCCTTCGCCGGAGACCTCGTCAGGGCTAATGATTTTTGCCTTTATTACGCATCAAATGTATAACCTCGAGGATGACTGAGGGGAGGGGGTATTGGAGGGGAGGGCGGGTAAGTATCGTGGTTTGCTGGAAATGACTGGTAGCCATGACTCACTGATTCTCTGTCGGTAGTCCCTGTTAAAGTTATTCTTGTGTTTCCTAATGTAAGGGGAAGGAGGGAAGTGCCACGGGAGTGAGGAGTGTCGCGCGTATCAAGCGATGCGCGGCTGCCGGTAGGGGCGTGCGGCGCTCGCCTTTGAGGCAGCGTATCGGCATGAAGGAATCGATATACGACGAAACAATTGAAATTTTTGTCAAAAGGTTTCTAAAATACCATGTTTACCTTAGAAAACGTGTAATCCGGGTCGTAAACCTCAACTTATCAAAATAACTACATTTTAAGGTCCATTAGGCGCCTCAGGCACGGCCATCCGTCGTCGCACGAACCAGGTGCTTTCTTTATATTTTTTCTCACAGATTCGCACATTTTGAGACCACGAATTCTAAAATAGGATCATTTTTTAAATATAAGTGCCGCCCTAGCGTCCCGCTATGACCGGGAATCAGCGCAATAGACTCCCCCACATACGCCTTAGCTAAATACATCGCCACTTCACTACAACCGGAGGTGGAAAAGGCCAACTCTTATGTCAGGAACTCCCAAGATTTCCTTAGGCGCATTCAGAACATAAGATTAGGCTGAGAAGACATTTATTGTGAGCTTCGACGTGGGGTCACTTTTCACCAAGATGCCTACGAAAAAAGTCATCGGTGTCGTCCGGAAGAAATTCGACGATAGTACGGCTAATTTGGTGGAGATATGCTTAACTACGGCGTATTTAAAATGGAAACGTGATTTTTATGAGCAGACAGAAGCATCATTAATGGGATCTCCCATCTCCGCTGCAGTAGCTAATATATACCTGGGACATTTTGAACCGACTGCCTTAGAGAACGCCATCCATCGTTACTGCGTATTGGTGAGCAAGGTGTAATTGCCAATTTTGAGGTGCCGAAAGTGGACTATACGATGTTACGAATATCATTTGTGTAAGATATTTCATTAAGGGTTATGTAGCGCTCAGTCTGAAACTACGTTTTTGTAACTCGATTTTTCTTGCAACAGACCGGATAATAAAACATTATTCTATTAACATAACATTAATGCGATAGTCCTCATATTTTAGCTCTGTGATCAACCCCAGATATATAAAGAAAACAATTTATGAACTCTGGAAAGAGAAAATAAGTTGTCAATATCAGAAAACGCACTGAATGATGTACTTTATAAAGTGGATGTTGTGCATGCATTTATTTTGGTAAACAATGGCCTTCTTTAATTTGAATGGATTTATTGCATGTTTAATGAAACTAAATATGAGGGAGACCTAAATGATGTTGACTTATATGTAATTTTTCGTTTTAACCTTGAAAATTTGTTAATCAGCCTTGAAATGATCTATAATCTTATGCCTTATTTATATTTCGTATGCCACGATCTGTGATTCATAGTGAATCCCCGTTAAATTTGTATATATATTTAATCTAGTCAATCAAGGTTCACTTGAAAGATGTGGATTCTGTTTCCCATTCAAGGCGGGTTATGTGACCATCCATGGTATGGTAGTTGATTCATCTGGACATGAGCAAGATGGCGACGGAAATTGTGTCAGTGAGAAAGGTAAGCATGAGTAAAGAATGGGCAGTCATAGAGACATTGTTGTATTTCAAGGGGGATCTTAGAAGGTTGGTTGTAGATTGTATTTTTTTGGAGTTCCTCTCAAGGAGGTCCTTAGGCACCTCCTTATCCATTGTGCCAACCATCCTATAGGTGAAGGGTCCCCATTTGATAAATACCTATTCCCCCTGTGGTCCGTGAATGTTGTATCAGGTCACCTGAGTTTTCAGCTTGTTTAGCTTCAAAAATGTTAAATGAAAGATTTTTTCGTAAAATTTAATTTTAATTTTGACTATAATGTTGCCAAATTCTTGTAGTACTCTAAGCTGAAAAAAATCTCAAAATGTGATCATAAATTTGGGGTTTTTGGTACTTTTGGCTCAGGAAATGCAAAAGATGGAGGTAATGGTGTTAACATTTTCATCTTTGTTAATACAAAGGTAGCAGTCTCTTTGTGTTCGTTGCATGAAAAACCACTGCAATTCATAGGTTAGATTTTTGGCTCAAGTCGTTTAACAATATGATGTGGGCAATTGGTTTCAGTCAAAATTTGAGTCCATGACTCTCGGAAAATATAATAATAATCTGTAATCGGCCTTAGAAGTAGTGGAGTAAAGGGGAACGAGGAGAGTCCGTTGTAAAGATATGTTGTTGAATGAGGATTTGTTGAAATATGTTGGGGCTGAAGAAAATTCTTAGCAGAGGGCGATGCTTGCGGATGGAAATTAAAATTAGTTATCACTTGAATGGTGCATGTCATTATTGAAGTTATAATTCATTGTTAGTGAGAACAAGAAAGAAGCATAAGGAAAGGTGAAAAAGATTGCATGAAAAGAATAGAAATACGCCGAACTAAAGGGAGAAATATCTCAAAAAGGAATCGCGATAGGGGAATTAAATGCTCTTTAGACTTGAAAAATTTCTTATCACCTGCCGAAAAACAAAAGAAATATTGGGTGGAGAACCTGTTAGCATGCCATGATGCTTATGTTTCAGGTGAGATACTTTTTAGCCTTTTACTTACTAATATTTTCCAGGCAAAGAAGCTGTATCCGAGCAATATGCCATGTACAGATATACACCAAGCCCATTCTTGGAGGAGGAGTCAAAGACTGATACAAACGCTGCAAGTAAACCTGGAGGGACGGATGCTTCGAGGAGGCGAACGCTAACTGCAAAGAGTGGTTCAGGTCGAGACATGAGTAGAGGTCAGGGTGGTAGTAGTTCGTTTTTTGGTCAGCGAAAAGTTAGGGAGAGATTCATTTGTATTGAATGCGGGGTTTCGTTTTTCTCGAAGCTGACTCTGTCGAGCCATATCAGGGCTCACCAGACCAGGATAGAGGACACGCTTGCTGCTAAGGAAGGACAGGGTCAGGAGAATGATGATGGAACCAAAATTCCCTGCTCCAATTATGTAGAGGTGTTTGGAACGTGTTGTGACTTGGGCGGTGAGGGGTTCATCTGCGTACATTGCGGGAAGGTTTACGCTCAGAAGGCTCAACTGATAGGTCACATAAGTTCCCATAGTGGGCACCTGAGTACACACACGAAGACCCATGACGGAAAGAGGCCGTTTGAATGTGAGGTGTGCCACAAGAAGTTCACCCGGGGTTCGAACCTGAGCAGGCACATGAGGACCCATGAGGGAAAGAGGCCGTTTGCGTGTGAGGCGTTGTCGTATCCCAGCGTCTCCGCGGGATATTGGCGACAATTAAATAGAAGGACCCGATGAGTCGAGCGGTTGCCTCAAAGGGTTAAGTGCGGATACGCGAGAATCAGACGGGAAAGGTAATGGAATATACCAATGAAAGGATCGGCTCCCAAACAATAACAAGAGTTTTAATAAAACGGAACACAAACGGTACAACGTGCGCCCGGCGCACATACAAGGAGAGAGAGAGGGCCCAGCCCAACGTCTCTCTTGCTTCCGAGTCCCAGACTGACGATAATCTGTCCTTTAGGTCCTTCCGTTGATAAGCAGGAGCGTCTCCCTTAGTCATCGGACATACTCATCTGCATGCCTCGGCTCGCCCCCCCTCACACTTCACTTAGTCACTGATATTGATAAGTGCGTCATGTGGAAGGAGGCATCCCTTACTCATCGATGCCTCATACAACACTTTCCCCCTTCACCAGAGAGAAACACATGGAATTGCTGTTTCTCTCGTCAATTTGGCACTGTCACTAGCTTCTCTCGGTAGGACATTTTTGTTTTCAGAATCACAAAAAAAACACAATATACAATTAAAGTTCACACATGATACACCTTACTTTTTACATACTCGGAAATGGCGTATCTATAATTACCAATATACTCTTATATACAATATTCCTACAACTATTAATAACATACTTTTCATCTTCTACCAGACTTATTTGATACACTTGCAAAATGGTTGGGTCGGGAATCAGTCTCGGAGTGCTCTATTGGTGATAGTTCCATGGCGTCAGCATTAAGAACAGCTTCAGCCGTATTATTAGAGGTTGGCAATTGTTCATTAGACAAATGAAATTTGCTAACAATTTTTGGTTTGAAATTGAGACATATATCTCTGCAATCATTTCCGTTCCCGTTTGCCCTATGTTTGCAACCTTTTCCACAACAACATTTTCTTACACAATATAATACAATGAGAAAAACAATTAAACATATACATATATATGCCAGCACAGAGAGATGAGAGTGAGTACGTAAATGAGTGCTCTCTTTCCGTGTCTGTAGAATTAACTTTTCTATTACATCAACCTTCATACTTGCAATTTTTAAATCATCCACGTGTCTGGCTAATCCCCTTAAAGGCAATTGTTCCTGCAATTTCGCCCAGGTAGTTCCCTGCTCCTCCATACAACAATCAAAATTCAGGGTTAGAGGAGGGATGAAATCCCGGTTAGTGTAATTAGTCAGTACTAACATTTCTCCCTGAAGGATTGTCCCTAAACCGTACCCTTTGCAAAAACCCAAAAAGGTCAGTTTCCCCGTCCCATGTATTGCAATGTCATAGGGATCCTTTTCATTACAAAGAACAGTTACACTTTCAGGATGGGGTGCAACAAATATCCATTCATTCGAACCAGAAGGTATCCACAATGTTTGATTCAGTTCTGTAGCTTTCCTTTCGCAAAGTGAAGGGATTTCATTAATGGGCTGCAGCATAGCAGCTTCGCAATCCACATGGATCTGTAATAGCTGTAATGGGTATAATTGTTTACAAATTCTCCAATTTGGAGTTAGCTCTTTACAATTTTGAAATTCATCTTGGGATAACTTAACATAATACCTTTTCATTTTATCAACTAACAAATATGGCTGGCTAGGCTGAATAAAAATGAACTTATTGGCAGTGCCTTTCATAATGGTCGGCAAAGGTAAAACATGGTAAACATTAAATGTAATATCATTAGTTAGTGGAAGATATAATACATAACCCAGCAACTTTTTAGATAAAAACACATCTAATCTTAACAATTTTAAAATTGCATTGGTGTGAACCACACTTGGGGGAAAAGGAAGGGATAGGCCCTTAGGTAGATTAGGCTGCTCCTTCCTGAATACATTAATCACCTCCTCGGGACTAATTATCTGAGGTTGCCACACTCCCTTAGGCGCATTTACAACAGCGTCCAAGATGATCTCGTAGCTATGAATCACACCATCTAATGCATGAATAAATGTCGTCAAGTGTTCATTAGCGGTTAACACCAGTGAAACGTAGGCACTTTGGTTCTTCACTCCCCCGGTGAACTCGTGCAATGTCTCTCTCCTTTCCCCTGCGGTCATTTGTGCCCCCCCCCGTTGATTTCTTCTACGTCTGCGTGGTGAGAATCTACGGCACATCTCCTGCTGAGGGCATCAGCGTTAGTGTTCATTGCGCCCTTCTTGTATACTGCTTCGTAATAAAACTCTTCTAATTTAATTCGCCATCGCATCAACCGCGAACCAGGGTCCTTGACATTCATTAACCACGTTAAAGGCTTGTGGTCGCTAACCACCGTGAATTTTCGGCCATACAAATACGGTCGGAAATATCGCGTCCCCCACACAATGTCTAATAGCTCCTTCTCAGTGGTGGAATAATTAGTCTCGCCTTTATTGAGGGCGCGGCTTGCGTAAGCGATCGGTAAATCTTTTCCTATCACCCCTTGTGATAGGACTGCTCCCAGGGCCTTATTACTGGCATCCGTTGTAAGGATGAAAGGACGCGTGAAATCGGGGTATTGGAGAATAGGTTCCTCCACTAAACTTTTCTTGAGGCTGCGAAAAGCTTCTTCTTGATTTTCTTCCCATGCATAACACACTCCGTTTTTCAACAATTCGTGCAAGGGTGCGGCAATACGGGAAAATCTTGGAATAAACCTGCGATAGTAGCCGCACAATCCAAGGAAGCCCTTCAATTCCTTGGTGTTGGTTGGCCTTGGAAATTCCTCCACCCTCTTAGTTTTCTCAGGATCCGGCTTTACACCTTCGTCTGATATTGTGTGCCCCAGATAGTTCACCTCTCTTCTCAAAAACTCACATTTATCAGGCTGCAACTTGAGTAGATATCCTCGTAATATCTTGAATACCTCCTTCAGTTTTTCATTGTGTGACTTAAGGTCGTTTCCAAATGCAACGATATCATCCAGGTCATCCAACAGAACAAAACATCGCAGTCCTTGCGGGCCAGTCATTTGCAATACTTTCTGTGAATTGAGAAATTTCACTTTCACTCCAGGAATAAGACTCCAACAACCTGTGAGGTGAATCCAACTGGCAGTTTCATGCAATTCACAGAATTTAATTGTCATTTCTGCGTATTTCTCCATTCTGTCTATAGGCAGCTTCATAACTTTCAGCACAAGCTTATCAAAATTTTGAGGTGTCAACTTATTTATTATTCCTCGCATTGCAGCAAAAATTTCCACTCTAGCACTCATCTTGAGTTTTCCAGCATCAACTGTGATGCTCTCGAAGCTCTTTGAAGGATCTACTGACCATCCATCCCTTGACTTTCCACGATCATCCTTCCGACTCGAACCACCACCCATGCTCCCCCTCGATGTCATAGGGTAGAGTGCGAACTGGCTCGCCAAGTTCTCTTGCTGAATCTCCATTGCAATTTGAGCTAATTTGTTGGGATTAGATTCATCCCAACGTGGTACCCACTTGTTGTGCTTCAAATCAATCACATCCTGCAGCATAAATCTTACTCTTGAAGAGGTTTTCCTTTCTTGCACAATATTTTTCATTTTATTAAAGAAGTCACTCAAGTTGGTCGAGTTTGCATTAGGCTTTTTCTCAAGGGCCTCTTCCAGAACTTCTCCATCAGTAGTCAACAATTCACAAAGGCATTCTAAACATTCCTCGTCCCTCGCTTCCAAAAGCTCCCTTATGCAAGTCACCATTATGCACTGGTTAATCATCCCCAATTTGTACAATTCACCAATAAACCTGGTTACGCCAACTGATTTCCTCCTCATTCGCCACTCATCTTCTTCAATCTGAAGCCTCAGTTCATTCCTCTTCTCTTCCAAGGTTTTCATGTCAATTTTCTTCTGCTTCTCTGTGAGGTCACGGTCGATGGCCTTATTTTTCTCAAACTCAGTTTGGCAGCGCTTAAGAAATATCTTCCTAAAATCACTGTTAGATCCCTCACTATTTTTCTGTGCCTGCCTGGCAATATTTTGGTCGTTTAAGTAGTTACAGAGCTCAGCATATGCTACAGAGAAGTTGAGCTCATCCACCGCCTTGTCAAATGCTAAATCTATAACTCCTTTCAATTTCTCCATTGGTACTTGATGGTAACCGCTGGCCAGATCCAAGGCGTTAAAATATTTCGCCTTACCAAGTTGGTCTAGAATTTCCGTAATATTTGGTAACGGAAACGCGTCGCCCACGGTGACGTCATATAGCTTGCGGTAATCCACCCCAAATGTCCATTTTCGGCGCCCCGACACATCACTTTTCTTCGGGACGACTAGAAGTGGTGAGTTACAAGCACTTCTATTGGGCTCTCTACCTCCTCGACCTCTAGCACCACGTCCACCGCGACCACCATCTCTGCGCCCAAATCCTCCACGGAACCCTCCGCGACCTGCGGCTGGAGCAGCGTCCGCCATTTTCTTATCTTCGGCGTTACTGTGGTCTCTTGCAGGGGTGGGGATTTCGTGCGAAACGGCGGGTGTACACGTCAGTTCATCCCCCGATAGAAAGAACACATCATCATAAGATTCAGAAATCTCAAGGAACTCTTCCATTTCTGCCTTACTTAGTGGATCTGTACGTATCTGCTCCTTGAGTAATTCCATGCGTGTGGTTATTCCTTCCTCTCTATGTGACACCTTAGCCGGTATTTCAGTCTCTATCTCTTCTAACTGTTTTGAGGATAACTCACATTCTACTTCTTTCTTGGTGGTGTTGATTCTGCTGGCTAAGCATTCCCCAGAGACCCCAATGGTCAAAACTTCCGCCAAGTGCACCCCCTCTTGCAATTTCTCCTTCCCCAGAATTGCTTCCCCGGAGGATGAAGTTGGAATCTTCACCACACACTCAGATTGGGCGGGAATCGTCACCTTCCTACTCATTTCAACTTTTACTCCTTGTCGCTGATCCATTTCCATCATCAGTCCCCTCATGTGCACTCGTTTTTGCTTCACATACACCACGGCGCCCAACTCCTTGAGCATATCCCTTCCCATGATTCCATCATAGTTTAGCGATAGCCGCGAGTCACTTACTATCTGAAAATCTAAGGTGGCTTCCTTCCCCTGGGACGCTACCTTTAATTCCACTCTTCCTTCGGTGTATATGAGGCCATCTGTTATTCCCCTCAAAGCTAGTTTCTCCTCTGGGAAATAATTAGTGCCTTTCCTTAAAACATCTCCTTTTATTAAACTTATATCAGCCCCCGTGTCCAACAGTAAGCACACCTCACCCTTTTCACTTTCAGTGCATTGGAAAGTGATTGAATCTCCATCGTCATTCCCACTGAATTTGTCCTTATTTATTTGCCTGATGGCGGGTGGCTTGCAACCCCTTTTGTCGTTTCTTTCGTCGTTATTTCCTCTCGCTAATTGTGTTGAACGAGGGGACCACTCCCCCAACTTACTATGGCAATCCCTAGCGAAATGTCCAATTTTTCCACATCGGAAGCATTTGCTCCCTCCGGCAGACTTGTTCAACCTTTTGTCTTCAGAGTAATTTGGGTGCCGCGCTTGGGTTTTACTCTCCACTTTTCCACGGTCAGTTATTCCTTCCATAAGTTTTATTTCCCTAGTGTGAACGGACTTAGGACCCTCGAGGAAACAATTTAATGCTATGTGGCCCGATTTCCCACAGTTTTCACACGTGAGGGGATTTCTGAGCATTCCCCTCTCCTTCAGTGACAAAATAGCACTCTTCTCTTCCAGCGCTATTTCAACGGCTGTAGGCAGCCTTATTGACTCCCCCTTGCTTCTCACAATTGTCTGAATGCGCTCGTTTGCCAAACCTTGGATGAAACATGCCTTGGCCAAATGATCAACCAAATTTACAGCCCCCCTAATTTCCTCACGCGTTGACACCCTCATAGCGGCCTCACGGAGGTCGGATTGCATGGAAACCATTCGGCTCCCCCAACTAGCAACACTCTCCTTAGGGCCCTGCTTCGAGCTGAACATCGTACAAGCGTAAAAATCCAAGGTGCGCCTCGTGGTGTAATTCTCCTCCAATATTGCCCTAACTAATGGCCACGAGTTTGTGTTATCCCTTGCTGAAATCTTGGAGCGCGCTTCGCCCGTAATCCTTGCCTTCACGAACTTCAGCAGCCTATCGTGCACAGCAGGGTCAACGAGGTCAAAAACTACGTCGACATTTTCTATAAATTCTCGAAGCTTACTTTTATTGCCACTGAAAGGTTCACTTATTATTTTCATTGCTTCGGCAATGCCGCAGTAATTACCGTGGCTACTTAATTCTTCGTTGTCTGACATTCTCACGAGGTTGTCACCCACAACTGCCCAAAATAGAATCAATGGGAGAGGTAAGGAAAAGGAAACAAGTGTGGTTCACTTACAAAGTCAGCAAATCTGAAATTCCCTCTCGTCGGCTGCACTCTGCTGATGGTATTCCCTCGGCGTTCCCTCGGTCTTTGGCTGCACTCTGCCGATGGTTTTCCCTCGGCGTTTCCTCAGCTTTTCCTCCTTTCTTGGCTGCACTCTGCTGATGGTTTTTCCTCGGCGTTTCCTCAGCTTTTCCTCCTTTCTCCGGGACGGACAATTACGATATATCCCACCAAATCAACCGAAATGATTCGCGACTCAATTACCCCACACACCTGACACCAGAAATTTATGTCGTATCCCAGCGTCTCCGCGGGATATTGGCGACAATTAAATAGAAGGACCCGATGAGTCGAGCGGTTGCCTCAAAGGGTTAAGTGCGGATACGCGAGAATCAGACGGGAAAGGTAATGGAATATACCAATGAAAGGATCGGCTCCCAAACAATAACAAGAGTTTTAATAAAACGGAACACAAACGGTACAACGTGCGCCCGGCGCACATACAAGGAGAGAGAGAGGGCCCAGCCCAACGTCTCTCTTGCTTCCGAGTCCCAGACTGACGATAATCTGTCCTTTAGGTCCTTCCGTTGATAAGCAGGAGCGTCTCCCTTAGTCATCGGACATACTCATCTGCATGCCTCGGCTCGCCCCCCCTCACACTTCACTTAGTCACTGATATTGATAAGTGCGTCATGTGGAAGGAGGCATCCCTTACTCATCGATGCCTCATACAACAGCGTGCCACAAGAAGTTCTCCCAGAGTGGGAATCTGGGCAAACACTTGAGGACACATGATGGAAAGAGGCCGTATGAGTGTGAGGTGTGTCACAAGAAGTTCTCCCGGAGTGATGACCTGAGCAGACACATGAGGACACATGATGGAAAGAGGCCGTTTGAGTGTGAGGCGTGTCACAAGAAGTTCTCCCGAAGTGGGACCCTGAGCAGTCACATGACGACACATGACGGAAAGAGGCCGTTTGAATGTGAGGTGTGCCACAAGAAGTTCTCCCGAAGTGGGACCCTGAGCAGGCACATGACGACACATGACGGAAAGAGGCCGTATGAGTGTGAGGTGTGCCACAAGAAGTTCTCCCAGAGTGGGAATCTGGGCAAACACTTGAGGACACATGATGGAAAGAGGCCGTATGAGTGTGAGGTGTGCCACAAGAAGTTCTCCCGGAGTGATGACCTGAGCAGACACATGAGGACACATGATGGAAAGAGGCCGTATGAGTGTGAGGTGTGCCACAAGAAGTTCTCCCAAAGTGGGCACCTGAGCAGTCACTTGAGGACCCATTCCGGAGAGAGGCCTTTTGAGTGTGAGGGTTCTACGAAAACTTCTTCCGGAAGCATATCTTGAGCGATCATATGAGTATCCATGAGGAAAGGGGGCCTTTTGAGTGTGACGTGTGCAGCAAAAGGTTATCTCTCAGATGGAACCTGAGTAGTTACATGACGACACATGACGGATAGAGGCCGTTTGAGTGCTGTGTAACAAAAAGTTCTCCCAGACTTGGCACCTAAAGGAGCACGTCTCGCAACAAAGACATTAGCCACAGATGTCAATAGTGCCACAAATTGTAGTAATATAGTCAGATCTGAGGAGGCACGTTGAGTGTCACCGCTCTTAAAAGGGATTCAGGTGTGAGGAGTGTTCGAATACGTTCATCTCTAAGTACGCTGTGAGGAGACACGCCGCAATACAAATGTGGGAGAGGCCATAAGTACGTGGGGAATACATGAATGCGTTTTCCACTAGTAACGACCTGAAACGAGCTCTATGGTGAGAATCGTTAAGCATTTAATTTCGTAGGGGGTTGTTTGACCATGGCACACAATTACTATCTGAAGAAGCACGTGAAGAGCGTCCCCAGCAATGGAAAGGATGACGCTGGAGTGGGAGTACAAGAACAAGTTATTTGAAATAATTTTGACAGGGTTCGGTCCTCTTAAAGTTAACCAAGGGGCATAATAAACTTTTATGTGCTATTAAAGAGTATTGGTCGGGCCAGCTAATATGTTGCATCATGTATGGACACGGGCAGTGAAGACTTTAATTTAAATTGGTGAAAATGCAATTAGCGGATATAATGAGTTTAATGCTTGTTATTAAATTTGTAAAAATGATTTTTATTTGAGGAAGAAAAAATGTGTAAAAAATTCATGCAATAAATTCATAGATATTCATGTATTAACTTTGATATGAAATGTTGAAAGTATCTAAAAATATTGAAACCTGCTGACCTGTCACGCAAGTTACCACATGTTTCTTTCTCGCTGTAAATGTTGTGCACAATGACTTGTCGCTAGCATTGCATATCCTTCATTCTGTTTCATTCCTCTCCATTCTCCGTATTTTCTTTTTGACGGCTTCAATGCGATTTCCCAGGGGAATGTCATGCAATACAGGAAACCACCCTTTGTACCCCTCCTTACTTTCTGTCCTTACCCTCCTAACTCCTTCATACCCCAACCCCCTCACAGCATCTCTACTCCCCCTCCATAATACCACGTTTCGTTATTTCACCGTCCAACTTCTCCTCTTCCAATCCCCCTTTCAAGTTCTCTCTTTCCTACTTCTCCCTCCCAATGCCCAATTCCCTTACTCGCATTCCTCATCTCCCCTACTCCCCCTTCTTAATTCTTTCTTGCCTTAAGTCCCCTTTCAACTTCTTCTCTCCCCTTCTCAACTCCTCCGTTCACCTAGAGCCCCTTCCAAAATCTCATTTCTCCTACTCCTCTTTTCAAGTCCACCCTTCCCCTCTACCCAATATTCTCCTTACCCTACTCCCTCTCCTTACTTCTCTCTCCACCCCCTCCTTAATTCTTCCTTGCCCTTCTTTCGCTTCCGTCTTCTCCTTTGCCATTCTCCACTTCATAAATCCTTCCTTTCCTTACTGCAACTCAGAACTTCTCGTTTCCCTAACTCCCCTCCCTCAACACCTTCCTTCCCCTCCCAAATTTGCCCTCCATTATCTTTTTTCCCTACACTTCTCCAGGATATGTCGAAGTCTTCGAGTCTTACGTTATCGCCGATGACGCCATACGTGCCGCCGCCGACGAATATGTCGTTGGCTCCTGGATGATACGTACCTATACTCTCCATTTGCCAGCTAGTGCGGTGGAATGTCTTTGTTATTCGTCTGAGGGCGAAGTCGCTAGCTCGAAAGCCTCCGGAAAGTCTAGTTTATCTATCGGCATCTGTTTGCAACAAAATCGTTCGTTTTTACTGGAGAACTCGGCATTCGCCAGCTCGAGTTGACTTGGTTCGTCAGTATTCGAGTTGAGTTGGTTCGTCAGTACCCGAGTTGGTTTGTGCTCAAGAGGTGCCTTTGGTTGGGTTGGCGACGGACATCATTTCATTCAAAGGCTCCTTTCACACGGGACGGCGCGAACCCGACCGCCGTGTACGACGCAGTGGTGCAGGATCTCTAATACTTGGTATTTATGAGTCTAGGGTTCTATATAGGGTTTTTGTGCATGTACTTTGGATGCACCGATTGACGAATTTAAAACCATCTTAAGTAAGAACTTAACGTTGTTGCTACTCCTCTAGTAGATAAGATAAAATGTTGCACTGGTAACAAGTGCATCATTTGAAAAGGAGCAGGCTACCCTGGCGTTTTTTTCCACTCCTTTGGCGCGCCTTCAAAACACTGTCGTAAAGCGTTTCGGAGCGTCTCGCAAATTCCCTTGTAACGCCTATAAAGGCGCTTCGATGGTGAAGTTGTGAACGCTGTAGGTGTTTTAGGAAGCGCCTTGCAAGGCGTTGTAAGGCGCTCTGAGAGTGTTTAAAAGCACCGTCCAAAGCGCTTGCAGCGCCGTGCACGGTGAGGATGAGCGCTGCCGGAGCGCCTTGAAATGTGTTTCAAGGTGTTCCAGAGCGCTGTCACGGCGCTGCAAAGGACCTTAAATGGCGTTGTCATGTGCACTGTAGGATCGCGCCTTTGAAGCATCTATCACAGTGTTCATTTTTTGCACTCGTGGTTTAGAATTAGTTTCATGTTCTACTTGTTCATTCGTTGATCATATTAACTTGTTTCTTCTCGTGATAACTCAATTAGTTCTTTCACACAGCCACAACAATGAAATGGTAAAAGTATAAAAAATATATAAACATCTATGTGGTTGACAATGGTTAACATGGAAGTTTGTTGGTAATTGTAATCACCTGCGAAGCGATGTTACTCTCCCTCCTGCCATGTGCTTAAGACTGCCAACCTATCGCATCTAACATTTGCCTACGGGACCTAACATTTGGCTACACACCTGTGCAAATCAAAGTTGATCTTTGGAGGGCAAGAGACTCTTTATATACCTCACCTTGCCGGCACCAACTCACTCGCGAGATCTAATTTTAAAAGACTAATACTGCGGAGATTTCCCCCCTTATAATAATCCTCAGAAACCATTTCAGGGAAAAAAATAAGCTTGACCGGTAGGAATATACATAATTAATGTTCTTTCAATGCTGAGAGAGATAAATAAGAGTTTTCTCTGAATATGTAGCTGTTGCTGACAACATATGGACAGTGTTACAAAAAGGTGACTATTAATGAAATTCCCCAAAGGTTTGTTTGTCTCTAGCTATTATTTCCCATCAACAAAGGTCCCGTTAGATGGAACACCGCTCAAGAATGACCAAATAATTCGTGTACGTGAGGAATATGAACAGCTTATTTTTTTAACGTGCAACTTCTCATCATCTTAGGCCCTTACGCGCATGCGCAAAAGAGAGCTTGCGGAAACAACCCAATAACCTTGATTTAACATTGCCATTGTAACCTTATTCTTTCAATATTCCCGCAACATTGTAACAGCATTAGCAATATTACCAAGGTTCCCGAAGCCTTAATGCGGCAAGCCTCAGTGCTATCTGGGTACATTTAAGTGATTTAATAACTGTATTTTGCTAGGTGCAAGTGAAATTTGTGAACTTAGTCTGAATGATAGACAGTTCCTTTAGATAAATGGTCTTCAACCATCACGGTGTTTTTTATCACCGTATGCTATTCGGGGTATGAGAATAATAACTTCTCATTATTCTACGTGCAAGAGAAATGATGATTAAATTGTGGATTTTGATTTTGGTAAAATAATGCTGGTATTAGCTATTTGTTTGTCTGCAGCCAACAGTGTGCAATTGCGGGTTGAAAATATTGTGCCCTCAAATAATGCCGTTCTTGCAAATGATAATTGTATCATTCAACATGTTAAAAAAGTAGAAAATGTTGAGGGCTTAGAAATTATACAGCCTGAATGCATACGCGGGCAGTAAATTGATGGACACAACTACAGGCATGTTTGTGTGTAAAATACTTCAAGGATAAAACGGTGACTAGAAATTTACCACTTGTGACAAGAGGGACTAATGAAATTATATTTATGTAAATCGTCCGATTATTGGAATAAAACAGTTTCAAAATACATGTCGCATCTGGTTGCATTGAAATCTCTTGGATCGAAAAATTTGTTGAATGTACACAAGTTTTTCCTTATTATCCAACCGAATGTGTAAAACATGAATTTTAAGGGCTTAAGTGCCTATTTTTGCGGTGTAGCGCTTTCAAGTGCCCCTCTTAAAGAGCGTGTTACAACGCCTTTGAACATTGTAACAGCTCCCTCCAAGGAAACCCAAAAATACTTCGATGGCGCTTTGAATCACTTTCTTCGTGAGGGCGATCTGAAGCGCCTTTGAACGGAAACACAACACCTCGTAAGGTGTAGTCTAAAGGCGCTACAATAGCGTTCCGGAACGCCTCGGCTCACAGTGCACCACAGCACCTTGTATGCGAAGCTAAGCGCCTTGAGAAAGGTGATGTCAAGGCGCTTCGGGGGTGGTTATGAGCGCCTTCGCCCGAGAGTGTGAATCAACACCTTGCGATCACCTTGGACATGCCTGGCCAAGGGTGTTCACAAGGTGCTTCGGGGGTGCTAGGGAGCGCCGTCCGCTGGAGAGCGTAACGGAGCACCTCGACAGCGCCGTGACAACGTCTACAAACGCCGTGTGAACACCTTCAAACGCCGTTAAAACACCTTGAAAGGCGTTAAGAAAATCGCCAGGGTAGCTTCAACTTCAATTCTCTCTAATATAACGTGCATTGCCCCGATTCTTGTTCTGAAAAATGGGTTTTGTAACTGAAGGTGAGTGCTATTTAACTGTTACTAATATATTGAAAATATAATTTGCAAAATTATTTTTTTACATAATTTCTTGTTTAAAAATAAAGATTTTTTTAAATTCACTTATATATTTTTGCAAAATAATTAATTTGTGAAAATATTAGCATCGAATGCATGTTAAGAGATCGCGAAAACCTTTTTGTTATATTTTTTAATGAAACGAGAATTTTAAGTTTGTGTAAATCCAAGTATTAAAAATGTTGCAAATAATTTTGTGAAAAAAGTAATTAGCGAAAATATGAACATCAAATTAGCATTCAGCGACTGAAAAATCGTATCTTTGTTCACATTAATTGTGATGTTTTAAATTAGAGTTAATTAAAGTAAAAAAATTGCAAAACAAAATGAATGATTGCAATAATGTTTCAATTTACTTAGTATCTTTGAACTTCATATTTAGATTTCCAAGAATAACTATGAAATTTGGTGTAAGACCACACTTCATTTTTAATCTTTTTAGCGCAATAAAAATACATGCAGCTAAAAATGTGCAAGGTGTGCTTGTGCAAGTCCTTGTCATAATTTTATTGCAATTTAGAGTTTATTTTACTGATATCATTTTTGTTTGCGTTGGGAATGGTAATAGTTTTACTAAATCTATAGAAAGTACTTACAGTAGAATTCCTTAGTTCAACTTCAGTTTTCAAGCGAGCTTCAAACCTAATAAAATCTTCCGTTGTTTAAAAGGAAAGTGTTCAGTGATCTCCATGATCTTGTCATCTGGCCACTCATCTTGTTCACTCCCCTCCACTATTAAATCTTTTCTCTGCTCATTTCCATTAATTTCATTGAAAAGCTCTTTAACTGCTCTCGGATGTCCTTCACTCAGCTTTGTAATGCCAATAAGGTTCCTGAAAAATAAAACTAGCATTATAAAAGTAGTTCGCATTATCCGAGAAAAAAACTACGTAAAAAAGTAAGAGTTTTTGGAAATATTTTATCGCATGTCATGACTTACTTGTCACTGAACATAACTGCTTGGCTACACGAATGTCGAGTGACTCCCCAAAAGATAAGGTGCAGACATTATGCCTACTTTTAGGCAAGGGACATTGATACTCTGCTGCCTTTGGTGTTATTTCCCTGGATTGTCTTCCATTATCGGAGTTTAGGGACTTCGATAGGCTTTTGCATTTGACCCTGGAACTACCTGCATCAGCTTGTTTTGAAATGCATTTAGTTGCACTTGTCAGTTTATCTTGTCGCCCTGCACGACTGAAGTCAACCGAGGAGTCATCTCTCCTCCTTACATCAACATCACTCCCTGATGAGTATTCTTCAGATGAGAATTTTTTACGCTTCCTTCTCCCTTTCCTCATTCTCAGAACTTGTCATGGAACGTTTTCCAGTTTCTAACCGAATGACATCAGCAAATGCCCTCTCAAAAACATCTGTAAAATAAGCAGAATAGAATGCGAGGGCCCAAAAATCTTTTGAATTATGCATTGCTGAGTGACAGAAGTCCCATCACTGTAGCTGTAGTAACAAACTTTACCAGCAACTGTTGGAAATGACTTACCAATATGCCGTTTAACAACGGATATGACAATTTCATCCCAATTATCTTCGGGAGGAGCACACTTTTTCGCCAATTTTTTAACTGTGGCCTTACTCTTGTCTGGATAAAGACCACGAATAAGTTTGATGTGACTAACCACCTATTTGGAACACAGTCATGATCCTCCTCAACACGTTTCAAAATAATTGTCCACATGGTAACTGAAAAACCTAGAAAAAGTTAGGACTGACAGTATAAATTGTGCACATATAGTTGATGCATACAGATATTGACAACAAACAAGAGTAAACCATTCAGATTATTTAGCATGGTATTTATGTCAGCGTACTGAAAGGACATGACAGGGTTTTTACCATCGTATCCATTATGTGCTTCTTTTCAGGGTAGGCACAGTCAAAAGAGCTCCATTTACATGTTTAGTTATTCGATTCGCATTCATTTCCTCGTAATGGCCAGACCTATGAATCATGCTCTTTTAAAACATGTACATCCATTACTGGAGCATACACTTCACATTCTTTCATCACAGACTCATTCCTAACCTTATCCAATCTACGTAAAAACATAATGTATGGTGCCCCTTTGAACAGTTACGACAAGATGCACGGGATCGACAGGCATTTGCTTTATGCTTTCCACCTAAGCAATTGTAACAAATATTCATAGACTTAACAAAGTCCCTTCTTTTATCCACCGACATTAAAATAAATGTGTTGCATAGATATAAACGGTGCTGTTCCGTGCATAGCGGGCACAAAAATAAATTAACATTCTCACTGGCTGCCAAGAGTTAAGTTCTTGGACTTGCGAGGCTCCGTTTTGCTTGAATTAATCTCGCCTTTGACGGAGTACTTGACCTCGACCCTGATGAGCGAAGTATATTGATATGCTTGTGTCCAAATTTGACTAGATCATCAATGCGGGGAAATTCAATTTCATGGTGTTCCATTTCAAACTGCATGCGCGAGTATTTATCTAACGTTCTTACCGCAAGAACAAATAAGATAAAATTGGCCAACTGAGGGATATTCATGGCCTCCAAAGCATTCACGTTTTCAGACAAATTTTCAATTAATGACTGGAAACCTTCTATCGAGTCGTTATTCAGAACGGGAGCATTTATAATTTTCTCTAGGTATTGTAAAGCTAATAATCGCTTATTATCATATTGACGAATCAAGTTTTTCCACAGGATAGCGTAATTTTCAGAGATTAATGGAAGACCAGTCGCTATTTTCCGCGCATTTCCCTTTACACTCCCAATTAAGTAATGAAACTTCTCAATATCCGTCAACTGAGTACTCTCGTGTATCAGGCTACAGAAAACATCGTAAAAAGTTTTGAAGTTAGCCAATTCCCCGTCAAATACGGGAATATTTATCTTCGACAACCTGGCCGTTTGCGAAACAGTAGGCACCCCCATACTAGCATTACTAACTTCCGTGGGTAGCATCTGAATTGCCACCGCTATGATTTCGTAATACAGCTCTTCCACGCGATCGCGAATGCTTAATTCCTCATCGAATTCCAAGTTAAACTCGATCATATGCTCACGAATTTCATCAGTAAGAGTTAAAAACGAACTATATTTTTCCTCCAGAGCTGCATACCTGCATTTAAGCATCGGAATATCTATCTGATCCTCACGTGTGAGGGCATAAAGCCGTTCTAACGTATTGATTATGGCGTCTCGACGAGCTTTCTTTAATTTTAGGAGGCGATGACCGCGTGACTCACTCATTGCCTCAGCTTCTTGTCCCTTTTCGTTACCCATTGTCCACCTACCTAATTCAGATAATCACTAGGTCGCGTACAAGGTCTAGCGGCCGAAATCCAGTAGCACTTAGCAATAACCAAATATATTCTAACCACACAAACAATAAAGACACTAAGCATAAGGACACAAAATCCAACCATGAGATGTATGTACCAGAAACACTATTTATCCGGCCCGAAGGACCAAATAATGTCTAGGCAATATATTGCCTTTACGCAGCAATTAATTATTGCCCCCAAAATGATAGTGGACTGTATTTTGATTGAGAGAGAGAACGCCCCAGTATCGCTCCTACATTCTCGTAGGCCACAGCACTAGTTCTCCTCTCGTCCTCCTGTCCTTGTTTCGGCCGTCCAGTCCGCTCGTCAGGAACGCACTCCCGCTTCGGACCCCCTGCTCCCTCGAATTCGAATCTAAAACGATCCATCGAATCAAGGGCGTTTTTTTTTGTTTTTCGTTGGCCACGACACCTGGCGGCCTCTCTTTCATACATTACGAAACACCTTTTTTGAAACAACCATAACCCTGAAGAGGTATTTAAGATTCAGGCCATGCATTTCGTGAGTGAAAGTGTGATGCTGCCCCAGATATATCACAAAAGGGATGAAATGTTATTTAACGGAAGATGAAATATAATGTGAATGAGAGATAGCGAGAAAGATCCTAATTGGTTCGTTACTACGTTCACGAAGGAATTAAAGTCGGAAGGACTATCACGTGAAAAAGATGAGAATGATGTAGCTTTCAAAATTATTTCCGTCAAGAAAGAGAAACATAATTTCTTTAACTCCATTGTAGTTACCGGAAACTAAGAACAAGCGAATGGTGTTTTCGATATCATAATATGTGGTGCTGGTAACCACTGGACGAGCTTTTAGAATAGGACATGGTCCTGTCCTAATTATAGCAGTGACAAAAATTGAGTTAATGATGAATAAACTCACCTAAAAAGCGAACACTCGAATTATGATATGAATTCAATGCTGCGATACTTAAAGATGGGGATGCCACAGTCGTTCTCTTCTCACCAAACACAGAAGACAATTGTCGCCTTCCTCTGAGCGGATCAGGTCAGGAAATAGCAGTGATTCCTACCCGGGGACTTATGTTCGCCAAGATATCCTAAGAAAAGTAGTTTCCCTTCACGAAATACGGGATAATGGTCACGTATTCTTCCCTGGTGTTCTCACCATCGTTATCAAGTGCGCGATGTAATCTGGGGGTAAGAAAAATTGTTCTAAATGGTTCGCTTTATCCCCTCATGCTTTTATATCGACAAATATAGTTAAAGTTAAGTCTATACCTTTTGCGATTCCCTTCCCTGACGTTAAGATGCCAAGAACAATATCGTACAGATTTATTTTCCAAATTTTTAACAAAAAACTATTAATTGCAAACATTTACTCGTTTACTGTATGTTGCAATAATAATATTCCGTTTAAACTTGCACCTTGAGAACAACGTCATCATCCCGATTGCCAAAAAGAAGAGGGCTGAGAACTGTAAACATTTTAGGACCATAAGCCTGACGACAAATGCCGAAATATATTGACCTATTCCTGAGTACCTGAACGAGGACTAATTCGGGTTCAGAAAAAGTAAGGGCACAAAAGAAGCAGTTCCGGTCCTCAAGCTACTTATTGAGAGAAGAATAGAGAAGAATCTACCGACGTTCGTTTGAACTTGTAGATTTGAAGAAGGCATTAGAGCATCAATTAGAAGTTGATGCTAAGGAATCTCAAAGAAATTGGAGAATCGTAAAATGACCGAAGTGTTATTCACAGTTTATAGAAAAACCAGGTGGCTGCAATCAAATCAGGGCCCAGTATTATAGAGGCAAACATAAAGAAAGAAGTGAGACAAGTCTATGTACTTTCGCCCGTATAATTAATTCAATGTCTACATACAGAAAACATTCCAAGAAGTCAAAGAAAGGTTTCAGAGGACTGAATATCCACGGGAAGAAAAGTAGCATGCTGCGATTCGCCGACGACAAAGTAGTCATGGCAAAAACGGAAGGAGATTTTAAGAAGACATTAGAAAATATGGATAGGATATTGGCCATATATCACCTGAAGATCAATAAAAAGAAAACTACGGTATTGTTATGCAGTAGGAGAAAAGAAGCCAGGACAAATGTTAAACTAGGAAAACAAGAATTCGAGGAATTGGAAAAGTTCTATTACCTGGGATTCCGAGTAACCAGCAATAGACTAAATAGAGCAGAGATAGAAATAAGTAAAAAAATTGTCAGTGGAATTACCCAGGCGAAAAGGCCATTTTACAAAAACAAGATCCTACCTATATCTGGAAATACAAGCTTGGAAGTGAGGAAGCTTTTCATTAGAACAAACATCTGGAGCATTTCACTATATGGCAGCGAATGCATTTACGATACCTGGAGCAGAGAAGTCAAGGCTGGAAGCATTTGAAATGTGGTGCTCTATCGAAGAATGATGAAGATAAAATGGACCGATCGAGGAACAAACCAAGAAGTCTTAAGAAGAGTGGGAGAAAAGAAATATGTCTGCTGAAAACTGTAAGAAGAAGACGGGACAACTTAATGGGCCACATCTGAAGACACGCTACCCTGATGAAGACAATCGTGGAGGGAAAGGTGAACGGTAAGAATGGAAAAGGCAGGCTTCGTATGAGAGGTATATGGAGCAGGTCGTGAAGGATATGAAAGAGAAGATTTACGTTGATGTGAAGAGGTTGGCTGATAGAAGAATAGAGTGGAGGGTTACGTCAAACCAACCCTAGGATTGTTGACCAATGACGACGATGATGAATACTTTGTTGGTTTCACATATGGATTGTTGACCAATGATGGTGATGATCATATGTTGTAATGGAATACCTAAAATCGGCGCCAAATACGAAAAAAAATTGTCATAATTCATTACATATCTTGCAAATCCTAACATTACTATGAAAAAATGTCTCTTCCATGTATGGTTGACTCAAATATCCTTACATAACGGTTTTTTTCACACAAATTTCCCATGTCATAATTAATGGCAGCATTATTCATCTCAGAAGGTAGAAATAAGGATTTTTACGGCGACGTACATTGGAACGCATATGTTATCGCTTTCCCTACATCACATGTGCTTAAGAAAAACGCAAAGCACTTATGTCTAATATATAGAAAGTAAATCATCCCTCACCGATCCATATTGCGTTCATAGATTTGAGTACTTCTGCACGGAAGTACTAATATATAATTCTATATTTTTAGAATTGTTTCCACACCGCTTCGTCGACAGCAAATTTTATAAATATAAAAATATATTATCCACAAATCACCTACGTTTACTCACATTATGCCTTAACGGCGTCTCACATCGCAAGGCTTATTTCCAGTGATTTAACCTGGTGGCAGATACCTCCTCCATGGCTTCTAATCGCCGCTTTCGCGAGAAGGAGACGAACGCCTTTTGCGAATGCACCTTTCTTATCTCTGACTTCTTTGGGCGACAGAGATAAGCCGTTTTCCTTCCCATAGGCGTGTCGACGGTGTGTGGATGTTAGAGAGATCACGATAATTTCCTCCAAATTTAATATATAAATTCCGCCGCTCCCAGAAAAATCCATATACATATCTTTATCGTTCAATGTGAACGAGAATATTTAATTTTGTTTGTCAGTTACAAAAATCAAAGACTAAGTAAAATGACATTTTCAGCGACTATAGGTATTCCTAATTGTTATTAAATTCATTTAACTGTAGTATATGTCTTAAACCATCAAGTAAATGCAAAAAGAAATGGTATATCAAGAATCTTATATAGGTATTTCAAATTCACATGCCTTTTATCAATCACTCTATGCTAAAATGCGAAATTTTTACATTTCGTTATTGAACTTTTTCTTTCCTATTTCTTCATGTTGTTAAAACATCCCTTATCAGGGTGTCCACTGACCGGGAAAACCTGGAAAATCGGGAATTATTCGTGAATTTTCAATGCGGGGAATTGTTCGTGGATTATTCGTGATTTTCTGGTCTGAATCGGGAATTTTAAAAACTATTAATTCAAGACAAAAAATTCTTATTTTATAAATAGGATAAATAACGATGACTTTAAGATATGGATTTGCCGTTGGTATGAATGAATAAATAAACGACGGAAAAGTAGTTCGGCCCAATGTATCGTTAGCGCTGTGTGGATCGGAGACGTTCAACTGTTCGACTGTCGAACGGTTGCCTTCAGCGTCACGTCAAGTGCCCTTTGTTCTCATTCAATGCACATCGGACTAAGCCCATGATACGCAAACATATGCCTAACGTGTAGTGATGGCCGGATCGGATCCGTCGGAACCAAAGATCCACCACGGATCTTTCATTTTACTCGGATTCGGATCCAAAGACACGGTATAAAATCGGATCCGGATCGTAGATTTTAAATTTTCGCGGGTTAGCGATCGAAGTGCCCCGTGAATGGAATGTAGGTGCGGTAGATATTGACAAGAAGAGGATGTGTAACTCAGGTCACGAAATTAGATGAAAATGTTCCCGTGCAACTAGAAGCAAAATAAAGAAATATGACTTTTCCCCGTTACCCCGGTATCGCGGGAAAAATTACGTGGGATGTCACGCGGGTAGCCTACATTCGCCGGGATCAGGCGGACAACGAGAGCTAGTTTACTGTGCGAAGTTCGATCCTTATCGCAGTTTAATATTTCTTTCAGACATTGCATCGAAAATGTTATCATCTTCAATTTCAAACCATTACATCTGAATACGCACTTCAATATACTTTTGTTGTTTAAATTAGATTTACAAATGTACCAGGATGGTCGGGTTGGATCCACGGGTCTTTCATTTCATTCGCTACTGAAATCATATCCGAAGACAGTAAAAATTCAGATCCGGATCGGAGATTTTAAATTTCTCGGCTTAGTGATCGATGCGCCCCGCGAATGGAATGTACGTACGTATGGTAGATACTGACAAGGAGAGGTTGTGTAACTTGGTCACGAAATGAGAAGATTTCTTTCGTGCCACAAAAACAAAATAAAAAAATACTCGTCGTGACTTTTTTAGTAGACTCTTTAGTCCCGGATGCGCGAGAAAAAAAATAAAGCCGAATGTCACGCGGGTCGCCTACATTCGCCAGATTCCAGTGAACCTATGATAGCGTAGTTGTTAAAAATGAGGACTAGTGTACTGCAGGTCGCGAGCTCGTACAATGTATTTTTGAATGACGCATTTGTAAATCTAGTTTAAACGATAGAAGTACAAAAAAGTCAGTATCCACACAGAAAGGTTGGAAATGAAGGATGATAAACTTTTTGATTCAATGGCTGAAAGAAAAATTTTAAACAGCGATAAGAATCGAACTTCATTACCTGCAGTCCACTACCCCACTCTGCTATTGTCGGCTTACCTGATTTAGGAGAATACATTCTCCCCACATGTCATTCTACTTTTTTCTTGCAAACCCGGGCCAATGGGGAAAAATTCCGAGACTTTTTTCAATTTTGTTTATAGTAGCATAAAGAAAGGCTAATTTCATTTCAAGATCAGAGTTACACAACCTCTTCTTAGGAGTAGAAAATTCTCAAATTTCATTTCAAAGGTTATTGTTAATAAGACATTGCAAAATTACTAGTTTAGCAGCTTGAAATATTCTATAATAATTTTTTCGTCTTAAAAATGGAATCCCCGGATATTCCATGAATGGGATCTCTTGGCCGCATTAAATTTTTTTTTGTTTCTAAAAAAGAATTTGAAAGCATTCAAGGATTTGATTAATAATTGGAAAATAATTCCTTTATTAATGAAAATGAACTTATAATGTTTCTTTTAACTGCACATTTGATGTGATCGGATACTTTACTGTAAGTACAATGTAAGTTGGCTTTCTGGTAGGCTTTACAATATATTTTTTACAAACTTTTCTATAATTGTTTGAGAAATCTAATTGCTGATGTTTGTTAGATATATTCAGGATGCACTTACTTGAATTAGGATTTTTATTACATTAATTTTTGTTAGAAAAAGATGGTGTAGGATACTAAAGACTGTTATGATTTCACTTTTTTCTATATAGTCTACCGGTACAAAAATGTTACATACTGATTCTGGGTGAACAGAAAATTGAGGATTTGAGACTTAAAATAGAAAAGCATGGCAAAAAATATTAACGTAGAAAATCATCATTCCAGGAACAGTGGTTGAATGCTGAAGACTTTAGCCAGTGGGTTCTTTAAGTTCCTCTTGTAGAAGAATTTTTAATTTCTCATGGAAATGCTAATTTAGAAAGAGGGTGTTCAATCAAAAAGTAGTTTATCTTTCCCAACCAACAAAAAGTGTCTCTTACTACCAATAAAACTACATATTTAATTACTTTAATTTATTAATTATTTCTTATTTAATTACTTTATCTATATTATGCTATGGGTTAAACTACAAAAAATCCATATTCTACATATGACTTGAAAAACTTTACTTTTGACTCGTACAAGAACCGCGATATATTAGCCTGGAAATTTTTATAAATTTAGCCTTGAAAACCTTGAATTATGCTTGAATTTTATATTTTGACTTTTGTGGACACCCTGCTTATGTATCGGTCCGTCATATTTGAACTAATTAATGCCTGCTTTATATTCTTCCAACTTAAGCATTCGTTAGTTGGTCTTTTAGGCAATTATGAATTATTGTCCATTACTATTTATTGTAACAATACTTGACGCGATTGTAATTAACAGCAATTTCAGTTGGTAAGGATTATCAAAAGGACATTTCTTATCAGCAGTGCGCAAAAGACAGGATATGGTTTCTGTATATGACATTTAATTTATAAAATACAATACATCTCGCTACGTATTCACTGAATTGAGTAAAATAAATATGCAAGCTACTTTGATGATAAAGTTGTTGTTAAAAATTCTGTCTTCTTTTGTTTACGATTCAAACTTCAGCGTATGAACACTCTATTTAATTAAATGTTCCTCCTATGAAAATTAATCTTTGCACGTGCCTATAATAAGAATGTGAAATCAGGTTATGACTTTTTTTTACCATATCCTCTCCCAAACTCTGGTTATCACGTTCTAAACATATGTAAGCATAGAAATAGGTTCGTTTCAAAACTGTTATTTTAAAAGTTGCTTTCCATGAAGTAACGCCTACAATCTTTATTATTTTTCAGTTAAAACACCAATTATAGTTGGTTAGGCACTTCAATACGACACTTCTTTCGAGCAATGCGCTTCAGATTTATTGGCTCGCGTGTTAGATGAGGATAGCGATAACACCAAAAGAGCATCCAATATACAGCCCGCGTATTTACTGTGGGAATTGGAAAATTGCGTCGTGGTTAAAATTAATAAAGAAAAAATGCCATACAATTATATACAATAAATAGAATACAATAATAATTTATAGATACAATACAGATTTTATCCAATTTGTAGCAATATTTATTTCTGGTAGGTAAATACTTACGTTGTTAGACAAACATTAGCATGAGAACGAGATGCACCATAATAATGCGAGGATTTTTTAGAGCACCATATTTTTTGCCAACACGAGAGTAGTAAAAGAAATGTGAATTAAGAGAATATCACATTTCAAAAAGTCTCTGATCGTCTAGGAATGATGAACAATATGTTATTACAATAGTGATATTTCAACCAATTTGTATCAAGAATTATTTCTGGTAAGTTAATACTTGGGCCTTATTAACATAAGACGTAATAAATTGTATGAAAACCTTTTCCTCCCCAGTAATATATCATAAAATTAGTGCATAAGATAAGTAAACTCACCGGGAAAGTTAATATGTACTCGAATTCAGTGTTGAACTAGAAAGTCCTCGATACGTAGGGAGAGGCATGTCCACGGCTAGAGTCCTTGTCACCTAACTTTGAAGAAATATAAGGTCACGCTCTGAGTGGATACAGTCACCAAGTTGCAGAAATTCACCCGTGGCCAATCCTTATCTCACCTTTCGCAAGAAGTTGGAAATAAGGTGTGGTACATTGAAAATAAGCCGTGAACGTCAATGATGAGCCGTTCTTTGTCCCGTAAGAGAAGCCACGACCTCGATATGCTCGTAATGAGATCATGAAATTCTACGCCGATTTAAAATTTAAAATTTAGCTTTCCAGTGCAAGAATCGCAGTTTATCTGATACACACCTTCTGTGTTAGCCACTGCTGGTGCTTTCATTCCTAATTCCTCAATTTCATTCGGGAATTCATAACCAGGCATATATTTACTTAATTACGCAATAATACCGGAATATTGTAAAAATAATAATATAGATGAATTGCTCATCAAGAATTTGATGTTAAATTTCGAACGAAATGCCCTTCCTGCTAAATGTTTGATAAAACATACTGATAGTAAATCTCTAAATACATTCAACATTCCAAATATTATCCTGTAATCCTTTTAAAGTTACGCTGGGTACGTTCCTTAATTGTTAAAATCTATTAATCACTAGTTTGTCGTACAATAGAATATCCTCAGGCATTTAAGCGATTCCGAGGCTAATATGCATGTAGATTACATTAGAATGATATCGAGTGTGGGTTGCTAACATTTACCAGGTAAATAAGATAGATTGTGGTAACGATGGATTTTAAATGTCATTTTACCCGAGCGCCATGATACAACATGATACAACATGATAAGAAACTAATTTAATGGATAGGTAGGTTAAATACCTACAGTTAATGTAGTTGGCGCTACATGAAGAATGCTTTAGAATTTACAACTCCTTCATGCTAAGTGGCTTGCAGAGTGTGACGTACGTGAAGAGCAATAATCTGGCGTGCAACTGCAACTTCCAATCTCCGATTACTTTCGTTGGAATGTGTACCAGGCGGTTAATGTTAAGGTTCCACTTGTTATCCCAAACACGTCAATTTCAGTAGGTTGGGAAAAACATTACTACGCTAAAAAGTCGATGTAGAATGCGCGTCCATATCAATGACGTTTTTGATAACGGAGTTGAAACTTACGGCAAAGTGTTTTTAAAATATTCATATACCCTTATGATGTTCTTACATTATTTGATTTTGTTAATAACATACAAAATTAATTATTCTTACACAAATTCAATGAGGAAGATGTTATTCATATGAAATTTGCCCAGAACGGCGGTATGTATATATTAAATTTGGAGGGAATTATCCCGATCCATCTAACATCCACACAACGGCGACACGCTCTTTGTGGAGGAGAACGGCTTATCTCTGTCGCCCAAAGAAGTCGGAGATAAGAAAGATTCATTCTCAAATACCTACCTCTCCTTCTCGCGAAAGTGGCGATTAGAAGCCATGGAGGAGGTTTCAGCCACCAGGTTAAATCACTGGAAATAAGCAATGCGATATGAGATGCCATTAAGGCATAATGTGATAAAAGGTTTGTGATTTGTGGATGCAATATTTTTATGTACCATAACATTGGCTGTCGAAGAAGCTGCGTAAAAACAATTTAAGGAGTATGAAATGATATGTTAATACTTACATGCACAAATACTGAAAGCTTTGATAGCAATGAGGGTCGTTAAGGGGTGAATTTTTTATAATACCTACATGAGTCATAAGTGCTTTGCGTTTTTCTTAACCTTTAAGTGATGCAGGGAAAGCGATAACCCTTAAGTTCTATTGTACGACACCGTAACATTCCTTATTTCAACCTTCTGAGATCAAATGTCTTAATACTGGAATTAATTATGCCATAGAAAATTTATGGGACAAAAGGCATAATATTAGGTAATTTGAGTCAAATATTTCGAAGGACTTCTTTTCATAGTAATATGAAGCTTTGCAAGATACGTGACGAATTATGGCAACTATTACTCGTAGTTAGCGCCGATTTCAAATATTCATTGTCAACATACGTTCATCATCATCGTAGGCCAACAAACGTAGGATGGGTTTGACACAGTCCTCCACTCGATTCATCTATCGGCTAACCACTTCGTACCAACGTAACTCCTCTCTTTCATATCCTTCACCACCTGTTCCATAAATATCTCGTATGAGGCTTTCATTAGTCGTTCTTCCTTCCCTAGATTTTTCCCTGGACAATTTTGTTTCATATCCAAAATGTCTTCAGAAGTCCAAGGTTCTAGACTGAACGAGAAAAACTTGCTTGAAAAAGGAGTTAAGAAATACTACTTTCGATCAAGAGAAACTGTATTCCTACAATACTTTCAAAATGACAGTGGATTTGTGTACATCTACATATACATAAAACCCCGCAAGCCACCATAATGACATGTGGCTGGGGTGAATTCCCCCCAGTTATGCAGCACAAATCTTGAATTTAAAAGGATTAGTATTAATATAATAATCTAAACTGCACTATTTAAAAAGTAAAATGAGCAAACCAAGCATGCAAAAACGTGCTCTTAGTTGGGTTACCTTCAAGTCCTTAATCACCAACATGCAGCAACCTATGCTATACATAGATTCAATCGCATTGGACATATTTACCGCTATTAATATCCCTAATTGTACGAGGAAAAAATTACATTTTGAAACTGTCAGTTTGACAATCAATTTCTCTAATTTTGTAATTATGGTCCAGTCTATAATAGTAAGTTTGGGTTCGCAAAATATTTTGAATGTCATGACAGAAAATAATATCTTGGGATTTATTTAGGAGATTATATCTAAATGTCAACCTGCGATCTGACAATGATTCCAATTTGATTCATTTAATAGACTGGTTACGCTAATAAGGTCATCGTACCTTGACGTACCTTTCCAATCGCACATGACGTCCCTTTACAAATCTTGACGATCTTCGCTGCACACATTCAAGTTCATTAAAACGTTCGTTAAAATCGTTCGTGTATTTCCTAGCTACGACGAACCTTGAAGTGTGTCCTCCTTAATAAAGGAAATTGATTTAGTGCAGTCCCAATAGGCTATTCACTATATTCGCGCAAAGAGTATGAATTCATAAAGAGAGTAATTGAATTGTTGCAATATCACATGCACAAATGGGTCATCAGTGTTGACATTAAAATGATATTCTTCCTTCTTGGTCAGCAATGTGCATAGACCAAATATCCACGTTTTTTGCGCGTGTATGGCACCCAAGTGTCGGCAAGGAAGTGAGAATTATCTGTGGAAGTATTTGTTTTTCACGTAAGGGGTGTTCTATTCTTTCAGACCGTGTGATGTAACTTGAGCCACTGAAGCACATTAAACAGAGTTCTGCCCATTAGACATTGTCTTTTGTAAGAGGAATTTTGACATAAGTGCATTTGGCATCCACATTCCACTGGCCATCACCCCACTTTGAGTAAAAACTTTTATGGAGGCGTCCGTAATGCATTTCTGTGCTGACGTCACTAGAGTTCATAAGTCCCAACGATGGATTTATAATATTTTTAAGTTTGTTACTTGCACAAAAAATCAATTACACTAAATTTCATTGTATGTTGGAGATGAGGTATATATGAATAGTTTATTCTGCACAAAACGGTGGTAACCATATATTAAACTTGGAGAAAAATAATCGAGATATTTCAAATATCAGCAAATCGTCGCCACACTCTTTTGGATGGAAGTTGGAGATAAGAAGGTATTCTCATAAGGCGTTTCTCTCGCTCTCGCAAAACTGGAAATTGGGGGAATCCATGGAGGAAGTATCAGCCACCTGGTTTACTTACTGGAAATCAGCAATGCTATGCGACACACCATTAGGGCATAATATGATAAAAGGAGGGGTCGAGTTGGCTAGAGTACTGGCCTCCCATCGCGAGGGCCCGGGTTCGAATTCCGGCAGTTGAGGAGAGTTCATTAGTATACCGGTCCCTACTTGAGTGCTTTGTGGAGAGCACTCGAGTTCAGCACTCCGTCCGTCGGATGGGACGTTAAGCCGTGGTCCTTTTGGCGCCTTTCGTTATGATAGTGCCGACGCCGGGTTTCTCTCCACCCTTCCCCCGTTACCTGAGAACTCCTACCTTTAACCTGTGACCCCCTTATCCTCTGTGTGCACAGTGAATTCAGTTATTCGTCGCCTCCCTCAAATAACCAACCAATATGACAAATGGATTTGTGGATATATACAACATTTTATATTTGATCAATTTTGCTGTCAACGGAGACGACCTCTGAACCTGCGAGAATATTTCTACATTTAAATCTCATTTATAACTTTATGTTAGCCACGGTGAGAGTTTGTGTGGCAGGAAGTGAGGGTCACCAAACATCTACTACTGCCATGCAACTAACTAAGAGTTGAAATGATAAGCTAACCATGCTACTAACAGCTAACAAATAATAGCTACCATTACATACTTCCCTAAATTTAACTTTCATGTTCTTATCATTGCTTTACTGTCAATTGTGCTCTCTAATTGTGCGCAGGAAAAATGAAATTTAAAATCTATGGATACGACAACCTATCTCTAACCTATATTATGTATTTTCAAACATCTTGCAATTGTTATGGGCCATTGAAACAGAAGTACACATTGATCCATAGTTTGCTTAATTTCATTGAATACCTATCTCTATTAATTATTTTTAAAAATGCGTTGACCTTTGCAATGCGATTCAGAGCTGATGTCACTCCAACTCTCAAACCTGCAGGAATCATTTTTTTAAATATTCATACATCCTTCTGATGTTCTTGCATATTTTGATTATAGTTGCTCACAAACAAAATTAAATATATTCACTCACATTGAACGATGAAGTTGATATGAATATGGATTTTTCACAGAGCGGCGGAATTTTTATATTAAATTTGCAGGAAATTTCTAGATCCTTCTAACATCCACACATCGTCGACACGCTCTTTGGGATGGAAAACGGCTTATCTCTGTCGCCCAAAGAATTCAGATATATGGAAGGTGCATTCGCAAAAGAAGTTCCTCTCCTTCTCGTGAAAGCGGCGATTAGAAGCTAAGGAGGAGGTATCTGCCACCAGATTAAATCACTGGAAATAACCATTGCGATGTGAGACGCCATTAAGTGTGATAAAATGTTGACGATTTGTGGATAGAATATTTTTATATTTATAAAATTTTCTTTCTACGAAGCGATGTGAAAACTATTCTAAGAATATGGAATTATATATTAGTACTTCCGTGCACAAGTATTCAAATCTATGAACGCAATATGGTCGGTGAGGGATGATTTTCTTATAATACTTATATATGAGACATAAGTGCTTTGCTTAAGATGTAGAGAAAGCGATAACCCACGAGTTGCAATTAACGACGCCGTAACAATCCTTATTTCTACCTTCTAAGATCAATAATGCTGCCATTAATTATGACATGGGAAAATTGTGGGAAGGATGCCATTATGTAAGAATATCTGAGTCAACCACACATGGAAAAGGAATTTTTTCATAGTAATATTAGGCTTTGCAGGATATGTAATAACTTATGACAACTTTTACTCGAATTTAGCGCCGATTTTAAGTCTTCCATTACAACATATGATCGTCACCATCATTGGTCAACAGTCCATATGTGGAACCAACAAAATATTCATCATCGTCTTCGGATGAGGATCGTGTCTTCAGATGTGCCCCATTAAGTTGTCCCATCTTCTTCTTACAGTTTTCAGCATACTTTTATTTTCTCCCACTCTTCTTAAGACTTCTCGGTTTGTCCCTCGGCGGGTCCATTTTATCTTCATCTTCTTCGATAGGGCACCACATTCAAATGCTTCCAGCCTTGACTTCTCTGCTCCAGGTAATAATGAACTTGAACGTGTGCAGCGAAGATCGGCAACATTTGTAAAGGGACGGTACGATAACCTTTTTAGCATAACCAGTATATCAAATGAATTTAATTGGGAATCATTGTCAAATTGCAGGTTGAAATTTAGACCTATATAGCCATATTTCCAGTGATGATGTTAAAAATATTTTGCGAACCCCAACTTACTATAGTAGATTGGACCATAATCACAAAATTAGAGAAATTGATTGCCGAACTGATAGATTCAATATGTCCTTTTTTACTCGTACAATTAGGGATACGAATTACAATAAATATATCCAATACGAGTGTAGCAATGGATAACATTGGTAGCTGCATATTGGTATGAGCACTTAAAGGTAACTCAACTAACAGCATGTTTTTGCATATTTTTATCTTATTATATTTAAAATAGTGAAGTTTAGAACAATATATAAACACTTATAATATTTATGCATGATATGTATTGCATGTTTGGTAAGATTCACCCCCAGTGACACACCTTTACGCCGGCTTGCAGGGTATATATGTTGATTCAGATGTAGAATGTGGATCGGTGAGGGATTATTTTCTTATAATACTTATATGAAACATAAGAGCGTTGCGTTTATCTTAAGATCATTTGATGTAGGGATAGCGATAACCCATGAGCTCCATTGCAACATTCCTTATTTATACCTTCTGAGATCAAATGTCTTGTATGGCGTAGTACATTAGAACTTATGGGTTATCGCTTTCCCTTCATCATTCCAGGGTAAGAAAAACGCAAAGCAATTATGACTCATATAGGTATTATAAGAAAATCATCCCTTACGGACCCTCATTGCTATCAAAGCTTTCATTATTAATGCATGGAAGTATTAATATATCATTTCATATTCTTTAAATTGTTTTCTCACCGTTTCAATTTTATCAAATATAAAAATATTGCATCCACAAATCACCTACCTTTTATCACATTATGCCTTAATGGCATCTCACATCGCATTGCTTATTTCCAGTGATTTAAACTGGTGGTAGATACCTCCTCCATGGATACTATTTGCCGCTTTCGCGAGAAGGAGAGAAACGCCTTTTGCGAATGCTCGTTTCTTATCTCCGATTTCTTTGGGTGACCGAGATAAGCCGTTTTCCTTCCCAAAGAGCGTGTCGCCGATGTGTGCATGTTAGAGGGATCTGGATAATTTCCTCCAAATTTAATGTATAAATTCCGCCGTTCTGGGCAAAATTGTACCTCGAAGGTTATGTATAATACTTTAAGTCAGTGCTAGATGCGAGTAAATATTGAAAAGATACCTTATACATTTCGTTCTAAGCCTTTCGTGTTTGATAAAGATTTGCCTACCCGATAAGTTAGTGATTCAAGCATTCATCCAAATATTTTCTTAGCGTCTTTGAGGAAACAATGACAATGTATCTATAAATAGTATTTTATTTTTTAAATGAAATTTTCAGCATAGACATTCCTCATTGTATTTAAGTATAGTTAATTATTCCTACACGTCACAAACCATCAAGTAAAAGCAAGAGAAATATAATATCAAGAATCTTATGTATTTCCAATTCAAATGTCTTTTATCAAGTACTGTATGCTATATGTACATAATGCTCTGCAAGTATTTGCTTTGTAGTGTTCATTTTTGTTTGTTGTGTCATTGTTCCTGGTGTGGTTGCATCCCCTGCCACACACAGGGTGGCAAGCTTGCAGGGTATGTCATACATGTAGATATAGATTAGTCACCATAAAGGTGTGTGGCAGAGGGTGAATTCTCACCGAACTTCAATATATAGCATGCATAAAAAAGGATTAGTAATAACACTGGCGGGGTACAATTTTTAGCAAATTTCGGTTCAGTTTGTACTTTCATCTGATTTGTAGTAAAATAGACATGCTGATTTCCAAACTTTGGTTAGTTTCTTCCTATCAAGTCAAGAGTTTTCTCTACAGCTTATCTTAAGGTGACCTTACTCCTTTGGATCTAGCCTGAATCACAGGGTAAATTTCAAGCATTGGGGAGGTTTTGTCATAACTTGCGTCATTTAAAATCTGTCCCTTTTTCAGTGTCCCCTTATATCCAGCTCTTATTCATGCTGCACGCTTTTCTGGCTTTATATATCTGGCGTGAAGTCTCTCCCATTCTCTCCCTTCTCTCCAAGTCTCTCCCTCTCCAAAGTGGAGAGGGACGTCGTGTGACACTTCTTGTAGTGAAGTGCATTTCAAAGTGGATTCTGAATTCATGTCTGTGTACAAGGAGTAGGCAGTGTTTAGTATTGTTACAAATGTGATAGTTACACCGTTCCCAGTCAAAGGACAAACATCAGGGAGTTTGATAGGGACCATACTTTGTAATTTTTAAGTGAAGATTGCTGATCAAGATAAACGTGCGCTCTTAACAAGGTGTGCTAGCAGTGATTCGAGAGTTTGCAGATGTGGATAAGGGACAAGTAATAAATTGGCATTTGGTATAATTATGAATTAGGGAAAGCCCAGGGACCATTCAAGTGACTGTCACTTTTGTGCACTGAAAATTTCAGGATATAACAATGTGAAAATAAATGTGAAATTAATTATCCTAGGTTTTCATCAGCTATTGGCTCAGTACTTCATTCAGTTGGAATTTCAGTGGCAGTTTTCCAAGAAATACTATCTTTTGAAGAGCACGATATCGATTATGGAGATGATCATAGTAACACCCACGATGTATATTTTGAAGTTTAAGATGACACCGTTCGTAAGGAAATCGATCAGCATGAGTTGAATGATTGCCAGGAGATTTGGGAATATCCAAAAAGGCTTCAAACTCCCAGCCTCTTTACTGCACGAAAAAAACTTACTTGAAAAAGGAGATAAGGAATCCTATTTTCGATTGACATGCGTCTCTCCATTTGTTAAACTTACAGCAAAGTTTTTTAAAATATTCATATACCCTAATTATGTTCTTACATTAATTGATTTTCTTGATAACATACGATATTAATTATTATTACTCAAGTTGAATGATGAAGATGAGATTCATACGAATTTTGCCCAGAACGGCGGAATTTTTATATTAAATTTGAAGGAAATCACCTTGATACCTCTAACATCCACACATCGGCGACACGCTCTTTGGGGTGAACGGCTTATCTTTGTCGCCCAAAGAAGTCGGAGATAAGAAAAGTTCATTCGCAAAAGGCTTTTCTTTCCTTCTCGCGAAAGCGGCGATTAGAAGCCATGGAGGAGGTATCTGCCACCAGGTTGGTTATTGGTTGGTTATTTAGGGGAGGCGACCGACAGCTGAGGTCATTTGCGCCATACAGGATAGGTGGGTAATTGGGTAATGGTAGGAGTTTTTACGGAACGGAGGAAGGGTGGAGAGAAACCCGGCGTCGGCATTAGCCTACTATTAACGAAAGGCGCCAAGGGGACCACGGCTTAACGTCCCATCCGATGGACGGTATACTGAACTTTAAATGCCCTCCACTAGACACTCAAGTGGGGACCGGTTTTCCACTGAAAAATCCGCCACTGCCGGGAATCGAACCCGGGTCCTCGAGATGGGAGGCCAGTACTTTAGCCACCACACCAACCCGATCCCCCTGCCACCAGGTTAAATCACTGGAAATAAGCAATGCGATGTGAGATGCCATTAAGGCATAATGTGATAAAAGGTTGCTGATTTGTGGACGCAATACTTTTATATTTGATAAAATTTGTTGTCAACAAAGCGGTGTAAAAACAAAAGAAGGAGTACTAAATGATATAATAATACTTCCAAGCAGATATACTTAAAGCTTTGATAGCAATGAGGGTCGGTAAGGGATGATTTTCTTATAATACCTATATGAGTCATTAGTGCTTGGCGTTTTTCTTAACCTTTAAGTGATGCAGGGAAAGCGATAACCCTTAAGTTCCGCTGTGCAACGCCGTAACTTTCCTTATTTCTACCTTCCGAGATCACATGTCTTAATGCTGCAATAGAAAAATTATGGGACAAAAGGCTTAATATAAGGTATTTGAGTCAAATATTAGGAAGAGGCTTATTTTCATAGTAACATGAGGCTTTGCAAAATACGTGACGAATTATGGCAACTATTACTCGTATTTAGCGCCGATTTTAAATATCCAGTGTCAACATACGGTCATCATCATCGTTGGCCAACAAACCTAGATTGGGGTTGACGCAGTCCTCCACTCGATTCATCTATCGGCTAACCACTTCATACCAACGTAACTCCTCTCTTTCATATCCTTCACCACCTGTTTCATAAATATCTCATAGGAGGCTTTCATTAGCCGTTCGTCCTTCCCTCGACTTTTACCTGGACAATTGGTTTATCATCCAGAAAGGCTTCAGAACTCCAAGGGTCTAGACTGAACGAGAAAAACTTGCTTGAAAAAGGAATTAAGAAATACTACTTTCGATCAAGAGAAACTGTATTCCTGCAATACTTTCAAAATGACAGTGGATTTGTGTACATCTACATCTACATAATACCCTGAAAGCCACCATAATGGTGTGTGGTAAGGGTGAATTCTCATCAGATATGCAGCAAATATCATGCATTTAAAAGGATTAGTATTAATATGATAATCTAAACTGCACTATTTAAAAAGTAAAATTAGCAAACTAAGCATGGAAAAACGTGCTCTTAGTTGGGTTACCTTCAAGTCCTTCATCACCAACATGCAGCAACCTATGGTATACATGGATTCATTCGCATTGGACATATTTACCGCTATTCATATCCCTAATTTTGCGACGAAAAAATTACATTTTGAAACTGTCAGTTTGACAATCAATTTCTCTAATTTTGTAATTATGGTCCAGTCTATAATAGTAAGTTTGGGTTCGCAAAATATTTTGAATGTCATGACTGCAAATAATTTCGCGGGATTTCTTTAGGAGATTATTTCTAAATGTCAACCTGCGATCTGACAATGATTCCCATAATTCATTTAATAGACTGGTTACGCTAATATGTTCATCATACCTTGACGTAACTTTACGATCGTACATGACGTCCCTTTACAAATCTTGACGATCTTCGCTGCACACGTTCAAGTTCATTAAATCGTTCGTTTAAATGTTCGTGTATTTCCTAGCTACGACTGAGCTTGAAGTGTGTCCTCCTTCACAAAGGAAATTTATTTGATGCAGTCCCAATAGGCTAATTTGCGCGAAGAGTATGAAGTCATAAAGAGAGTATTTGATGTGCTGCAATATCACATGCACAAATGGGTCATCAGTGTTGACCTTAAAATGAACTGCTTCCTTCTTGGTCAGCAATGTGGATATACCAAATTTTTTGTGCGTGAGTGGCACTCAGCGTGTCGGCAAGAAAGTGAGAATTCAATGTAGAAATAATTATTTTCCACGTAAGGGGTGATATATTTATATCAGACGGTGTGATGATACTTAAGCCAATGACCCACACTAAACAGTTCTGCCTATAAGAGAAGGTCTGCTATAAGTTCAATGGTGACAGAAGTGGATTTGGCATCCATATTCCACTGGCCATCACTTCACTTCGAGTAACACCTTTGATGGAGTCGTCCGTAATGCATTTCTCTACTGACGTCTCTCGAGTACATTAGTCCCAACGATGGATTTTTAATATTTTTAATTTATTACCAGAATAAAAATCTATTATTCTCAATTTCATTGCATGGTGGAGATGAGATGTATATGAATTGTTTAACTTGCACAAAACGGCGGAAACCATAAATTAAAGTTGGAGAATTTATTCGAGATATTTCTAACATCCGCAAATCGTTGACACACTTTTTTGGATGTACAACGGCTTATCTTCGATGTCATTAGAAGATGGATTTTAGAAGGTATTCCCATAAGGCGTTCCTCTCGATCTCGAAACACTCAGGGGAATCCATTGAGGAAGTATCTGCCACCTGGTTTAAATACTGGAAATCAGCAATGCTATGCGACACAATATTAGGGCATATATGATAATAGGAGGGGTCGAATTGGCTAGAGTACTGGCCTCCTATCGCGAGGGCCCGGGTTCGAATTCCGGCAGTCGAGGAGAGTTCATTGGTATACCGGTCCCTACTTGAGTCCTTTGCCGAGATCACTCCAGTTCAGTACTCAGGCTGACGGATGGGACGTAAACTTTAGTCCCCTTGACGCCTTTCGTTATGAGAATGCCGACGCAGGGTTTCTCTCCACACTTCCTCCATTCCCTGAGAAATCCTAGCAGAGTGTGTGTGTAGCAGGAAGTGAAGGTGACCAAACATATACTACTGCCATGCAACTAACCAGGAGTTATCATGCTAAGCTAACCATGCTACTAACAGCTAACAAATAATAGCTACCACTATATACTTCCCTAACTTTAACTTTCATGTTCCTGTCTTTGCTTCACTGCCCATTGTGTTCTCTACTGGTATGCGGGAAAAATGACATTTCAAATCTTTGGATACGGCAACCTATCTCTCTCCAATAGTATGTATCTACACACATCCTGAATGTGTTATGGGCCATTGAACCAGAAGTACACATTGATCCATATTTGGCTTAATTTTAGTGAATACCTATCTATATTAATTCCTTTTAGACATGCGTTGACTTTTGCAATGCGATTCTTAGCTGATGCCACTCACTTTATTTAACTTACAGCAAAGAGTTTTTAAAATATTCATACACCCGTATGATGTTCTTACAATCTTTGATTTTGTTAATGACAAACACAATTGATTATTCTCACTCACATTGAATGGTTTAGATGAATTTATATCAATTGTTCAAAGAGCGGCGGTAGTTATTTTATTAAACTTGCAGGAAATAATCGAGGTCTTTCTAACATCCATATATGGTCGACACGTTCTTTGGTTCTGAACGGCTTATCTCTGTCGCCCTAAGAAGTCGGAGATAAGAAAGGTGCATTCGCAAAAGGCGTTCCTCTCCTTCTCGCGTAAGCGGCGATTAGAAGCGTTGGAGGAGGTAGCTGCCACCAGTTTAAATCACTAGAAATAAGCAATGGGATGTGAGACGCCGTTAAGGCATAATGTGATAAATGGTTCGTGGTTTGTGGATAGAATATTATTATATTTGATAAAATTTGTTGTCGACGAAGCGGTGTGAAAACAATTTAAGGAGTATGAAATGATAGATACATTAATACTTCCATGCATAAATAATCAAAGCTATGAAAGCAATGTGGGTCGGTAAGGGTTGATTTTCCTATATTACCTATGAGTCATTAGTGCTTTTGAGTTCCAATGTACGACGCCATAATATTCCTTATTTCTACCTTCTCAGATCAAATGTCTTATGCTGCAATTAATTATGCCATGGGAAAATTATGGGAAGAAAGCCATTATGTAAGAATATTTGAGTCACATATATAAAGAAGGGGCTTCTTTCCATAGTAATATTCGGCTTTGCAATATATGTAACGAATTTCGACAAATTTTACTCGTATTTAACGCCGATTTTAAGTATTCGATGTCAACATATCATTAGATGTCAACATATCGATCATCATCATCATTGGCAAACAAACCTAGGATGGGTTTGACGCTGCCCTCCACCAAATCTTGTATTGGACAACCACTTCATACTTACGTAACTCCTCTCTTTAATATCCTTCATGACCTGTTCCATGTATCTCATACGAGGCTTTCATTTGCCGTTCTTCCTTCCCTCGACAATGGTCTTCATCAGGCGATCGTGTCTTAAGATATGGCCGATTAGGTGGTCACGACTTCTTCTTAGAGTTTTCAGCAGAATTCTCTTTATCCCCATTCTTCTCAAAAGAATTCTTCGTTTTTGACACGGTAGAATCATTTTATCTTCATCATTCTGCTGTTATAGCACCACATTTCAAATGCTTCCAGCCTTCACTTCTCTGCTCAAGTTATCGTCCATGCTTCGCTGCCATATAGTAAAATGCTCCGGTTGGATGTTTCTATGAAATCTTTCCTCACTTCCAAGTTTGTATTGCCAGATGTAAGTAGAATTTTCTTTTGGTAAATTGGCCTTTTCACCTAGGCAATTCTACTGACAATTTCCCATTTACTTCTATCCATCTCTGTTCTATGTAGTCAATCGCTGGTTACTTGGCATCCCAGGTAACAGAACTCTTCCACCACCTCGATTTCTGGTTTTCCTATTTTAACATTTGTCCTGGCTTCTTTTCTCCTACTGCATACCAATACCTTAGTCTTCTTTTTATTGATCTTCAGGTGATATATGGCCAATATCCATTCCATATTTCCTCGAGTCTTCTTTGCCATGACCTCTTTGTCGTCGGCGCATCACAGCATGCTGAGATTCATCCCGTGGATATTCAGTCCCCTCAAACAGTTCTTTGATTTCTTGGATGGTTTTCTCGATGAGAACATTGAATGAGACGGGACAAAGTGCATAGACTTCACCTGTAAAACACAATACAAATAATAAGCGTCGCTAATTCGTTTTTCTGAGGTAATTGTTATAATATGGTTTAAAAGAACAGAACCATTGTATGCGTTCACGTCCGAAGAAATATACATAAGTAAGCATAGCTACAAGAGAGTATAAGTTCATTTGCGGTGTAACTACGGGGGTCAGATTAGGAACAGTAGCAAGCTAAGTGTGATTATTGTCGGGGACGAGTGGTCGTTTTAATTTGTAGTATTCGCATAGTATATTCTAAATGATGAATTTAGGCCATATGAATTGTTTCGTACTTATACTCTAGGGCTTGTTCACTCCCTTTCATAAACTTCAGCCAGGAAATGAAAACGTGTGAAATTTATCACTAAAATTTTAAAAAATTGATTACTCTCAGCCTGATCGCAAGGTGAAAAATAAATGAATTGGAATACTGGCACATACTTAACAAAGTTATAAATAATTAATGAAGATGTAATTGAATTCTTTGTCACATTCACTTTTCGTGGGTACTGTCCTTGGGGAGAAGAAGGAGTAATCTCCATCGTCCGGTGACGTCGGAGATAAGAAGGCATTCCCAAAAGACGTTCCTCTCCTTCTCGCGAAGGTGGAGATATGCAGTTGCAACGGAGAAATTTCTGCAGCTACGTGGCTTTTTTCGACGCAGATTGAGACGCCACCTGTCTTCTAAATGAGGTGAGAAGGACACTGGTGTGGATGTTCTTCTTATTAGCATCTAGGATAAGCATATCTCCACCGCTGTCATATTTTCGCTATTACGGTGACCCTTTTTGCCTTACACCAGCAGTTATGAGAGGCTCTCGATAGACAAGGCCTCCCATTCACTCCTATCCTCTCCTTGGTCTGCAAGACTTCATGCTATGCTTTCAGGCTGAATATATGATTTTAAATACTGTTTGCCATCAGCAGCTTATTAAAGAAAACCTATTCCTCTTTGTCTCAGTATTTACTTTGATGCAAGAAACTCGATTCCTTCTTGTGATATTCCTTCCCTGTGTTTCTGTTCCACATCCTTTACAAACTATCTCCAAAATCATGAATAATGTTATGGGTTCCCTCCATTTCCTGGTTTTATTGTTAAATATATTCAACAAGTTAACATTACATTCAACTTCGTCGCATTGTCCATCCTTTTCTGCAATTGGGAAGGATGTCGGTGTCTTAAATTTCGTATTAACTCCGTTATCAAAAACGTGAGTAATCTGGACGCGCATCGTACATAGTCTTATTAGGAGTAGTAATGTTTTTCCCAATCTACTGAAATTGTCGTGTGTGCGATAATAAGTGGAACCTTAACATTAACCGCCTGGTCCACTTTCTAACGGAAGTAATCTGAGATTGGAAGTTGCAATTGCACGCCAGATTATTGCTCTTCACGTACGTCACACTCTGCGAGCCACCTTAGCATGCATTAATTATAAATTCTAAAGCATTCATCATGCAGCGCCGGCTACATTAACTACATTTAACCTACCTATCTATTAAATTAGTTGCCTATCATGTTGTCTCATGGCGCGCGGGAAAAATGACATTTCAAATCCATCGTTACCACAATCTAATTTCTTTACCTGGTAAATTTTAGCATACAACACACAATATCATGCTAATGTAATCTACATGCATATTAGCTCGGAATCGCTTAAATGCCTGAGGATATTCTATTTTGCTACAAACTAGTTGATTAATAGATTTTAACAATGAAGGAACGTACCCAGCGTAACTTTAAAAGGATTACAGGATAATAATTGGAATTTTATGTGTGTTTAGTATTTTATATGTAATTAGTTTTATTATTACTATCAATATGTTTTATCTAAAATTAAGCCGCAAGGGCACTTCAATCGAAATTTAACATGAAATTCGTGATGACCAATTCATATATATTATTATTTTAACAATATTCCAGTATTACTTCGTACGTAAGTAAATATATGGCTGGTTCTGAATTCCGGAATGAAATTGCGGAATTAGGAATGAAAGCCCCAGCAGTGGCTTACATCGAAGATGTATATCAGAAGAATTGTGATCCTTGTTAGGTCGGCTAATTTATACACTTAACTCGGCGTAGACTTTCATGATCTCAGAAAGAGCATATGGAAGTCGTGACTTCTCTTACGGGACCGAGAACTTCTCATCATTGACGTTCACGGCTCATTTTCAATGTGCCACACCTTATTTCCGACTTTTCGCGAAAGGTGCAGATAAGGATTGGCCACGGGTGAATTTCTGCCACTTGGTGACTGTATCCACTCAGAGCGTGGCCTTAACTTTCTTAAAATTAGGTGACATTGACACTGGCCGCAAAAATCCCTCTCCCTACGTATCGAGGAATTTCTAGTTCAACACTGATTTCGAGTACATATTACCTTCCCCGGTGAGTTTATTTATCTTATGCATTAACTATATGCAATATTGCTTGTGATAAAATGGTTTTCATTCAATTTATTGCTTCCTATGATAATAAGGCCTAAGTATTAACCCACCAGAAATACATCTAGCAACAAATTGGTTAAAATATCACTATTGTATTTGTAATTTATTACTGTATTCTATTTATTGTATATAACTATTGCATTTTTTCTGTGTTAATTTTAACCATGACGCAATTTTTCCGATTCTCACAGTAAATACGTGGGCTGTGTATTGGAGGCTCTTTTGGTGTTATCGCTATCCTCATCTAACACGCGAGCTAAAATATCTGTTGCGCGTTGCTCAAAATAAGTGTCGTATTGAAGTGCTTAACCAACTGAAATTGGTGTTTGAACTGAAGAATATAATAAATGTTGTAGGCGTCACTTCATGGAAAGCAACTTTTAAAATAATAGTTTTGAAACGAACATATTTCTATGCTTACATGTGTTTAGAACGTGATAACCAGAGTTTGGGGAGGATATGACAGTAAAAAAAGAGTCACAACCTAATTTCACATTCTTATTATAGGCACCTGCAAAGAATTATTTTGGTAGGAGGAATATTTAAGGACATAGAGTGTTTAAACGCTGAAGTTTGATTCGCAAACACAAGACTAGAGAATTTTCAACGATAACTTTATCATTAAAGCAGCTTGCATGTTTAATATACTCAATTCAATGAATAATTAGCGTGAAGTAATGCATTTTATAAATTAAATGTCATATAAAGCAACCATATCCTGTCTTTTGCGCACTGCTGATAAGAAATGTACTTTTGATATTATTTACGAACTGAAATTATTGTTAAGTTCCATTGCGTAAGGTATTGTTAATAATTGACAATAAATCATAATTGCCTTAAGACCAAACAACGAATGATTGAGTTTGAAGAATATAAGCCAGGCATGAAATAGTTCAAATATGACGAAATGATATATAAGGCATGTTTTAACATTATGAAGAAATAGGAAGGACAATTTTCAACAACGAAATGTAAAACTTTCGCATTTTAGCATAGTGGTTGAAGAAAGGCATGTTAATCTGAAATACCTATATAAGATTCTTGATAACCCATTTCTTTTGCATTCACTTGACGGTTTAATACATGTAATACAATTAAATTAATTTGAAAACAATTGGGATTATCGTTGCTGAAAATATCGTTTTTTAAATAAAATACAGTTTAAAGATACATTGTCATTGGTGGGCATATTCTTTTACAATACCAAAAGCTTTAGACATATATATTAAACTAATTCTTTTTTATCCATGATATGTAGTGCATTTTGTTGGGAATTCACCATCTGCCACACACCTTTATGGTGGCTTGCTGGGTATTACGCAGATTTAGATGAAGCTTAGAACGAAATATATGAGGTATCTTTACATCATTTACTCGCATCTAGCGCTGATTTATAGTGTTCAATATAACTTTCGAGACGCAATTTTGAAGCAATTAATAAATTGAAAAATCCACGTCGTCCTGTCAACCTTTGCTCTTAATGTTTCTTTTTATAATTAATGGAGGAAGAAACTTGGTTTGTCTTTAAAAAATATCATAAAATCAGTCTGGGGAACGGAATTGGTGCGTGGACATCTACGTAATACCCTGCGAGCAGCCACGAGGGTATTTGGCAGGGGGTGAAGATCAACAACTATGCAGTATTGACATGCATCTAGGCCACTATATGGAGGGACATGCTAGACAATAGGTTCACTTGCACCTAGATGGTTTGTACATTGTTTCAGAGGTATGGTATCGAGTTTCTTCAACCATTGTGATGGCGCCTAGCGACCAGGGTAGGAGAGTCTGAAGCGAGTCATTTTGGACAAGTTTTGTCACTTACAGATTACATCGCGCACTTGATAACGATTGCGAGAACACCAGAGGAGAATACGTGACCACGCTCCCGTACATTTCGAAGGAAAACTCCTTATCTTAGGACATCTTGGCGAATATAAGTCACCACGTAGGAACCTCTGCCACTTCTTAACTTGATCCGCTCAGAGGAATGCGACAATTGACTCCTGTGTTTGGTGAGAAGAGGACGGCTGTGGCATCCCCATCTTTAAGTATCGCAGAGCATTGAATTCATCCCCGAAGTCGTGTCTTAGCTTTTCAGGTGAGTTTATTCATCTCTTACACCATTTTACTGTTGTGGGTATTGGCATTCAAAAGTACCCTCTTCATAACTTTCGCCCAGTTGTATATAGGGCTACATATTATGCTCTCGGAAATAACTTATGCTTAATCTATGTTTCCAATTCCCGAAATGTATTCAAGAAAGCTTCACGCTACCAGTTATTCTGTGTATCTCCAGCCACTCGTGTTCTTCACTCTAAATGCTTTTCAGTATTCCACTGAAAGAATCTATTTCTTATGTGAGCGTCTAGACATAGTGCTTACGAACCTTCTAGTTATATCATTTTCAATTTTCAATCAGTATCGAGGACGTAATCGTTCGCGTCGGGCAACGCATCATTGAATCTAATATCGGGAATTTTTATTTATAGAGTGAGACATAACTTTCACCTTCAAAACGTAATAAAACGATGCAACCACGAGAAAATTTGTTGATCGATATTGACCCCGAAACACTTTTTGCGTGCATACATATTTCGCTTACTGTCAGTGATGGACCATCTACTGAGTTTTAAATTTCTATTCAATGCATTTACTATAATTTAAAATTGAGTGTTCACAAACATTAGATGCATATAAATTGGAGATAAGAACGCATTCCCGAAAGGTCTTCCTCTCCTTGTAGCGAAGGTGTGGCCACGGATTTATTTTTACCACTTGGTGACTGTATTCACTTACAGTAAGGCATAACCTTTCTTCTTCATTAGGTGAGAAGTACACTGGTGTGGACATCCATCTCTAAGTAACCTTCGCAACATACTTCGAGAGCAACACTTAAGACGACTATTAGCTCTTCAGGTGAGTTTTTCTCTAATTGTCTATTTTTACAATAATAACATTGACTTCGTAGTCTCATATTCACATTTTACTCTTATCACATTCAGGAATACGTAACATTCAATATATTATACTGCATGCTTTATTTGATAATCGTTATTGACGATGTACCGACACTGAAACAACAATTAAAAATATGGAATTCCATATAGCGTCTAATGTTAAAACAACGAAAAGGGCAAATCATTAAGGGAAATGAAGAGATCATTTTTCTATAAACCTTTGGTCATAAGCCTTTTCCATGCTTATATTGCTCATAATGGATCTTACTACGATGTTGGACTTACTCCAAAAATAATGCCGATGTTAAAGGCTCTATCTCAAGAGATCAAATGTCTTAATGCTTTTTTTAAAATAATATCAACGTAGACGAGGATAAACTATTTTTAAATAATATTTGAATCAAATTCTAAAAAGCTGTGGCTTATTTTTTCACATTTTTGGTAGGTGTTTTACGAAAGCCAACGCAATTTAAAAAATGAACTCGTACCTAACGTCCACTCACAGTGTTCGATCGAACAAGCGATATGTGAATTTAAACCGATTATTGTCATTACAAAATCACGTCACCATTATAGTGCTTGCATTGAATATTCTTTTATTTTAATAAATAAGGGAAAAAATTTGGTTCTGGTAAAATTGTCTTTACTTCAGTTTGGACGTTTACTTCAGTCGGTTTACTTCAGGGCCTTCCTTTGCCATTCTTCCCATCCACTTGTCCTTCAACGATTGTCTTCATCAGGCCAACAGTGTCTTAAGATATGGCCGATTAAGTTATCCTGTCTTCTTCTTAGAGTTTTCTGTAGGCTTCTTTTTTCTCCCGCTCTTCTTCATTTGTCACTCGGTCTATCCATTTAATCTTCATCATTCTTCTGGAATAGCAACATGTTTCGAATGATTCCACCCTTTTCTTTTTCCGCTTCTGTCATGGTTCATGCCTCACTGCCGTAAAGAAACATGCTCCAGATATACGTTCTGATGAATTGTTTCTTTACTTCTACGCTCATTAGGAAATTTAGCCGTATTAATTCGTCCGTTGTGCATTTATGGGAAGAGGTTCTCTTTCATGAACTCTGTCGATGAATTTAAATAATGTTCATTTCCGCCTCTAACATAAATGAAAAAAATCGTGGCCTCGTTTCGTGGCCGTGGCCTCGTTTCTTGGGGAGAATAACGGCTTATCTTCCTCGTCCCGAGGAATCCGAGATAAGAAAGCATCCCCAAAAGTCGTTCCGTTTTTTCTCGCTAAGGTGGAGATAAGGAGAAGCCACGGAGGGAACCAAGTGACATTATTTCACTTACATTAACCCTTTAACGCCGAGCGTGACCATATGGTTACGGTAAGAAGTTAATTTTTAATCACGAAACAATAAAATGTCGCAGGTTCGCCGTCTTGCATACACGCTTTTACATCATCGCGTAGAGTATTTGGAAGCATGACAGGCAGTTTTCAGACCACTATCATAACTTTTGGTGCTGTCAAGCTCGTGAGATCTTTCTCGTGCCGTCGAAGCTCCTCCTAAGGGATTTTTGTCTTGTGTAAGTATGGTCTTACTGAAATACTATGGTAAATGTATGTATTTTATTTAACAATATTAGCATGTTTAGGGTCATTTTAATGTAGCTATATATTATTTTATTTGTGTTTGCTATAGCAGATATTTTATAAGAAGTTTTTCACAGGTGTGACCATATGGTCACGCTAGGCGCATATGGGGTCAATTTTTTTGAAATTCGGGGGTCACTATTTTCTTATGTTTTTCTGCACATGAAAATATAATCTGTCCTAATTTTAATGTATCTATATACTTGTGCAATTATCAACCTTATTTTCATTAAATAAGTTATATTTTTGTAGAGACTTGACATTGCTATTAGTTCTTGACATTTTGGAGTATGAGGATTTTGATAAAATATACATCGAGCCTCAAGATGTAAATGATCTCACGGACGAAGACTTTGCCGATGAGGATAATGGTAGTTTGTTTGATAATGTAAGCGGCCGACAGCTCCGGTGCCCTGCGGAAGTTGTGCTGTCCAAAGCATCAACGACGGAAGCTATCCCAGATTACAAGGTGGTCACAAAAAATATTTTCATGGCGAAGAAGAGAAAGAAAACATTGGTGCATAGGCAATGGAATACAGGGGGACTGCAGAAAACTATCCCTTTTTTTCCTCATCCAGAGTACACCAAAGAACGCAATTTGATTCTAGTAGAATTATTTGAATCAATCGTGGACGATAATATGGTTCATTTTCTTTGTGCCGCATCAAATAAGTACGCCCATCAAAAAAAAGTCCACACCCAAATATAAGCATAGAAGAGATGAAAACTTTCATCACTATATTGCCCTTGTTTGGATACAACAACGCTCCTTCTAAAAGATCGTTTTGGGAAGCAAAAAGAGAAACTCACTATGACCTGATTTGTAATGCTATGCGCAGAGATATATTTCTCAAAATGTGCTGTTTTGCTCACTGCCAAGACAGTACGATATCGGATCAAAATGATGAAATGTAATTTGAGTCCCTTCTATGATATTTTGCCGGACTAATTTATGTCTAAGTTTAGAAGTGAACAGCATTTAAGTCATGAGACCAGGGAGATGGACGTGCAAGCTGCTGAAACTTTGATAAAGTCCACCACACTCAGTGCAGAAGAGAGAAAAGCGCTGGAGGAGAAGACAAGGGATCAGCGGCACTCCAAAAAATGGATGCTGGAGGGTGCCGTAATTTGGCCGTCATGTATGTAAATAATTCATCCGAGGATCCGATTTGGCTATGAGATTTGGTGCATAAAACCTCCAGCAGGTTATCTAATGTCTTATGATTTTTACCACGGAAAGTACCTATTCTAATCCTAACACTTAGCATAAGAGTGATTTTTGATAAGTTTCCTGAACAAATGAAATTACTGCCATTTCAGCTATACTTTGACATTTTTTACTGGATTTCCTCTCCTCATTTGCCTGAAAGAGCTAGGATATGGAGGTACAGGTACAATTCCCGAAAACCGAATGCCTACTGATGTCCCAATCACTCCGGTAAAAACTATGAAGGAGATTAAAAGGGGGTCTCTTATGAAGATTACAAACAGCGACAAAATCTCAATGGTATACTGGGTTGACAACTCAGTTGTTGCAATCACATCGACGCCGTATGGAGAAAATTTTGCGGTTGATGTGAAACAATATTCAAAGGAACAGAGAAAAAGGATTCTTATTCCCCGTCATCGCACATTTGCAGAGTACAACAAATTTACGCGAGGTACTGATTGAATGGATCAGAACATAAATTACTGCAGGATTGGCATTAGGAGAAAAAAGTAGCGGTGGCCTCTCTTTACGTAGATGATCGACGCTACCACACACAATGCATGGATCCTCGCCAAAAAGCTGGAAATATAAATGTCTCAGCTAGAATTGAGAAGAAAAATTGTTGAGCCATGCCACACAAGGTACCAAAATGCTCCTAAGAGTACAGGAAAGAGGCCAGTTACTAACAGTTCAATCCAAGCCAAGTTGTAGACAGTGTGCGATTGGACGGTCCGTCCGTCGTATAGTCCATCCGTCCGCTCCTTTAGTCTGTCGATGGGGGAGTGGAAAAAGATGATTGTGTGTGTTATGTGAATCCTCGATGTGCTCAGAATGTGCTAAATGCAGCGTTAGATTACGCAATGAGTGCCTTACTGAATTTCACACCAAATAACACCACGACAAGAGATAAGTCATTCAGTAATTTAGAAGGTTTTTCAGTGATTTTCCTATGCTATTTTTAAACTTGTATTTTGCTTAATTGTTTTCATAATTTCATTTTTCCGCAGTTTTTTTCATATTCAGTGACTTCGTAATGCGCATCTATATTTATTGGGTATATTCTTGCATTTCGAAATGTTGGAATTGAATTAAAAATGAAAATATTTGTTTATTTGTTTAAAAACAAGTTTATAATTATTACTAAATCACTAATGATTAAAAATCATATTGTTTCTCGGTGTTTTTGGGTTAGATGAAACACCCTCAATATAATAAAATAAAACTTTTTTATTTGGAAATAAATTGACCTCACAACCGCCTAGCGTGACCATATGGTCACACCCCATAACTCAGCCATTTTGAATCCTATTAAGCTAAAACTTTGGGATATATATATTTAGGTGCTGCAAATAGTTATATGTAAGAATCAAGAAAATCGGACAAAAAAAATTTCCTCGGCGTTAAAGGGTTAAGACGTTATAGTAGATATATTATGTAGTAATGTAGGCGCTGGTACCCTCTTTACATGCATCGAAGATACTTGAGATATAAATTTTGCTTTTTACTGAGATATTTACCTTTTTTGCACACTATATTTTGTATAGTGATTGGCAGCAGAAATACTTTCATTTATAATATGCGCATGGTGAAAATAAGTGCTAAATATAACACCTCAGAGGTACCGAATGATTTTATATAGTTCCCCCTGCCCACAATTAATTTTAAAACACTTACATTCTCGATATTCCTTTATTTCATAAAATATAGGCTTCCTGAGTTTTTTTGTCATGTTGTTTCCTGTATTCACCTTTTCATTTGTATTTGCTTCGCAAACGACTTAACTCAAATTTTAGGAAAATGAGCTAACTTTCTCTCCTTATCGTCGTCCATTTCGATAAAGTCATTCACCAATTTGCTCTTTTGAAATCCTCTTCGGCGCAATTTCATTAGTTTCCCATTATTGTTAGATAATTAGTCGCCATGGAGGAATTTTGCCACTTGGTGACGGCATTCACTCGGAGTATGTCCGTGGCAACGAAAGTGAAAACAGCCTGATAAACGCATAAATTAAAAAGTTACAAATACTCAATTTATGTTCCAACAAATGGAAATCGATTATAAAAGTTAACATTTGCAAAGAGGTGACTTCATTTTGGTTTAAAAATCAAATTCTTATCCTAATTCATTCATATATTTTAATGTGCGAAAGAAAATTGTTCGGTTCCCAAATTTAAACCCATTAATTAAACCCTCTCAGGACTTGTAATGTAGACAAAATATCGGGATTTTCAAATTTTCTGTTACTCACCGGGCGTGCATGTGAATTCTCTGAAAATGTAAACACTCTACCTCTTACAGAAATGCCCAGGAATTTTTATCAATGGAGTGAGTTATGCAGCTTTGTATATGGTATATAGTAAAACTGGGGATATGCAATTTGCAAGCGTCGTCATAAGTACTAAAGCGTGGAATTTAAATGAGTTATTATGTACGAATAGTCTTCAATGTGTGTGCAATAAGGAAGCAAAGAAAATAATTAAGGAATTCCGATACTGAATGACTTTGTCCGAAGGATATTTATGTGTATGTAATTGAAAGTAAAATGCGTAATAAGTACCTATCATACAATATTGTAAAGGCAGAATGAATTGGCTAGTAAAATTGTGTGTACTATTTCCAAGCGGGAAGATTGGGATATGCGTCAAAATCCGTATTAAAGAATGCTAATTTAATGCCTTATTTATTAAAGTTAATCTATAGTCTTTAAGGTGGATGAATTATAAATTTTGTTTAATTATTAGCATTTTATTTACTACCGTTTACCCAAACTTCAACACGTTGCTAAGCGTACCATCGAAAATTCCATCGACATATTACTTAGTCATGTGTCTTTCAATACATTGTTATGAATGATATAAAACGTCTCCTTCATCGACTTTTTCTAACGCAATATGTTAATAATGTTATACGTTCAATAAGACGCATATGATTGTGATTACCGGAACGATGACCCGAAAAGAAAACACTTGACACACTTTACAATCCAGCACACATGTACCTAGTATTTCAATGTGTCCAATATACCTCACAGATATATGAACACCACTTGCAACTTCTAGGTGAAAGCGCGATAAGTATCGTCAACTGTTGTCAAACGTGAGTGCAGAGAGAATTATGTTTTCAAAAGTCGTTTAATGGTGCGTCGCGAAAGTTAAAATCTTTTAAATGTGCCCGTAATAGACAGTGGAAAAATGTCATTGGCAAACGAAAGTGAAAACAGCAGAAAAAATGAATTAATTTAAAAATGAAAGTTACAAATGATCAATTGAATTACAGTTAAATGATCAATTGAAGGAAATCCATTGGATTAATTGACATGTATAAACATTTCGCTTCATTTTGGTCCAATAATCAAACTAGTATCTTAATTATTTCCAATTTTAATTAGCAAAAGAAATTTGTTCTACATATATGTTTCTCATTTCCTCCATTTAAACCCACGTTACTATGAATGATCTTTAGACTCGTAATTAACACAAAATATCGGAAATATTTCGATTTTTCTGGTGCTCATTGGGTGAAAATGTACATTCACTGAAAATGTAAACACTCTTGCACATTTAACATCTCTTGCAGAAATAGCCAGGAATGGATAACAGTGAGTGAGTTGTGCAGTTCTATATAAGAAACAGAACGTAAACAAACTAATTATCCTGATTTGGGACATATTCCGGGACCCATCACCGTGTTGCAGGAACTCCATAGGTGTCCAGCGTAATCAGTGACGTACTCCCTGCATTTCTTTGTCCGCGAACATATGCTGCAGTGTATTTCACTTTTCATTATAGTTTGCATTTTCTTGTTGCACACTCTTCTGCTCTTCTCCGCATTGCCACCATCTTTTTTTAATTTCTTAAATTTGATGCGATTAGTCTTCAAATGAAATGCCTCCTCTTAAATTATGCATGAGTTTTACTTCGAGTTGTCTTTTATCCTTTAAAATAAATGTCAATTTTCCTCATCTTGAAGCTCTGAAAATCAAAATGAATGCTGCCAATTTATGTCAAGTAGTTATTTTCTATGTTCTTAATAGAAGGATACTTTTGTAGTCAGGACTTTGATTATAAAGTAATTGATGAAAATGTTAATTTTTATGTCTAAATAAATGTGTTTAAACACTAAGTACTAAGAGTTGATATGCATAAATATTTCGGTGAAGTCCCACCATTTGCATTTTCAGCTCCGGCAGCATCAAACCTCAATCTCCGTTCGCGATTGTCCTCCTCAAGAGAAACGAGGCCATCTTGTCGTGACACTGTCCACAACCGTCGCCAAGGAGACAAGAGTAGAGGTGACCTCTTCCAGCAGCCATGGCGACCAATGTTTCCGGCGAAGTGTTGGACGTGGAGGAGCGACTTTTCGCAGGCTTAGCTACTGGACCCCTTGAACATTACGAAGAGCTCCTGAACTCTTTGGGTGACGTAGACGTGCAGGGACTGAAGCAGAGAACCCTACTCCACGACGCGGTGGGGTTGGGGAAGGTGGAGTGGGTGGAGGGTTTACTGGGAAAGGGTGCGAATCCTGGTCTCAGGGACGTGGATGGGAAGAGCGTTGCGGAGCTGGCCCAGGACATGGCGGAGAAATACCCTGAGGACGGGGACCGCCAACTAATCCAAAAATTCGTTCTGATGGCGAAGATAGCAAGGGACCATGAGAGAGAGAGGCCTCTAGCAGGGACATCTGCGACTTCGATCATCGCCGAGGAAGGCGTGCCGTTGTCTCCACGAACCGAAGAGGTTATGAGAAAGGAGTGCGTGGAGGCGATGGTGCGCAAGACTCGCATCTTAAGAAGTGACGATGGGAGAGTGAAGAGGGCGAGGGTATGGTATGAGAAGCTATATGCTTTAGGCGATGAGACGGCTTGCATCTTAAAGTACATGAAAAGCCAAGAGGAAGTGTCCATCGAGATCGACCTCGACTCTGAATATATCGGCAGAATGAAAGCTAGAGTCAGGGATCACGACGGCGCGGAGAGGGAAGGCGGTTTTTATCACTGTTTCGCCGATTTCAAGCAGAGGAGGGTGTTCGTGGGAGGAGGAAGTACGAATGAGAATGAGACTCTTGGCTATTTAGCACGTGTTCTGTCGCAGATGGCGTTCTTTCTGGCCTTCCGGAATGGAGGGAGGCCGTACGCAAGAGGCTTCATCAGGTCATACGTCATCGGCCGACAACTAAGGAGAGCGATAAAGGAGGCGGAGGATTTCATGAGGACTGGAGAGGAAGTACATTTGATTATACAATATGCACTTTCGCTACAGAGGACTCATCGGGGGAAGGAAATCTATTTGACATCGACTATTCCTTTCATTATCGCTTATCATGGTTGGACGGAGGGGACGTCTACAATGCAGCGACTAGTTCGTTCTCTGCTTCCATTCTTCCGGGACAACGTGATGCCAGCTGTCCTCGCCAAGGCACAGGTAGGTACTTGTTTCCGTCGCTTCATTTTTTTTCATTTAATTTTTTGGTCCCATTCTTTTTATTTTCACGCTATGGCATGTAGAGTGAAAAAAGGGTCTTCGAGCACAGTTGTTAATTTCGTCTACGCAAATTCCAGCGAGCCACCAGGAGGGTGTATGTCAGGGGTTGAAAATCTCCAACCATGCTCTTGTTACGTGCAACTAAGATCCATAAAGGTATTATTTGATATTTGAAGCTATGATTAGAAATCCATAAAACTATTTGAAATACTGTTAGCTCTAACAGTCACCTAACATCCAGATCGCGACTATCTCATTAGTAATGAATGACTTACATTTATAAGATAATTACTTTTATATTTATCTAATTTTTCGTATCATGCCTAACATCTTCATTTTCAACACCTTTTATGCACTGCATATTACTCTAACATTGTATCACAATTATTACACAATTAAAACAGTTACGAAGTTATGAGGGACCTTTCCCTTCCATTTGTTATGTCAACTCTAATTTGGCCATGCCAATTACAAAAATATATTTCCCCACTCATTTTTATTATTTGAAGAGATATAAATTAGGTTATTATTGCAATGTTCATCAGCTTCTTACCGTGAAATGGCAGAAAAAGAAGGCTTTTTTTCTCTACAAACCGTGTTGGCTAGAATTGGCTACGCCTCCAAAAAAATTAATGATTTTGGGAAGTTTCACTGATATCTTTGTTGTTTGTAGAGATACTGTATCAGTTCAAATTAAAAGAACTATCAGTTCACGAATGAATCTCAGGCAATAATTTGCATCTCAGAATGAAGGGGTGCTCATAAGAGAATAATATTAATTTTTACATCCAGATTCGATAAAAGATAGTAATTATTCCTGTTTATCATCAGAAAATTGTAGGATTTCAAATAGAAAACTACTCATTCAGTAACCACGCGATTATTCTAGGAATAGGGTAATGTCCTTTAGAAAAGAAATCAAAATTATTTCACTGGTGCCATGCTATAACTGTATTCAATTTGCACAATACTTTTAATCTGAGAAATCCCAGTTTACCAGATAATTAAATGTTAATTCTAAGTTAACCAGAAAAAGGTCAGAAATGGCGGGAAGCGCAGCCTTGTTGCTGACGTAACAGGTACTATACAGTTTGCCGTTGCGAGGCATAGCATATATTCGCCATACCTGAACTTGTACTTCAGAGATCCTCAGATCTATTGAATATGTATTAACAACAGCCTATGAAAACTATCAAAGTCTGAATTGTCTACTCCGTTGTACTTGGTATTAATAGTTGTTGTTTATAGGTTCCACAGGGCATCCTGCTCGTGGAGTCCTCTTTTACTCCGAAGCAAGGCGTGTATTTCGCCCGACTATGGGCCAACAAATTCGTGGTGGGCTCTTAAAAGGAATACGAACAGTTCTAAAATGAGTCAACTTAATAAATAATTTTAAATAAATAACTAAAGGTTAATCGTAATAAATTATCGAATAAATATTCCTCCGATACCAGCTTTAACGGAGAGTACCGTCTGCTTGAAAGCATCCGCATCACCACCTTGTGGCAGGTGGAGGAAACAGTGTCATGTCACACGCATAATTTACCGGCATGCTATATTTTTTGCTGTCGGGTTTACGCGCTGTTGAATTTTTTCACTTTAAATTTTAATCAGGAATAACACTTGACATCATTTTAAAATTGAACGGCTTGTCATATGCACACCAGAGTATGTATCCCTTTGATCAAGACGATAAAAAAGTAACAGGAAACTTCTCTATTGCACTTTTCCCTGGACGAGTGGTCTCACCTGAAACAAAGTTGCACCTAATAAAATTTGGGAAGGGTTGAAATATTTCGGTAGTCAAAGAATCTTGCATAATCCCTAAAAGTTTCACTAGAAAATTTTGCTCGTGCCTCCATCAACAAATTTGAAATTCACAAAAAAATGACATTTTCATTGGTTGGACTGCATAATCTTATTGAATGAACAGTATATAAGGCAAGGAATAAATTAATTGACCGTTAATATTGACCATGAATCAATGAGTTTCTTGCTTTTACCAAAAATAAAATGTTCAGGTAAACAATTTATGTCAATCAGAATAATTTAACCCGTTATTGCTGACAATATTTTCATTGCAATTTATCTTTGGTAATCAGAAGTGCCCTAAGCAAAGTCTCATCAGCTAGTCGGCAACATATTTGTCTAAATGTTTCCATTACTAGTAGAAGATTAGCTCTTACTTGGAAGTCAGCGGTGCAGGTTTGGAGTTCCTCGCCCCCTTCCACACACCCTCGCGGTGGCTCCCTGGGTATTACGAGTATCTTATGTGATGATAACCTTAAATGTTAAATTCGCGTGAAATTCACATCAGGGGTGATCTTTTCAAACATAATCTGGAATGTCCTTTCTCCCAGCAGTACATTTTAATCTAAATCGTGACGAGGAGACGTCTAAGGACGACCTTTCCCTCCGTCATGAGGTTCTAATATCCAGGCTCCCCTCTCATTGTGGTTTCCACGGTCGTGAGGGTTATAATCGTGGAATTTGAGGCCCTTATTAAATGTAGTGGAATCAAGATTTAGGCCTTAACAACCGTCGGTACAGCAAGAGTAACCTAAAAATTCAAACGGCTGGCTATTTGTACTATCAGTTACCATACAGAGTCTATTATTTTTCCTTCGATTCAATTTTATTGATCCTCTAAGGTTTATATTGGTATACTATGATAATATCAAGTGGCGTTGATAGAGAAAAGATATTTTTCTTATTCATGTTCATGCCTACTGTTTTAATTCCTTGTAAATTTCAAAGTTTTCTGCCACATTTGATGTGATGTCTTAGATTAAACCTATTAAAAATAACCAATGGCGGCCCAAGTGAATAGTCATTTGTTAAATGTGTTCCATGCTAAACAAGCTCGAGTTCTGGTTGCTTTCTGGAGTAATGGGTGGTGCTTTTCCTTGCAGGTGTAACCTCTAGCATCCCCAATGGAGGAGCATGTAATGACATCTGAAAATTTTCACCCTGGAGTGTACGGTGAAGCCTAATGATGGAAGTTGAGAAGTGTAGTTACTGAAGAGCTTTTGTGATTATGTGTGGACCAATTATGTATTTTTCCATAAGTGACAGTACCTTTAAGTGACTCTAGTTACACTAACTTTATAAGACGGTGTTGCACTTCTCAAGAAAATTATGTTTCATGTGGAATTCATATTAACGTGATTTCTTATTCATTTTATTTATTATTATCCATTTTGTTAGTGTTCTTTTAACTATTCCCAATAGTAGAATAGTTTTTTTTATCTTCAATGTTTTTGTTATTGTTTGAGATATATCCTATGCTGGCTTTCACTTCTACATAAATAATTAAATCTTGTGCCATTATTTTCATTTAGAAGAAATGTAACATATTTAGCATCTGTTCAGTGGATGTTCAACAAGAGGCTAAGGTAATATTATTATGTTTTGCTGCTGGAGGTTGGAGGCTGGAGCTTCCATGGTTGTCTCCTTGGAAATAAGTTATCAGATATTTGTAGGTCAGGTGAATTTTGAGAAGAGAACTGGGTTTTCTCTCAGTTTCAGAAAGAAGTTTACTGAAATTTTTCATAGCTGAGGAAAATTCATTTCTTTGGGAGACTGATCAAATCCATATTTTGAATTTGTATATTGCAAACCCTTAAGAAAATTTTCACCCAAAAACTGATCAATAACTGATCAATAGCTTTTGCTACCAGTTTAGTTTGCTACCACAACTGCCAGCTACCATTGCTGAATAACATTTGGCTGGTAGATCAGTTGATTTTGCAAATTACTGTCAATAAGTTATTTCGACAAAGACCTAATATGTACCATCCAAATGAATGGACTGAAAAATACTTTTTTTTACTATTTACATTAGGATATAAAATTAATTTCAAAAAAAGCATGTGCAACACGCCAACATATATAATAACAACCCAAAGGAACACCTTTTCATTTGCTACCAGTGAAAGGAATTTGAGAGGGTTTCATAGGAAAAAAAATTGATGAGAAAATAACTTGCATGCATCGTCACTTTAGAATTGTGGGTAATTATATTCAAAGAAAAGTACTAACTACATTTTTAATAGATACAAGCCTTAAAGTTTTCAATTCTTTTTTAAATATGAGGCCCATTGCAATAAGTAAATTAACACAAGGAAGTATGCAAATTACAAGAGGGATTTTTTTGTCTTGTGAATTTGTGAAAATTAGAAGGCAGAGGTTATTCGTCAATAACTCAACCATTGCTGGAGTTGTATATTTCATACCCTTATGCAATACTGTCTATGATGATAATTGCCGCAGAGATCAACAGAGATTGATTGATTCTTCCATTGGAAAATGAGACTCCCATTGGTGTGCATTCCACAACTTAATGAGTAAATATACTGATGTCCCAACTCCGATTGGCTCACAAACTTTGACTTTACCTACACACATGTACAATACGTTGGCTTAGCAGGATCACCACGTGAAGGAGGGTGTTGAGTTGATTTTCAGAGGCTGAGAGCTCATATATCAGCTTATATTCCCTTTCAAAACCCTTTTGATTCCATAGTTGCCACAGTACCCTGAAAAAGTAAACAGGCATTACATTGTGTGAAGGAATATTTCTCGGGCTTGCCACTGGTTAAATGGTTCAAATACTGCCAACTGCACTCAGTAGCCCTGAAGATGAAGAGAAAGTCGCTCTTTGAAAACGTTGGCTGTAATGGAGCCTACTAACCGGTGGCAAGCCTGAGAAACATTCCTTCATAGTATTCGCTGGGAAAATACTAGATCTTATGGACAATACATTCAATAAAATACATTTATCATTGTTCTAGTTCGGTGAAAAATTAAAATTATATTTCCTATGTCCCTTTCCATATGAGGTGTCATAAAAAACCATGTGCTTAGACAGTGATTCTTATCTTACACCCCTAGCAAGGCTTGTATTACCATAGAAATGTGAGTAAACTATTGCAGTTAAGATCACCTAGCAACACTGCTTAAATAATTCTATGAAGATGATTGGAACTGTTTTAACCTACTTGTCAGGTATGTGGCATAACTCTGTAACAAAATAATAGTTCCACACAGCAGCATTCACCTCTGTGCTTTTATCAAAGAGACTTTCCGATGAGTCAAAGAGACTTTCCTATCAAAAAGACTTTCCAATGGAAGAATGCAGTACAGTACTACAGTTCCAATGGTGCTATTGGTCTTCACATATTGTGTAACTTTACCACTCACGACCTAGGTGAATTATTGATGAATAATTTACTGCTGATAGTTTATGCCAACAGTTAGTCTATCCACATGGCATTTTAGTTTACCACAGGGAAATTCTCAATCTCAGGAAGTGGCATCGTAAATGGAATCCCTGGTGAAAATGGCCACAGACGGCCGCAGAGAATTTATGTGGCCGTCTGCGGCCATCCTGTGGGTGTCTGTGGCCACCCTGTAGCCATCTGCGGCCATCCTGTGGCCTTCTGCGGCCGCTGTGTCCAGTGTGTAACCTCTGTGGCAATGACGGCGGTAGGAGGCACCTGTGGCCATGGCCGCAGAAATTTTTGCCATCTAAGATCATGGCCACTTGGTAACACTGTCTGTAACTAATACATTCACCTCATTTTTAATGGTACATACCTTTGGATTTCCCTGATTTTTGGAAGATATTTTTCCTGTGTTAAAATGATAATTAACGTAACTAAAAATCAAATTAAAATGATAGTTAACTTAATTCAAAATTCATTATTTCTTAATTCAAAGGTTCAAACAGTAATGAAAAACCAAGGCTACAGTAAGTGCGGCACTAAGGTGTATTTGATACACCTTAGATATGAGAATAGAGCTTCACATTTGTATCTACTAAGCCCAATGGTATGTTTAATTATGGCCTAATGGTATGCTGCAGAGCTACCACAATTTCCAATTATTAACATAAATTATTTATATAGGGAGATCTTAAATAAATTTTACTAGGACAGGGTCATTTATGAAATCACGGAAAGAAAAAGTCAAGGTTTGAAAGGAAGTTTTTTATTTTCAAGAAACAAAGATCATTGCAAAAGTGTCTCCTTTAGTTTCTACATTTCAGCAGACAGTGTCCAATGTTCAATACATTTAATTTTCTTTCCAGTCATTCCAGCCAGCTTTTTTGGAACAAGTTTTAACATTCAGTAATATAATATTTGCTGTCTATCGATAAAAGGAAACATTCTTTTTAATGTGTGAAAACGGAAAGGCTCTCAACAAACCAAAAGGATCTATTGCACACTTTTTAAGGTGCTGAGGCATATTATAAACATCATTATTTACAGCAATGTTCAACTACTTGCCAAGACACCAAATATCTGATGGTAATTGGGGTGAAGGCGTAGAAATAATTAACTCAACCATTACAAAGTCCCCAGTAACTGAACACACGCAACTGTCATTTGAAGCCTTTTGTCTGCTTAAATATCTACTCGAATATAAAATACCTCGCATAGCTACTCTATTATACACTTCAGCTACATCAGAAATTGAGATTCCATGCTCCTGTAATGCAGGGCAAGCCGTAGTATAGTAAAAACCCCAGCCACTCCTTTGCCTTCCAGTGGGACCGGTCACTCATTGGTCTAGGTTTGCACATACTGCAGGGGGGGTGCTATTCCTTGCATTCTATTGTTCACTGTACTAATTTTTAATCCTATGTAATATGGCTGACCAGAACTGGAGGAATCAAACCACAAGCACGCTAATCGCCTCATGAAACCCAAGAGCACACAGTGCATGTAATCAATAGGAATTCCAAAATCCATATCCATGGATGCCAGAGGTAGTAGGACACTCATCCCTTTGTAGCCATATATATGCTCTAGGTCTGATTCCGTCGCCATTTTCATTAATTTCCTCACTTCTTCATCTGTCCTCAAGGAATATTCTTTTCCTGCCAAGTAGCGTTTCAACTGCCTGCGGCGATTCAAATGTCTAGACGGGCCTAGGCCTGGGCGATATTGATAATTCAATATCGGGATACGATAATTTTAGCATATCGTAAGGTGGCGATAACGATAAATTATATCGTGACGATAAATATCGATAAATTATCGCCACGATATTTTATCGGGGCACGATAATATATCGGGGCACGATAATTTATCGGGGCACGATATTTTATCGGGGCACGATAAATTATCGGGGCACGATAAATTATCGGGGCACGATATTTTATCGGGGCACGATAAGATATCGGGGCACGATAAGATATCGGGGCACGATAAATATCGCAATAAAATATCATGATATCGCGTCCCGATAAAATATCACGATAAAAGATTGTGATATGGCGCTCGTTCAAATATCGCGTAATCGCGCCCGATAAACTATCGTGATATTGCGCTGGTTAATCGTGTCGGAAAAAGCCGTTGGGTTGGCCTTCGCTTCAGCTGGAGGAAGTACGTTTGAAAACTTACTATTCTACTATCTGCTAATTCAAATTCTCAACAGTTCTCTCTCACTCTCTCTTTCAATTTAAGCGGTCTGATAATTTATGGGTGACGTCATGCTCTAATTTTGGAAGGAACTGTAAACAGCTGTTTGTAAATTAGTGTATGTATTGTCCGTTCATCTAAAGATATCGAATCAAACTATCCAGCTTGCTAGAATAATGTGATCTTACTTTAGATGATTACCAAAAGTAACCTTCAGTAACATGCATTGTTCTGATTGCTTTACACGTAGTAATGCCCAAATATATTTAATCATTTTTTCGGTAAAAATTACAATCAGTCCAATTAATTTAACAGAAATTACCCTTTCACCTAGGGTCGGTGAGGTTTCACGGTTGATCAACGGTATTTACGGAATACGACGCAAACAGAACTGGTACGTGATGTCTGTCCCGTATGGCCCGAACCAACTGTGTGCGACTTGCTTCGTAGCAGCCTGACCGGAACAGGTTGGTGATCAGACTAGCCACATTGCTTGTGCAGGCGAATTTTAAATGACAGAGAGACGCACAGCATCTTGATTTCGATCGCAGCTCATGCAAAAGTCGGCCGTGCCGCAGACATGCGCCCGCAAACTAACGCAGGCCAGCCGCACACAGGCACAATATCGATGGCGAGCCAGACTCACATTGGGTGCAGATCATCATCACATCTCACATTTCGACTGCACACTATCTGCGGGCGGTCACCCACGGCAATTCAGACCTGCAGGCAGCCATACGCAGACGAAATGTATATGTTATTTCCTAAAGAGAAAGAAATTTTTTTCGCGAGCTGATGAAACTGATGTATTTACCTAATTTAGTCTCAAACTGCTGACTACTACTGAAATCCTTCCCGATAAATAAGATTTGGATTAAAAGACGTCAGGAATGAAATTAATATTTTCATAAATCCTCCGGAAGATGGAAATGAAACAGAGGATGACCATGAGGAATTCACTTCGGAATGTAATGACCCTGATCGTCTTAATGACCGGCAGCTGAAAGCGGGTGGTGACGTCAGCATTGGCGATGTAGATCAAATGGACAATAATATATTTAGGCATACAATATATTTGGGCATTAGGTACTACGTGTACAGCAATCAGAACAATGCATGTTACTGAAAGTTACTTTTGGTAATCATCTAAAGTAAGATCACATTATTCTAGCAAGCCGAATAGTTTGTTTGCTGAGTTTGTTTCGATATATTTAGATCAGCGGACAATTCATACACTAATTTACAAACAGTTATTTTCAGTTCCTTCCAAAATTTGCACATAACGTCACCTATAAACTATCAGACCACTGGAATTGAAAGAGAGAGTGAGAGAGAACTGCTGAGAATTTGCATTAGCAGATAGCAGAATAGTAAGTTATCAAACGTACTTGCTCCAGCTTAAGCGAAGGCCAACTCAACGGCTGTCTTTTTCCGATATCACGATCTTTTATCGTGATATTTATCGTGATAATATGTCGTGATATTTTATCGGGGCGTGATATCGTGATATTTTATCGGGACGCGATATCATGATATTTATCGTGCCCCGATATCTTATCGTGCTCCGATAAAATATCGTGCCCCGATAAATTATCGTGCCCCGATAAAATATCAGGCCCCGATAAAATATCGGGCCCCGATAAAATATCGGGCCCCGATAAAATATCGGGACACGATAAGACGATATTTATCGAGCAACGATATATCGTCAATTTTAAAAACTCAATATCGGATTCGCGATATATTAATATATCGCGATATTTTACGATATATCGATATATCGCCCAGGCCTAGACGGGCCTACATCTTCATTTTCACCATGTAAGACATCTGCCTCTGATGATAATACAATTCTGGAATTGCATGGCATGGGCTCTGTGAGTGCAAATGTAATATATGTATGTAAGCAATAAGAGCAACCATAGCTGCCATTAAATTGCAACATATTCTGCATTTTCGGTCTTGCAACAGAATCACCACAACAACAAGTTAAATACACTCGGCTCTCAACAATAGTTCCATCTGGTTTCCTCCACCAGTCTCACCTAGGGCCTTCATCTCATCCACCAATGGTTTCAAAAACATTTGGAGGTGTGGTTCGCCTTTCTTAGAAAACCATAGGCCAGCAAGCATAATATTCTCTACATCAAATATCTCTTCGGGGACAATTTCATTTAAGTGAAAGTGTATAGGCCAAAGGCTATTAGGCCCATTCCGATGTACCGGAGAACCATCATACAAATAGTGATAGACAATGAGTTGGGATCACGAAGAACACCGTTAGCACTTAATAGATTGTTATAAATTTGCCCATCAAAAAAAACTTGATCAAGCCTTTGCTCCCTAGGAACCATTTTGATATGTTGTTTATCCAATATCATTTGGAGTTGTTCTCTAATGCTCAGAGTCACAAAGTAATTCCCTGCATTTAAATTGCTGACTGACTGCGACCAGTTACAGTGGTCACATTAAACACTGTTTTCAAATGATGACTTAGGGCCAAGGTAGATGTTACATGAAGGAGAGAAAAAGTGTATATTTGTGTCAGATCCAAACATAAATAACTTTTGAAGTAAATATTTTGAGCTGGGAATAGCTTCAGGAACACCAACCAATTCATTTACAAAACTAATGAGGCCCACCACAAAAAGATCAGTCATGCTTTGTCGCATAGCTAAATGGAAAATCATAAGTAATGTCTCAAACTTTGTTATATTTATACCTGCTGTTAGTGGTTGGTAGAGAATTTCGACACCAATCCTTTTTGATTTCAAAATAGATGAAACCTGAGTTCTACCTGCACAAACGTCTCTCTCATCACTCTCAGAATAAAACCCATCTGGCTCCACTTCAAGATCACCACAGCTATTTTCTGAGCTGTTGTGACTATCCTCCTCAACACTGTGGGCTAGTAATTGTATTACGCCATTGGTTTTATCCACGTTAAATCCTGATGGACCAGGTGCATCTGCCAACGATGACACCAGTCTTGGTTGAAGGGTAATATTACCATTGTCACGTGATTTATCACTTCCTGGAGATCCTTCACTGGAGACGGACAGAACGTTCGTATGGTTTAGGCATGATTTCTTTGATCTTCTTTGACGCCCTGGAAATACATGTGAAAGGAAAAAAATGAAAAGGATTGGCTGGAAATTAAATACTTAATTTTAACGTATGTCACTCTATATTAGAGCAGTGCAAAACTCTGATCAGGTATACTTTAGTATGCTATGCTTTTTATCTACGAGTTTGAAATATTCAGGGCAATCAAAACTAAATCCAAATTTACGAAGAGCTAATTTTTGACGAAATTTATAAATTGTAGACAAGTGAATAAGGCAAAGAAGTACTTGCAGAAAGAACATTTCAGAGACGAAGAAGGGAGTCTGACGAACAAAGAAATATTGGAGATAGAAAATTTACAATAGATATAGGGTATTACTTTACATTAATTTAAGTTAAGTTTAACAATGTGTGTTAACTTGAGTAACATAGTTCTAACGAAAACTCACCTGGATTTATTCCAAGTTGTAGCAGCTTTTCCTCGGTGAGTTTTCCTTGAATCAACCAACGACGCCATGTAGAACGAGGAATAGAGCAAGATTGGATACTGTCTCTCAAATAGGAACAATAAACCTTGCTTCTCCTTCGCAGTGCCATTCTTCTTACTGCCGCCTCTTTATGAATGTCTTCATTTCGAAGTGGTTGAAAGTAATGAAAAATCATACAATTTTTATGGAGTTCCTTTTTCCAAGGTTTATATTGATTAATGTACTTACATTTATACAACTGCAACCAGAGTCATGAGGCTTACCTTAGAGCAATTAAGTAATTTATCTACACATTTGAGCAGTTGAGCGAATTTTTCAGAAATCTGCATTGAATACACTAATTCGTTACGTGAAACTTGCCTAACATGTACTTGATTGTATCTTTTTTCTTGTCATGATTTCTGCAAAGTGGGAAGTGAAATTCACAAAATTTGATTCTTTCCCAATGTTCTTGAAAGACAATTTTGCTTCGCCTAGTTGCGGATAACGCTGCGCCTTCGTTTTCATTATTTTATAGTTTCGGACGCCGTTGCGGAGAGCACATGTTAGCACATGAGCCTGGACGACATGTTGAATTTTTCTATTCGTTAGCGGGTGTTTGAAGTGTGTAGAATGTTTCCAAGCATAGTAGCGAAAGTGACGTGGTGAAGCTCATAAACCATTATTAGATCCTTTGTTGTATCTAGTGTGAGTCTGGTACCATTTACCATGGCTAAGGTTAATGGCAAGAGGAACATCAAGATTAGTTTTGAGGAGGAGCCGCATGCATTAGTGAAGTACTTAGATAGAGAGAGAAACACGGATGTGGTGCGGGTATGCAACATACCAGATTTGAAAGCGCCAGATTTCGCTTTCGATAAGAAAGCTATTTACGAGGTGTTTTGGGCGCCATGTAAGAAAAGCAGAGTGGAAATGCTGTCGGACTACCGTCGAGTTGTAACTGAGATAGCCAGATTTCCTGCTGGATCGGGCAACGACTGTGGTCCAGGTTTCTACCCAGCAATTGTTCTAATCGTCGGTGGTAAGTTTATATTGATGTGATCATTTGGAAGTGACTCTAATGCAGGCTCCAAAATAATATATTTACCTCCATTCATGTAGAGATCTCCGAGTCATTGGACGACTCTGATCCTACCGTGATTCCAGTCTCAGTTTACCGGGAGGAAATGAAGAGCTACGAGGACAAATACAGCAAAATGTTGTCCAAATACAACAGAAATGACGAAGAAAATTGTTCGCTGAAAAGTCGGCTACAGATTGCAGAGAAGAGGATTGCAGAATTTGAGTCTAATCTCCTAGAGGTACTGCGGCTCAATGTAGAATATCAAAAACATATTCTCAAGTGCTGCCGTATTTCATCATGTGAGTCATATGATGGCAGTGTGTCCGACCCGCAGGAGAAAAATTAAGATGCCTTGGCTGTTGGATTGGTAAGATTAATAATATTCCAAGATCACTATTTACATATGCTTTTTGTACTGATTCAGTTAAATTTCGTGTTCACTTTCTTTGCAAGTGGTATTTTAACCTACTATTTGAATATTATATGGGCATATATTCTGTTTCGTCCTAATTTAGATTGCAGAAATGGTTGAAGAGGGATCGAACAAACTCACCTCCGACAACTTGCACTCCTCCAGTGACTTCCAGCCCTTCTCCAGTTCCTCCAAGTGCTGCCACCCAAAGCAAGCACTAGTGGAAAAATCTGCCTTGAAACAGTCTTGAAATGACTGTGTTGGGACACTCTTGTAACTCTCTTGGAAGTTGAAACAGGATTCCAACACAGACTCTCTTGAATCTTCCTTGAAATTTTGTGTTGGGCTCCCTTGAAATTTTGTGCTGGGACTCTCTTGAAATGTTATGTTGGAGTCTCTTGAAATTCTGTGCTGGGACTCTCTTGAAATTCTGAGTTGGGACTCTGAAATTTTGTGTTGGACTCTCTTGAAATTTTGTGTTGGACTCTATTGAAATTTTGTGTTGGACTCTCTTGAAATTCTGAGTTGGGAATTTCTTGAAATTCTGAGTTGGGACTCTCTTGAAATTCACTTAAACTCTACTGACACTTACTTGAAATTCTATGTTAGGTTCACAAAAGTCTCAGGACTCACTTGAACTGTCCACGAATACAATTATATGTGGAATCAGGTCAGGATTAGAGAACTGGCCCAATCCCTGATGGCCAAGGTTTGAGTCTTGGCATTGGTTGAGATTTTTAAGTAAAACCCCAGTACTTGCCCTGACCCCAGTTGCATGCCAAGAAGAAATTACTTATTGCATAAGGCTGAAAAACCTTTAGCGAGACGGGATACTTTTGACTCCAAGGTACCTTACAGTATTCACATTAATTGCCATGTGAAAAAATTCACCTGGACTGAGAATCGAACCACGGACCTTTGGCTTTCTTGGCCACTGCGCAGACCACTACGCTACCCAGGATCCATAATTCGCACGGCAATTTACCAAACTTCCAGGTGCCAGATTACCTTACAGTAAGAAGAACAGGCTCTCAATGGAACAGGACTTCATTCCCTAAGAATAACCAAAATACCCACCTTTCAAGGGCATATACCACAGGGGACTTCATCCTGAAATATTCTACTCATGGTATGAAGGACACACTATACCACCTACACTTGATTCCCCCCCAAGGTTATAGCCGATATTACACTTAATCATCCATTTCCGTGTAATAAATATTATGTAATTCAGAATTGGATTGAATTTATACATTAAATGAGATGAGAATCTATGGCATGAATTCAACAGTAGTGGAAAGATTGTTTTCCCAGATAAAACTGTAATAGATGAATCATAAAGTTATACGCAACTTAAACCTTGGATGTCTTAATTACTTTGTTTTAAGAAATGCACCACTTATACCTCCGTTACTTAAGTTCAATGCTTTGTAGGACTAAACAGCTGAAATAATTTTCATTTCTGCATAACTCTTTGAAATAGTAATTCTACAAGACAAAAGTCCATATACCAAGTTTTAAAACATTACTCTAGGAAGATAGTCTAATGCCATAAGGAGCTCAACATTGAATATATCAATATACACTGGGTTTATTACGCTCATTTGGTAGAATGCAGAAGACATTTTCAAAGTCATTATTTAGCCTTGTCGAAAATAAAGACATTTATTTTATTTCATATTGCACATTGTACATGGAAATGTAGAAAATTATGCACTTTAAAATTACACTTCCCCAGCAGCACCGATCCCCATTTCTTCCATTGTCTTCCTTTTCCTACAAAGGAGAAAAAAGAAGGTAGGTCACAGCACAATGCTTGTAGTTCAATTTATATATTAGAATTTCCAAATGCCTGCAGGCAACTGCCTAACCCCAATCTCTGGAGCAGACAGTTACAAACTTGTGAATTCGGGACAACTGGAGGACAGTCCTTTGCTGGGATAGCTTTACAAGCCATGAAATAATGAAGAGGAAAAAAATATGAAAGATTGAAAATCAAGTTAAATAGAGAAAAATCCTAGTGGAAGAAAGGAGTTTACTTTAAAGTATTCACTATCAGGTGGATGAAAACTTTTCAGAGACCTTTTCCTTTCCAGTGGGGCTTTCCTATCTCGAGTGTACCGGACTCCGCTTTCACCAAACCTTTCACAACTCTCATTCCTCCCCATTGTCCCATGACACATAAACCTATCCCAGCAAAGGCCACAATCTGCTAGTAGTCCCAATTACACAACTTTGCTACCATTAGTCCCTAGAATGGGGTAAAATTTTTAAAATATAGTGTCTAGAGCAACATCCATATTCAGACTTTTGGAAACTATGACACATAGGGCAAGATTCATGTAGAGAATTCAAACAACAGAATTTCAGTGTTCATTAATTGAACTGTCTACCATGATCTTTGCTAGTTCCTAAACAGTCCATTCCTAAGTAAATAGAGGTAACCCTGATAAAAGAATGAACCTAAGGAAGAAAATTTAAAAATGATGGTATACTTTGATGTAACTTGATAACCTTGATATTTAACAACCATGTATTAATAAATTTCACCATTGTTGCTTTTGTTAGAACAGGGTATGTGTTAGGCTCTTAGTATCACTATGAAAGCCTGAAATAACATTGATTTATTCCAAAACACTTTGTGCTGAACAAAAAAAAAACTTAAAAATGCATAATCAACGTAAATGGAATGTAAACTCAAGAAAGCAAAAGAATGTGGAAGAAAAAAGGGAATACAGGGAGGTCCCAGAAGTCCATTATCCTGCTTCCATGGGATAAAATACAGCCATGACAAAAAAATGGCATTTGAACAATTAAATGTGGGAAGTTTAAAACGAGTGATGGGAATATTAATAAAGTCCACCCATAGAATGAATATGATGAAATAACAACGTATGGCATAAAATCATTACTTCTTGCTGGACTTTAACAGAGCACAACATTTTTACTCACATTGGCTTGGCCGTCAGTCCACTTCTACGTCTCGATTCCAGTCTCAAATTAGACGCAAGTCGGTTATAAGTGTCGTGAATTTTAGGCACAGAGCATCCTGGGTTTTTCCACAGCACAAAGCCTAATGAAAATTCAGAAATGAAATTGAAACATGAGTAGTATTTTTTTTCAAATGAAAAATGGATATTTCACATGCTGAGAAAAATAATAATTGAAAACTTACTTTGAATAGCCTGAAGCTCATCTCTTTCCACTCTGGGGTTACCATTTTTCTCAGCACGCTGGCCCTGAGCAGAGTGGTTCATTATGTACTCCTTCCCCATGATCTCTAAGAGAAGGTCCCTTTGGAGCTTCTCTGGTTTACCCCTACTCCTGTCTAAACAGCTCTTCAAGGCTTTTTTGCCAATCCAAATATTGTACCCCTTGTACAGCACAATCTGGAAATTTCAAATGTTGAGGGGGAAAACCAGTTAAAAATACCATTTTGGGAAATTTTCACCACCACAATTGAACAACTTTGACATTCATAAGCTTACCTTTTTGTCGTCGCTTTGGTGGAAAATATTAGCGTATTTTAGGCAGATTTCCACTCTTGTCCTACCATCATCTGCAAGGGAAATGATTTCCATCCATAATATTACCTTGGCAATAATTTACCCAAATAGTTGCTTAATACAGCAATTAATACATTCAAATAGAATGTTAAAAATCACATAAACCCAAATTTTATGGTTTCACTTACCAGCAATTTGTAGTTCCTCCATTAGCTGATAGATTTGCTGCTGCACATTCTCCTTCCCCGGGTCGTTTTCCACAACCTGATTGGTATCCACAACTTGATTGGCATTGCCCATCCGCAAAACGTGGTTGTACGGAACCAACGGCTGTGGGGAAGTGTACTCAGCTACAGCATCAGCGGCTATTCCCATTCTCAATGCATCCCCAATCAATGGCACAGGAAGAGCATTGGGAGCAGGCATTGCACGAGTGGCCTCCAACCTCCTACATTCCCTAATCCTCTTCCGTGCTAGGTCCTCCAATTCGCACAAATCTATGGCCTCTTGTAGGGAAATTTTGAAAGACAGCAATTTCTCTAACATACTTTAAGCATTTCTGCAATCCGTCAGTGTACCTGAAACAAAATGGATATTTTCGTTGGATTACGTGCATCATTACCCTGGGGATTGTACGAGTTGAAACGAGTTAGGGTGAACTAGCATGGTTTTACAAGGTTTCAAATCGGTTTCACTTGTTCTTTCAACTCGTTTCAAGTCGGTTATGGCCGCTTTTTGCTTGCTTTACCTCGTGCGTTGACTTCGTATAACCTCGATTGATGTCGTATCAACCAGTAGCTGCCGTTTCTGGGCAGCTTGATCCTTCTCGAGTCATCTCGTCTTATGTAGAGAGGAAGTGGTTGTTTCATCTCGTAATGCATGGTTTCAGTTGGTAACACGCTACCTCGTTTCACGTTGTATTAACTCGTTTCAACTGTGCAAGAATCAACTCGTCTTACTTAGCAATAACCCGTTTTATCTAGAGCAGACAACCTCGATTCATCTCGCATTACCTAGTTTGACGTGTACGAAAAGCAACTCGTTCGATCTAGCTTTAACCTGTTTCAGCTAGTAACGCGCTACCTCGTTTCACATTGTATTAACTCGTTTCAACTGTGCAAGAATCAACTCGTCTTACCTAGCATTATCCCGTTTTATGTAGAACAGAGTACCTTGATTCATATCGTATTACCTCGTTTAACCTGTACGAGAAGCAACTTGTTTAAACTCGCACTATCCTATTTCACCTAGTAACACGCTACCTCGTTTCACATTGCATTACCTTTTTCGCACGAAATCATGGTTTCAACTAGACCCCCAGACCCCGCGTCGCATCAAGCCCTCTGGTTTGAACCTGGTTCCTCATTGACGTCGCTTCACAGTATATCTACCATCTTGATAACAAAGAGTTGCAACTGGAACCCCATACCTAATTTCACACGGTATCAACTCCTTAGAACCAGAATCCGTCACCTCCTTACATCACTTCACTTCCTACTGACCTGAACAGAGCAATAAACACAACTGGAATATATTATTCAGCCGTACATTTCATTGACTAACATGTACAGATACAAGATTAATTATCCCCCATGTCACAACCCCTTCCAACAGCATTCATCGAAAATTACTTCTATTCCACTCATTTTGAGATACTAATTTGAACCAAAATTATCCCTTATTCCAAGATGTATCTAATATTATTTACAACGAATTGCCTCAACATTGATCACCGAGTTGCACCTAAAGCACCAGTAAAACAAAATTTCACTGATCATAATATCATGCACTTAAACACCCTTGGGGAATGAACACTACGTGCTTCATGAGAGATCACCAAAAACCAAGCACTTCATTGTATAAAAGCAATACAGGATGCGCATAAGGAATAAGTTACCACAATGATACACCTACATCAACAAATGTGGATTTGAAAATACGAAATAGGCAAGAGGAGATTAAGAAACAAATCAACAAATTTACAAAAGAAGTATTAGGTATCTTTATTAAACTTTTTTTCCAGTTCAAGTCTTGAATTGTTGAGCATATATATGCCCTCACACTTTAAGCTTCTCGCCCCGGCAAAACCTCGTCGGTTCCTCTTCTTTTAAGATAATCCACATAGCAATCTGTAAAGATAAATTCATAACTTACTCTGGTATCCCATGCAGCATTTCCGCTGGTAGAAAACAACATAATATTTGGATTACCACACATAGAATTAATCCAATAATTTCTTAAATACCAATAGAGTATGACAAAGCGTACATATTTAAATGAGCCTCGAAATATAATTATTAGTGTACTTAAATGTAATTCCTACTAATTTCAGGATATTCAAAATAGGAGAACAGCTTACCTGTCGTGCATAAAATACAAAAAATACAATGGCAGGCCGGAGATAACTGAAACAGCGAAATCCATTGGATAAATTAGACGATTTGTTTACAAAATACTGTGACATGAATTCCCCTTCGAAACTGGACATTTGAAAAGTGTTCAGTACCTATCCACATTAAAATAAGCAGGAATAACTTATGACTACGACAGCTCTTAGTTCAACTGAAACTTACCTCCTAGAAGAATTTCAAATCACAATATCCATCCGTTCCTTTTGCTTCATCGTGGGATTCCTCGCAATATAATCCAAGAACGTAGGCGAAAACTTCATACAGTTTACGAACTAAATTTTCCACTCGATGGCGTACAAATTTTAAATATCTCCAACGTAGCCGCAGCACACTATCCTCATATTAATTAGTCTTATAACGCAGATAAGATAAATTTCCTCAGCATGCAGTAGCACACAAAAACTTCACGATTTTATACACAACGAAAAGTATACGCTTCGGTGAGCGAATTTCACTTTACAGGAGGCCATAGGTAAACACAATTATCAAAGATGGACGTTTCATCACTAGTTCCTGAGTCAAGTTAGCATCTTAATTCAAAATAGAGTTGTTGGATATTCAATAATTCTTATTTTCTATCGATACATTCTCATTTGAAAAATACATATATATTTATTTTTTCTTTTACTTCCATATTTTTATTGTCACACTATTAAATGAAGGAGTTTCAATTGCGTTTATAATAATGGGAGAGCTCATTAACTGTAAACATCCGGTTACATGTTGTTGTTGAAAACCTTCCAAGTAAATAAACAAACTATAGAGACTGTAGAGACTACATACTAAAAATAGTAATTTATTTAAACCAATAATACAATATGTAATAGCAGTATGGCCATATTTAATTTTCTTAATGTATTTACAGGAGTAAATTCAAATTTCTACGAGCTATTACAACATATGTTGTAATTGCTCATAGAAATTATACCATAATTATTACCAGAACATTGCATGTATGTTAAGACCGGGATATTCATTAACAATTTTTGTCAAGAATATTTCGCATCAGTGCGATTGGTTTCGGATTGGATTGATTCAGATTGGCGATTATAGTGGCGATATGAACTATTATGACCGTTCATATAGCTATTATATATATTTGATATATTAACACGACTTACAAACGTCATAAATGAAAATACTGGATATTAAAAATGAATTAATTAGCTACCTATATAGAAATCAAATATTTAATTTATGTCAAAATATTACGAAGTGATATAGGTATCTTTTAGTCATTTTGTCTATTTATGTTATGACATTTGTATCTATAATGGAACTACGAGGCTTAGTGTACTACGTAAAACTGCTTGATACGAGATCCACCTCAAACAAGGTGAATCAGGATAAAACGAGAAGCTTGGGGTATGAGGTAAAACCACTTCATACGGAATCCACGACGAACGAGGTGAATCAGGTTAAAACGAGAAGCGCTGGGTACGAGGTAAAACCCCTTGATACGGAATCCACGACGAACGAGGTGAATCAGGTTAAAACGAGGAGCGTAGGATACGAGGTAAAACCACTTGATACGAGATCCACAAGCAACGAGGTGAAATCAAGTTAAAACGAGAATCTTTGGATACGAGGTAAAACCATGCTTCCACGACGAACGAGGTGAATCAGGTTAAAACGAGAAGCGTTGGATACGAGGTAAAACCACTTGATACGACATCTACCTCGAACGAGGTGAATCAGGTTAAAACGAGAAGCTTTGGATACGAGGTAAAACACCTTGATGCGACATCCACCTCGAACGAGGTGAACCGAGTCTAGACAAGTTACCTCGTCTGCAATTTGAAACCACTTGATACGACATCCATCTCGAACGAGGTGAACCGAGTTTAGACAAGGTCCCTCGTCTGCATATTGAAACCACTTGATACGACATCCACCTCGAACGAGGTGAACCGAGTTTAGACAAGTTACCTCGTCTGCAATTTGAAACCACTTGATACGACATCCATCTCGAACGAGGTGAACCGAGTTTAGACAAGGTCCCTCGTCTGCATATTGAAACCACTTGATACGACATCCACCTCGAACGAGGTGAACCGAGTTTAGACAAGTTACCTCGTCTGCAATTTGAAACCACTTGATACGACATCCATCTCGAACGAGGTGAACCGAGTTTAGACAAGTTCCCTCGTCTGCATATTGAAACCACTTGATACGACATCCACCTCGAACGAGGTGAACCGAGTTTAGACAAGTTACCTCGTCTGCAATTTGAAACCACTTGATACGACATCCACCTCGAACGAGGTGAACCAAGTTTAGACAAGGTCCCTCGTCTGCAATTTGAAACCACTTAATACGAATTCCACATTGAACGAGTTGAAACTAGGTATTTCGATTTTTCGCCGGGACTGCTTGCCTTGCGTGTTGTATGTGTTTGCGGGGCCTGAGAGTTGAAACCATCTCAAACGAGGTGACAACTCGTACCTACGAGTTGGTCCGAGTTCAAATTTAACTGGATTTACCTCGTTTTAACTCGGTTTTTTCCCTAGGGTAACTACATATGGTTCCACTCAATAGAAAACAGCTCAGCGGAGCAAGTATACAAGTACTCGACGAGCGAGGATAAAACACAGAACCGAAAACACAGGCACAAAATAAATAAGAGACACTCACAGGCACAAAATAAATAAAGAACACTCATATGCATATGGTTGTTTTAAGTGCACCATGTGAGATACATTCAGGCCATTGAATATTTTACGTTGACTATTGAATGAGTGACCACATTAATATTACTTAATTCAGTGCATAAAATTTCAATTTCGCATTTTAATTATTCAAATTTTTTTAATACAAGTAAATGCTTACCTCCTACTTTAACCAAGGACACTCTGGTTTCTTGATATGATTTCCAATCAATGATCAATTCCATCCCTTTCTTTGGAACTTCTTCTCCTTTAATGAGATGAAGAAAATCTTCCTCCAAGCTCGTACTTTCATCTACATGAAAATACAGAACGGCAGTAGATTTCTTTCGCCGGCCACTTTTTCCACTGGCGGAAGAAAACGACGAAGTACTGTCGTTCGACGACTCATCAATGTGGAAAAAGGTGGCCATTTCAGCTACGACAGATTTATCCACAGTTTTTCCCTTCTCTTTTACAACAGCCTGTAACCACTTCTACCTTAATCTCAACTAAGTTGTTAAAGGTAGTATTCTATCACCTTGAACGCCTTGAACCTCGACCACGCCGGTTAGTTGTGAGATCAGGAATGCTGGGAACGATTGCAGGGTGGCAACAAGGGAATGTGTTAATGTTATTGCAGTTGTTTTCTACGATATTTGTTTCTATGGCGCAAAAAAACATATTTTTGTGACTTGATTTAAATAACTTTCTAGTGTCATTTACTACTGACAAGGAGGCATCGCGAGAGTGATGTTCGGGATCGAGCCGATGTTATTTTCTGAAACTATATAGGAAATGTACAAAAAGTGTCATGGCTTTCTTCCCCATAGGCCCGGGTTCGAGAGATAAAAGCAAGTAAAGATTCGGCGCGGAATCAGTACCTTGAATGAGGGTGTGTCTCCAAGAACGGGCGTGGCCGAATGCGTTGAAGCGCTAGGTCTATAGCTTTCTCCCCGAGCCATCTGGGTTCGAGTCCCGGTGAAGTCAATTTTTTTTTCTTTCTTATAATTTAAGGAATCAATGTTACAACCAATCCCCATTCATTTAAGTCAGTTACGTTAGTATTTTTTCTATTTTCAACTCATTTTATGGATTTTCAATGGACCGTGGACTTGCGACACGAATTAGGGGATTTTATTTTCCCATTACAGGCTCACATGCTGCCCGACGCATTAGGTTTGGATTTCGATGATCCGTGAATACTTCTATGAATACCAAGGGCTTCAATTGTTCGCTGGACCTCCTGAAGATAGTAAAGAATGAACTAAATGCTTATTACACTGCTTATTATCAAAATCACTACTTTACACACCTTCAAAGCAACGCACAGCACCAGTGTTGTCTTCTTGGGATGATGACAACACCGATGGAGAAGTGTCATTATCATTGTCTGACAATGAGGAGCCGTCACTGGACGACGAACAGATTTCTCGAACACTCTATTAAGCTTCCGAGAACTCCCGACACAACGCCGCAGATAGGTGAAAACTAAATAATGCACGAGACTTACTGCAGGAAACTTGAGCTACGCTTCACTTTACCTTCACTGATCAAGAGCTGGATTGAAACTGGTGAAATAGACGGCCCAATACAGCTGCCACGCGTTGCTGTATGTAGAGAACACCCCTTCCCAGCACTAAAAACGTTGTCTCAAACAGCAATTTTCCGACTCCTACATTCTTTTATTCATAAATGCATTTCCACCGGGTTTTCCCTCCATTAGAATTTCTCCACAGCCCAGTCTTTCCAACAAATTCTCCCTCCTTACTACAGAATGTCCTTCCATCCACCCTGTCTCCTTTATGACATGCCTTCTTGCATCCTTCAAAGAGTTCCGTGTTCCGAGTTCCCCAGCAACCCTTCCTCCACAGCTGACCCTCGCTTATCTCTCAATGACGCACCGAGGCCCAACCGTGTGAAGATGGGTGCGAAAGAAGAAGAAGACTTCGAGACCGCATTGAGGAGACTACTGGAACGCAGGGTCATTGCACTTGACGGACCCTTAAGGGTAAAAGGGGGAAGCTGGCTAGGGTTAGTAACTGAATTTGAGGATAGCCAGTTGTGTTTATTTGGTGAAAAGAAAGAGTTGAGATCAAAAATATATGAAGGGGTTGAGGGTGCAATGGCTGGGGCGTAGAAGAACGCATTACCTGGAATTTCACGTGTCGTTATATACGTCCCCAAATTCGCGTGTTAAGTCATCATTTGGAGGTCCATTGAAAATCAATAAAAATACGCTGAAGATAGAAAAATACTATTGTAACTGACTTAATTGTATGGGATTGGGTATGTAACAACGATTCCCGCGATGAAGGAATATACCTTACTTCAAAAGTTTTATCAAAGCCTATAATCAAATAATGAGCAATTACATGCCACGAATGAAAAGTTAAATTCATTCATTGAACCGAAAGAAAACATGAGGTGGGAAGAAAAATATTTTTATCCCTACATCATATTTATTTGTGTAGGAATTCAAAATCTTCCCGTCGCCCACGATAAGGGTTCACTTCAATAAAACACGTTGTACCTTGAGAAAATCGTTTTAAATGTGTTTCACATGCCCTTCTATTTTCTGCCGATATCATGCTCACTATTTAAGGAAAAATAAAGTGATGAAAATGAAAATTCTGGGGCGGTTCCGAGGAATTTACGAGGGCAACCATCGCAGTGTAATAAGCATTTAGTTCATTCTTTACGGTCTTTAGGTAGTCCAGCGAACAATTGAAGCCCTTGGTATTCATATAAGATTTCACGGATCATCGAAATCCAAACCTAATGTGTCGGGCAGCATGTGAGCCTGTAATGGGAAAATAAAATCCCCTAATTCGTGTCGCAAGTCCACGGTCCATTGAAAATCCATAAAATGAGTTGAAAATAGAAAAAATACTAACGTAACTGACTTAAATGAATGGGGATTGGTTGTAACATTGATTCCTTAAATTATAAGAAAGAAAAAAAAATTGACTTCACCGGGACTCGAACCCAGATGGCCCGGGGAGAAAGCTATATACCTAGCTCTTCAACGCATTCGGCCACGCCCGTTCTTAGAGACACACCCTCATTCAAGGTACTGATTCCGCGCCGAATCTTTACTTGCTTTTATCTCTCGAACCCGGGCCTATGGGGAAGAAAGCCGTGACACTTTTTCTACATTTCCTTTATAGTTTCAGAAAATAACATCGGCATTCGGATCCCGAACATCACTCTCGCGATGCCTCCTTGTGAGAGTCAAATATTAAAGAGCCTTGCAAAAAATGTATGAATATTATTCTGAAACTTTTTATGTTGAACAAACTGTATACTACCTCCACACCGATGGAAAATACCTAATTTTTAGAGCATGATAAATGAATATCAATTGAATGAATTTTTTCAAATGCCGATGAATTTAAGTTATAAAATCAGACGAATTTTACCTTTTGAATGTTAACTGCTGATGTTGAAGCATGTCAAGGATTCCGAACCGTGGCTGGCTCGCCAGCTGAGTGGAGAGCCTAACCAAGGCCGTCTCCATAACGGAAGAAGCAAAGCGAGTTTAGTTGAGTTAGCTGGATTTGCGGGTGTTGAAACCATGAATGTCACAAACTTAAAGTAATAATGAAGAAGAAGATTGAAATACAACAATCGAAAATTATTGAGAACTACCGCCAAGTAGGATTACAGTTTTTCTACCTTTGTGCTTGGAAATAAAAACTTAAGCTTACAGAATGTCGTCAATTAAGTACAATAAATTGTCGCGCACAACTATGTGGAGGAGGAAGCGAAGGTTATGTTCCAACGAAGCAGGAGATCCTCACTGTCCGACGTGTGACAGGGTTAAAAGAATGAAAAGAAGGAAGTGCATTTTTTGTTTTTGAAATTGTCCCGCCAATGTAATACACATATCTGCCACCAGCGGCAGCACCACTTGTGTAGCTTGCCAAGATTAATAAAGCAGTCATTTGTTCCCGCCTAAAGTCGGCTGTTTTTCTACGATGTCCCTCCGTAAATTATTGTAAAGTGCGTTGTGTATTAACCTTTCCCGCTAACACGACGTACATGACTTCTGATGTTGATCCTACTGCCCTGAGTGATGATGAGATTCCTGGTGAGTGGCGATTTACAAAAATTACTAATTTCTAAATTATGACTCAAATTCCAACTTTAAGTGAACGTGGCTATTTTACAGGAAGCGATTCGGAATGTGATGAAGGAGCATCGACACCCAACAGGAATTGGACATAGGTTCTTCTGTGGATAACTCTGACGTCGAATTTTCTGATGATGATGCTGATGAATATATTCGTAGCGACGGAGGTGACGGTGACTGCTATGAACAGTCTTGGAGCGGCACTTCGTCGAGTGATGAAATGGATGAAGAGGACTGTGCGAATTCGGCACCCTTGAAATTCGATGAGATATACAAGGGAGCGCAAGTTACTGTCTTAGAAAGTAGCATTATGCTAATGTCTTTCTTCATTAGATTCAGGCTGTCATACTCTTGTATAAATAGTCTATTGGAAATGCTGCATTTGCATCTCCCAAAAAACAACAAGGTTATAAAGAATGTGTATTCCTTACGAAGGTTTTTCGGTAGGCCAAAAGAAATGTACCGGCGAGTTTCTTGCTGCGTTAAGTGTGATGCGGTTTTGGAGCTGGGTATGAGTTGTAAAAAGTGTAAAATATCAGACAGTGCTGAATATTTGTTGTTCCCAATAGAAAATCAACTTAGAATGTTGTATAAAAGTTCTGATTTTATATCTGATATAACTTTGAGGCACCATAAGCCAAAAGTGCATGGCGTCCTAACTAGTATTGTGGATGGTTCCCTCCGTAGAAGCTGTCACAATATTTTAAATGAACTATTCGATACATCACTAATGTTATACACTGACGGAATACAGTTATACCGAAGCGCTAAATCTACAGTTTGGCCTTTAATATTCACCATAAACGAGCTGCCGCATAGTAAGCGTTTCTTGCCTGAAAATATCATTTTCGGCGGACTGTGGTACTGCACTACCGTGAAACCTCATTTCAATGCCATGTTATCTTCAATGTATAATTCATTTAAAACGTTGGAAAAAGGCCTTAGCGTTGTCTTTCCCTCTGGTAAAGTTGAAACTGTTAAATTAATTTTACTCTGCGGAGTAACAGATCTGCCTGCAAGGTCCCTTTTGCTCAACATGAAAAACTTCAATGGATTTTCCAGCTGTATAAAATGCTTAATCAAAGGAGAATCATTGCTTGTTGAAGGGAGACGGACTGTTTCATTTAGGAATCTAGAAGCTGCGACAAGGTCTCCCATTTTATCCTTGAAACATAGCAAAGAAGCAGAAAAGAAGAAGAAAGTTGTTTTTGGTTTCAAAGGTGAAAATGTGTTTTCAATGTTGGTTCCTAATTTTATATCTGGCATGGTAATTGATGAAATGCATGACATTTATGGTGGAGTTTTTAAAAAGTTAATGACCTTATGGTTTAATCCTGAGTATAAGTCCTATCCGTTTTCCTTGTATCACCACCTTACAGATTTTGATAAACTATTGGTCCAACTGAAACCCCCGTTTTTTATCATGACCAGGCCCCAATCTCTCATAAACAATTTTGCTTTATATAAAACAAAGTAATTGAAGTATTTGCTCCTGTATTACTCCATACCTTTGCTCTTGAATATTATGAAACCAGTATATATTTCTCATTACTTTCTACTTGTTCATTCAGTATATCTTGTTAACAAGGACACTGTAACACAAAATGAGGTAGACGAAGCCGAGAGAAAACTTGTTGAATTTGTCAAGAATTTCGAAAGTTTATATGGCCCTCAATTCATGTCTGCCAATGTTCATTCCTTGTTACATAAAGCTGAGTCAGTGCGCACATTGGGCCCCGGCTATGAAACTTCCTGTTTCCCTCTTGAAGGGTTGCTTGGCATTATGAAAATTTTGTTGAGGGTACAAGGTATGCTGAAAATCGCATTGCAGAATGTTTTTATGTAATGCAGTCACTTCCTGCTTTTATAGACATGATAGATGTGAATTCAGATGCAAAGAAATTTGTTTATCACTTGAGAGGAACAAGGAGCAAGATAGAAGAAATTGAGGGGGATATTTTTGCTGTAGGTCATCTGACCAAATTGTTTGTTGTGTCAGATTATTTATACAATTCCATCAATGATATCCAAAATGTAACCGACTGCCCTGGTGTGGCAAAAATATGGACCTTCACTCGACTGTTGTGCAGAAATTTACAAAGGAGTTGTGGCTAAAATGTATTCAAAATCTGAAAAAATTGACTCCTCAATGGTTATGACCTCTGATTCCAACATCTATGTGGTTAATGTTTTTGTTAAATTTAAGTTATGCCAGTGCACTTCTGACTGTGTTTGTGAGGCACAGTATGTTGCTGTTGTGAAAAAATGTCGCAAAGGCATCATTCAGTCAATTCCAGATAATCAATTCATTTTTGAGGTTGTGGAGTCTACATATAGCACAAGTATTAATGTTAACTGCATTACAAATGTTTGTGTTGGCTCTGAGATAGCTGGAAGAAAATATTGCTCCCCACGTATAAACAATGTGGAGGCAGAATGACAATGTGTGTATACTATGGCTTTTTCTATTTTTATTAAAGTATTTTACAAAAAAGATGACTGAATGAGTGGTATTTTGACCTTCAACATTTAACATTGGTTGACATATTACTGCCTAGGGTGATGGAAGAGGAGCAAGGATTAAAATCATCCTGGAGCATCTGTGCAATTAAATGGAGGAGAGAGAGATGGGTCATAAATGTAGATCAAGGGACAGAAAATTGGCACTTTAATTCAAAAGAGACTGAATATTGTACAGTGGTTTCCAACCTTCCCTAGCTCGTGTACCTCTTGGCAGACACTTTCCATAACCTACATCTCATTAAGCAATACAATGTTTGTGGATTTTAGTACTTTGAACACTAATTTACTTTTTCATTGGCCACCCATGACTTAGCGGAACAGATCACATTGCGACTGCAAGCATATGTATAGGAAAAGGTTGATACTGTGACGGATCCACCCCCCTAACCCGCGTTTCACTAAGGGGACGGCCGCACACATAGGGATCCGCGTTTGAGCCCTGAGGGACGTACTCCGCGAAGTCCAAGTTAGAATTAAGGATCCCCCCGAGTCGTTCGATGTTCTGACGCTTACAAAAGGAATGATGGGGACTGACCTTCCCATTAACTGGGAAGGAACATACACCAGTTCTTTGCACAAGTTTATTGAGGCCCTTGGCCAAAAGTGAACATCAGACACAACGTTTTTGATATAACACTAGAACAGAATATAAATGAAAGCACTGATGGACATGATACGACAGTGATGGTGATTACTACAAATGACATGGATGAACATGAAACGCTATGAAGACACAATAAGAAAAAATTAATGGAGTCAATATTACAACTGATAATTCGCGTTCTGAAGGAACCGCGCGAGTTGAGAATCCCTTTGGCGTGAAATGAACGCCTTGACAAATGCACTTTACAAAGAGTTACTTTATGACGATAGGTTCAAGGGTTGCTCCCAAAAGTCCAACCACTCCTGAATTTGGGGCGACGAGGTTCTCCCACGGTGACAAAAAGGGGGGGGAGGGGGTAGAATGGCTCGTGCCAGCTTACGTGGCGGTCCGGAAACGAGACGACGACGGGAACAATGGCCGACCATCGGCGCAGCGATTTCTCCGGGAATGACGGGTGCTCGTGGCTCCTCTGCGTCCTGATCCCGGTTTGAAATGTTGTGGCCGTGTGTCGCCTGGAAGGGCCAGCTGCTCGCGATCTTATCCCCACGCATTGGGGCTATCTGCCCGTGGGTGGAATCGCCGCGGCTTATGCTGGGTCTCCTTCTCCAGCCCTGTGTCGCTCCTTGGGACCCGTGCACCAGCAGCCTCTCTACAATATCCACCGGTACTCTCTCCCGGGTGGCATAGCCTCCTGCCTCCAATTGCCAATTTCGTTCTCCTTCTCGTGGCGCGCTCACCGCCCTTAAATACCCCACAAAATGTGGGAGGGGTCGTTCGGGGGCACACCACATGGGTAAATGGGGGGTGGGGTGAGTAGGGAAATCCCCACTCGTCGACATGAAGCACTTTTGACTAGGCCGTAGATTCACCGGACGTCGTCGGCGAATGGAGAGGGAGGGGAGGACAGACCCTCCCGTGGCCGGTGACGTCACTCACCTTGACCACGAACACGTTTTTAGGGGAGTTCACATCACTGGGACAAAAGGGGATGGGGGGCAAACAAAGGAACACAGAAAAAACAAAACGAACGATGAGCGCCAAGCGCAGAAGGACGCGAGGGGATCCAAAATCGTCATGCGACGGTACAACCGTTACCGTCACACTACTTTGGAATATACATAGTAGTTCCAAGGATTTTTTCTGTTAAGGACACGGCCCTATCAAAACCTTTTTAAAACTTTTATTGCATTTCTTCATCGGCCTCCTTCCACATACACATGATGACGTGGTAAATTAATTTCGTTCTTGGCATTAAAGCGCTTTCAGATTCCCAATTTTGGATAGTTCGTAATTTGTAATTGAAAATTATAGGAAAAATGAAAGTACGAATATGACGGAAAGAGAGGAAAATGTGGAAATGATTAAATGGAATGAAAATAAGTACAGGGCAATGAATTGAAAGTGAAAATAAGAAGGTGGGGGAGTTCTAAAATGAACTGTTTAATAGCCATGAGGATTAGAACCAGGCTTAAAGGCAACAAGGCGTAGGGACGGAGCAGACATTACGTTGTACATTCTCTCTGCATTTTTTCGGGTGTCCGTCCGCGTAGGATGGCTTGGTGACAAAAGTTTCGCTGACTATCCTGTCAATGTCTTCAGGTCGAAGGATTAACTTCGACCCTTAACACCTTCGACCTGAAGACGCTGACAGGATAGTCAGCGAAACTGTTGTCACCAAGCCAACCTACGCGGACGGACACCCGAAAAAATGCAGAGAGCATCTAACCAACGTCGCGGAAATGTTGGAGCTAACATTACATTGCAAAATTATAAAAGCAAAGAAGGCATCCTCACCCGAAATCTTCCACCCAATGCGAAACAAAGTAGCTACAGATAGAAATAGTAGCATTCTGAAGCTAGCAGCGAAGGCAATATGGGAGGGGCACATACAGTCATTATTTTTCCACCCGCAGAGACCGAGTTTTGGAAATCAAGACCTGTCAGATCGTCCTCTGCTTATACTCGAGAAGTTGTGTGAGAATTAAATTCATCAGACATCCATCGCCCGTTGTCGTCGTAATACTGCTACCAAACAGTTTCGGAATTTCCTCAGTGAAAGCGCAAATTGGCGCAATAATTATTATCACATAGGTAAGAACGTATTTATTACTATCATTTTAAATTCAATTAAAATAGTACATATAGAATGAATATACACAATCTATGTAAATTTTCACTGACTTCTTTTTAACAGTACAACGCGTTTCGACGTTAGATTCTCAGGTACCCTTATTCTCATGTACACCTTACCGTCGAATCGCGTTGTACTATTAGAATAAAGTCTGCGAAGAGACAAACAGGAAGGGGCGCATATAGTCATTATTTTTCCAACCGCAGTGACCGGGTTTTAGAAAACGGACATATCCGGCACCAGATCGTCCTCTGCGCATCTGCCACGAGCTTGTATGTGAGAAGTTGTGTGAGGATTAAGTTCATCAGCCATCCATCGCCCGTCGTATTTGTAGTACTGATACCTGATAGTTTCGGAATTTCCTCAATTCAAGTGCAAATTGGCGCAATAATTGTTATCACATAGGTAAGAATTTATTTATCATTATCATTTTTAATCCAATTAAAATAGCATACATCATAGCTTTTACCATACATGAAATTTTATTTTAATAAAGGAGACATGTTTTGGACATAGAGATCTCTGTCGGCAGGCATGTAAAAGTAGAAAGAAAAGGAAAAAAATATATATTTTATTACTAAATTTACAAATCATAAGTGTATCGGTCGCATAAACAAATAGCAGTATTTTGAAATGTTACCACTGATTGTGAGAAAAAAATATTTCTCAAACTGGGACTCAGACTCAATTTTATTCATCATCGTTTTAATTTAAAAGTCTTCCAAATATCAGTGAACTATATCGAATTTGGTGAACACTGATATAGTGTGATAACATCATCGGCTTTTACTCGTAATTTAGGTTAATGAAGTTTGACAATGATTCACGGAGAGAATAGAAAATAATAATAACAAAACTTTTTATGCTTTCTGCTCTGACGCGCCCAATCATCACTTAAGTGCAATCGGTAATAATTGACAAGAAGTTACACGGGGCATTCATTTAAAAACAGTTCCTATGCATGAAATATCAACTTTCTTACATTATCAGTGAGAAAAATTATAGCTTGACAGATTATCGAGCATAAGTTCTCGTTATCTTACAATACCGTTCCTCCAACTTAACGGATAGATATGTTTGTGTTTTCAGACCTCTCTGAATAGTTAAATTGCTATTTTTTTAGTGAACTTTCGTGCAGATATTATTAAATGTCCAATAATTATTGCACAAATTACTGAAACCAAACCCAAAGTACTACAAACGAGTGAACTATCCTGTCCTGCGGCCCTTATTTGTCGTATCCAATTTTAGTTTGAAAAAATGTAATTACCATTTACCATAAAACATAAGCATAACTTTCAATTGCATTAATTTATGCCTATAATTAAAAATATAAAATAATCAGATAGCTAGTAGCAATGAAAATGCGATACTTTCAAGAATTCAAGGGTTAGAAAATAGAATGCGGAATTCGACAGACATTACGAGCTCACATTAGCTAGGAACGCCTACCTAATCGCTCAGGAATATGACAGCATCCCAGTCTCATGGTTTTCATTTCTGCACACCATGTAGCGAGTCGGTAGATCCTCGCGTAGATTATTAGTCGGTGTTTTCCTCGAGTAGATAGATTCTACTGCACCTATGAGAACAGTTCACACGTAAAGTCTACGCGCTTAATCCCTTAGCTCTGCCTGAAACGCGTCAATAGAAAAGCATCTGGGACTTAAGGAAGCGGTCGTATTCGTGCCAGTTCTCGGTTCCTTCGTTATAGTAAGTAAACACCTCCGTGTTTAAAGTTGGCGTTAACCACGTGGATGGTACCATAAAGCGCATGAATATGACTGTTTGGTCACATTGTCTGTACGGCAGTTCTTCATGATATGTAGTTAATTTTAAGCCCCAGAAAACCGGAGGAAAAAGGATGTCAAGGTAGCTTCACGGATTAAAATACTTGGCACGATATCGGGTGGTCCGGGTTCGTGTCCCGGTCTGGACGAATGATAATTTTTTTGTGGTATTCTTTCAAAATAAGCAGTTATGGTTAAATTTCCGCTATTTCGAGGTTCATTTAATTTTTCAAAATTGTTGGCGAATTAATTCTTCACCTTGCGTTGATTTTTAAATAAGTAAATACAGAAATTTTTATCTCCAAAACATATTTTCTTATTATAACAATATTTCCGTACATATCTATCTCGTAACAATCATATTATTGTGTTATTTCTTTAGATAGATCCAAAGAAAACCAAAGAAAAAATGTAGACAGTAAAATGTCGAATATTTAAAATATGGTTTCATTCAATCACCCACAAACACGACAATACCAATGTGCCTAATTTGCCACAAGGCGTTTTCCAATGAAGCTATGAAACCTTCGCGATTAGAAGAGCACTTGAGCGAAATACATCCTGAGAAAAAATATAAAAATATATCTTACTTTCAAATGCTCAGAGATCAACATTCGAGACGTTCTACATTGGGTGATATGTTTTCGGCCGCATCAAAAGAAGAAAGTGATGGATTACGTGCGTCATTTAATGTTTCCTTACTCATTGCTAAATCGGGAAAGCCACGCACAATTGGCGAAGAATTGATAATTCCAGCTTTGAGTGAAGTTCTGCGTACCGTGCTGCATAAGCCACCGTCTGATATAATTAAAAATATTCCGTTGAGTAATAATACAGTGCAGAGGCGAATAGACGAAATGTCCGAGGATGTGGAGAGTTCTCTAGCTGATTTTTTGAAGACTACCGAGTTTTCGTTACAGCTTGATGAATCTATTTTGCCAAAAAACGAGTCTTTCCTTCTGGTGTACGTTCGCTTCATAAAAGATGAAAGAATTTGTCCAGAATTATTATTCGCAAGAACGTTAGAAACGGACACTAAAGGAAAATCTGTTTTTGGCGTTTTGGAACAAAATTTTGAAGGAAAAGGAATTCCTCTGAATAATATCTTGTCTGTTGCTACTGATGGTGCTCCGGCAATTGGACGTCACCGTGGTTTTACTTCATATTTGAAAAGAGAGGTACCAAATGTAGTCGCCGTGCATTGTGTAATTCACCGACAACATTTGGTAGCAAAACACCTTAGTGATCGCCTTCACCGCTTGCTACAGCATGTAATTACTGCAGTTAACAGGATCAGAAGCAATGCTCTCCATGATAAATTATTTAGAAAGCTTTGTGATGAAAACGACGAAGACTTTAATCGGTTTCTTTTGCACACAGAAGTTCGTTGACTGTCAAAAGGTACTTGTATAAAACGATTTTTTGAGCTCTTTGAAGCAGTTACTAAGTGGTTTGAAAGCAAAGATGATTTATTAAGAGCGAATTTATTGAAATGTAAGAGCAATATTGCTTATTTGACAGATTTATACAACAAATTTAATTAAACAAACCTACAACTGCAATGGAATGATTTGAATTTGATCAAAGCCAAGGCAATTATCTCTGCGTTTGTGTCAAAACTTGCTTTGTACAAACATAATTTGGGTAGAACACAATTTCATCAGTTTCCAAACCTTTCTTCAACGGAAACTAATGATATCGACATTCTCGGTCACTGCCAACATTTGGAAGCACTAAAAGAAGACTTTACAATTAGATTTGAGGAATTACTCAATATGGTCATTCCAGACTGGGTCATAGAGCCATCCTCTAACTTAGAAATCAAATAATTATCACTGCAGGAGGAGTTTATTGAATTGTCAACAATATAAGAGTTGAAATTTAAATTAAAAAATTGGTTTCAAGAATTTTGGCTTCAACGTCAAATTCCAATATTATATCCAGCCTTATGGGCTGCAGTGAAGACATTTTTCATTGCTTTTCCGTCCTCATATTCAGCAGAAAGAGGGTTTAGCATGGTGATATTAACTAAGAAAAGAGACAGGTTGTTAATAGTGGAACGCGGTGACTTAAGGATATAAATGACAAAAATGGCACAAAATATTGATAAATTAGTTTCATCGCATCAAGCTCAACTGTCTCATTAATAATATTATATTAATTATTAACAATATATTTTAATCGTTCTGCAAAAAATACTTCAATATTACATTATCTTAAGATAAAAAACTAAAAAATTTTCCTGCTTTTCAATATATAGCATGTACAATGTAGTTAAACTAAGGGGGGCGCTATCAAATTATTGACTGAAAAAGTGGGCGCTGACTCAAAAAAGGTTGGGAACCTATGATCTAGAGGGAGAAAATCGTGCTTTAAATAGGCGCCTTCGATAGTCTCTCCTTGTTTGGGGCAGCCCTGCTTTCGTTCCTTCCACTGCCAATGACCACAGATCTCCTTCTTATGGCAATAATCTTCGTACGTTTCCTTAAAGGAGCGATGTGATGTACTAATTCCAAAAATAGGATCCTGATTACATGGCCTTTTAATCATCAACCCTCATATTTTCATTTTTTAACGAAGATTTAGGTATTTAATTAAGTGCGTGGGCTTTCCAGAAGCAAGCGAGATTCCGGTTTCAAATCTACTTCTACATATATACCCTGCAATCCACCAAATTTTGTTTTGGCAGATGGTGAATTCGCGAAAAACAAATGCTACACACCATGCATAAATAGAATTGGTAACTATTACCTAGTCTGAACATAAAAAGTAAAATAGGAAAGCAATCGTGCACAAACATGGTGTTAGATGGTTTAGCTTAAAGTCCCTTTACCAACATGAAAATAACTACTATATCTATGAGCTACCACTACATACTGCTCTAACAATATTTCACCTACCTATCCCTTTACTATGCGTCCTATCATGTTCTCTGCTCATACGCGGGAAAAAGAACATTTTCAATCTACCTGTGTACAATGTATCTCTCCAATTATAGTTGCCTAGTCAGACGTAGCATAATACTCAGGGAATCTTAATACATATCTTCAGGAAACCTATCCGTTTCATTTATTTCTACAGAAGATGTGATCGGTACTTAAACCTACGTTCTAATAACGATTCCGAACATAATTCTTCTATTTATTCTATAACACACCCTTTACGTAAAACCGTTTAATTAATCTAGCTACCCCAAGCTGTACACTGTCTAGTTCTTGGATCAAAACTTATTCATTCCGATCGCATACACTGGCTGCATATTCAAGGTGGGCCCTAACTAATGAAACCGGTGATGATAATTCCCATTTTATTTCATATAATAGAGTGACTACGCTAATACACTAAACATACCGTTCCGTTACAAATCCCTCCGTTATACTCTACACACGCTCCAGTACGTTATATACTGGCATCATATTCCAAAAGAGGTCTAAAATGGGAAAAGTAACCAATTTCTCGGGCGAAAATATGGTAGAGGGTATTTTTCGTGCCATGGAGATGCTAATGGGAAGAATTCATCTTTTCTCCAATTTGACGCTGTTATGTCATGGGACACCATGGAAATCCTTTTTTTCCCTTCATTTTTGAATATAAATCTCTTATTTGTCAGTTAACGAAGTTTATTAATTATACGTAATTTTCATAGGGACAACTTATCAAATATTTGTATTAACATTTATATTTGTGGAGGAGAAGGTACTTTTCTAATCAAGTTCATCGTAATAAACTGAAGTTGTTGCTACGTTCGTAGTTTCTCCGTGTGTAGTACATAATAGTTTAGACACGGCAAGAGAGCCAAGCTGCTGCGTCAGATGAGCGAGCATTCTTGTTTATCTCGCTGGTGGCGGCGGGTGATGACGACCGAGGGTCCATCCGCTATCACCTTAGCTGCGACTGTAGAGAGAGGGCACATCTTTCCACTCTCTCTCTCCTCTAATTGTAAGATATCACGCTAAGAAGAAAGGGTGGCAAGAAGACGAGTGATGAGAGCATGTGAAGTTTGTAAGGACGGAATCTCGGCGCCAATTAATGGACATCAGTTGAGGTTATTCATTTGGATCGTTTCGTGAAAGATTTATTCTCGTGTGCGAATAAGTTGTCTTTACTCTTCGTGCATGTAGCCAAAGGATTTAATTATGATTATCATAATTGATTTCGCTAACAAATGAAACAGGAAGGATTTTAAATTTCAATTGAAAACAATCTGCTACGATTCCTGGTTTATACCCAAAGTTTACCACTGACAGTTATCCGAGTCAAAGTTTCTTGTATTATTTCCTATTTCCTTTTTTATTTGTTTTGTATTTCCTTTGAACCCACCGCGGTAGTATTACTGAACATACGGTGATGTCATAAACTACCACATCAGTGTCGCAGGGGAGGAATATCATCGAATGACTACTATTGTTGTGCCATAATTATTACTTCACGTTGAAATATTTAGCGATGGCTGCAATTATATTTCTAGTCAGTAGCTCATGATGCATGCTGTGATATTACAACCGATGAGTGATAGGTGGATAGAGATAAATATATTTAGATAATTGCTATACAAACCAATTATCCTACATAATGACGTATAAACTATTCATGTAGTTGCACGTGATGCACATCTAACATTTTTCCATGCACTAGTAGCACCGTTGCTCTTAGCTGCAAGTTTTGTGTTTGTCACCCCCTGCCACACACCCGTCCTGTGGCTCGCAGGGTATTACCTAGATTTAGATTTTCCGGACAACCCGATTACATTCCAATACATTGGCAACAGTGGTACCAGCGACACATACCGTTGAACGGATATATCTTCAATTGCAAACCAAAAGGGATTTTGCTACGACATGCAGGAAAAAACTATAGTTAAACCAGTATAACCTGAAATACTGCCTATCTCTGTAACTTATTGTGGCCTACAAGTTATGAAAACATTACAAATTACTTTTGAAATAAAGTATTTTGGAAAATAGAGAATATAAATTGATACTTATTTCATCGGTCAGTATCCTGTTTAAATCACGCTATTTGAAATATAGATTTCTGAACTAACAAGAGAATATAGCACTAAAAACCTAGTTTGAGCTCACTTAAAACTATTCATGTAAACGTAAGTAAAAGTTATGGCCAAGATTTAAAAAACAATAGTGCATCATTTAATTGCATATGGCGTTTGCTACACGAATACTGACTCGACGAATACGAACACAGATTCACAGTATTCAATTCAATGTGTTTTGCATGTGCACACATCATGCTGCTTCGCAAAAGGACTGGCCAGGTAAAAAAAAAGAAAGGCAAGACCTTCTGCTTTGGGAATTAGGTTGGATCGTTATAGTTATATATATGTATATAGTTAGTCCATAGTAGAGCGATACATCGATTAAATGTACTCTTATAAATTCTCATTAGCAATCAAAGCGAATTCATATTTAATACATTCTCAAAGAGAAAATTTGAAAGCATAATTTTTAATAATAATTCATAATTAATAAAAGCACAATAATAATCTCAAACCTAGACTGTTCCTCTTTTCTTGTTTAAGTGTATATTAGTATCCTCTGTTTGACCTCCGTTAGAATGCAAATGTGAAGTAGTTTAGTCTGGTAAAATACCCATTAGATATGCAAAGGTGCTGTTTATTTGATATTGTTGAGCTTTGACGTTTCCTAGATTCGCTTAAAACTAGACCATCATCTCCCTCCTAGACTACCGATATCACTTTCCTGAGGTCCCCAAAAATACGTGTCGGGGATTTTTTTTTGCTTGTTGGAATGATCTATGAAGAGCCTGGGGAAATGAAATTTTGTATCAGAGGTGAGAGGCTGGAGCATGTAGAACGGTATGAATTTTAGATGCCGAGGTTACGGAACATTGACCACTGGCGTACAGTTATCGAATTTAATTATTTTGGTGAATCAAAGTAGCCATTGTAAGTATTTTGGATGCTACGGAATGCAGTAAGGTGCTAATTCTGAATGTAATCTTATTTCCGCCTTCCGAATCCTAGAGCAATTTGGATGGTGTTTCGTCGCAGCTTCAAAGAAGACGGATGATTCGTTCCCACGCTATCCAGTGACTCACATTTCGTCAGGAGGAGTAAACAACTTCGGGATCAGGTTACAACGCAGCTGCCAAGGAGGGTGCAGAATTCTTCCCACGCAGTCTTCTTCTTGGGAGATAGAGAAGGGGATGCTTATCCTCACAATGTGGCTTGCTTGAGTAATGGGAAGGATGAATGGAGATTGAAGTTAATTAATCCAATTCGGAGTCAAATATTTATACAATCCTTGCGATTGTAGATACTCAATTCCGTAGAGTAGGTAGCTTGTTTTTGCTCTTATTCGTGATTTTCACCCTAAGGCGTCGCAGTTTTCGACGTCACTCCTTGGGAGATGGTATGAGAGGGTGATGTCAACAAATTGATTTTGAGGGGATTTAGTTTGAAGGGCAGCAGTACCTACTGCAGAAACATTTGAGGTGACAAATAAATCACAAGTCCGAAAGTGCAATTATTCCATAAATACGTCTATTACATCCAGTCTGGTGAGTATGTACAATTTCCTCTTCCGAATTCGGACGCCGAACCTCAGCTTGAAGATCAATTATCTTGCCGTATTGGACCTACGTCTGCTGAATGCACTGGAAGAAAACGCGCAGGTGCTTGGCAGGACATTGAGCGATGGCAAGGGATGCCTTTAGCAAAGACCTAATAGCATGTTCGGCAAAGTAGTACCTATATTATGAATGAACAATAATACCCACGTAGCTGAGACTTTAATTTCTGTCTACATAAATGGATAAAATTTTGGATAGGGATGGGCGGTTATGAGAAAAAAACCGGTGTTAGGTTAACCGGTTATTTTCAGTGAGTAGATTACTCGAGTATTAAAACCTGAAGAAAAAAACCTGTTTTTATCAGGTTATATAACCTGAGTATTGCATATCTCTCAAATGAACATATTGAACGATTTATATGCTAAAAGGTATTCTAACTAATATAATAAACATTGTAATGACCATATTCATGGTAATGACGTACTTTTATTACATAAAATCGAGCAGCTATTTTACACACAGAAGATATGCATCATGTACTCTAAATCTATAATCAAGGTCCCTTCTATAAATATATGCAATTGACTGTTTGAGGCTTCACTTCGTAGAAGTTACAAATATCTATAGTAAAATGCACTTCGTACTTGTCCACAAGTTTACTGATGATACGACGCGTTTCACCGCTTTGCGGCATCGTCAGGTGCATACCAGGTATGTGCATGGTAAAAACATTAAAAAAATAAAACATTACAAAGAGAGCAACGAAGAACATTACCTTACCTTACGGGTCACTTAGTTGTTTAAATTCCAAAAGCCGTTGCAAGTCCGATGTGTTCGAATTTTATAATATTTCCGTTGCGGAAAAACCGGATTGGGGTCAGCCACGAAGTGGGATAAAAGGGCAGTTTGCAGATAATCAAATGCTGGTTAGCCTGTCACAAAACGTGTAACAAATTCCACTTAAGGCTGTTCTATACCAAACCAATATCTCTTGAGTAACCGCCACGGGGGTTAGTTCCGAGAGCCGCCGCTTCAGTTTCAGTGGGATGGGTAACTTTACTGGGAGGAGGGGGTCATCTTTGAGGGGTGTTTGGGGAGTGGCTTATTTATTCAGTCACCAATGAGTGACCACCGGTCCAAATGTTCCTTATCGCCTATTGCGTCACACGTCGTCACTCGACCCCTTGGACGAAGGCCGAGGGAATCTTTGTTTACGAGTGATTCATTCGTCTTCCTCATCTTAGCTATCCGCTTATCTTTGCTACTCACCTAACACGAACGTAACTTGTCTATAAGTGGGATTTGATTTAGTCCACTCTCGCTACCAGGTAAAATATTCGGGGCTATTTATTTTCAGTACAGAAGTAAAATGCTTCTCTAAAACCTAATTCCTTTATTGCAAGATTTTTCAAATACGAGTGTAACTCCGTCTAAAGTTTGTCCAGAAATTAAATGGGATCGAGAAAAAACTAAAACACAACGTCATTGTAAGTGTGAACTGGAGCAAAACTTTTTATAGATTACGGTAAATTATATTTATTCGATAGATGAAAAGTCCAAAGAGAGAATCTTAAAAAAGAAAATTGAGCATCAGTAATTCAATGAAATAAAACTGACTGACTGATGGCTCGTCACCCTAGGGTGACTTTATTTCATAGTATGCCAAAAACTGGCTTATTATATGTGTCATTTTAATCCCGGAACCGACTAGGATCTTTAATTATTCATTAAAATATCATTCGGTCTATGGAAACTGTCAATTGGATTGTTTTTATTTAAGGCTGCACATTCCATAGCTGTGTTTTCACTGTTTTCTATCGTTTTGTAGTATTTCGTACTTTGATTTGTTATTATTTTTTCTAGTGGGTCAATTGTAGCTTTTTCGTGTATTGTGTCATTAGCGGTCCATTATTTAATTCCATGCATGTTTCTTAGCATCCTTCGGTCCATCGCCTTAATATTGTCTATCTTGTTTCTGTGGAGTTTGCTTCCTTAGCTATTTTTCTCCACCTCTTACAGCAATATCGCGGCAAGTGATTGGTGCAATCTATTTTAATGACAGGGAGATCAACGCCGTAGGGAAGAAGTTCGGCCAATTTCTTGGTAGCACTGCTGTCGCCATCCCCTACGAATTAAATGGAAATTTTATCGTATTTGCGTGAAGAAAGATAAAACTAATTACACAACACCCATTTATAAGATTCATGACAAGCACATCATATTATATCGCCTATAAGCCGGTGGTACTTCAAATTGTGCATCTCTACTCTTGTTTTAAATCCCTCGACAATTATGTCGGCTTCCATTTCCGTCGAGGACTTGTTCCAATTCTTGAAGCACATATGCTGTTTGGCCTGTGTTTTCATAGTTCTGCATTTCGCACATATACTGCAGTATTTGCAGCTAAATGGTGCATTATTTCCCAGAGCTAACAGAGAAGTGAAACGGTGTCTTATATCAAACATTTTTCTTCTAGAAGGCTCATAAGCTGTCTCCTTCCTTTGTCTCTTCAGTGGTATCACTTGAAGTCAAGCAGGAATTTACGTTTGTAAATTGGCCTTTCAAAAGTTATTGAATCGCAGTGCCGCAGTTTCAGAGGGATGAAATGTCTCCGATATTTTTTTGAAATATACGAGAAAAACTAAACTGCAGTTCTACGAAAATGTTGATTATATTCGTAAGATTCGGATTTTTTCCAATTCGGACGTAAACGTAAAATACGCTTCCATTTAGCATTACTTACATAAACAAGATTGGTGCTTGAAGGAGTCAACCCCCTGTACTTTTATCCAATATGTGTTGGAAGCAATTTTTTCCGATCCTAAATAGTACAATAGTTTGCACGAGTAATCCAGTTACTGTAGATCCATTCTAATGCATTAAAAAGGAAATATTAAATTTCACGGTAAATGGTTACTCGGTCGGACCAGGTGACCATTATTCTGCGTTTTACTGTCAGCTTATTGAACACAAGCTCCCCATTTTAACTATTTTACCTCAATTAACTTTTCTCAATTTACTTTCGAGAACAGGGCCTGGGGCCCCGAATTTCCCAGGCGATACGGAGGGGGACCCGAAACTTTTTCCAAGAAATTTTATCGTTCTGATTTTAACTGGGCATGATAATCCGGATTAAACTGCTTATATTTCATGTGCTAAGTGAAAAGTAACATCGCTATTTTGTCTTCTCGTCACATTTCCCAAGTACTCTTTTTATAAATCCTAGCTTTCTCTTCGCTCGGCCGCATATTTCCCGGATGTGTCTTCTCCACGATAAATCTTTAGTGATTGTTTCACCTAAATACCTTATGGTTTCAACGCTTTCGACCTTCGTGTTATTAATTTTATAGGATCGCTCTATAGAATTATTCCTCCTCCATGTCTTGAATTATATCTAAATCCTTGCTTCCTGTCTTCTTCTGATATACCCCTGCGCACTACAGTATCGTCTGCAAAAAGTCTAAGCGTAAAACTAACTACGCTACCCTGGGGAACTCCCGATGTGACTTTGATTGTGTCTGACATGATACCATCTATGACAACCCTCTGCTCTCGCCCACTTAAGAATTCTTTTATCCAACACACAACGTCATTATTTAAACCAAAACTCTCTAATTTCAAGATTAATTTATCATGTGGTACTTTATCGAATGCATTTTTTAAATCTTAAATCTATCGCATGAACTTCAGTACTGTTTTCGCCGTTGACTAAAATATCGTGTACAAATAAAGCCTAATTTGTCTCGCAGGATCTACCTTTCCGGAACCCACGTTGTCTGTTTATGAGCAATCCCTGATATCCAAATGCCCCATGATTGTACTGACTACAATGTGCTCAAATACTTTGCAAGAGATTAACGTGAGTGAAATGGGTCTGTAGTTACTAGGTTCTTTCCTATCACCGCTTTCAAAAATAGGTGTAATGTTAGCTACTTTCCAATCCCTGCGTAGGTACTGTGCGGTTCTTTAGTGTTTTATTGAATATTATTTCTAGATAGGGGGCTATTTCAGAAGCTAATGTTTTATATACCCGGGAAGGAATTTGATCGGGACCTGGTGATTTGTTTTTACTAATGTTTTTTAACTGCTGCTCTATTCCGCGACCTGAAATTTTTAATTCGGGCATTTGCTCACTGAATGTTTTCGGCGGAGGTTCCACTGCGATGTGTGACGATGAGTTGAATACGCTTTGGAAGAAGGCTTTTAAAGTATTGGCATTTTCCAAACCCTCAGGTGACTCTAATTCCTTTATCACTTTTAAGTGTGTGTACCTACTGTGGACCTATTTCCCTGAAGTTCTCTCTCTCACATATGACCAAAACACTTTAGGATTGCTATCTAAATATTCTCCTAACATCTTGCTCTTGAAATGTGATAACGCTTGCCGACATGATTTCCTTGCTAATGCTCTCGATTTTTTATAGTTTTGAACTAACTCATTTTTTTCCTCTACCGATAGACCCTGTCCTTCATTTTTCATCTCAGCGTGGCATACCCTTCGTCGCTTTAGTGATTTCCTAACCTCCGCGTCATACCACCTATGCTCTGTATTATCAATTTACTTGGTATATATTTATTAACTGCTTTACGGGTGACCTCAAGAATTTCTCTCCCCGAATCCTCTATATCTAATCCTTTGCTTTGTTCGCTAAATACATCAAACGATTCCCTTAATTCCTCTTTCATACCGTCGTTAATTAGCCTTGCCAAATAAGTATACCCTCCTCCTTGGTTTATAATGTTTTTCAACGCCTACATTCAATATCGCATGAACTATTTTATGATCACTAATTCCTGTCTGTAGCTACATTTAGAACTTATTCGGGTATATTTGTTGCGAATAAGTCTAGTATGTTGTCTCCCCTGGTCGGTTCTTTTACTAGTTGTTTTAAAGTTTCGTCGTACCGATGGACTGAAAAGCAGCCGATGTAACACCCATTTTTAAAAGTGGTGATAGGGAGCAGCCATCTAACTACAGACCTATATCCCTCACATCCATTTCATGCAAGGTCCTGGAACATATAATTATTAGTTCAGTCATGGGACAACTATATAGCCAGAATTTATTGGCCGATGTTCAGCATGGGTTCCGGAAGAGCAAATCATGTGAAACTCAACTTGCTCTCTTTTCTCAAAATATTTTAGTTTCTGGCGAAAATTATATTCCAGTGGATGCTATATTTCTCGATTTCAAAAAAGCTTTCGAGAAGGTGTCTCATAGCAAACTAATCTTGAAATTAAAATATTATGGCATAGACAGTAACATTAAATCATGGATAAATGATTTCCTGCATGATCGGGTGCAAAGGGTTGTTTTGGACGGTGTTACCTCACCGGCAATTAAAGTCACTTTGAGTGTCCCATCAGGTAGTGTGATAGGTCCACTCCTGTTCCTCCTGTACATAAATGATATCAATAAGGTTGTCATAAGTAAGCTTCGTCTATTTGCCGATGACACTGTAGTGTACAGGGGAATTCTATGCCCAAACGATAAAGAATATTTAAATGATGACCTACAAGCAATTGAAAATTGGTGTGATACATGGCACTTAGAATTAAAATTTAATAATTGTCTCTTGATGAATTTTTGGAAAATGAATAGCTCTCCTCTTAGCACTTGAATTGAAGAAGATCGTAGCAGATTGAAACTTAGACATAATCTCTTAAAACAAATTCCAAGACCATATTTTCAGTGATGATGTTAAAAATATTTTGTGAACCCCAACTTACTATGGTAGACTGGACCATAATCACGAAATTAGAGAAAATGATTGCCAAACTGACAGATTTAAAATGGCCTTTTTTCTACGTACATTGAGGGATATGAATAACGGTAAATATATCCAGTACGAGTGTAGCAATGGATAACATTGGTACCTGCATGTTGGTATAAGGACTTATAGCTAACCCAACTAACGGCATGTTTTTGAATGTATGCTTCGCTATTTTTATCTTTTTTTAAATAGCGTAGTTTTGAACAGTACCTATGCGAGTACTATTCCTTTTTTTATGCATGATATGTAGTGCATGTTTGGTGAGAATTCACCACTTACCTCACACCTTTATGTTGGCTTGCAGAGTATTATGTAGAAGTAGATGTAAAAAATGTGACGTAAAGGTGTTCAACAGTGATTCGCAGAGTTACTTATCCTTACCTCCTGTTATAAAACTACACGTATTCCAGTCTATCGAAGGGAGATTGAAGTCTCCGCCTACTATTATTCCTCTGTATTTGTTCCGAGAAATCAATGTTCCTATCTCTGACTCTAGTTCCATTATAGAATTGATGTCTGCATCCGGTGGCCTGTAATATGCACCTAAATATATCTTTTTTTTGCGTCACTACTTTTACTTTAAACGGAACACCAAATACTTACTACACTTCGCTCTGAAATAAGTTTTCTTCTACTAACATACGGGTCCTTCACAGCTATAAATAATACTCCTTCGTTTCTGCTTACTCTATCCTTTCTGTATACGGTAAAACACTTAGGGAATACTTCATATCTGATATGTCCTTCGAAAGCCATCTTTCTGTGCGTACGATTATATCAGCATCAGTACTTTTTATGAGGTGGTGAAATTCGGCTACTTTATTTCTTAAACTACGACAATTCACTACTATGACTGAAATTATTTCTCCCAATCTATTTCTCTCCTGGTGCTCTTTTTCAGCTAGAATTTTCCCCGATAATTATTTAATCGACCCACTATTTAATCTACCAATCTGATATGTATGTATCTGTAGTAATCTGATATGTATGCATGATTTGAACTTCTGTTCTGGGGCCGGTTAAATTAACTGCTTCATGACAGGATAAACAGTGAGCTTAACCAGAGAAAACAGATAGGAATGGGCACTGTGAAAGCAAATACCGAGCACTGAAAATGAAGGAAGACATTTGTTTCATGTCGGTACCGACGGGCAAGGCTGAATTGAAGTTAGGCCAAACGTGCTAAACTTAGCCCCCCCCCGAAGCAAATTTCTGGCTACGTGCCTGCCTGCTAATGAAAAAAATATCCTTGCTGAGCTCGCTCGGTCTGAGAGCTCTGGCTTTCGACAAGGGGCCGGAGGGAGGCGAAGTGGCTCGGACGTGGCCTTGGAATGGTTCGAGAGAGAGAGAGAGATAAGGAGCCAGGAGGTGGAGGGTGACGTTAGCGGGAGTGGGGGGGGACTAGAGCAGCGCCACGGAACGAAAGATTTTTAGCACGTAAAATAGTGAAAACATGGTTCGGAAAATAATAAATAGCAACTTTAGTATGCACCTAAGGTCTTTGAGTTTGATATAATAGTAGAAGAGAAGGACGAATCCCAGCGGATAATTGAACACATGTTTCCATTACGGTTTCAATGTCAAAGGAAAAAAAGTTGAAATCAGGCTATTTTTACGATTTTCAGTGCCTGAAGCTCTTTAATGAGTACTGCTAATGAAAATTCTGTTCAAATAGCCGCTCACATTGATCCTTAATCTAACGATCAGTGAAACCCGATCAGCTCTGCGACTTATATTAAACTCGTTATCTTCGATCTCGCAAGGGTCTGCAGAGCCGTTTTCTGCGGAGGTATAGAACCCCCTTAATAGATAAGGAAGGGCACATTGTAATTTCTGCGCCACCAATGGGGAGTGAAAAGAAATTTTCGTTTTTTTAACGTGCTACAAATTTATAAAATTTATACAAAAAACTTTATTTGGTTCAGAAGGAGAGCACAAGCAGCTGAAACTTTTCGAAAGCGAAAGATTTCATGGAAATACGTAAGATGTATCCCATTCCGAGTTACCCCCACTCCGGCTCCGAAAGCTCCTCACCCCCAATTTAGCAACACTCAGGAGAAGTCGAAGCCACACGTGTGAAGTTGACTCCACCGTTGAAGCAGTATTAGGTTTCATTCCTCCTTCGAGGAGACGTGAGAATTTGAAGGATGGAAGGATACCACGAGTATAATGTTACCTCTTCGAATCTCAAAGGCAACGAGAAATTCAATTGTCTCCAAGGTGTTGCATGGGAGACATATTCTGTTGCCAAAGGAAATCGTTTTATCCAATAGAGAGTAGGGCAATGAGTAGGTCAAATAATTGTTCATTCCATTACCGACTTACCATTCAACAAGATAGCAAAAAATAATGAGTTATTCAGACATCGCAGTGTAGGTTCAGCGGGATGGAAGAAAAAACATATTAATTTAAAAAAACCGAATTTCTCAACCGTAACTTACCCAAAAATGTAGAAAACAGAAACCCCACACATACCATAAGCAGCCATACTAAAATATATGAATTTTCAGTATTTAATTGTCGTAGTTTATGAAGCAAAATACCCGGATTCCCTTCAGCTTATAGAGAGTAGTATTTCTGGCATAATTATAGGAACAGAAATTTGGTTAACAAGCGAAACTGCTGATAGTGAAATTTTCCCCGTAAATAATTACTTTATTACTGTGTAGATACTAACCATGTAGCTGCATGTGACCCATATCATAAGGCATGTTTTCATGTAGTACCCTAGTTGCATGTCAATAGTGTATATTGTGGTCCTAAACTTAGACTTTTTGCTAACGATGCGGTAGTGGAAAGTGGCATATCAAAAGAAGACAATATCGAATCCCTTAGTGAGAATTTAGATGTAATTCAAGAGTGGTGCGACAAATGGCAGTTAGAACTTAACCTTAGAAAGTGTGAAGCTATTATTTTTGGAAGAGGAATAATTAGACAGCGATACTATAGCATTTGAGGTACGAAATTCAAGATCGTTGAAACCATATTTTGGTACTTGGTTGTAACATTTTGTAAAGATTTATCGTGGGGAATGCACATCCGGGAAATATGCGGACGAGCCAAGAGAAAGCTAGGATTTTTTAAAAGAGTATTTGGGCATTGTGATAAGAACACAAAACAGCGATGCTATCTATCACTAGTTACGCCCCACCTTGAATATGTAGCCAGTGTATGGGATCTAAATGAAATAGATTTGATCAGAGAGGTAGACAGTGTGCAGCGTAGAGCTGCTAGGTTTATTTAAATGCATTACGATAGGTTTAGTGAAGTATCAGTATTATGTCAACAATTAGGATGGGAATCATCATCATATCGTTGGATAAAATACACATTAAATCCATTATATAAATTTCAATCGGATAGCTGTACTAAAGTTGTTAAACATACATAAAAAATAGCTGTTTATTATGCTAGACTCTACATCTATATCTACATAATACCCTGCAAGCCACCATAAAGGTGTGTGGCAGGGGGTGAACTCTCACCAAACATGCACTATACATATTATGCATAAAAGAAGGATTAGTACATGTGACCCATATTATTAACATGTTTCCATGTAGCAGATGTTCACCCCCTACCACACACCCTCGTATTGGTTTGCAGGGTATTGCGTAGATGTATATGTAGATTATGTTCCATTCAATGTGCTAAATGGAAAGTAATATATGTTTGTACCTACTGTAGACCACACCGTTCCGATGTATCCCATCATGTCCCATAACTGATTATTGTAGGGGGAGATTTACACCATAGATGGTTTGTTAAACATTTAGTCATAAGTCTAGGAGTAGGAACAAAGAAATCAGTGAGTCATTGCTGAACCTGTTCGGGTAGTAGGCACTACATAAAATAGTAGCCTTGTGTCATAGAGGGAAGAATGTACTTGATATACTAACGACAAACATCACCAAAATAGTTATAAAATTTGAAAATGTCGTTCGAATAAGGGACTAAAAGTTATCACGCGTTAAATTTCCCCTGATTACAGAAAAAATTTAATTTAAAAGAATGATTTAACTTCTTCTTGAAGCAAATTTTTACGGATTTAGGCGAGACCGCAGTCATTTTCAAAAAGTATTAGAACTTCAGTAAAAATGGTGATACAGAGAATATGTGGAAAAACTTCCTCCAAATTATGGTGTTATTTATCATCAGATATATTCCACATAAGTGGAAGAGTGAGAATAGGAAACCAAGGTGGTAAAACGCGGAGGTTAGGGAATGATTAAGACGCCAACGAGTTAGTCACGCGAAACGAAGAAAAATGTATCTAATAACGATCTAAAAAGTGTTATCGCACTTTAAAAATGTGAAAAGCAGCCGCAAAAAAAGCGCTTAGGCTGAATCGGGGTTGCAATTATAAGGCCGCGTAATACCACGGATTATTATTGCCCAATCTGCTATTCTTAAACGAGGTGGGCTATAAATTACCCAGTTCTGAGTCGTAATAATCACAAGCCCGCCCCTTTCCGGTATGAGAACCGTAAAGATAAGAAAACAAAAATTCCGGGAGCCAATAACAAGCGATGTTTACATTCGTATTTGACAAATTCAAGGCTAACATTACCCCTTTCACAATGTCCAGTGATCAGCTGATACTACTGTATTAAATTGTAGGTACATGTCTAATTAATTTCCCTGCTTGGAAAATTCGCGTAATCATCCAGATTAAGGAATATTTCCAGAAAACATGGTTGACTTAAGTAACTCTCCTGCTTAATTTTTCATATGAAAATGCCAAACTCATCGTAAAACTGTTTTCGGCTGTAGTTTATTATAATATTTAGCTATAAATACGATGTATGAACTTGTGGCTATTTTACGTGAAAAAAGCGTGCCAGAGAATAAGTCATGCGTTGAAAACATGTTCATTATCAATATTCATGTGGCGTTTATTTGAAGGTATATAAATACGAGTTTATTAATGATGAATTGGTAATGCTCCACTCTGGGGTAAGCAACCACATTCATTATATTCATCCGATCATCACAAATCTTAAGAGATAGAACTTATATTTATTACTTTATCATATTCAGAGTCAGTGAATGGTGTTGATAAACAATACATATGTTTGTCTACAGAGGCTATGGTACTGGTACGAAAATGGTATTTATCATCAATAAAGATCAATAGGTTCATTTATACAATTTGCACATTAATAGAATGGAAATGCCGGTGGTTTCCGTACCCATGAGAATTATTATGTGACATCTTTGCACATTGCCTATCGAGAGCTGCTCACGTTCAGGAATAAGTCGTTTGAGGTGCCGTTCCACGGGAATGTGACTGGAAGGGGGTAACATGACGTCACTGAGAGGGTAGGGGAAGTCACGAGGGCTGCGATCGCACTGCCCCCCCGACGGACTCGGGAGCAGTTAACAACGGGCGCGTCTCTCAGTTTGTCATTCTGCAGTCGGCGGTTCATCGAGTTGGTCGTGCGGTGCGGAGCTGAGACCTCTACTGTTTTTATTCTTGCCTACGGGGAGAACGTCCATCGGCAGGTTCAGACTTGCATATCTTCGTGTTCGGCTGATTGTACATTCTGTTATTTTTCGTAAGTACCAATTGCTCCTGTGTCTTTTTCATATCAGTTAGTTTTTCAAAGAAATAATATCAGATTTAGGATGAGGTTCAAATAAATTATCCCATAATCGCTTTTTTTTTCTCCCAAAAACATTGGTGTTACTAGGTTCTATTGCGTTCTTGAATTAGTTGAATGAAATATATGTTTCGTGTTTTATACAACTTTGCATTGGAATGCTGTAGCATTCTGATTTTGTTGTCCTCATCTTAGATATTGAATAGTTTTTAATGCTTACTTCTCCCAAAACTAAAATATATGGAGCAAAGAGACCTAGTTGAGTTCCGCAAGACCGATACTTTCTGAAATAATGTTAGTTCATGTATTACACAATCGTGGCTGTCAAGTGGCCCCTTTTTCGATGTAACCACTAAATACTCCATAATTTTTCATGATACTGACGTTAATGATATTAGTCTATAATTAAATGGCTCTTCCCTATCCTTGATTTAAATATTGAGTAGACATTTGCAATCTTACAGTATTGGAGAACTTCACGTTCCTTGAGGGATTTGTTAAATGTAAATGTAAGATACGGAGTCAATCTTGGAGTTAATACAGGCTTATGTTGTTCAAACATGGAATCGATTACGCTTCAAGATATATCGATCGGGGGCATTGATTGTTGAAATTAATCTGGTAGATATATTTTTATCTAGACTAAGATTTTCACTAAACTAAGTTAAATAAAAATGCTGTGAAAACAGGAGTACTATTCTCCTCGTACAATTAGGGATATGAATAACGGTAAATATATCCAGTACGAGTGTAGCAATGTATAACATTGGTAGCTGCATGTTGGTATAAGGACTTATAGCTAACCCAACTAACGGCATGTTTTTGCATGTATGTTTAGCTATTTTTATCTTTTTTTCAAATAGCGTAGTTTTGAACAGTACCTATACAAGTACTAATCCTTTTTTTATGCATGATATGTAGTGCATGTTTGGTGAGAGTTCACTCTCTGCCACACACCTTTATGGTGGTTTGCAGGGTATTATGTACATGTAGGAGTTCTGCAGGTTAGCTGTATGGATGCTGAAGGTGACTATTTTGCCCCTACTTGTTTATCCTTCGTTTTCGAATTCAATTCTAAACATCACGACACTTAACGCAATTTAAAAAATCAATACCTATTTTCGTATGGAAAATTATCCCAAGGTTTGTTTTCCCATACATATTTCTTGAGGATAGCGTATTTCCTTCATCAAGTTCCTAATACTCAACCAAAGGCGTGGAGACGTCCGTAGTCTCTCCTTCTGAGATGGCAAAAGAGGCGAGCTGCGGCAGATAAGGGAGCATTCTTGCTTATCTCGCTGGCGGGTGACGACCACCCTGGGTCCGTTCTCTATTTCCTTATGCGTTCCTTGAGAGAGAGAGAGAGCGCACATCTTTCCACTCTCTCTCTCTCTCCTCCAATATATGGAGTTAAGAAGGAAGGCGTTATAAGCCCCCTATCTAGAAATAATGTATAATAAAACACTAAAGAACCACACAGTACCCAAGGATTGGAAAGTAGCTAATATTACACCTATATTTAAAAGCGGTGATAGGGAAGAACCTAGTAACTACAGACCCATCTCACTCACGCCAATCTCTTGTAAGATATTTGAGCACATTGTAGTCAGTTCGATCATGGGCCATTTGGATAGTCAGGGATTACTCATAAACAGCCAGCATGGGTTCCGGAAAGGTAGATCTTACGAGACACAATTAGCTTTATTCGAACACGATATTTTAGTCCACGGCGAAAGCAGTACTGAAGTTGATGCCATATTTTTAGATTTTAAAAAGGCTTTCGATAAAGTTCCTCATGACAAATTAATCTTGAAGTTAGAGAGTTTTGGTATAAATAAAGACGTTGTATGTTGGATAAAAGAATTCTTAAGTTGGCGAGAGCAGAGGATTGTCATAGATGGTATCATGTCGGACACAATCGAAGTAACGTCGGGAGTTCCCCAGGGTAGCGTAGTAGGTCCGCTTCTATTTCTTTTATACATAAACGATTTGGGTACCGTAGTTAAGTGTAAACTTAGACTTTTTGCAGACGATGCGGTAGTGTATAGGGGTATATCTAAAGAAGAAGACAAGGAATCGCTTAGCAAGGATATAGATGCAATTCAAGAGTGGTGCGACAAATGGCAGTTAGAACTCAACCTTAAAAAGTGTGTAGCTATCAATTTTTGGAGGAGGAATAATTCGATAGAGCGATCCTATAGAATTAATAACACGAAGATCGAAAACGTTGAAACCGTAAGTTATTTAGGTGTAACAATCACTAAAGATTTATCGTGGGGAAGACACATAAGGGAAATATGCGGCCGAGCGAAGAGAAAGTTAGGATTTATAAAAAGAGTACTTGGGAAATGTGATGAGAAGACAAAAGAGCGATGCTACTTTTCACTAGTTAGGACCCACCTTGAGTATGCAGCCAGTGTATGGGATCCTAATGAATTAGGTTTGATTCGAGAACTAGACAGTGTGCAGCGTAGAGCAGCTAGGTTCGTCAAAAGGTGTTACGATAGGTTAAGTAGTGTATCACAATTAATACAAGAATTAGGGTGGGAGTAATAATCAGAGCGTAGGTTAAAGTTCAGATTAAATCTATTAGAGAAATTTCAATCGGATAGCTTTACTGAAGATGTTAGGCACATATTAAAAACACCAGCGTATTATGCTAGATTCGACCAGATAAATAAGATTAGAGAGATAGATTGTCGTACAGATAGATTTAAAATGGCATTTTTCCCCCGTACTACAAGAAATCAGAATAGGCAGCATAGCAAAGGGATAGGTAGGGGAATAATTCTAGAGTATTATGTAGCATGATGCATGTCTTGCCCCTTAAATACTGTATACACTAACAATCATGTTGCATGAGACAATATAGTTGCTAGTTTGCATGTTAGTAGTGCATGCCTGTTGATCTTCACCCCCTGCCACACACCCTCGCGGTGGCTTGCAGGGTATCGTGTAGATGTAGATAGATGTATATAAGGAGACGAGTGATGAACGATAGCGACGACTGTTAGGTCGGAAAATGCGACACAGGTCTTCCAACAGTAATCTGCTGTCCAACAGTAGTAGAACAGACTCGTGTAGAACAGTCTGCTGGTTGCATGATTTGGTTGCACAATAATTTTTCCTTTGACTTGAAGTAACATGGGAACGGGAGTTCTACCAACTGTCAAATATCTTTGAGTTCGCTGTCATTGTTAACTCATCACATACATATTTGGGTAATTACACATTATATGAATACTTCAAATTAGTTGAACGAACACATTCGGGGTCCACGCATTTACAACGTTGCATTATATTAAAGTAATCACAAAGGCAATATTATCAGTGATGATGTTAAAAATATTTTACGAACCCCAACTTACTATGGCAGACTGGACTATAATCATGAAGTTAGAGAAATTGATTGCCGAACTGACCGATTCAAAATGTCCTTTTTCCCTCGCACAATTAGACATACGAATAAAGGTAAATATGTCCTATCGGAGAGTAGCAATGGATAGCATTGGTAGCTGCATGTTGGTATAAGGACTTATAGGTAACCCTACTAACAGAATGTTTTTGCATGTTTGCTTTGCAATTTCTATCTTTTTAAATAGTGTAGTTCTGACTACTATATTAATACTATTCCTTTTTTATGCATGATATGTAGTGCATGTTTGGTGAGCAATCACCCCCTGCCACACACCCTTGTGGTGGCTTGCAGGGTATTATGTAGATGTAGAAAGGTCGATGCAGTCGTAAAAGTAAACGGTCACCCCAACAACGCCAGGCGGAAGGTATTTCAACAGTTGGAGCTGGCCAGTAACTGATGGTAACGAGTACTGGTGACCTCATGCAACGTGAAATAATTCCATTATCTTCCTTCTATTCACCCGGATATTATTAGTTCTGCAGGAAACCGTAGTCAAAACAAACTGCTTTCCCCCTCGTGCAATTAGGCATATGAATAGCGGTAAATATATGCAATTGGAGTGTATGGATTAATAGCCTATGTAGTTGCATGTTGGCATTCGGAATTCAAGCTAGCCCAACTAACAGCATTGCATTGCAAGCATGCTTTGCTATACTTATCCTATTTCAACAAATTAAAGTTTATAGTAGCATATTATTACTTTTCCTTTTTTACGGATGATATGTAGTGCATATTAGGTGACAATTCACCCCCTGCCAGACACCTTTATCTTGGCTTGCACGTTATTACGTAGATGTAGATGAAATATTGAATGTGGGTTGCATTTTACGGGATCACGAGCGCCGGTCGTTCCGCCAAACGTGAATTTATCACTTCATCTACATCTACATAATACTCTGCAAGCCACCACAAGGGTGTGTGGCAGGGGGTGATTGCTCACCAAACATGCACTACATACAATTACTACATGCAATTTTCTACCTGAAGGACGTCATGCTTTTGAAAGGGTCGTAGTTTGAAATTAATAAACGCGGTGAGAAACCCAAAAGTGTAATCAAATATAAGAATAGTAGGTTGAAAGATAAAACGTTATAAGAATATGGGTGGAAAGGGGAAATTCAAATAATCGTAGTGAAATGACAGGTATGTAGTGAAATAGGTAAAGTGTCTGCCAGCTTTTACGATTAGCCCTCCAATGCAAATTGAACAAATGGCATTACCACGTGTCCGTAGGAAGTTCGTTGACGCCATTGCATTGAAGTCCGGTAGTTAATACTCGAATAATTTACGTGAAAGGTCGGCCTGAAAGGTTCGGAAAATTATAACCACTAGCGGAAGGATCCCGTTGGAATTCAACGGGTGTGAGAAAAGTAAAATGTATGCATAATAATAAGATTGTAACATCTATTGAAAAGGACGAATCCCAACTATGATGAATATGGAGCTATCTTTCACTCCAAAACGAAATAAATCACCAAAAAACATAAATACTATCAAAATTCAAACCATCACCTTTACACAAATGGGGAATACTGTTCCAATTTTCTAGCTGAAGGTTCCCTCTGATATTCGGCTTGAGGGATAAATATGATAATTACTTATTGTAATTAGGAATTTTCACATTTTTCATAAAGGAATGTAAAAAAATTTGTTATACGAAGTTGGGTATGGCTCCAAGTCAGTATCGGAACCATAATTATTATTTAAACCATTGTAAACTTATCATTACTGCCAGGATTCAAATTGGGCCTTATTATAAAAATAGTAACATGTCGTACCTTTACGTACATATAAGTTCCCTAATTACGCGTACCTATAATACAAATTATGTTTTACGTCGATGCTCAAGTTTTTGTTAAACTATCTCAAATCTCAAACCACATCAATCCACGACGTTTTCGAAGAAGTTATATATCAGCCTTTTGTGAATCAAGTATTTGAAAATGCACAAACTCGTAAAGAAATTAAAAAAACTTATGAATAATTCTAAGTTTAGCGAATTGAAACCTACTAAATCTATGAATAGCGCTAACAATCAGCACATATGTATGTGCAGAAAGAAATGGCCGACCACGCCTCAAGAATCAGCGGAAAAACCTGCCTTAACATCTTCCATTATCATCGTGAAAAACGCAATGCGGTTCACGGCATACGACGCACTGTATAGGCATCCACGATTTCGGGAACGACAATGGAAAAGGCCTTAGCAACGCTCGGGAAAGGACCGAAAAAAACAGAAACTTTAAACGTAAACTACTTTATTTAAAGAAATTTCTAACACAAAGTATAAATCGGTTGAAGGAATTAGAAAGTTAGTATCTTTCCTCAATAAATACAAGAAGAATGAATGAAATCGATTAACATTTAGTAATTTTACTGATCGAAAGAAAAAACCCTTGCACAATCGTAAATTGAAAAAGTCCATTTAAACCAATGTAAAATCATTATTGGCGCCAGGAATCGAACCAGTTTATTCTTTCGTTTGGTGAAATTATTGCATATCAATTTTTCTTCCATTTCTCTATGTTTATTGAGAAAATTTTAGAACTCTCTTATTCTTTCAACCTATTTACACTTTGTTTTCGTGGTTTCTCTAAACCATGCAATTTACGTTCAAAGTTTCTGTTTTTTTCCGGTTCTTTTCCGAGCGTTGCTAAGGCCTTTTCCATTGTCGTTCCCGAAATCTTGGTGCTTATACAGTGCGTCGTATGCCGTGAACCGCATTGTGATTTTCACGAGGATAATGGAATATGTTAAAGGAATTGTTCGCAGCTATTTCGTGAGGCGTGATCGGCCATTTCTTCGTGCTGACTGCTAGCGCTACTCATAGATTTATTAGGTTTCCATTCCATAAAATGAGAATTGTTTAGATATGTATTTTAACGGGTTTGTGCAATTCCACCGACCTGAGACAAGAAGGGCAAATATGGAACTCATTTCTTCATTTGCAAACCAATTAATATTTTTTTAAAATTCATTAAGGTCAAGTGTATTTTTTTTAAGTTGTCGTTTGCATTTTCTTGTTGCACTCATATCGGCACTTCACCGCGTTGCTAAATTGATTTTATTTAATTTGTCGCATTTGATGTCACAACCCTTCAATTGATATTCTTACATTTAAGAAAAGTACATGTACGAATTTACGAAAGAAAAGTACATGTACGAGGATGAGACAATTGCCTATTTAGCAGGTGCTCTGGCGCAGATGTCAGTGTGTCTGGCTTTCAATAACGGAGGGAGTTCGTACGCCAGGGGAGATGACGTCACGGAGCGACAGATGAAGAACGCGTTAAAGGAGGCGGAGGAGGAGAGGAGGAGGAATGGAGTAGATGGGTTTATTGAACTTGCATTGAGAAAGAGGACTCAGCGCGGGAAGGAAGTGTATTTCACATCAGCTGTTCCTTCCATTATCGCCGAATATGGATCGACGGAGGGAGCGTCTGAATTGCAGGAACAAGTTCCTCTTCTGCTGGAGTTGTTCCGTGACAGCGTGATGCCGGCTCTCCTCTCCAAGGCAAAGGTATGTGTTGCCATGACAACGCCACTCCAATATGCATCCGCCGCCTATTAATTTAAACATCGTTTCAATTGTTTAATTTAAATTATGGTTTAATTATTATATTGTCACTTTGTGGCAAGTAGAGTAAAATAGTGACTTCTAGTTCAGTAAAAAAAGGGCCAAAAAAAAGTAGAGTAAAATAGTGGCTTCTGGAACAGTTTATCTATAAGTACGCTTCTTTATGGGAGCCAACACAAAGGGAGTGTGGCAGGGGTCAATATCACGAAACATGCGCAAATTACATGTCACTAAGTTCTTTAATGCTAATACTAAAAGTACATTATTAGATCGCGTTCATACTCCGGGGTTTTCGAGAATTAATGTGTTGCCTACCGTAATTTAAATTGGGCCGGTTTCTGATAAATGTAATGGATGTCAAGTACTTACCCAAGAATTCTTTCTTTTAGTATATATTGTTGGTGAAAGATTATTGCCGTGGAATATGAGGGCATGTTAACTGGAGTGCAGTCAATTTGAAACCCTTAACAGCCTTAGATGCAGCAACAATACCCTTACAATAGAAGCAGTAGAAATTGCTTTAAGCAGTTACGTTTAAAAATGAATTTTTTACTCTGTGGGCATTGGTTTCTTTATCGGAGATTTATATAACCGTTTAATGTAATATTGCGCTCTTAACCCTTTCGCTACGAAGGACGTGTTTAAACGGCGTCAATTTTTCTACGCAAGCGAACGAAGGACGTGTTAAAACGGTGTCAATTTTTCTACGCAAACGAACGAACGACGTGTTAACAAGTCGTAGTCGCTAAGCTAGCCCCAAGCAGGCCAGAAAGGTGTGTGCTATAAAGGCCCTCTTCTCGGGACGTCTTAGGTACCCTTTCTCGGTCCGCGGGAGAGGATTATCCTGACCCTTCGTTGCAGTGCGCGCCCCAATCCCATCAGGGGTCCGCGGTCATTTGCTTGTTGGTGCAGTGGAATAACAAACTAAGAAGTTTTTTATTAATTTAAAAATTGAGCATTATAAGTATATTCCTTATGTTTAGTTCTACAACTGCAAATTTGAAATGGAGCTCTACCGTTATTTTTAACGTAGTTCGTGAGTAAAAGAATCTCCGAACAAATTTTTGTTAATTATTTAGTTGGTTATGAGTGATTTTTTCATGTTTTTATTTAGTTAGAAAGTTATAATGTTTTTAGGTTCAACATCTGAATGCTATTTTTTCATATGTGTTGATGCACATATTTTTCGTGAGTTTCAATGTTTATTTTTCCCTGCAATTACTCAGTTTAATATAATCATGACAGCTGACTATTTCACTTTCTTTCGTTGGTCAATGGTTTCCGCCTAAAGAATACAGTGATTTCTGGGAGTCCTTCGAATCGAAATTAAGGATTCCGTAGACCGTACATCTCATGAATTAACATGCTGAATATTTCGAAGTATCGTTTCTTTGATTCGAGCTCTGATGATGTCAAAGCCCTGAAAAAGGCTTTTTTAAATTCATAATAATTTTCTCGCAGAAAAGTGGTCAAAATAATTTACGAGTGTGACAAACTGCAAAATTATTTGCTTAACCATTGATACGATTTTTTTGCTAGAGAGCTTAATATTAATGGTAGAATTTCGTTTAAAAGCTGTAAAGGCACTGTAAAACTAAAATAATTCGTTTCCGATAAAATTAATATCAACGCTGCAGCAACAATTTTTTTAGCAAAACCATTGCATAAACAAATAGTGGACCACGACGACATGCTGTTAAGGGGTCCCCAAGCGGGAAAGGGTGAAGATTATCTCGGCCCGGTGCCCGAGAAAAAGGTTCGACACCCCTCTGGGCCCCAACCCAACTTAGGGAAACAGGTACCGGAGAGGATCCTAGCGTAGCGAAAGCTCCATACTGGCAATGCAAAGAATACTTTATGGCATTCGTGGGGGAAGTAGCATTTTCTAACATGTAGCTCCGTCGCGAAAGGGTTAATGATATGTCACCGACTGTGCATGTCCACACCGTATGTCTTATTGTTGTTCATGCCTGCTGTTTTATTTCCTCTTATATTTCTTTTTGTTTGCTGCCACGTTTTATGTGAAATGTTTCTTTAACAATACCAATTACAACCCTCGTGCACAGTCATTAGTTTAATGTGTCCTCAATATATACAAATAAGTTTTTTTTCTGTTCCTTGTAGAATTATTATTCATTTTCATTCGTTACTTGCAGGTGTGACCTCTATCATCCTCATTGACGCAGCGTTTGATGACATCGGCAGGTTTACACTTTTAAAGGCAGGAGACATTGTGTTGAACAGTCATGTTGAGTGTAGTTAATGGACTGCTATCCTGATTCTGCGTGGATGAATGATTTTCTCATCCATCTGTGACCGCCGTGATTTTATGGTTTCTGGTTTAACGAGATTTATAATACTGCATTCTTCTTTTATGGAAAGAAGATATTTTTCCCTTAGCCTAAATTTTTATTTTATTTTTTTTATTCTTTTAATTAGCATTTTAAATGTTGTATACTATATTTCTTAATTTTGAATCAATTCCTAATGACTTCTAACTTTTTGTTGGGGGTGCATTTATTATTGGCTATTTCCTGGGCAACTTTCAGTGTCATTATTAGAGAGTAAAAATTAAATCTTGTAGCACTTTTCCAAAATCATTTTCAAAGCGAGTCTTTATTAGTTTTAATATTTTGTAGAATGGCAGATATAAAGTTGCCCAATTGAAATGTTTAAGAATTATCTTGAGTATTGCTTATCAGATATATTTTGAGTATTCTCATATTTGTTAAATTTTAGATATGTATTTCATGTTGGTTTTGGCGTGCAGTGTATTTTATTGATTTGAAACCTGATTAATGTTAGTGTCTTTAAAATCTCAATTCTTGATACTAATTTGCACATTGTCCTGTCTATGAATATTTGTCTACGTCATTTTCTTTCATTTTTTGAGACCTTGTGAAAGTCGAAGTAAATTTAAATAATACCTTATTATGGAAAATAGGATGAAATGTACCTCTCTCATTACCTGATTCCATATCCTGAGTAAATTATTATATTACTGATACTGATATCTCCAGCACTAATTAAATCTTTCGACATTCATTACATAATGTAAGTCAATTCTGGATCTTGACTATGAAGAAGTCAATCATGTGTAAATGTGGTGTAGGTTTTGTACATTTTAATTTATTCATTTCTTGGTAGTCAGGATTACGATAGTCCAATTTTGCTGAGACAATTTTAAATTCTTAACGTGTGTTTTTTCAGGGTTTTTCATTTGTTTCTAGTTCAATTTCATAGTGTATGGAGGTGCCTTCATTATAAAACCCATCATTTTGATATAGGTATAAATGATTGAAAAAGGCAATCTCTTGTGTTGTGTAGTTCTGTAAATTGGTGAATAATAAAACAGCTCCTTTTGAATTCAGATTGCAATGAACTGTCATTTCCCCCTGTCCAAATTCTTCAAATTTTTATGCGAAGCAAAGTACATGCCACAAAATAACATCGCGTTGACTAATATTTGAATTCTTTTTTAAGTGCCTTTGAATTACACCCTTTTTATTATACCAAGGATGAGCCGATGCCAAAAATCCAATGCCTAATTTCTCAATATGAAAATTTAAACGCGACAATTATTTTTTCCGACTCGTTCCTCTAATACCACAATTTAATATCGACTCATTGATTATCGCATTGACATTTTTACGCTCTGCAAAAGTATATCAGCTATTCTTATGTGTATTCATAAAAAAGTGAAACCTCCATTTTGGGATTCGATAGGCCATCCATGCCTAATTGCAAGTAAAATAAAATTACAATCTTTGCACGGGTCATTAAAAATATTTTTTTAATAGATGGGGGCCTAAACAGTGTAAAATAAAAGAAAATTTGATGATGAATATGGTATTCTAAAATTTATTTCCATTCTCCTATTACATGCATGCTAGTTGAAGAATCAAAAATCGTCTAATGCAGCCGATACTCGATACATTGAATGCCACCCAGAATCGAGTGGTATCCAATCCCATCCCTTTTTGATACTAAATCGAGTTGACGTGTCAGCGCTTAGAGATTCCTGGTCTCTTTACCTAAACCTGGAATGTACATCCAGAATATCTCTTCCAGAATTAGTCTACCTAGCCGTACTAAGTAAAGATGGGCTTCCCTGTATTTTTGGTCAATAGACTTAAATGTTCATTGCTTTACTCAAATTACGTCCCTGAAAATATTTGTCATAAACCAGGGCTGTTTTTTTCTTCAATGAGCATTTAATAAAATAAGCATGGAGATTGATTGTTCTCATAAAAATATACGAGAGATCATATTCATTGGTGTGTTTAATTCCCAAATATGCAGCGACAGAATCCCTGCAAGCCACTGCAGAAGTGTGTGTGGCACGGGGAGAACTATCATCAGTTACTCATTAGCTATCAGAGATTATACCTTCCGCCAAGAATAATGTTGAAATTATTTTTCCGTTTACACTCAACTTCTCTGAAACCTGGAGTAACAATGTTGCCACTCTGAGGATATTCCATGAATGACTTAGTTAACACGTGAACTGTTGGTTATGAAAGACACCAAGTTGCTAGTTAATACATGGCAATCTTGTACTGGTTTTTGTATAGACATTAATTTTTTAGTCCCGTGGATGGCGGAAAATTCACATAAGTTCCTTAAAGTTTTTCATTCTAGTAAAATCACTAGTTAAATACTCCGGTCGTCGGATGAGATACGAACGTGGAATTCTAGGATCCTTTCGTTGGAAGCAGACAAACACTTAGGCCGATTTATCACGTGACAAAAATGGCAGATCGTCGGTTGAAATTTAGACTAAAGGTCTTAACTAAGTTCAAAGATAATACTTCTATTGATTACATTATAAAATTGACTATATTTGAGTGGATTATGATCTTAGAATGAGAGAAATTGATTCCGAAACTGATGAATACTAAATGTCCTTCTTTCCTCGTACAATTAGGATACATGATTAGCTGTAAATATATCAATAGCCTAATTACGATTGTATGAATATCGATAGCATAGGTAGTTGCATGTTGCTCTAAGCAGTTAAAGCTAACGCAACTAATAGCATCATATTTCATGGTTGCTTTGCTATTTCTATCTGTTTTAAATTTTGAAGATCAGTATATTATATTATTACTAATTCTTTTTTATTCATGATATGTAGTGCATATTTTGTTTGATTTCAGTACCTGCCACACACCTTTATGGTGGCTTGCTGTGTATAATATAGATGTATTTTTAGCTGAAAATATTCAATATGGAATAAATTATGCTTGTCATATTAAAATATTGCATGAAAATAGCAGGTTATTATTCTTCATGGGTAATCAGTCATTGCCTACGTTTTCGTTCTTAACTATGATCTCAGCCCCTTGGAAACCTGATGACAGACCAAGCCTGTAGGGATCCCAGAGGGTTATAGAACATCAGAACCGTCCTGAATGCAAAAAAAAATATATTTTGTCCTTTAGAAGACTATTATCACTGGGCTATCCTGAGGAAGCGAATAAATTACTGCCATAAGAAAGAGCGCTCATGTGAGAAAAATAGAATCCTTTGATAGGATTTTTCATGCATTGACCATAGAAACGATGCAACGCCTTTTAAAATGCCCCTATGCTTTGGTCGAATGAGCAGTTGTTTTGCCATTTTTTGCCAAATTTATCCTATTAAATAATTTTTCTGTAAATATCGTCTACTGTTTTCATTCCTAATGCCTGTGTGTGAGAAGTGCCAAATTTCCACTCCAAGTATACATAGTCTCTTCCAGCATAATGCCATTATCTGTTTTCATTCATAATGCCTGTGTGTGAGAAGTGCCAAATTTCCACTTCAAGTATACATAGTCTCTTCCAGCATAATGCCATTATCTGTTTTCATTCATAATGCCTGTGTGTGAGAAGTGCCAAATTTCCACTTCAAGTATACATAGTCTCTTCCAGCTTAATGCCATTATCCATCTGACAGCTTGTAATTATTACAAATATGGAGAAGTGTGTTGCGTTAGTGTTTCATTCCAAAAATTCATTTCGCATGCATTTACGGAGAGAGCATAATTTTACACTCCACTATCCTGGTACAGAAGTGCATGAGGTTGAAGACCCAAATGAAGACACTATCTGTTTAAACTCAGGATAAGAGGAGGTTTTTGTTCATGTTAACCCAGAAATCACACCTCATGATTTTGAGAAGTCCCTTCTTTCCTCTGAAGCAGTGTTTGTATCAAAATTATACAGTAGCCAGCATTTGCCTCGCATTCAAATGCAAAGTATAGTTGATGACACTAGCACTTTTCTTGGGGGTGCTTTCACTTGCCTATTATGTGATTAGGTTGAAAAGGCATTAAAGGTATGTGGATGTGAAGAAGAGACTTGTAAAAATATTTGGAGGATGTTTAAATCATTGAAAGACCCTTTTAAGCATATAAGTACAGAGTATCACCGACTACAATATTTTAATAGAACCGGGATTTATATACCACCTGAGTCACATGTGTTTGGTCGCAGCTTCTGTAGGAGAGATACTAAAGAGGGTGTTAAAGGGAAAACTGTTGATGTCTGTGGGCAGTTTGTCCCCTAGAGGCAAGCCTTAAAAAAATTTTTTGAACTGCCTAATGCTCTTCATGATACTCTCAGGTACGTGGATTCCTTGAGAGCAGATCCTTCTTCCCTTAAAAATGTTATTCAGGGCAACGTGTGGGTTGACAAAATGAAAAGGTTTCCTACGGATGATACAGTGCTTCCATTCTTTATTTATTATGATGACTTTGAGGCCAACAACCGCTTAGGACCTCATTCTGGTAAGCTTGGTGCTGGTTATGTCTCAATTCCTTGTTTGCCCCCAGAATGTTGCTCCTTGTTGAGTAATTATTTCTTGTCCTACTTTTTGAAAGCTGGTGTCGTGAGGAATATGGGAATGAGAAAGGTTTTGCTCCACTGATAAAGGAATTAAAGTATTCGGAGGAGATAGGAGTAGAAATTAGCAGCACTCAGGGTATACAACAAGTTTTCTTTGTTTTAGAATTAGTGTTAGGAGGTAATTTGGGATTGAACTCCATACTGGTCATGGTGGAGTCCTACAGTGCTAGGTATTTATGTAGGTTATGTAAAATCTCCAAGCCAGATAGTGAGACTCGGACTCATGATCTTCCTTTGGTATTAAGGGACATAGATAGCTATAATTCAGATGTTATTTTGAATGAACAGAAGTTAACAGGGATAAATGAAATTGTGTTTGGAATAACAGGGTGTCTACCAGTCGGGAAAAGTCGGGAATCTGGTTAAAAGTCGCGAATTTATTAAAGTCGGGAAAAAATCTGGAAAAGGTCGGGAATTCACTGAAAAATTATGAAAAATCTGGAAAAATGGTTGCTTGCAAATCGTCAGGATAAAAATTTGAACGGGAGACATAGCATTACGAAATAAGATAATGTTTCTCGCGGCTGAGCTTAAAGCCACCGAGTGCGTCCACTGGGTTGCGGATGGTGGGTCGACCTCTAGATATAGAGGTTAGCTGCGAGATAAGCGAGTTTACTCGTCGAATAAGCAGTCGTGGACAAAAAGCGACGGCATTCCGAGGGCGTATTGGTCTATCTTTGGGTAAGGTAGGCCTTAAATAATACGGAACCTGTGAAGATGCCGTGACTTGGCGATGGAGGCCGCCAACAATTACGCATCCCATCACCCGGAGGAGAGGGCAGCAGCTCTTCTTCACATGAGTGAAGGTGGAGACCACAGTGGTCGGTACAGCGACACTCATTTCACTACAGGCGTGGTAACATTTACAGTAACGGCTGTAGTACTGCGATGTGGAAGGCAAGGGGAAACCACCGCATTACTATCCCGAGGAGTCGCAGCTACTCCACTCTTTCCTTTATTATCAAGACGTGATGGCACCCTCTCGAGTAAAATATTCCGGAGGTAAAATAGTCCCCCATTCGGATCTCCGGGCGGGGACTACCCGAGAGAGTACATCAGTCAAGTGTGATAGTCATTTTAGGGTAGGAACGTGCGATCACTTCGGACCTGCGGAAGACTGGAGAACCTGAAGGTGGAAATGAGGAGAATGGACCTCGATGTATTAGGAATCAGTGAAATGAGATGGCCCGAAGAAGGAGACTTTTGGAGTGGAAGTTATAGAATTATTCACACCGGATCACTGAATGGTAACGTTGGAGTAGGCATAATGCTCAGGAAGAGTGCGGGACTGCGTGTGAAGAGCTTCCTGCAATACAGTGAAAGGATTGTGATGGTTAAAATTGAAACTAAGCCTACAGATACCATTGTGGTGCAAGTTTACATGCCTACGTCGGACTATGAAGATGAAGAAGTGGAAGACGTCTACGAATATATCACGGAAGTAATAAAACAGGTAGGAGGAGAAGAAAACCTAATTATTTAAGGAGACCGGAACGCTGTCGTCGGCGAAGGACAAGATGGAAGAATAACTGGAAAATATGGATTGGGAAAACGAAACGAAAGAGGAGAAAGACTGCTTGAGTTCTGCACAAAACATAAGTTAGTGGTTACTAACACATTGTTTAAAAATCACAACCGAAGAAAATACACTTGGAAGATGCCAGGAGACAGAGGAAGATTTCAAATAGACTATATTTTAGTGAAGCAGAGGTTCAGGAATCAGGTGAAAGACTGCAAAAGCTACCCGGGTGCAGACATCGACAGCGACCATAATTTAGTGATGATGAAATGCCACCTAAAATTCAAGAGATTGAAGAAAACAGTAAAAAACATTTGGCAAGTAGAAAAACTAAAGGAGACTCAACACCAGCTGGAATTTCAGAAAGCAGTAGAAAATAACATAGGGGAGGACTTGACTGAGAAACCTGTAGAAGAGCGTTGGGAAAACATTAAATGTGGACTACAGGAAGCCGCAAAAGAAGTTCTTGGAAGAAGAAAAGTTGTTAAGAAGAAACCATGGATCACGGAAGAAGTCTTAGTGCTGATTGAAGAAAGAAGAAAGTACAAGAATGCGAAAACTGAAGAAGGGCAGCTTTGCTACAAAATAATAAGGAACGAAGTAAGTCGCAAAGCCAGAAAGCTAGAGAAAAGTGGATGAACAATCTGTGCGAAGATGTACAAAACAACCTTACCATTGGAAAGGTGGAAGCTGCCTATAGGATAGTGAGGAACCACTTCAAGGAACGGAGCGCAAGATGCAATGCTATAAGGGACAAGAATGGAGAACTTTTGATTGAAAATGAAGACAAAGTGAAGAGATGGAAAGAATATCTGGAAGAGTTATACAACGGGAACAATCTCAGCACGAAAGTGATTGAAGAGGAAAGCGAAGTCGAGAAGGATGATATGGGAGGATCAATATTGAGATCGGAATTCGACGCAGCAGTAAGGGACCATCGGATGAATAAGGCTTCTGGAATTGATGATATACCCGCAGAACTGATAAGGAATGCGGGAGAGAGGACATTGGCCCATCTTTATAAGATAATCTGCGACATGTACTCAACAGGAGAAATACCCAGGGACTTCGAGAAAAACATCATCATTCCTATTCCCAAAAAGAAGAGAGCAGAGAAATACGAAAATTTTAGGACTATAAGCCTGACGACACATGCATCGATATTCTGATCGATATACTTGATATTCTGAACGGAATTGGAGTTTCCTACAATGATCGAAGAATTATCCACGGTTTGTATAAAAACCAAGTAGCTGTGATTAAATCTGGGCCCAGCTGTGAAGAAGCAAAAATAAGGAAAGGAGTGAGACAAGGCTGTGCAATGTCTCATTTTATGGATTTTCAATAGACCGAGGACTTACGACGCGAATTAGGGGATTTTATTTTCCCATTACAGGCTCACATGCTGCCCGAAGCATTAGGTTTGGATTTCGAAGATCCGTGAATACTTCTATGAATACCAAGGGCTTCAATTGTTCGCTTGTACGTTTCGAGATGTCTCTGAGACATCTCATGAGGTGTCTCAGAGACGTCTAACAAGAGGACATAGAGCTCTCTCTTGAGACATCTTGGGCTACTTTGGAGATGTCTCTGAGAGGCAACATGAGACATTTGAGACGTTTCTGAGATGTATCCGAGATGTACTTGTGCTATGTGGATAATGCCTGTTTGGCGATCTTCCCCCTCTGCCCCACACCCTCGAGTTGGCTCGCAGCGTATTGCGAATATGTAGATCAGCATCAAGTAGACAGAACAATTCCTTAAAAAATACTCCCTTCATACACTACTTACATTGAAACCACGAGGGACAATATTATCACACCAAGCAAAATATTAAGCATGCAGTTACAGGATGCATGAAATATTAGCTATAAATCACAAAAAATTGTAATTTTATATAAATGTAATGGTTTTCGATTGGTCCGCAAATGAATTAAATTATGAAATAATGTTTCCAACTGCATGCATTCTTGCGTTCCTGCTAGCGTGCCATTCGATGATGTGATAATGATAATTGTACAATCTCGATTCGGACGAAAATTTCTGATTATTTCTCAATATATTGTGATTACTATTTTTCCTAGTTCTATTTTAGTGCTCTACTGTTGTTTTCAAGTACTGTAGTATTTCAGTACTGTAGCGTATGGTAGTATTGTACCGACAGGTTCAAATTGTCCTTTTTCCAATTGGAAACTGCTGGTGAGTAAAGCTTTTACCCATTACTTGGCACATTAGGAACATAACTCAATATGCAATGGTATCAAAGAATGGAATCTCACCTGGGAATTGTGATTACTTCAACGTCCAATATTCACCAACACTGAAGTACTGGTGACTAGTATACGATGCCAGGATTGTGAAAATGTACGAAGTTTAAGGATCACAGTATAAGTACTGAGCTTTCAGATCTCGTGATTGAATCTAATCCAGATCCGCATCCTTAGTATTGGGTTCTGTGCCCTCTTTTAAGGGAATAAGAGCGTGCAAGGGTCGTGGCCTTCATGGAGCCCTTCGAGGAAGATGCCCTCGCCGCATGCAGCCTGAGATCAACGTGATGGTTGCGATACGTGGACGATACATTCGATATCCGAACACGGGGAGGAGAGAGACGGAAGACCTTTAAAATAAGAACTCAGCTCCACACAGCCCTCGATACAATTCACAATGGAGTTGGAAGAAGAGGGATGCCTACCTTTCCTTGACGTTTTGGTATTTAAAGGTGGTAAAAAGTAAGCTTCGTCTATTTGCCGATGACGCAGTAGTGTACAGGGAAATTCTATGCCCAAATGACAAAGAATATTTAAATATTGACCTACAAGCATTTTAAACTTGGTTTGATACATGGCAGTTAGAATTAAACTTAAAAAAATGTCTTGTAATGAATTATCGGAAAAAGAATAGCTCTCCTTCTATAAATGTGAAGTTGTGACCTAAATGTGACGATCATGTACGAGAAATCAGCTTATTAATTCCCTTGTTAGACCTCATTTGGAATATGCTGCCAGTGCATGGGATCCCTACGAAATCGTTATAAATAACGAACTTGAACGTGTGCAGCGAAGATCGCCAAGATTTGTAAAGGGACGATACAGTAATTATATTAGCGTAACCAGTCTATTACATGAATTAAAATGGGAATCATTGTCAGATCGAAGTTTGAAATTTAGACTTAATCTCTTAACTAAATTCCAAGACAATATTTTCAGTAATGATGTTAAAAATATATTTTGTGAACCCCAACTTACTATGGCAGACTGGACCATAATCATAAAATTAAATAAATCGATTGCCGAACTGATATTCAAAATGTCCTTTTTCCCTCCTATTAGAGATACGAATAACGGTAAATATGTCCTATCGTAGGGTAGCAATGGATAACATTGGAAGCTGCATGTACGTATGAGTAGTTAAAGCTAACTCTACTAACATAATGTTTTTGCATGTTTGCTTCGCAATTTCCATCTTTTTAAATAGTGAAATTTTGACTAGTATATTAATACTATTCCTTTTCTATGCATGATATGTAGTGTATGTTTGGTGAGAAATCACCCGCTGCCACACATCTTTGTGGTAGCTTGCAGGGTACTATGTAGATGGTTTTATTTTTTACATTTTTGTTAGATAGATTTTTTATTCATCCGATGAAAACAACACAATGTTGTACGCATTTCAAATCAGTGGCTGACGTGAATGATTCATATAGAAAAAGTTATTTTCGCAAATTATTTTCAGATTTAGAGGCGAGTGTCGGGTTACGAAGAGAAATTATCCAGGCAGGGTGTTTGGGATGAGACAATAAAATCGGCGAATGTGTTAGACTTCTTCCAATGAAGGGATACCGAAGTCAACGTTTGCGTCCCATCCTTCGGACGTAGTATTGAACAAGGAATTTTTCGGGACGGAACGGATCAAGTGCTGAACTTAAAGGTGATGAATTATCTGCCATCGATGGGAGTCGAACCGGAAGATATAAGTCAATCTCTAGTCAAAAACCATTACATTACTACGTATTAACTGGCATCAGGTGTCTTTTATGACCAACATTTCACGTGTCTACAAAAGCATGCTTCGAATATCCTCAAGGTGGTAGCATTGTTAATCCTGTGTTAATAAAGGAAAAAGAAATAAACGAAAAAGTGATGTCAGCATGTTTTATTGGTAGCAATAATATTCTCTGATAGGTAATGAATAACTGGTGACAGTTCACCCCGTGCCACACACTCCTGCAGTGTCTTGCAGGGCACTCTATCGCCGCAGATTTGGGAGTGCAACAAACCAGCAAATATGATCTCTAGTATATTGTTATGAGTACATTTAATCTCCATGCTATATACACAACGAGCTCAAAGAAGAACAAAACAGCCATGGTGTATGACAGACATTATCAGGGATATAATATGAATAAAAATGACATGTAATATAAATACATTGTGAAATCGAAGACGAATGTGAAAAATAATAAATATCAGGGACCATTAACCACAAATTCAGGGAAGCCCGGCTTTACTTAGTTCAGCTAGTTATACTCATTCTGGGAGACATAATCTTGATGCACATTTAGTAACAAATTAGGAAGGGATTGGATGCCAATAGATTGCACGATACCACTCGAGTCTGGGTGGTATCCAATGTATCGAGTATCGGCTTCATTAGACGATATTTTCGATTATATAACTATGCAAGCATGTAATATGAGAAAGGAATGAAATTTTAGTATTCCCTTGTCAAAATTAAAGTGTCGTTTGTTCTACACTTTTTAGGGCCCTATCTCTTGAACAATAATTTTATTGACTCCTGTAAAAATATGGTAATTTCATTTTACATTAAATTTGCCATGGATGGCCTATCAAAGACGGAAATGGAAGTTTAAGCTTCTTTTGGTAATAGACCTAAGACTAGCTGTGATACTTAAGCATATAGTAAAATAAAAATCATTGAATAGCAACCAAGCTTGCAAAATAAAAGAATTTATGATAGTTAATGTGTCACCATTAAACTAGGGTATTAAAGAATCGAGTGGAAAAAATAATGGTAGCGTTATAATTTTAGCATTGAGAAATAAAGTATGGGATTATTGGCATCGAGAAATAGCATTGGAAAATAATTATGAAATTAATAAAAAATAATGAAATAAATATGAAAGCTGAGTAAAACTTTTTTTTCCGTTATAGCAGAATACACTCTTATAAATCTCCTTTAACTAGAATAACAAAAAAATTACGGCGGTCACAGATGAATGAACACACTATTCATCAGTGCAGAATCAGGAAATTCGTCCATTAGCTACACTCCACAACTCCAATCATCACAAAGTTCCCTGTATTCAAAAGTGAAAACCTGCCGATGTCATCATACGCTGCTTCGGTGAGGATGATAGAGGTCACAACTGCAATTAACGAATGAAAAAGAAAATTAATTGTGCAAGGAAGCGATCTTAAATCTTTAGTATATGTTTTGAGGACACATGAAGGAAATGACTGTGCATGAGGTAAATAAACATTTCACGTCAAACGTGGCAGTAAACTTAGCAATATAAGAGGAAATAAAACAGCAGGCACGAACAAGAATAGGACATACTGTGTGTAATATGACTACAGACTCTGACATGAACGCATGAATACATATCATGAGAGCACAATATTACATCGTACGGTTATATGAATCTTCGAGAAAAAACCAATTCACACACGCAAATAAATATACTTTTAAACGTAACCTCTCAAAACAATGCACAATAGCTTCTATTGTTATGGTATTGTTGCTGCATTGAAAGACTCTAAGGGTTTCAACTTGACTGCACTCCAGACAACATGCTCTCATATTGCACGGCAATAACCTTTCACCAAAAATACAATCCGGTAAAGAGATGAAAAAACAATGATAAAGTCCTTAGCAACGCTAGGAAAAGAACCGAAAAAAGCAGTAAACTTCAAAATAAATTACGCAGTTTACGGAAACCTCGAACGCAAAGTGTAAATCGGTTGAAGGAATAAGAAAGTTAATACTATTCCCCATTGAATACAGAAAAAAATGGAAGAATTTGATTGAAAATTAATAATTTCACTGAGCGAAAGAAAAAATCATTGCGCTATCATTAATAGAAAAAGTCACCTAAAAGCCTGGTAAACACATATTTGGCGCCAGGAATCGAACCCGGGACTTGACAAAAACGGGAATACTTTTCCCGGGTTTTTCAGATGACTAGAAATACAATGCAGTTTACGGCATCTCTCTAGGACAAACCATTTGCGAGATAGAGACCTATTTCAAGCTGGCCTTAATTTTGCCTACCTCAATAGTTTGTTACACTAGAATGGAGATCTCGCTGTTTTAATTTTCTATTTTATGGTTTATAAAATAATTTTTCCCGGTGCTATGAATTGCTTTATAACTGGTCATACTATAATCACACCTATATAATCACACATTATTAAGTGTGTAGAGTTCATACTGTTTTAGTTTATGATAATGTTAACCATTAGTTTTATAGTAAAATTCTAAACTTTATAAAAAGAATTAAGGATATTATCACTTACAAACAAGTAATTTGCTTCACATTTGAAGTATGCCCTGTTGCAACTGTAATAAAGAAATTTGTTCCCATGGTTGTTCCCCTCACATGCCACGAATTCTATCAAATGCCCTATTTTATTCTATTTGTACACCAGTAATTTTCGGAGGTTAACCAAAGTGCTAAGTACTGATGCCTCGGTATGTATGATATATTCAATTCATTGTATCATCTCTCCTTGAGTGGCACAACCTATTAACCTATATATACTTTAAATATAATATAAACTTTGTTGATAAGGTACATGAAATATTCCATACTGAATTTAATAGCAATATAATATGCAATAGTTTTAAAGCTTACATATACACATCCTTTATGCCCCTTATATTAAGGGAAGCCATGAAAAGTGCTAGGCACGGTTCTACATCTACATAATACCCTGCAAGCCACCATAAAGGTGTGTGACAGGGGGTGAACTCTCACCAAACAAGTATTAGATATCATGCATAAAATTTGTAATTAAAAGTTAAAATAGCAGGGCATACATGCAATAACATACTGTTAGTTGGGTTATTTAGACCGATTTCGTAGGGATCCCATTCACTGGCAGCATATTCCAAATGAGGTCTTACAAGGGAAAAGTAGCTGATTTCTCGTACATGATCGTCACATTTACCCAATACTCTTTTAATGAAACCCAGTTTGCGATTCGCCTGACCCATTATTTCACGAATGTGTTTACCCCAGGAAAGATCATTTGTCAGTCTTATTCCAAGATATTTAATGGATTCCACGTTTGTTAATTCATTATTATTTATTTTGTAAGTGGTATGAGGAGAGCTATTCTTTTTCCAAAAACTCATTACAAGACGATTCTTAAAGTTTAATTCTAACTGCCATGTATCACACCAAGTTTCAATTGCTTGTAGATCAATATTTAAATATTCTTTATCGTTTGGGCATAGAATTTCCCTGTACACTACTGCGTCATCGGCAAATAGACGAAGCTTACTTTTTACCACCTTATGGATATCATTAATGTACAAAAGGAATAGGGGTGGACCTATCACACTACGTTGTGGGACACCCGAAGTGACTTTAATTGCCGGTGAGGAAACACCGTCCAAAACAACCCTTTGAACCCGATCATGCAGAAAATCATTAATCAATGATATAATGTTACTGTCTAACCCATAAGATTTTAATTTCAAAATTAGTTTGCTATAAGGCACCTTGTCAAAAGCTTTCTTGAAGCCGAGAAATATAGCATCCACTGGAATATTATTTTCGCCAGAAACTAAAATATCGTGAGAAAAGAGAGCAAGTTGAGATTCACACGATCTGCTCTTTTGGAAGCCATGCTGAACATTGGACAATAAATTCTGGCTATCTAGGTGTCCCATGACTGAACTGACAATTATACGTTCTAGGACCTTGCATGAAATGGATGTGAGGGATATAGGTCTGTAGTTAGATGGTTGCTCCCTATCGCCACTTTTAAAAATGGGTGTTACATCGGCTGCTTTCCAGTCCATCGGTACGACGTGTTCGGTCAGGGATTTATTAAATACTATTTCAAGGTAATGGGAAATTTCGGAGGCTAACTCTAGCTCTTTTGCACGCGGGAGGGATTTTTATCAGGGCCAGGAGATTTGTTGTGGATTATATCTTTAAGTAAGTTTTCAATACCATTACAGGAAAAATCAATTGGTTGCAATAGTCGCAGAAAGAGGTCAGGTAACACAACAGTTGAATCCCCGGAAGATGGGTTAAAAACTGTTTGAAAAAAGGAATTTAGCAAGTTAACTTTGTCAATAGTGTTTGTGGCCATTTCACCCCTATCATTTTTAAGTGAATGGACTGCAGACTTATGGCCTTGCACCTCTCTTACGTACGACCAAAAGACTTTTGGATTTTCTTTCAATTGTTCCCCAAGTGTTATTCTTTTGAATTCGGCGAATGCATTACTAAGGGCTGTCTTTGTAGTGGATTTTGAAATTTTATAATTTTCAATTATTACATTACGCTCATCAGTGGGCATATATCTACTAATTCTTTTCATTTTAGCATGACATATTCACTGCCGTCTCAGGGATTTTCTCACTTTGGCATTGTACCACCTAGGTTCAGTGCTTTCTTTTTTGAATTTACTAGGGATATATCTATGGATCCCAGAGCGCATGATATTAATGAATGACTTCCATGAATCGTTGGTACATACCTTTATGGAAGACTTTGAAATCTGATAAGGAATCTCTTAAATAAATTTTAAAGTTCGCAAAGTCTGCTCTTTTAAAAATGTAAATCTTTCTTTTTTGTTCAAAATTTTTATCTAAAGATAGCGAGAGTTTTGCAGTTATAACTCTGTGGTCACTGATTCCATCAACCGTGTAAATCATTGTCACATGTTGTGGGATATTGGTTGCCAGTAAATCAAGAGTGTTGTCCCCTCTATTAGGTGCTGTAGTTAATTGTGTCAGAAAGAACACATCTAATAGAGGGTCACAGATGTCCTTGTCCCTTCCTCAAGCTATGAAGCAGTATGTTCTCCAGTCTATTGATGGTGCATTGAAATCTCCACCTATTATTATATTACGTTCGCTGTTACGGGACGTTATTGTATTTATCTGGTTTCCCAGTTTTAATAATGACTCAACATCAGTGTTTGGGGGCCTATAGAAGGCGCAGGCAGATATTGATCTGGATTTAGGGCATGTTAATGAACACCAAACACATTCTAAGGGGTTGTCGGGAAATATTACTGCTTTGCTAATGATTGAGTTCTTGACTGCAATGAAAACACCACCACCTGCTCTACATAATACTCTAAAATATTTCCCCTACCTATCCCTTTCCTATGCTGCCTATTCTGTTCTCTTATAGTACGGGGGAAAAATGCCATTTTGAATCTATCTGTACGACAATCTATCTCTCTAATCTTATTTATCTGGTCGAATCTAGCATAATACGCTGGTGTTTTTAATATGTGCCTAACATCTTCAGTAAAGCTATCCGATTGAAATTTCTCCAATATATTTAATCTAAACTTTAACCTAAGCTCTAATAATTACTCCCACCCTAATTCTTGTATTAATTCTGATACACCACTCAACCTATCGTAACACCTTTTGACGAACCTAGCTACTCTACGCTGCACACTGTCTAGTTCTCTCATCAAACCTAATTCATTAGGATCCCATACACTGGCTGCATACTCAAGGTGGGGCCTAACTAGTGAAAAGTAGCATCGCTCTTTTGTCTTCTCATCACATTTCCCAAGTACTCTTTTTATAAATCCTAGCTTTCTCTTCGCTCGGCCGCATATTTCCCTTATGTGTCTTCCACACGATAAATCTTTAGTGATTGTTACACCTAAATATCTTACGGTTTCAACGTTTTCGATCTTCGTGTTATTAATTCTATAGGATCGCTCTATCGAATTATTCCTCCTCCAATAATTGATAGCTACACACTTTTTAAGGTTGAGTTCTAACTGCCATTTGTCGCACCACTCTTGAATTGCATCAAAATCCTTGCTAAGCGATTCCCTGTCTTCTTCTTTAGATATACCCCTATACACCACCGCATCGTCTGCAAAAAGTCTAAGTTTACACTTAACTACGGTACCCAAATCGTTTATGTATAAAATAAATAGAAGCGGACCTACTACGCTACCCTGGGGAACTCACGACGTTACTTCGATTGTGTCCGACATAACCCTCTGCTCTCGCCCACTTAAGAATTCTTTTATCCAACATACAACGTCTTTATTTATACCAAAACTCTCTAACTTCAAGATTAATTTGTCATGAGGAATTTTATCGAAAGCCTTTTTAAAATCTAAAAATATGGCATCAACTTCAGTACTGCTTTCGCCGTGGACTAAAATATCGTGTACGAATAAAGCTAATTGTGTCTCATAAGATCTACCTTTCCGGAACCCATGCTGGCTGTTTATAAGTAATCCCTGACTATCCAAATGCCCCATGATCGAACTGACTACAATGTGCTCAAATATCTTACAAGAGATTGACGTGAGTGAGATGGGTCTGTAGTTACTAGGTTCTTCCCTATCACCGCTTTTAAATATAGGTGTAATGTTAGCTACTTTCCAATCCTTGGGTACTGTGTGGTTCTTTAGTGTTTTATTGAATATTATTTCTAGATAGGGGGCTTATAACGCCTTCCTTCTTAACTCCATATCTTGGAGGAGAGAGAGAGAGTGGAAACATGTGCGCTCTCTCTCTCTTAAGGGGGCTCTCTAGCTGAGGCCACTCTCATATGTAACGGCTTTTCTATTGTAGTTCTGCGATTCCCCGCATAGGTGGCGGGATTAAAAAGTGGAAAGGGAAGGCCCTCTCCCCCCCCTTCACCCCCTCCTCTAGATGTAACATGATAGCTTGCCGAGCATCGCTCGCCTCCCTCTAAGTGGTTTCTTTTGATGAGTGACCGGAAGTTGCGATATTTCCCCCTCGGTCAACCTAGATGTCTCAACCCGACCTTTTCTTATTTCTGACCTGATGACGGGGTCTCAAATCTTCCAGTACAGTTTCTGGGCATCGTTTTCACTTTTGATAATGGAAGAATTATTCCTCCCGACTTGCACTTGCAATGATGTTTTGTTTAGACCCCCTCCCTCCCCAATTGGCAAGTGAAAGTCCCTATTTTTCGGTTCTCACAGGGCACAAGCTTGGAATCGGAAGAAGAGAGGGGAAAGAGGAAGAAGGGGGGAGGGAGGTTTGCCTGCGGAAAGGCAAAAAGCGAAATTTAATACTTTTGATTAGCAGTCGTAGCTGATAAGCGAGAGGCAAGGATGATGGTGAGGGAAATCCTCATCCTAAACAAGTCTTGTGGGTATTATCCTTCTTCGGACCGGGAACAGTGCTGCTAAATTAAAATTTTCAGTCTAGAAAAGAAATTTTAGAAATTGTTACAAAAATCTATGGCTGCATATTCCCGAAATCGACAAGTTTTTTTTCAACCCCTTGGAGAATACACATTCGCTCTCCTTAGCAGCAGGCGTGGCCGTTATGAATTTTATGCAGCCATTGTCATTCTAGCAGATAACCTAAAATGTTGTAGGTACCTATGCCCCCGTCTGGTTGAATTTATTTGAGATTGCCACTAACTAACCGCGGTATTACCCGTAAAGCGACAACGGCAAGGTAGAAGCGCGACTATGCCGCAGAGGAAATATCGTTCGCCTTTATCGGGAATCAAACCCAGATATCTCTAGAATTTTGCTTGCTCGTCTATATTTTACGCCCATTATGAAATTCATCTTTGTCTAAACTCATGAAACTCCGAGTTAGAATATGCACAACAGATGTAGGATGAAAAGTGGAAAATTTGTGGCATAATTAAAAAGAATAGTTCCAACAAAGAATGACAAAAATCTTTCATTGGGCTATTGGTTTCAGTGTAGGCCGTTCTATGAAATTCCCCCAAAATAAGCCAATTCAAAAATACAATATACTCTTCAAACACGGATTATCTAAAGAATGTTTACATATTTTAGAAATGCAGAGTGAAATTGAACAGCAAATGTCAACAAACAGCTTTAAAAATATCACATTGCTTTGGAAAACAAGGGAAGCACACGGATTTGCATAATATATATGTTATATTAGTAATACATGAAAACATAATAAGAGAAAACAATTCGCATGCTATTAAAATTTTGGGAGAACTTGATCCTGCGTTAGTATTTATAAAAGGATAAGGAACATGAATAAACAAAGTCAAGGAAAAATGATGAAAGCACTTCAAATAAGGTTGAAATCCACACTCTCAGAAGATGATTAGGTTTCAAAGGGAAATGGAATGGTTTTTCAATGAGTGTCAGGGTAAGTATTATTCTCCCACGTCACCATCAAACTCTCGTTCAACAGCTTTTAAATGTGATGTAGAATTTCTGGCAAAAGGCTGTCCTTGTAAAATTTTTAAAATGTATCCTACATATATTTTGACCAGAAGTCATAATCTCTGTCAATCGCAAAACTGGCTCCATAAAATAAGGTGGCAGTATTTCTTCTCCGTGATATGGAGTTGACCTTGGATCTAGTAAAAATAATCACTCTTTACTTTCAGAGCAGCTTCGCCGTCTATAATCTCACAAGATGCTAATTTCTTTTGAGAGACAGCATGCGTCGGATGCGCATCCATGCATACGTATGGACATTTCACCTCGACTATTCCATCGACATCTGACAGGACGCCATCTGGCGTTGCTGCTATGTAAGAGGTCCTCCTATCGACAAACGTCCCGATGGGTTAACCGTATTGCCCCTGAACCTCTCGTACTCCGCTATCGCCAATGCCTCACCCGCAATTCCATAGTCGGTGGCTTTATTTCCGCGAAAAGATGGGTAGAGTAAAGACTGAACAGTCTTCTCCCGAGAGGTTCCTGCTCTTAATTTACAAACTCGAGCAAAGGTAGAGGCGGTGAGCCTTTTTCTCCGCTAAACATGCCATGTTTGACAGAGGCGTTGAGTTTTGGTAGATGCTTCCAGTTGTCTTGTTTGTCCTCGCCTAATTTCAGGGAATTTAGGAAATCATATCTCACAGTTAAGTCGATTTCAAACTCCTTCTCGATATTTTGTGGGCCATGCAGGCCATAATGCTGGGCAGGATGTTCCAATTGTCCTTTACATTCAAGACGTCGCTTTGCTGGCATCTCTGCCTTTTTTCGCATCTCTGCCTTTTTTCGGAGCCCAGTTTGAATATTTTCGTAACAAATCCTGGACTCTTGTTTGTGATGCTGCTGTGTATCAATGTATGAACATCTGGTCCTGCATTGAAGGCTGAAGCGGCCACTTCACACCTAGTTTGATATGACCCCCGCTTCAACGTGTGCAGCGAAGATCGGCAAGATTTGTAAAGGGACGATACGATATTTATAATAGCGTAACCAGTCTACTAAATGAATTGAAATGGGAATCATTATCAGATCGCAGGCTGAAATTTAGACTTAATCTCTTAAACAAATTCCAAGGCAATATTTTCAGTGATGATGTTAAAAATATTTTCCGAACCCCAACTTACTATGGCAGACTGGGCCATAATCATTAAATTAGAGAAATTGATTGCCGAACTGACCGATTCAAAATGCCCTTTTTACCTCGTACAATTAGAGATACGAATAACGGTAAATATGTCCTATCGGAGAGTAGCAATGAATAGCGTTGGTAGCTGCATGTTGGTATGAGTACTTAAAGCTAACCCTACTAACAGAATTCCGTTGTTTCAGGCGTGACTTCATGGAATTTGCTTAGCATATTGAATGAGAAGCAGTAACTTTGTAATTCCACATGTATTTATTGCAAACGACCTAGGTTTCGACGTAGCACGTCATCATGAGGTGACAACACCTGATTACAAAGTTACTGCTTCTCATTCAACTACTAACAGAATGTTTTTGCATGTTTGCTTTGCAATTTCTATCTTTTTCAAATAGTGTAGTTCTGACTACTATATTAATACTATTCCTTTTTTATGCATGATATGTAGTGTATGTTTGGTGAGAAATGACCCCCTGCCACACACCCTTGTGGTGGTTTGCAGGGTATTATGTAGATGTAGATGAAAGCGAAATTTACTCTTTTCCCTCCTACATATTTGGCCACACATGAGTTGAAGGATTCTGCTTGATTGTTGGTTACGTCCAGGATAAAGCTGGGAGTTTGGTTGGCCCAGGAGTTTATCTACTGACATGATATCGTCCCATACCCCAAAGTTCATCAACAGAGGCACACGGTTCTCCTCATGAGGCTTTGGTCCACGACAAAAGTACGCCGCACATTTGTCATGATCCTCGAAAACAAGCCGGGGGCCATTCATAATGTCTTTCTGTAGCTCCTTGGGGTCAGCAGTTAACGTACTCTTTCTAAATTTTATGGCAGAAGGTACCGCATTCCTTAACCGATGTAAGTTGTCTCCAATATTTTTCCTAATAGTTACTGGTGCATGGCATTTCCAGTTATTCGTTTTCCTTACTACATCTCTGATGCGGTTGCAGTATTTCGAAGCAAATGGTTCGAGCATTCCACCTTTAGAACAGGAAGGTCTACACCGTATGGCAATACAAGTCTTTGCATGATGCTAGTATCTCCATCGCCTTAAAAAATTATTGAATTCAGTGGAGCATATAGATAGTCGTCTTCTTGAAAACTTGACACATACTAGAGTACTTCTTACCTATGAGTGTATTGCACTTAAAATTATACATTTTAACACTGTTTTGAAGCTTTCTACTATGGTATCTGCTTCCATTGCCGTATAAGAAGAACTCCAGTTCTTAAAACATGTGTGAGGCCTTTCATTATTCGTAGGGTCTTTTGAACTTGCTTGCGTACATACTGCAGTTCATATTTCTTACTCCAATAAATGTTACTTTTTTAGTTATAAATCCCACAATGTAAGCCTGAAAATGTGTTTGCATTAATAGCGACCGATTTGGCGTCCATGAACAATATACGTACCACTCCTGACAAAGAGTTAGTTATACCTATATATAGTTTGTGCGGTATGATCTTTTTCCCATGATCCGTCACACACCACCGTTATCAAAGGTGTACCATCTTAATCCAATTCCCCTGCTTTGATCGCAAATTCACTTTCATCCATAGCCGCTTTCTTCATCTCCTCCCAAGCAACATCATGTATGGCAGGAGCGATGTCGACTTGCTTATTCGGGAATGTTTGGCTGGCCATGTGCGGAACGTTCAAAATTGTACTCATTTCCGCCATTCGGGCGTAACCTAGCCCTATACATATCATATTGGAGACCGGTAATTCAGTTGGGTAATTTTTTATAGCTGAAAATGTTAAAATAATGACCCGATGAATTTTATTTATGAATCACGTGCTCTTCACTGAAATAAATGATACGTGTGATAAACGTGATAAGTAACCATGCCGTTTCCAATCCATTTCTCTTGGAGAATCTTTATTTAATACGTGTAGTAATAACATTTCCACATATTCGCGAATTTGCCATAGAAAACTTATGAGCCGTCATCGAAATATGCTTTCCAATGTCCACGAGACGGCCAGAAAGAACTCCGCTCGTCGTCGACTCAGCTGGGGGGGTGTTATCTATGAAGAGGTAACCTGACACCGCTCTAGAGCCTTCGCGCTCTCTCACAGACCTAACGCATCTGGAGTTTCGTAAACAAGAGGGGTGGAACGCCTTAGGGAAGGAGTGGGGGTAGACCGCTAAGGCAGAAATCTTCGGTCGGAACTTTAGCGCACAACGAGTTTAAAAACGCAAAACATGCTCCACAGGGTTTACTATTATGACCTAGCTATAGAAATAGCATCAAAAGTTGTTGTTTGAATGTGTAGATGAAGGATCAAGCTTTCTCTAGAGTGGAAGCAAAATCCTCTGATCGTATTCTAGGCTTCGCAAATAGCGACTAAAAAGGGACAAAAATGGAAAGTTTGGCTATTTTTTATAAACTAACAAATAAACCAATAAAAAATCCATTCCATTTACGCAAAAAAGCAATTCTTTTGCTACAAGGGGAAAATTTTTCAAAATACCAGCAGCTACGATAAAGTCGTAGTCGCGTTCATCTTAAGCATCTGCAACGGGCTTTTAGAGGCCGCTAGGGAGCACCCTTAAGGAACGAAGCTAAGGAGATAGCGAACGGACCCTGGGTGGTCATCACCCGCCAGCGAGATAAGCAAGAATGCTCCCTTATCTGTCGCACGTCGCCTCTCTTGCCATCTCAGAAGGGGAGACTACGGACGTCGTAACACCTTTGATTGAATATAAGGAACTTGGTAAAGGAAATTTGCTATCCTCAAGACAAATGTACGTGAAAACAAACCTTGGGAAAATTTTCCATACGAAAATAGGTACCTATTGATTTTTTAAATTGCGTTAAGTGTCGTGATGTATAGAATTGAATTCGAAAACGAAGGATAAACAAGTAGGGGCAAAATAGTCACGTTCAGCATCCATGCAGCTAACCTGCAGAACTCCTACATGTACATAATACCCTGCAAACCACCATAAAGGTGTGTGGCAAAGGGTGAACTCTCACCAAACATGCACTACATATCATGCATAAAAAAAAGGATTAGTACTTGTATAGGTACTGTTCAAAACTACGCTATTTGAAAAAAAGATAAAAATAGCTAAACATACATGCAAAAACATGCCGTTAGTTGGGTTAGCTATAAGTCCTTATACCAACATGCAGCTTCCAATGTTATACATTGCTACACTCGTACTGGATATATTTACCGTTATTCATATCCCTAAAAGTACGAGGAGAATAGTACTCCTGTTTTCACAGCATTTTTATTTAACTTAGTTTAGTGAAAAACTTAGTCTAGATAAAAATATATCTACCAGATTAATTTCAACAATCAATGCCCCCGATCGATATATCTTGAAGCGGAATCGATTCCATGTTTGAACAACATAAGCCTGAATTAACTCCAAGATTGACTCCGTATCTTACATTTACATTTAACAAATCCCTCAAAGAACGTGTAGTTCTCCAATACTGTAAGATTGCAAATGTCTACTCAATATTCAAATCAAGTATAGGGAAGAGCCATTTAATTATAGACTAATATCATTAACGTCAATATCATGAAAAATTATGGAGTATTTAGTAGTTACATCGAAAAAGGGGCCACTCGACAGCCACGATTGTGTAATACATGAACTAACATTATTTCAGAAAGTATCGGTCTTGCGGAACTCAACTAGGTCTCGTTGCTCCATATATTTTACTTTTGGGAGAAGTAAGCATTAAAAACTATTCAATATCTAAGATGAGGACAACAAAATCAGAATGCTACAGCATTCCAATGCAAAGTTGTATAAAACACGAAACATATATTTCATTCAACAAATTCAAGAACGCAATAGAACCTAGTAACACCAATGTTTTTGGGAGAAATCAAAAGCGATTATGGGATAATTTATTTGAACCTCATCCTAAATCTGATATTATTTCTTTGAAAAAGTAACTGAAATGAAAAAGACACAGGAGCAATTGGTACTTACGAAAAATAACAGGATGTAAAATCAGCCGAACTCGAAGATATGCAAGTCTGAACCTGCCGATGGACGTTCTCTCCGTAGGCAAGAAGAAAAACAGTAGAGGTCTTAGCTACGCACCGCACGACCAACTCGATGAACCGCCGACTGCAGAATGACGAAGTGAGAGACGCGCCCAGGGGCCCTATGCTCGAAGTTTCACCCGTATGCGGCTGACCATTTCGAGCGGCTCAGTCGCACGGCTAGCAGATTTTGGTATGCTCGAACCGTAAAAGAGAAAGTTGCACGACAGAATCATACGACCGGGGAGTCGCAGGGCTGAGGGCGGGTGAGTTCCTTAACCGTATGCGACTAGTCTCGTTAAAATGGCGGCTGCAATGCATCGATTAGAAGTTCTCCAAGCTTTGGAGGCTGAAGAAAGGCCAAGAAGGGCAATGCGGGTTCGAAAATCACAGTTTAATTTGGAGGAGAAGAAGTTTATCAGACTCTACCGCGTCACAAACGATGTAGGTAGAGAACTAGTAGAAAACCTGACACCGTTTCTCGGCGAGGCAACCAGATCGTCTGCGCTGACTACAGAAACTAATGTAATTTTAAAGAACTATAATGTATGTAAGTAATTAATTGTGCCAGAGATATAAGTGAAATTATGTAAAATGACTTTACTCATTTTTTGTTCGTAGCTATGTATCTTTTAATGAACGAATGATGACAAACTTCGATTGTCACATTATAAAAGATGCACGTATCATCTCATTTTTTATGCTTAATAATTAATTTAATTTTCAAATATCGTGCAATCAAAGGTAAGTATATTTTTTCGATCCCAAATACCACTATTACGATTGTGTGTAATGCATACAGCCATGATATGGAAATCACGGGAGATACTTAGAAAATAAGTTCTTCATATGCGGAATGGCTTAGTTAATTTTCTTTTCTGTACCTGAATAATTAAAAAAGTAATCTTTCAACACGCTGCAATGGCGAAAGTAAAACACTAAGTGCTTATGTAGACATGGACATCCATCACCTACCACCTGTGCACCAGCAGGATAATCGTTTGGGTCGGACAACAAGGCAGCAAATTATCAGGCGATATTTCACGGATGAATTATTTTAATAATATTTAAAACCACATTAAAAATTTAGTAGGGCTTCTCCTCCAACTTCCTACGCTCAATCTTGAGCAGCCTCTCCGAGACTGGCTCAGCTTCTGTGACCCCTTAAAAAAATGAGAAGTTTGTTAAATAAATCTTCTCTGATATTTAAAAGAATAACAATTTACAAAGTCATCACAATGACAGTAAAGACTTACGCCTTAATATCTTTATATTACACATATATTTAAAAAAGAATTATAAAAAGAAAACATATTATAAAATATATTATAAAAAGAAAATAATTATGTTGATTGTGTTATAATTTTCAGAGAGTGCCTCACAAAGATGTCTTCATTTTGTTTGCTATTGTGGAAAAAAGAAAAAGAAGTTATCAAATTTTCACCCTTATGGGAGTGTGTTCTTATTTACCTATTAGATATATTGTTACTTACAGATTAGATATGTTGTTGTGTAGTTAAGTGTGAGCACTGTCCTGAGAACGTTATCTGTAAACACATTTTTCAAAGAATACAAATGAACAACACTTAACAACTCTTTTCAAAAAATATACATTCAGCGATTAATAAGAGAGTATTTCTTTTAAAACATCAAGATAATTAATAACTAGAAGAAAGGAAACATCAATCAACATAATAAATGACAAGTAAGAATAACGAAGAATTGAGTTTTAAACAAAAGTAACGCAATCACTTTTTAATTGGGCGATGATGTTACAAATGACAATGTTAATATGTGCTGCACCTCTTGTCCATAACTACTGCTATTTACCATATGGCAGTCACAATGGTTGAGAACCTTGGCTATCTAAAACCATGTTCAGTGATGGGTAATAAATATTCAGATGCTAAGTAAATCGTCCATATTTCTTTCGTCAATTGCAGAAGTAAAACACTCTTGTGAGTTCACAACCAACAAATAATATAGAAATCTGCCATTCAAAAGTAACATAAATATTTCAAATTCCAAACCACGGCATTTCGATATATTTGAAAGGTGGTATCAATTACAAACAACAAGTATGGCAGATAACCAAACTAAAACCACTTTTTCAGGGTCATCAAATAGAATATATTTATTCAAAATTAAAAATAATTCTAAAATCAACGAAAGCAGTAAAACTAAAATTGGTTTAAAAAAATCTGTAATGGCTTAAGGCACACACGGAACATGTTTAAAAACGCCGTTAATTTTAAAGAGATTAGAAAACATTTACTACAATAATTTACACATAAGGTTGGCCATCAATTTTCTCCCATAGATAATATGTAATCAGAGATAAACCTTATAAAGTATTTTTACTTACCTTCCTCCACTCCTTCCACGACTTCGACGCCCCACCGCACGCATTTAGCCTAATGGCAACGTCGTGCAACAGAATATCGTTAATGTAGGAAAATGAAGGTTCTGATACAAACATGAAGCATATTTCGTCAGCGAAAAATTTCCAATGCTTACTAACCTTCTACAAACTCCAGCAATAGGTGCTTCTGCTCCGTGCTTAGCTTCGCCATCGCCACAGATCAAGCAAAAATGCATTACCTGCGCATTTAAGTGGCGATCCGGTGATTACTGCACTGCACTACACTTTAAATTTCGCGGAAAAGCTTGAATCACAGCTGAAGTAGGCTGTGATTGGCTGAGCGATCCTGCATAGCAACTGGCCGCAACGTTGCCAAGTTGTGCCATGCGGAATCCCTTCCCGCCCGTATGGTCAACGTCGCATGCGACGGTAGCTGTTTCGAGCATACCAAAATAAGGGTCACCCGTAAACCGTGCGGGTTCAGCAATCGGTCATTTGTGCCGTGCGACACTAAGCCGCATTGTTTCGAGCATAGGGCCCCAGGGGGCCTATGTTCGAAATTTTAGTCGTGCACGACTTCGCCGTCGTACACGAGTCACGTGGTATGAACCCGAGCGCTCGGCGAATTTGCTATGCTCGAACCGCTCGAACCACTCGAGTTCACTCGTATACGGCTACCGGCTACTCGAGCGGTGGATACCAGGGGCCCTATGCTCGAAACAATGCGGCTTAGTGTCGCACGGCACAAATGACCGATTGCTGAACCCGCACGGTTTACGGGTGACCCTTATTTTGGTATGCTCGAAAAATGTACCGTCGCATGCGACGTTGACCATACGGGCGGGAAGGGATTCCGCATGGCACAACTTGACAACGTTGCGGCCAGTTGCTATGCAGGATCGCTCAGCCAATCACAGCCTACTTCAGCTGTGATTCAAGCTTTTCCGCGAAATTTAAAATGTAGTGCAGTGCAGTAATCACCGGATCGCCACCTAAATGCGCAGTTAATGCATTTTTGCTTGAGCTGTGGCGATGGCGAAGCTAAGCACGGAGCAGAAGCACCTATTGCTGGAGTTTGTAGAAGGTTAGTAAGCATTGGAAATTTTTCGCTGACGAAATATGCTTCATGTTTGTATCAGAACCTTCATTTTCCTACATTAACGATATTACTGATTTTACAGCAAATGAAGATATTGCCAAAGGCAGATTTACGTCCAAATTTGGGGCGAAAGACGCTGCCGCATTGTGGCACGACGCAGCCATTAGGCTAAATGCGTGCGGTGGGGCGTCGAAGTCGTGGAAGGAGTGGAGGAAGGTAAGTAAAAATACTTTATAAGGTTTATCTCTGATTACATATTATCTATGGGAGAAAATTGATGGCCAACCTTATGTGTAAATTATTGTAGTAAATGTTTTCTAATCTCTTTAAAATTAACGGCGTTTTTAAACATGTTCCGTGTGTGCCTTAAGCCATTACAGATTTTTTAAACCAATTTTAGTTTTACTGCTTTCGTTGATTTTAGAATTATTTTTAATTTTGAATAAATATATTCTATTTGATGACCCTGAAAAAGTGGTTTTAGTTTGGTTATCTGCCATACTTGTTGTTTGTAATTGATACCACCTTTCAAATATATCGAAATGCCGTGGTTTGGAATTTGAAATATTTATGTTACTTTTGAATGGCAGATTTCTATATTATTTGTTGGTTGTGAACTCACAAGAGTGTTTTACTTCTGCAATTGACGAAAGAAATATGGACGATTTACTTAGCATCTGAATATTTATTACCCATCACTGAACATGGTTTTAGATAGCCAAGGTTCTCAACCATTGTGACTGCCATATGGTAAATAGCAGTAGTTATGGACAAGAGGTGCAGCACATATTAATGTCATTTGTAACATCATCGCCCAATTAAAAAGTGATTGCGTTACTTTTGTTTAAAACTCAATTCTTCGTTATTCTTACTTGTCATTTATTATGTTGATTGATGTTTCCTTTCTTCTAGTTATTAATTATCTTGATGTTTTAAAAGAAATACTCTCTTATTAATCGCTGAATGTATATTTTTTGAAAAGAGTTGTTAAGTGTTGTTCATTTGTATTCTTTGAAAAATGTGTTTACAGATAACGTTCTCAGGACAGTGCTCACACTTAACTACACAACAACATATCTAATCTGTAAGTAACAATATATCTAATAGGTAAATAAGAACACACTCCCATAAGGGTGAAAATTTGATAACTTCTTTTTCTTTTTTCCACAATAGCAAACAAAATGAAGACATCTTTGTGAGGCACTCTCTGAAAATTATAACACAATCAACATAATTATTTTCTTTTTATAATATATTTTATAATATGTTTTCTTTTTATAATTCTTTTTTAAATATATGTGTAATACAAAGATATTAAGGCGTAAGTCTTTACTGTCATTGTGATGACTTTGTAAATTGTTATTCTTTTAAATATCAGAGAAGATTTATTTAACAAACTTCTCATTTTTTTAAGGGGTCACAGAAGCTGAGCCAGCCTCGGAGAGGCTGCTCAAGATTGAGCGTAGGAAGTTGGAGGAGAAGGAGAAAATACGCAAGTTGAAGGAAGAGGAGATAGCATTGAAAAGGAAGAAGCTGGAGATAGAGGAGAGGAGGCTGGCATTGGAGGAGACGAAGTTAGAGGGACAGGGGAAGATTTTAAATGTCTTTAAAAGAATTTTAGAAAAAATAAATAAATTAGTTCATTTATTTGAATCAAAACCTACAGGCTATCAAATTTTTAATGTGGTTTTAAATATTATTAAAATAATTCATCCGTGAAATATCGCCTGATAATTTGCTGCCTTGTTGTCCGACCCAAACGATTATCCTGCTGGTGCACAGGTGGTAGGTGATGGATGTCCATGTCTACATAAGCACTTAGTGTTTTACTTTCGCCATTGCAGCGTGTTGAAAGATTACTTTTTTAATTATTCAGGTACAGAAAAGAAAATTAACTAAGCCATTCCGCATATGAAGAACTTATTTTCTAAGTATCTCCCGTGATTTCCATATCATGGCTGTATGCATTACACACAATCGTAATAGTGGTATTTGGGATCGAAAAAATATACTTACCTTTGATTGCACGATATTTGAAAATTAAATTAATTATTAAGCATAAAAAATGAGATGATACGTGCATCTTTTATAATGTGACAATCGAAGTTTGTCATCATTCGTTCATTAAAAGATACATAGCTACGAACAAAAAATGAGTAAAGTCATTTTACATAATTTCACTTATATCTCCTACACAATTAATTACTTACATACATTATAGTTCTTTAAAATTACCTTAGTTTCTGTAGTCAGCGCAGACGATCTGGTTGCCTCGCCGAGAAACGGTGTCAGGTTTTCTACTAGTTCTCTACCTACATCCTTTGTGACGCGGTAGAGTCTGATAAACTTCTTCTCCTCCAAATCAAACTGTGATTTTCGAACCCGCATTGCCCTTCTTGGCCTTTCTTCAGCCTCCAAAGCTTGGAGAACTTCTAATCGATGCATTGCAGCCGCCATTTTAACGAGACTAGTCGCATACGGTTAAGGAACTCACCCGCCCTCAGCCCTGCGACTCCCCGGTCGTATGATTCTGTCGTGCAACTTTCTCTTTTACGGTTCGAGCATACCAAAATCTGCTAGCCGTGCGACTGAGCCGCTCGAAATCGTCAGCCGCATACGGGTGAAACTTCGAGCATAGGGCCCCAGTCGACTTACCCTTAGAGTGAGCGTAATGGCGGGTGCTGACGATTTAGCAGCTGAAGAAACATGGCAAAAGAGGAATTATGTGTCCTCCCCGGAAGCGGGAAATATATTTAAGATGAGTTAAGAGACTGTGGCACGGTTGTACCAACTAAATACTCGATTCGATGACATTAGTAGTGACATTGAGACCCTACAGTTACTTGTTTGCATGTCAATAGCGCATGCTTGGTGATCTTCACCCCCTGCCACACACCCTCGTGGTGGCTAGCAGGATATCGCGTAGATGTAGTACGAAAGTCATTTTCCATCAATGGTGATTCGAAGAAAATAACTAGGAAAAATCTTGCATGGTCGTTCAATGTAGTTAGAATTGTTGTACTTTGTACAATTACATTTTAAGTTTTATTTTACCAATGAATTTGAATTTTTTTGTGTCAATTTCAAGTAATTGTCACGCTGACAATGACGCTAAGACGTTGAAGACGAGCGGTTGTATAAACATTTAAGTGGAATAATGCAAAGTTATTTGATTCTTACAATGTGTGACGCCACAAGTTCTTCCAAGTAATTACTTAACATATAAATTAAAAACAAGGAATTATTTTTCTAATGATCTAGTCCCCTAATTCTAAATGTGTGAGTGTTTTCACGGTAATTAATTTGTTCTAAGTTTGATGTCGATTATTCGCTGGTAGATTTCGTGCCGATCCTATATACTAATCTCCCTCATCTCGTATTTAATTTGGTACTTCTTTTTACTCAGAGGTCTCAGCGGCCTAAACCATATCCGTTATTCTTTTAGCATGCAACTTATTCTTGTTAATCATTTGAAGAGGAGAAAGAGTTAAGTTACAAATGCATTCATAGATTGTTCTAAAAGTCAGTAAAGATCATTATGAAACGAAATAAGCTTTGTAATATTCCCCACTACTTTTAATGTCCCTCATCGGTTTCAACGCTTTCGCGTCATTCTCAGGGGGAAGAGCAATATTTCCGAGGTCTCTTGACTATATGATTATACTTCCTAAGCAAGCAGAAAAAGAAATGATGAGAGGTTGAAACGATCGATTACGTTAAACATTGTGTAGAGGACATTGTAGAGGGGCGACTGTAAAGTCTAGTATCGCACCCAATCACACTCATATGTATTACATAAGGATCACAATACGACAAATGATTGAAAGAAGATAATGGTACTGAATCATCTACATCTACATCTACACGATACCCTGCAAGCCACCGCGAGGGTGTGTGGCAGGGGGTGAAGGTCACCAAGCATTCACTACTAGCATGCAAGCAAGCAACTAAAGGGTCTCATGCAACTAGATTGTTAGTATCTATAGTATTTGAGGGGTTAATACATGCATCATGCACTACAGAATACTCTAAAATATTTCCCCTACCTATCCCTTTCCTATGCTGCCTATTCTGTTCTCTTATAGTACGGGGGAAAAATGCCATTTTGAATCTATCTGTACGACAATCTATCTCTCTAATCTTATTTATCTGGTCGAATCTAGCATAATACGCTGGTGTTTTCAATATGTGCCTAACATCTTCAGTAAAGCTATCCGATTGAAATTTCTGCAATAGATTAAATCTGAATTTTAATCTACGCTCTGATAATGATTCCCACCCTAATTCTTGTATTAATTCTGATACACTACTCAACCTATCGTAACACCTTTTGACGAACCTAGCTGCTCTACGCTGCACACTGTCTAGTTCTCTCATCAAACCTAATTCATTAGGATCCCATACACTGGCTGCATACTCAAGGTGGGGCCTAACTAGTGAAAAGTAGCATCGCTCTTTTGTCTTCTCATCACATTTCCCAAGTACTCTTTTTATAAATCCTAGCTTTCTCTTCGCTCGGCCGCATATTTCCCTTATGTGTCTTCCCCACGATAAATCTTTAGTGATTGTTACACCTAAATATCTTACGGTTTCAACGTTTTCGATCTTCGTGTTATTAATTCTATAGGATCGCTCTATCGAATTATTCCTCCTCCAAAAATTGATAGCTACACACTTTTTAAGGTTGAGTTCTAACTGCCATTTGTCGCACCACTCTTGAATTGCATCTAAATCCTTGCTAAGTGATTTCGTGTCCTCTTCGTTTGATATACCCCTGTACACCACCGCATCGTCTGCAAAAAGTCTAAGGTTACTACTAACTACGGTACCCAAATCGTTTATGTATAAAAGAAATAGAAGCGGACCTACTACGCTACCCTGGGGAACTCCCGATGTGACTTCGATTGTGTCCGACATGATACCATCTATGACAACCCTCTGCTCTCGCCCACTTAAGAATTCTTTTACCCAGCATACAACGTCTTTATTTATACCAAAACTCTCTAACTTCAAGATTAATTTGTCATGAGGAACTTTATCGAAAGCCTTTTTAAAATCTAAAAATATCGCATCAACTTCAGTACTGCTTTCGCCGTGGACTAAAATATCGTGTACGAATAAAGCTAATTGTGTCTCGCAAGATCTACCTTTCCGGAACCCATGCTGGCTGTTTATGAGTAATCCCTGACTATCCAAATGCCCCATGATCGAACTGACTACTATGTGCTCAAATATCTTACAAGAGATTGACGTGAGTGAAATGGGTCTGTAGTTACTAGGTTCTTCCCTATCACCGCTTTTAAATATAGGTGTAATGTTAGCTACTTTCCAATCCTTGGGTACTGTGTGGTTCTTTAGTGTTTTATTGAATATTATTTCTAGATAGGGGGCTATTTCAGAAGCTAATGTTTTATAAACTCTGGAAGGAATTTGATCAGGACCTGGTGCTTTGTTTTTACTTATGCTTTTTAACTGCTGCTCTATTCCGCGACATGAAATGTTTATTTCGGGCATTTGCTCACTGAAAGTGTTCGGCGGTGGTTCCACTGCGTTTTGTGACGATGAGTTGAATACACTTTGGAAGAAGGTGTTTAAAGTGTTGGCTTTTTCTACACTGCTGGTGACTCTGATTCCTTTATCATTTTTAAGTGTGTGCACTGTGGACTTATTTCCCTGAAGCTCTCTCACATATGACCAAAACGCTTTAGGATTGCTATCTAAATATTCTCCTAACATCTTGCTCTTGAAATGTGATAACGCTTGCCGACATGATTTCCTTGCTAATGCTCTCGATTTTTTATAGTTTTGAACTAGCTCATTTTTTTCCTCTACCGATAGACCCCGTCTGGCATTTTTCATCTTAGCGTGGCATACCCTTTGTCGCTTTAGTGATTTCCTAACCTCCGCGTTATACCACCTTGGCTCTGTATTATCACTAATATATTTACTTGGTATGTATTTATGAACTGCGTTACGGGTGACCTCAAGAAATTCTCTCCACGAATCCTCTGTATTTAATCCTTTGCTTTGTTCGCTGAATACATTAAACGCTTCCCTTAATTCCTCTTTCATACCGTCGTAATTTGCCTTGCCAAATAAGTACACCCTCCTCCTTGGTTTATAATGTCTTTCAACGCCTACAATAAATTTCGCATGCACTATTTTATGGTCACTAATTCCTGTGTCTGTAACTGTATTTAGAACTCTCTCGGGTATATTTGTTGCTAATAAGTCTAGAATGTTGTTTCCCCTGGTCGGCTCTGTTACTAGCTGTTGTAAAGGATGTGTCGTAAAGGTGTTCAACAGTGATTCGCAATGTTCCTTATCCTTACCTCCTGCAATGAAACTACACGTATTCCAGTCTATCGAGGGGAGATTGAAATCTCCGCCTACTATTATTCCTCTATCATTCTTCCCAGAAAGTAATGTGCGTATCTCTGACTCTAGCTCTATTATAGAATTGACGTCTGCGTCCGGTGGCCTGTAATATGCACCTACATATATCTTTTTTGCGTTACTACTTTTACTTTTAACGGAACACCAAATACTTTCTACATTTCGCTCTGAAATAAGTTCTCTTCTACTGACATACGGGTCCTTCACAGCTATGAAAACTCCTCCTCCGTTTCTGCTTACTCTATCCTTTCTGTATACTGTAAAACACTTCGGAAATACTTCATGATCTGATATGTCCTTCGAAAGCCAGCTTTCTGTACCTACGATTATATCTGCATTAGTACTCTTAATGAGGTGGTGAAATTCTGCTACTTTATTTCTTATACTACGACAATTCACTACTATCACTGAAATTTTTTCTTCCAATCTGTTTCTCTCTTGGTGCTCCTTTCCAACTAAAATTTTCCTCGATAATTTTTTGACGGACAAACTATTTGGTCTACCTCTTACCTTTGATGAATTATCATGTTCGTTCTCTCCATGTGTTTTTCTCTGACCTTCTAAAACTACTCTGCATGTTCTGTCAAATTCTTGCACGATTTTTCCCCCGCGGATTGACCTGCACTCTGGGCTACCACCTGAGCTAAACCCTACGTGTATGCTCCAGTATCCTACTCGCTACCTTAGACGATGCCTCGTCCGTGTAGTGGACACCCGAGCGATTCAGGGGCACCCGACACGTTTCCAGCTCCGGCCCGAGGTCCAAAAACTCAGCTCCCTCGCTCCCACAGACTTCACGGAGTCTCCGGTTTATGCCTAAAACTCGGCTCCAAACCATCGACCCCCGATCCGTCCTAGGTACCAAGCTACATATAGTCAGCCTCATATCGATACCCAGACCTCCACGAACACGGTGGAACTCGGTGCATAGATCCCTTACGGAATCCATTACATCCTCGGACCCCCGTTTCGCGGCGTCGTTAGTGCCGACATGGGCGACTACGTGCAGCTTGGAGCAGTTAGTGGCACTGACCGTTGCTTTCAACGCCTTCGTCACCTGGGGCACCGTACCTCCTGGTATACACCAGGAACGTACCCGTTCTTCGTCACCTTTCCCTCGGAATTCACCACCTCCTTCCCGACGGGCCCTGGCACGCATCGAGTCTGCTACTCGGCGGACATTGGAGCTACCTATCACTAATACTCCCTCCCTTCCCTCCCGACTCCCAGTCGGCGAAGTCTCCGGAGGCGGAGCGTTCGATGCGCCGACCTCCGCCAGCCCATCGAACCTATTACTAACGGGGAAAGGCTCAGCCTCTGCCTCTGCATTTCCCCGTTTGTGTAGTGTGACCCCACGACTCCTCCTACGGACCACTTCCCACTCTCCCCCGGATTCGGAGGTAGGCTCCGCTAGAGGCTCGGGTGTGCGGGGAACGTCCTCAACCCTCCAACCCACGCCAGTGCAAGGGCTCGCCCCCGCACCAACGCGTGCGGAAGGCCTTGGCCGACCCCCACTCCCCCTCGACCGTTCCAACGTAGTCACCAGCCGTTTCACGAGAGAGCGAAGACTATCCACCGTCTTCTCGAGCTCATCGACTCGAGCCCGCAAGGGCTCGCTATCGGGTGAGTCACGGAAGAGGTTGACAATTGACCTAATGGGAGTCATCCTAATCTAACTCTAACTATCTCTCTCCCTTAGACTCGCAGCGGAGCTATCTGGTAAAAGAATCTACTATTTACTACACACTAATGAATAACTAACAAGCCTCTTGAAGAAACGAGCAAGCAAGCAAATACAGACCACAGATTATCACCAGAAGACAATTAACCCAAAGGGAACAGGGACTAGGAGTAAACTACTCAGGTAAAAAAAACTACACGGGTGAGTGGTTGCAAGGGTAGCACTCGGTAGGGAGTCGCGATGGGAGGTGGGTCACGGTTGACCTTGGTTAGGCTGAGGTTTCGGAAGGGAAGCACAAGGGGGGGGGAGCTCTGGAATGTATACGAGAGGAATGTAGGCTGTAGGATGCGCAAAACCAGCGATTACGAAGAGATGAAGCAAAAAGTGTCAACAGTAAAGCTAAAGTAAATGTATTAAATATCTACTACTAAAAGAAGCAACGAAAAAGACGAACTACATTAAGCACTTGTCAAGGAAATATAAACATATCTCTAAAGAAACTATCACCAACTAACTTCAATAACAATAAGCGATAAAAAAATCAACTATATGAATCTACTAGGTTAAAATAAGTTACGCAAACTACAGAGTTAGTATAAACTATATATGTATAAATAAAATTTATGTGTATAAAGCTAAAGTAAATGTATTAAATATCTACTACTAAAAAATCAACGAAAGACGAACTAGATTAAGCACTAGTCAAGGAAATATAAATATATCTAAAAAAAACTATTACCAACTAATTTCAATAACAATAAGCGATAAAAAATTCAACTATATGAATCTACTAGGTAAAAATAAGTTACGCAAACTACAGAGTTACTATAAACTGTATATGAATAATAAACACAAGTGCAAATTACACCTTACACGTTAGGATGGATTATACGGTTCTACACAGGACTATGAATAAATAACAATAAGATAATATTAAATTAGAAATTCACTTGTAGGAAAACAAGTCTATATATATCACGGAGATTAAACAGCGGTACGGAAGCACGGATATTATGAAACAATAAGTAATGCAGTGTAGCTAGGACGAATAAAGTTAAATTAAAGCCGAGTGAAGTCTAGAAGTATATTGTTGACAATAGATTATAATGAACGGTTCTATAACTGAGAAATACTTAGAATAACAAAACTATGGTGATGATAAAATATAAATAAGAAACGTTAATACGCTAACTATGGAAAAGCCACAACGATGTTAAACAATAGTGGAAGATTTGTATTTATCTCAGTATATAAAAGTAATAAAGATATTGGTTTAGTTTTACTTATCGCTATCGGCACACACTCTCGGCAGACGCTCGCGGGATGGCAGGGACTACAGCCACAGCAGGCACAGAAAACTCACACACTAACACACTCACTTACTAACTAACTAAACACTCACTACTAAATACACCACTACACTATGAAATAGGGGATAGCCTAGGACGACACAATTTTAGAGCTAAAACTACGGACCCAGCTAGGCAACGTTAAAGCTGCTACTGGCGACCAGGTAAAAAAGTGAAGGTCACAACTCAAGACGGGAGCTCTCACCACGCGACCGTCCTCTCCGAGTGCAGGTAGAAGAATGAACTCAAGCCGTCACAATGAATAAAAGTTATTCTATGTTATTTTGCGAAAGGACTAAAATAGACGGCAAGCCTCAGTCAACTGTATTTATCGATTCGCAAACAAGTTTGTAACTCACCTTACACTAGTCTATAATTTTTACGATGGAAGTGAGTAGTATAACGTTACATTTTTTAGATTTAATTACTTCCCTTAACGATTGGAAATATCAATTCGCGACCTTTCGGAAAGCATGTATTCTGATTCATCATCCTGATGACTCGCATATAATAACTGCCTTTCCCTCCGTTCTATATCGTTCACTGAATCTCGCTAGCAAATTTAGAGTTCAATAGAGAATACCTCTTCTCTGTGACTGAACGACTGTGGCATAAACACTACAATAGTGACAAGACCAGCTAAAATGATAAAACGCATTACCGTGTACAAACTACTATGGCAGACTGGACCATAATCTACATCTACATAATACCCTGCAAGCCACCACAAAGGTATGTGGCAGGGGGTGATTTCTCACCAAACATGCACTACATATCATGCATAAAAAAGTTTATTAATTATTTTCAAAAATAGTATTAATGTACTAGTCAGAACTTCACTATTTAAAAAGATAGTAATTGCAAATCAAACATGCAAAAACATTCTGTTAGTAGGGTTAGCTTCAAGTACTCATACTAACATGCAGCTACCAATGCTATCCATTGCTACTCTCCGATTGGACATATTTACCGTTATTCGTATCTCTAATTGTACGAGGGAAAAAGGACATTTTGAATCTATCAGTTCGGCAATCAATTTCTCTAATTTTATGATTATGGTCCAGTCTACCACAGTAACTTGGGGTTCGCAAAATCTTTTTAACATCATCACTGAAAATATTGTCTTGGAATTTATTTAACAGATTAAGTCTAAATTTCAACCTGCGATCTGACAATGATTCCCATTTTAATTCATGTAATAGACTGGTTACGCTAATAAAATTATCGTATCGTCCCTTTACAAATCTTCCCGATCTTCGCTGCATCATAAAATTAGAGAAATTGATTGCCGAACTGATGGATTCTAAATGTCCTTTTTCCCTCATACAAATAGAGATACGAATAACGGTAAATATGTCCAATCGGAGAGTAGCAATGGATAGCATTGGTAGCTGCATGTCGGTATGAGTACTTAAAGCTAACCCTACTAACAGAATGTTTTTGCATGTTTGCTTTGCAATTTCTATCTTTTTTAAATAGTGAAGTTCTGACTAGTATATTAATACTATTCATTATTTATGCATGATATGTAGTGCATGTTTGGTGAGAAATCACCCTCTGCCACACACCTTTGTGGTGGCTTGCAGGGTATCATGTAGATGAAGATGAATGCCATGAGTGTGATCATGCTTACATGAAGGTTTAGAAATTTCCGGCGGTGATGGTAGATACCGTTACAGTAATTGATCATATTTCCAAATACATTAATGCCATTTGTCAATTCCAAAAGATGCTGAACACCATATCTACGCTTTATGAATATTGGATAACAGTGGCGAGGTCTCATGAGTTTACATTTACAGTACTTAGCAGTTTTAACACACACATGACCTTCAGAGGCAAGTATTGAGGTCTAGATTACACCATCAAAGTAATATTAATGCAGTTCATCGCTATTTACGCTCATAACATACGAGTACTCTATCAAATTATTATTCGTTGTTTAAATTTGGCGGCCATTTCGCACTCGAAGGGTGCGCTCCGGCGACGTTGCCACACCTTCATCCACTCACTCGAGTGGTGGATTTCGCATACGACGAATTTCAGTTCCAGCATACCAATTTTCGCGCGCTTTTGGCCGCATGCGACTTCACCACTCGAGTTCGTGTACGACTGGCGGGGAACTCGAGCGTTTTCGAACATAGGCCCCCAGGGGCCCTATGCTCGAAGTTTCACCCGTATGCGGCTGACGATTTCGAGCGGCTCAGTCGCACGGCTAGCAGATTTTGGTATGCTCGAACCGTAAAAGAGAAAGTTGCACGACAGAATCATACGACCGGGGAGTCGCAGGGCTGAGGGCGGGTGAGTTCCTTAACCGTATGCGTCTAGTCTCGTTAAAATGGCGGCTGCAATGCATCGATTAGAAGTTCTCCAAGCTTTGGAGGCTGAAGAAAGGCCAAGAAGGGCAATACGGGTTCGAAAATCACAGTTTAATTTGGAGGAGAAGAAGTTTATCAGACTCTACCGCGTCACAAACGATGTAGGTAGAGAACTAGTAGAAAACCTGACACCGTTTCTCGGCGAGGCAACCAGATCGTCTGCGCTGACTACAAAAACTAATGTAATTTTAAAGAACTATAATGTATGTAAGTAATTAATTGTGTCAGAGATATAAGTGAAATTATGTAAAATGACTTTACTCATTTTTTGTTCGTAGCTATGTATCTTTTAATGAACGAATGATGACAAACTTCGATTGTCACATTATAAAAGATGAACGTATCATCTCATTTTTTATGCTTAATAATTAATTTAATTTTCAAATATCGTGCAATCAAAGGTAAGTATATTTTTTCGATCCCAAATACCACTATTACGATTGTGTGTAATGCATACAGCCATGATATGGAAGTCACGGGAGATACTTAGAAAATAAGTTCTTCATATGCGGAATGGCTTAGTTAATTTTCTTTTCTGTACCTGAATAATTAAAAAAGTAATCTTTCAACAAGATGCAATGGCGAAAGTAAAACACTAAGTGCTTATGTAGACATGGGCATCCATCACCTACCACCTGTGCACCAGCAGGATAATCGTTTGGGTCGGACAACAAGGCAGCAAATTATCAGGCGATATTTCACGGATGAATTATTTTAATAATATTTAAAACCACATTAAAAATTTAGTAGCCTGTAGGTTTTGATTCAAATAAATGAACTAATTTATTTATTTATTTATTTTTAAATTCTTTTAAAGACATTTAAAATCTTCCCCTGTCCCTCTAACTTCGTCTCCTCCAATGCCAGCCTCCTCTCCTCTATCTCCAGCTTCTTCCTTTTCAATGCTATCTCCTCTTCCTTCAACTTGCGTATTTTCTCCTTCTCCTCCAACTTCCTACGCTCAATCTTGAGCAGCCTCTCCGAGGCTGGCTCAGCTTCTGTGACCCCTTAAAAAATGAGAAGTTTGTTAAATAAACCTTCTCTGATATTTAAAAGAATAACAATTTACAAAGTCATCACAATGACAGTAAAAACTTACGCCTTAATATCTTTGTATTACACATATATTTAAAAAAGAATTATAAAAAGAAAACATATTATAAAATATATTATAAAAAGAAAATAATTATGTTGATTGTGTTATAATTTTCAGAGAGTGACTCACAAAGATCTTTTCATTTTGTTTGCTATTGTGGAAAAAAGAAAAAGAAGTTATCAAATTTTCACCCTTATGGGAGTGTGTTCTTATTTACCAATTAGATATATTGTTATTTACAGATTAGATATGTTGTTGTGTAGTTAAGTGTGAGCACTGTCCTGAGAACGTTATCTGTAAACACATTTTTCAAAGAATACAAATGAACAACACTTAACAACTCTTTTCAAAAAATATACATTCAGCGATTAATAAGAGAGTATTTCTTTTAAAACATCAAGATAATTAATAACTAGAAGAAAGGAAACATCCATCAACATAATAAATGACAAGTAAGAATAACGAAGAATTGAGTTTTAAACAAAAGTAACGCAATCACTTTTTAATTGGGCGATGATGTTACAAATGACATTAATATGTGCTACACCTCTTGTCCATAACTACTGCTATTTACCATATGGCAGTCGCAATGGTTGAGAACCTTGGCTATCTAAAACCATGTTCAGTGATGGGTAATAAATATTCAGATGCTAAGTAAATCGTCCATATTTCTTTCGTCAACTGCAGAAGTAAAACACTCTTGTGAGTTCACAACCAACAAATAATATAGAAATCTGCCATTCAAAAGTAACATAAATATTTCAAATTCCAAACCACGGCATTTCGATATATTTGAAAGGTGGTATCAATTACAAACAACAAGTATGGCAGATAACCAAACTAAAACCACTTTTTCAGGGTCATGAAATAGAATATATTTATTCAAAATTAAAAATAATTCTAAAATCAACGAAAGCAGTAAAACTAAAATTGGTTTAAAAAATCTGTAATGGCTTAAGGCACACACGGAACATGTTTAAAAACGCCGTTAATTTTAAAGAGATTAAAAAACATTTACTACAATAATTTACACATAAGGTTGGCCATCAATTTTCTCCCATAGATAATATGTAATCAGAGATAAACCTTATAAAGTATTTTTACTTACCTTCCTCCACTCCTTCCACGACTTCGACGCCCCACCGCACGCATTTAGCCTAATGGCAGCGTCGTGCCACAGTGCGGCAGCGTCTTTCGCCCCAAATTTGGACGTAAATCTGCCTTTGGCAATATCTTCATTTGCTGTAATTCGTTAATGTAGGAAAATGAAGGTTCTGATACAAACATGAAGCATATTTCGTCAGCGAAAAATTTCCAATGCTTACTAACCTTCTACAAACTCCAGCAATAGGTGCTTCTGCTCCGTGCTTAGCTTCGCCATCGCCACAGCTCAAGCAAAAATGCATTACCTGCGCATTTAGGTGGCGATCCGGTGATTACTGCACTGCACTACATTTTAAATTTCGCGGAAAAGCTTGAATCACAGCTGAAGTAGGCTGTGCTTGGCTGAGCGATCCTGCATAGCAACTGGCCGCAACGTTGTCAAGTTGTGCCATGCGGAATCCCTTCCCGCCCGTATGGTCAACGTCGCATGCGACGGTAGCTGTTTCGAGCATACCAAAATAAGGGTCACCCGTAAACCGTGCGGGTTCAGCAATCGGTCATTTGTGCCGTGCGACACTAAGCCGCATTGTTTCGAGCATAGGGCCCCAGGCCTGTTAAGTCACGTGTTAAAGACCTTTGACGGCGCTTTTAGTGTTTCTTGACACGGACAGAGGCGCTGCTCAACCTAGCTGCACGTAGTGCATACTTTATACGTAGAGATGGCGCTAGGGTTTTAACCGCTAAATTCAAATCCTACTCCTTTCCCCACCCCCTTTTATATTCGTATTTTGCTTATTTTTTATGTAAAACAATATCTACAGGTATCTCCATGTTTTTCGGGCAATGCTGCGTCGGTGTATCTTGACGATGACGTTTCGTGGCCAATGCAGGCTGAATATCTTCAGATCAGGTCAGAATGCCAAAACAGGCATTTTGACCTGATCTGAAGATATTCAGCCTTCATTGGCCACGAAACTGTCATCTTCAAGATATACCGACGCAGCATTGCCCGAAAAACACGGAGATACCAGCACAAGATACCTGTAAAAGCCTCAAGCAGAAATATTCAGTTTAATTATCGGTTCACATCCAAAATAGTATAGGAAAGGGGTATAAAATCCTATATAATGAAAACAAGAGAAGTAGCAACACATTAGTTATTATTTCACTGCAAACATACAAACTATTTACAAAACATCGAAATTCAGTACACAGAAGTTAAATAACATCATGATTAAGGCATCAAATTATGTCACTCAACCCCAGGTGATCCTGTCTCCTCTGGCACGCTGGATGTTAACAGCAGGTCCCTCAAGTAGTCAATTCTACCACGTGAACTTGATGACCATTGAAGCACGAAACAGATGATCCCCTCAAGTGGAGGGATAACACATTCTGGAAATGATGGGATAAAATTCCAATGAGGAAATGGTAAAATAAATTTCCTAGCTGAGAAATTATGTACAATACCACAATTATGTATGTACTGAACAATACCTTTTGAACAATGATGCCATTTTCCTAAACCACGTGGCAGTTTTTTCCAAAACACTTGATATTCCAAGGTGAGGAAACTTCGAATGAATCAAGATGTAGCCATAAAATCTCCATTCATTTGATAACATAGCCAATGATTGTCCCAACTCCAATTCAAACTTTTCACGTAGAAGTGATCTGGATATATAAATGCATCCTGCCCTAGAGTAATGAAATTCAGAGATGGACATCAGATGTGAGCTGAAATGAGTATAATTAATATACTCATAAGTTAAAGCATTTGCCGAATAAAGTATTCATTCAGAAGGTAATCATAACATGCAATAAGGCAATGATATTGAATTAATTAAAAAAATAAGCCTCTCTGAAGCCTCTATGACACGTTACAATTTATTGGCAAACAAATTGGCACAATATAGGGTAATAAAGCTTTATTTATTATCATAAGCATTCAAAGAGCCTGAAAAAAAATTAGAAGTTTTAATCTGCCTAGAAATTAATGCCGAATACGCAGTATTAATATGTGCTGTTGTTTTCCTCACTAGGATATGGCAAAGCAAACCTCTATTTGAATTGTGGTTGACAGAAAATAGAACATGTTCTACGATACAAATTTGGGTAAGAAATGGTGACTAAGATTGGGTGGGGAATAGGTATATGTCATGCAGCACACAATTCAATTTCCTATGGATTGATCAATAAATTAGATCGTGTCAAACAGGCTTAAGGCTAAAATTAACGATATGCCAAAAATGCACTGCTACAGATAAACAACACTGGCGACCACAATTGTGATTAAAAATGTTTCTTTCAACAAAAAAATTAAAATTAACGAACATGGAAATACTAATTTCAACATGTTCACAGCCAGTTACCCATGGAACAGAGCTCCAATAGTAATGGAACCCACCCTGGCTTTCTCAGCATCACATACATAAACCAGTAGGTACCTACATAATTAGCAGACAATAATAGATTTCCTGCACCAATAGAAAAGGGCAGCCTTGGTGCACATTGCATTGCAGACAAGGCTGGAGGCTCAACAAACAACCAAAAAACCACAACCCAATTAGAAAAACAACAAGTGGCGGTTCACACAACATGAATGGCAACAACCTTGGCGTGCACAGCATTGCAAATAAAGCAGAGTGCACAACAAGCACACACACATAATATCCCCAACACCAAAATTTAAATAAGAGGGATGTTCAACGCACAATGAATGGCAAAAATCTTCGCGTTCAAATTGTTTTGTATTTAACGTAAGATGCATCACAAACACACACATCAAATACCCAACACCCAAAGGAAAAGATGAAATGCTACACTTTGATTGCCTGGTAACATGCGCGATACACAGCAATGAACATTAACAACACTAAACTTCGTCTCACTTCATATACTACACTGCAATATGGTTGTTTAAATGCATGAATCACTTACCATAGCAAATTCGGGCTGGAAAAAGTTCTCTTCAAGGCGGAGAAACGAACGACATGCCTCGTCTTGATGATCTCCCAATACCTTCATAATTTCGTCACAGGTTTAATCTTGCAATCAATCACTCCGCTCTACTTAATTACGATGCAATAATTACATGACTTCAAGAAAGATGCACTTGCTTAATTGCAGAGCCGTCTGAATATACCAGCTGCAGCAAAGATCGCGGTTTCGTTCATCTCTCATGTCAACGGTCGGCAATCATCAGACCCTAGATGAAAAGACTGACGGGCTGAACCAAGGCCTCGTAGTGTTTCTTGACACGGATAGAGGCACTGTTGCAACGGCAAACGGCCGCCTATTCCGCTTGATCCCCGTGGACGGGGCCGTTGTTAACTTCTCCCGAGTCCGTCGGGGGGCATTGCGATCGCAGCCCTCGTGACTTCCCCTACCCTCTCAGTGACATCGGGGGTTATTCTCTATCTCCGAATTTGCCCATTCACGGGACACGACGTCATGGCTTTCACCTTATATGGGTATGAAACGTCATCATTGGTAGTTCTATAGGTGCTCCCTTGGGGCGCGCGCGTAACGGCTCACGGCGACGGGAGTGGTTCGTTTCTCCGAAAAATGCGAGCTTCAGGGTCCGCCTGCTACGAGGCAGGCGGACTGGCGCTATTGTTCTTGCGAACGAAAGGTGAGGGTTGAAGGTTGTTATCGTTGTTATGGTAGACTGAATTTTGTAGAATTTAATGCCTATTGCCATCTTTTCAATGTCATTATATTTATTGTGATAGTGGGATAATACTGTAGCCTGTGTGATAAATGTCATTTAAGTGCAATGGGCTATTCTGGCTTATTCGAAGGTTGACAAAGGTTTAGTGAAATATCGGTTTTGGATTGCGACAATTTTTTATGTCTAATGTGCAGGTAACGTAAATAGTTCTAGTTACGGATGTGTATATCGTGGTGATGTTTGTGATGTATAATCTAGTTAATGCCATTCTCCATACTGTCAATGCTGTCGATGAATTGAGGCGAAGCACAAGGATATATCGTATTTCATACTTTTGGCGTTTATTTGTGGAGTTGGTGTGCTTACCTTTGCTTCAAATAAAATATGGACGATGTTTCAATTCTAGTGCAACTTGGGTTTACGTAGAAACAACCATAATTTGCCTGTGAGAGTCGTGCTTGTTGATACTTGCTTGAAACGTCAACACTTTATTATTATTTGATACATTGCAACAGCTTCAATTTTATTAGCATGTTGGAAAATTGTTGATGGGTATAGCAAAAGTAATGCTGACAAACACTAGTGATATTTATATTGTTATCGTCATAAGATATTCTGTTTTCGTCATTGTTTACTTATTTGATGGTGTTTCTTAAAGTTTCTTACCTGTTATTCTTGCATATCAATCGCAAGAACCGGCTACTGATATTTTGCTTAACTTGGTGTGATTTAGTCTTCAGTTATGTGTGTTTATTCAGGTTATTTCGCGTACTTCACCGTGCGTTACTAAATTAGTTGTTACCTACTTCCGCGATCAATGTCTTAATGTTTTTCGACGCATGTGTGCTGTATTGTTCGACCGAAATTCTCTTCATGTAACGTTGAGGTTTGTCCCGGCATATGATTTACCCTTGCGGTTATTGAAAATTTATAAAAGTGATGTCAGTATTTCGCACGTTGAACACCCATATGTTTGAACGAGTACGTACCACAAGTTACATGTTTTTACAAAGCAGTGAATAAAATTTTTGATTTTATTTCCATCTAAACGACGGCTTTGTTTGCTTATAAAAATAGACTGACAGATAGTCATTCCCACTGGTAGTGTGAATACAATAAACTAATACATTTAATCATTAAACCTATATGTAGTGCAGTTTTAACTTAAATAGCCTATTACAAGCCTACCATTGCTAGGCCTGCCAGGAAATCAATAACTATCCAAGACTGAACTGTCTAAATGCTAAATTATCCATGAGTCAAAGCAATATTTTCTAGATTGATTGGTGTAGGCCTGAGTCATTTGTAACCACTTCATGTCATTTTTAAAATTTTCTATGGCGAGTACTTGCATTTAGTTATATATGCAGTAGGCTAGATTAAGGATTATATTAACTGGTATTTTAATTGAAGTGAAATTATGTCCATTGCCACTAAGTGAAACATTATAGGAAGCATATTACTGCACCTCTATCACGGTCAAGAGAAAGTTACCATCAAAAAACAACTTAAGAGCTGTAAACAATAAATGATTGTTTACTTGTTGTTTCAGGGCTTACTGCTCCCTTTATTGCTGGTCATTTCTCTTTCAGACAGAGGAAAGACCTCTATTGTTTTAAAACTACAATTATGATGTATTTTTGGAAGTTCTACAGAATGATTACAACATGATACAATTAGAAATGTCAAGAATAAGACTGCAATAAAGCCACATGGAGAAAAGAGTAGTCTCTAAGTTGTAAGATTAAAACAATAAAACTATAATTTTTGGTTGTGTTAAGTGTCATCTTTGACAAGTTGGCATTTAGTATTTTTTTATAGTATTAAATATGGAGATGTCGTATAGGACAGTGTAGGCCTACTTAATTTTTAATGCCTATCTTGAGTTATGTGGGATAGATAGATATTCAGCTGGAAACACTAGGGCCATGCATATATATGTTCCTTGAGTAGGCTTAAATGTTTTCATTTCTAATTCTATGAACATAAATGATTGACACTCACCCCCTTTTGAGGTGTAGGCCTACCTATCTGAAATCTCATCTAAATTAACAAAGTAAAAGATGTTTTTGAGCATATTGTTAAATACCAGCTACTGTTAGTAGAATAATAATGAAAAATACTGGTAAGTAGGGATTAGATACACTCCCCTAATCAATTAAAAGAATTTACTGTTTATTAATGTTTTTATTTTCCAGTGGCTAATATTCATCAGATTTGACATCTTTGAGTTTAAGTGTATGGTAGACATGTAGTAACTTTTTAGATCTTTCAAATGTAAGCCTGTTCCTTAATGGGCAATGTATGTATGACCAATTACTAAACACTTTTTCAAGTTGTGCAGAAGATGCAGGGATATTAAGTAATTTATTTGCAAGATTGAGTCCTCTGAGTCCATGTTACTAAGGGAGGGAGATTTGAATATTACGACAATGAGTAGTTGTTGACTCTGTAGTAAAGAAAGGGAGGAATAAACCTGGATGCTTGCATTTAGCAAGCTCCCAAAAGATTGATGGACTTTTGATGCCCTGATTTCTCAGCACACGAAAAACACTGTCTTTGCTATCTCTGATGAATTTCACTAGGTCTTCCAACCCATCTCCATCACCCGGGACCCTCCGATCAGTAGCTCAGGACCCACTAGGCCACCACAACACCTTATCAATGTAATACTGTACTTTATTTTTTATATTGTAATTTTCTACATTTTATTAAACGTAAAACATTATTTTATAGACACAAAGATAATCAACATAATATTCTTCATAATCTACGCAATATTCTACATAATCTATATTATCTACACTATTTTCTACGTGTATGTAGAAAAATCATATTCTACGCGTAATGACCCAACCCTGTGTAGCAGTATAGTCCCTCTTGTCTCTGACAGCAGGAACAATGATGGGTAAGGGACAATTTATTATTTGTCGCCTGCCATAATAGGTGTTTATATGTGTAATAGATGTCACCTGTGTAGTAAACAATTCACATAAATTTTTTGTTTTGCTTTTTGATAGTTGAATGCAACATTTCACAAATTATATTTTCATAAGGAATTTCAGATCACAGCCTTCATATATTCCCTCATCAAGGCTCACCATATTCCAAATGCTCCCAATCTTTCCCTTTCTATGGTCATGATTGTCCATTCATCAATCACATAAGGAGCATACTCTGAATACCTGATATGATTGAATATTTCCTCATCTTCTGGCTAGTGTTCCCTTGTGACATAGACAATAAATTCGTAGTCCCTGAATTGGTCAGGCAAAACTGGGGGAGACAGGGCCATAAAATAAACACACAAACAGCCTTTGAATTGGACAACTCTCCCACAAGGGAATATATAGGTATATTGCATTAAAATAAGATTACAACAGAAGAAAATGCCTCCTCACAGCCTGGGCATGGCCTTCCAATCATTATTGTCTCCTATCAATGGTAATTCTGCTTCCCAGACTGAATTTTCATCCAGTTCTTTAAACATTTTCTCCCATACGTGCTACCCTCCAGTCTCGTGAGAAATGTCATGATTTCTCTTTGTTAATATTTGTCAATGGTTATGAATGTGAAATAAAAGGACAATCATTACAGCCATCTATTACCAATAAATGATTTAAAGAATAATAAAATGAATACACAGTAATAACAACAAAGTGCATTCGACCATAAATAAGAGGAAAAAGTATTAAAGGCAATAAATGACATAATGAGAGAACTAGCTAGGAAAACTTACTCTCACAGTTGCTCACTGGTAGGCAGAAAGTTGAATTAACAAATTTTAAAATTCAGGAGGAATAAACTGCAATAAGTAGAAAATAGCACATTTATCAGCCCAACGGAAGTAGAACTCTATATGTGCTTCAGTCTGCAGTAGTGGTTTTTGATACATAGAATGGGGGAAATTTTTTTATGATGAGGGTGTATAGAGGAATAATAATAGGATAAAAAGGTGATTTCATGTATCATGGCTGAAGGAAAGTGGCTGGTAAAGGGTGCAATACAGCGTGGCATGAATGTTTGTCTAAGGAAGCAGAAACTGCTACATAAAAAAGTGTTCACCTCCTGTCATTTATTGTATGACAGGGAAATCTGGATATGCCAAACCAACAAAAATTAAACTTCAAAAGGTGGTTATTCATGCCAACAAATATATTTTTGAAAAACCTACCACCAGAGAAGTATATGAAGGATTATAATTACGCTATGAGTACCTCACAAATTTATTCACAGTTGTGGCTTATGTTAGTGAAGATGTTGACAAAGTTGATCACCATAAGTTTCTGAACGATGCACAGCAATATGTCAAAGAGCATCCTACATGCGCCGACATCAGTAAAATAAAGGCAAATGGTCATTAGCAAAATTTATGATTTTATTTTGAATGTAATTTTGTGAGCATAACTTCCACGGTTTAAAGTGTTCCCTTTCCAGTGCGATTGGAGGGCGTCTTCCCTAGTTAAGATTGATTAAGTTAAGATTAACCACGACTAGAACAAATGGTAATAAGGTGTGCATATTGTAAGTCAAAGTACCGATTAAAAAACGATTAGTGAATATAGTACATAATATACGCTTGGAGGTATTTGGTCACGAAACTGAAATATAAATGAAGTTACCGGTTTCTAAACAAAAAACTTGACAAAATAACTTTAGACACAGCTAAAATATCGGCTTCTATTGTAACACCGCACGTAGTATCATGCGTTTATCGGATGAATTTACCTTTGAAAGATTTAATATTTGTATCACGCATGACATCTATTGTCTAACACCTTCATTTCACAATATTTTGGCTGAAATTATGCATCGGCTATTATAATTACTTACCTCGACTAGTTCCTTCCATTTCAATTTCGGCGGTAGGTTGTTTCGCTATTCGTCACTCAACTGTTTCTACGTCATCATCATTCCTCTGCGACGCGAAGGAGTCCTAAGAGCCGTTCTTTTGAAGAGTCATCAGTTCTCCGAAATAGTTCACGGTCTTTCGGAGATAGCGAATAACCCCCCTGAACCCCATTACGTTGTTTTTAGGATTTTTATAAATTTTTAGCACGTTGAATGAATCGAAAATTTCTTTTCGCTCCCCATTGTTCGCGCAGAAATGTGGCCTTCTATATCTATAAAGTGGCATTTGTTACACGTTTGATTATCTGCAAACTGCACTTTTATCCCACTTCCTGGCTTGCCCCAATCCCGTTTTTCCGCAACGGAAATAATTTCATATTCACAACATATTAGGATTTTCTAAGGCTTTTGGAATTTAAAAAACTCAGTGACCCGTAAGGTAAGGTAATGTCCTTCGTTCCTCTGCTGGTAATATATTATTTTTATTTTTCCTAACCAGGATCTGGTCCTCTGCTGTTTTCTTGAGAATCAGCATCTGTACCTTATGGCCTTTACCCAAATGAAGTCTTATCACTCGAGTACAAATTCATTGGTGAGTGCCTGCAAAATGATGCTGGCCACGTGCATTCAGTGAACCTTCGTGTTATTAGGGTTCTTGAGTCATCCTTTCTTCATTCATTTCCTCCGTTACTCGAGAAGAAGCGTATTCAGGCACCATCTCTCGCTCATTATCACCTGGGCTCTCGGAGAGATGAAAGTCTATCTATCGGAAGTCGTATTCGCAATGGTCGACGCCTAGGGTCGTTTCTTGATGCCTGCGTTTACATCGGTGTACCTTTTATTTTCAAAACCAGGTCTGTCGAATGGGACGTAAAACTCTGGACACCATTTCATTTTTAGCGGAGAATAAACTAATATCGACTCCGTGTGTCCCCTGTATTCCAGTCTCCTACTTCACTCTGAATCTTACAAACGTCTTACCGGATCAGAAGCTGAGGGTGAGATTACGGAATTATAGTTCAAACATCAGAAACGCCTTATCGAGGGAATGTGATTGGAAGGTGAGGTTACCAATCAGAGGTTATGTTTTCCATTTAACTTATTTTTACCTTCTAAAATTATTGACTTTGCTTGGTAATATATTTTTCGGCGTTTATATCTTATTATATTAACTGACTTCGCCGAAATCAATATATTTATATAGAGTATATTGATTTCCGCGGAATAGAATATATTCACATCAACCAGTCATTTTCGAATGATTTGGTGATCCAATACTCTTCGCAAATATGACACAGTGAAACACATCGGAGGACTTCATTTCAAATTCCCACAATGTAAGTAAACCAATCGAGAAAATAGGATTGAATTCACCCTAGTGCCTAACGATAGACAATTTGTTCAGCTGGTGGTCGATGAAGCTGCAAGGAATATTGCCAATGACCAGAGGAATTCAGTTATTGAATTTATTGAGAATGAAGAATTGAAGAAGCCATCGTAAGTAACTTGGATGCTAAGGAAGACTGCAAATTGCTAATTTTGAATGTAATATTGTTTACGCAACCCGAATTCGAGAAAAATATCAGGATTGTGTTTCGTCGCAACTGCAAAGGAGATGGAGGTTTTGTTCTCAGGCTATCCGGTGACTTATATTTCTTCAGGAGGAGTAAACAACTCCGGTATCAGGTTACAACGCAGCTGCTGTGGAGGGGACTGACTTGTTCCCACGCCGTCTGTCGTGGGAAATATAGAAGGGGTTACAATCTTTGCAAAGTGGCTTGATTGAATAATAGGGAGTAAAAATCGAGTTTGAAGTAGTTTGTCTGAAAATGCAGCAAAAGTTTACCGTTGACGGATGGAGTAAAATATTAATTTAATCCTTTATAATTCAGATACTGCATTCCGTAAGATTGCGTATTTGTTCTCATGTTCGTGGATTTTACCCCAAGGCGTTGCAGCAGTCATATAGTCAGTCAGTCCTTGGGAGTTGGTATGATAGGGCGACGTGAACAAATTGATTTGAACGCAATTCACTGGTCACGTTGTAGGGAAGCAGTACCTATTACTCATAGTAAGCTGTGGTTCGCAAAATATTTTTTATGCCGTCACCAAAAATATTATCTTGAAATTTATTTATGAGATCAAGTCTATATTTCAACCTGCGATCTGACAATGATTCCCATTTTAATTTATTTCATAGACTGGTTAAAATTACTACACTATATATTATTGCATTTGAAAGCGAAGTCCGACAAATTTGTCTATTATGAATTTATAATAAGGCTCTGTACCTGAGAATCCAATACTTTACTTGCGGTCCTCAAAAATGTGTAAAAATAATTGCCTCATGAGGAGACATACAATTGTGTGCCCATGCGATCTGGATCCTAACAACTCTGCTAAAGACATCACCCTATTGTGTAGCAATCTTCCATTTGGTACCCTAGTAGATTTCTGCATGCCAATAGTGCATGTTTGGTGATCTTCAACCCCTGCCACACATCCTCACGGTGGCTTGTACGGTGTCGCGTGTAGACGCGTAGAGGAATGTAAGTCATTGAGGAGGGTGAGAACAGCCATTGGAAGTAACTTGGATGCAGAAGTAGTCTACAAAATGATGGGAACACATTAGAATCCCTCATTCGCATTCGAGAACAATCTATGCCTCCTGACAGCCACTAAGGAGAAGCACTTCTTCCCACGCAATCGGGGGACTCTTGTTCTTTCCGGAGAAGTAAATAACTGCATGATCAGATTTCATCACTACTCTTGCAGAGGGGACTGGTTTTTTCCCAACCTCTACTCCCACGTGATAGTTCAAGAAAGTGAAGTCCAAGGAGTTAGGTTTTCTTTCGTAATGGTGGTGTGGAGATGAGATCCGAGTCGATTGTCTGTCTGAGATACACCTTCAGTAAATCGGTTGGATATTATCATGATCATATTCAGATTATGGAAATGAGGTCAAGCCTAGTTGTTGAGGACCTATAAAGTACGCATTATCTGTGAGATCAAAGGTAATGTGACTATGCATACAATTTACAACACTGATCTACATGTCCAAAAATGTATTGGAGTCCCACATTTCCCCTCAGTGTTGTCTATCCGCCATAATAGAGCGCATCTGAAGCCCATTTTACAACATACTTGATCCAGCAAAAGACCTATTGTGCCACTAACCGCTGATTGATGTTGGGGACGGAATATGGCATGATTGGAACCGTGACCTACTAGGAGGTTTTTCAACATCATTGTCCAGGAGCGTGCTATGACGTGGTTTTCTATTCTGCCTACGTTAAAAAAAGAGAAGATCAAGCGCAACCTCTGCAACGTTACGTGCTTGATGGATGGCCACTGTATTCTATTGGTCGCTGCAATAGCAAAATACATATACATCCACGTAATAACCTACGAGCCACCATGTGGCAGGGGGTGAAGATCACCAAACATGCACTATTGACATGCAACTAGGATATTTAATAGGGAAATGCTAGATAATACGGTCACATGCAGCTAGATGGTTAGTAACTATATAATAAGATAGGAATTATTGGTTGTTATTACATTCATCATTATTACATTCATCATGCACTACAAAGTACTATTACTATATTTCACCTATTACCTATCACTTTGCTACGCAGCCTATTTTGATATCTTATGGTACGCGGGAAAAATGACATTTCAAATCCATCGGTATCTCTATAATCATGTTAATCTGATCAAACGTAGCATAATACGCAGGGTACTTAATATACTGGTTACGCTAACATAATTATCGTATCGTCCCTTTACAAATCTTGCTGATCTTCGCTGCACACGTTCAAGTTCATTACTTAGACCGATTTCGTAGGGATCATATACACTGGCAGCATATTCCAAATGAGGTCTAACAAGGGAAAAGTAGCTGATTTCTCGTACATGATCGTCACATTTACCCAATACTCTTTTGATGAAATAAACTAGTACTGCATCAAGTAAATCAATCAATTAGTTCGGCGAGCATGCTGGAGATAATCCTTGATAGCCATCTTTCTGGTATCCTATATTACACGATAATACTGGAAAGACTAGCATACTAGCGAGTATTCCTCGGCCATTGATCATGTCATCAGAGGGAATGTGTTTGAAACCGTCGGGATTATTTAGAATAGATAACCGAGGACTCACGTGGTACAAACGCGAATGGTTTGCAAATGTAGTTGCTCTGAATCGTCGGTGCAATATCATTTAACTGTTTCCACTTTAGTGTCTCTCATGTTTCGTGTATAGAGCACGCAGATAATATGAAACACAAGTTTAAACCATGAATGACGCTGTAATCAGCGATTTTAACACACACCAAATTAGCGAAACATTCATGTTTAACCACGTGACAACCTGGTTAACTATTCGAGATAATCCCGAATGGTTTCAAATTTAACCCCCTTGGATGTTTTACCGTGTTAAACGGGCTTCATCATGTACTGCGGTCCTATGTTGAGGGCATTTTGAATTTCCAACTTCCATTTCTCTCGATTCATCACAATCTTCTCCGCACGACAGTGTCGCGGCATGGAGCGTCAGGGTATACCTATTATTCACAAAGATGGGATAAAACTGAATGCACATTTTAAAATATCTAGGAAAAAAACCGATAATATTGCGAAAATATTCACCTAAGTCAATGTCTGTAAAGCAATACCGCAATTAGGCTCCTGAAGTATTGTGGAGCCTGGAAATCTTTTTTCTTTAGAAAACTGATCCCACTTATTCCTTCATTATTTCTTCTGAGGGAAGATGATCATCACATCCAAGCCTTAGAATTTGTGGACGTAGTTGGTTGGTTCCCAGGAAGTAAGTCAAAAAAAGGTGATAAACAGAATGAAGGCGTAATAGGGTTTAGTACCAGAGGCCTTGGAATCCTCGTACCAGCACAGAATATTACTTTCATAAAGTTATTTAGATGATGATAATATTATGCGTTGATTCAATTCTGAACTATAACACAAATCCTCGGGTAAAAAAGATATAACACATAAAAATAAAAATGTATGCAATCTTAACTGAAAAGCCGGGGTAGAAAGTTTTATATTTGAAACGATTACAGAGACGCTGTTCGATAACTCTGCAATTGCTTATACTTAGCTATCTTACACTTATGCGAGATACACCGCAATGAGAAGCATAGAGTGTGTGAAGAGTATGTCAAAAATAACGCTTTTAAACAGCAGTATGATATTAAAATGTGACGATTGTGACACTTATGTCAGGAAATTGGGACCAACACGTTAGTAAACGTGTTAATCGATTACTCGGCCTCCAATTAATCGCTCTAATCGATTAAAGAACTTCACAGGTAATGAATTGCTGTGTGATAAGGTTATAACTCTAATTGCGAACTACTTTTACTTAGCTGTCTTATTATTTTGCGAGATAATGCTGCAATGGAATACACATAGAGTGTGAAGAGAACTCGAAAAAAACGCTAAACCTCAGTATAAAATAAATGGTGAAGCTATGTCTGGAAAGTTTCACTAATATGTTAATGAACTACTGTCTAAACTAACTCGGCCTCTACTAACGGCCTTGTTAACTGCACTATCCCCGGACAATAACCCAAAGAAATGGTTTTCATTGCCTTTTATCCAAGGTACGGCACACAAACTCGAAAAGCTTATTTCCGAGGAAAAAAGTAGTGTCATTTTATAATTTAGGCACTTTGGGGAAAATCCTTTTTAACTCAAAAGATAGATACGCAAAAGAAGACCTAAGTGGAGTGTGTAAACTGAAGTGCGAGGACTGCGGCATATGTTATATTGGCCAAACTGGTCGGAAGTTCTGAGACAGAGTGAGGGAGCTTAGGAGCTCCTATATAAGTGGCAATAGTAACTAAAAATTTGCAGAACATTTGTGTTGTAACGGTCATTTTAGTAATTTTAAATATGAAGTTTTACACAGTGGTATTGACAAAGACTATAAGCTGGAGTTTTTAGAACAATTTGAGATTGTTAACTCTGAAAATGTTTTATATAATGACCATGCAACCTTCTCCACCCATTCAACCCTCTTAAAAATCACTGCCTCCCCTTCCCACAACCTTCGACCCTCCAGCTAATTTCCTTACTTTGGTTGCGATTATTCCTCCACAGCCAACAACCTTGCAATGAATGACCTTCCATTCCCGCTTCACCCCAACCTAAACCACCACCCCCCACCCTTTTTCTTTCACCTCCTCCTCTTTCCACCTTGAACCTATAGGTACCTAACCGCCACAGGACCATGTACCTTGAAAATGGCACTGAGTTGCCGAAACCCGGGTCGACTATTATCAAATTAGTGTGGAGTATTAACATTGAGTTTTATTATGCTCATTTTTTAATACCATGCTTTGGTGCACCTATCACCAAAATTGAAAAAATAAAGGTAAGCAATCGAGGTTATCAATAATTGCATGATTACTACATGTACCTCGCATACTATAGATACGCCTACCTAACAACCTGCATCTAATCCTGGCCAATCCTAACATTCATTACACGACCTGACACATTTTCCGAGTACGGGTTAGAGACTTGGAGGCCATATATATACAGCTGCTGGCTGGCATTAAGTCTTTTGTGATTATTAAGTTTTCTAAAAGATTGACAGGGACAATTTGCGCCGTTAAATATAAATATACGTATCTCATATTCTTTTATCTCCGGGAGAGATAAATAAGAGTTTCCTCCATAATGCTGACAACCTGTTTCCCGGCGAGCGCACCAGTACTTTCTCTAAGTCCAATACCGTTTACGAGGGACTGAGAAAAACATCCGTGGACCAATGTTCAATCGCTCTTAAATATCGTCAATCGTGTTTAAAACCAATTTAAGGTGTACTTTCACTCTCACCGATCTTCCTGGCCTTTGATTTTTCCGGTGAGCGCACCAGTGTTTTCTCCAAGACCGATACCGTCTGCGAGGGACTGAGAAAAATCATCCGTGGACCAATGTCCATTCGCTCTTAAAGATTGTGAATCGCGTTTAAAACCGCATTTCACATCTGTTGTATATCCAAGACATCAAATCCTGCCGTGGACATCCATTGGATATCCAGTGAATATCCATGGCTGGATATCCACTCATGGATATCCAGTTGATATAGGTACAATGGATGTCCATTTATGTGGGAAGTCTTTCAAAGGAGTGCACGACCTACATTAGTTCTTCGCAGGTGGGGAGAATTAATATTACATCCTACTTTTATACAAGTAATGTCGTGAAGGTAAACTTGAGAGAAAATGAGAAATAGTTTCAAAGGATGCGTTGTAAAATCATTACAGGGGAAACGCAAAAATATTGAATTTTAAACCGAAATAAATTGAACTGAAAGACAAATTTTGGACGACTCGGAGATGTTTCGGAGACAGAGCAGCATTTGGGAGCCAGTGCAAGGGAAGTTGAATTCAACGGGAAACTGCAGGGATTAATAGGGAACTACATCAATTTTCAACGGGGATCGCCTGATTTATGCTAGGAGACATAAATCATACCGTGTTAGGCACTCCTAAGGCGCCATTAAAAGCACACATTCCTAGGTGCCTATATAGGGCGCCTATGAGGGGCATGAAGTAGTCACGTGACCATTTTAGGCGCATTTCCCAGCTAGTGTGCTACGTGGGTATTTGCTGGATTTCCAATCAACCCCTTGAGATACATTTGAGGTGAATTTTGGGACTGCGATTACGGGGAAGAGGCTTTACATGCTGACAGGCCTAATATGTTTCCATGACAAGGATACCTCTAATGTAAAGCAAAAGGTTTCATACTTACCATGCCCAAATGGAAATTCAATATTAGGAATCAACAATTTAGACAGTGACTTCTCTTCGTAAACTATATTGAACATATGATGTTTTTACACAAATGTAATCGTTTTGCATTGTGAATGAGTAGATGAAGATGATGTATCGATTTGTTATCTGCCAATACTTGAGCTTGAAAACCATGACAGATGTGTGAAGGCTTTACATTTTACATGTTATGCTTACAAGAAATGGAAGGCTTATACTCTTGGCTGCTATTGCTGCAGAAGGAAGGAGGGCAATATTCCCATTTTTATGCTTGTCATGCTCGATGCTATAGGTTAACCATCTTTAATGCATAGCATGAACGATAAGTTTAACTATTATTATAATGTTAAATTGAGGAATGGATGGAATGAATTGTCACCGTAAACTGTATTCATGTTAAAACATGAGACTTTTAAACTACACCGTAAAAAATATTAAGTAGTGTGAAATATAATTATAAACATTTTGCTCACTGACCTTTTATTTCGTGAATTTCGTTACTGTCCATTTTATATGATGGTATGAAACAAGGCGATTAGATAGCATGATTAACAACATTAATATGAACGGTTTTGTGGCGTAACTAATAATGCAGCAAGAATTACGGGAGTAATGCAAGCCAACAATCAAAAAAATCTAGATAAAATTCTGAAATTAAATATTCACCTTTGTTTTAAACCTTTTGTAAATATTTACTTCGTGATCTCAATGTTGCGGTTTGGAGGTATCGTACGTTATTAGTTACCATCGATCTTCTGCTGTTTCCTCTCCTACGTCACCGATGTACCATAAGTTCCCGAAGACAGCCGAAGCATATCGAACGAAAGCAACGTGAACCGTAATACCACGTTAGACAGCCTCCATCATTTCGTTCGATAGTGGTATCATACGATATCCCCCCTCGGCGATTTGTTTTTACTAATGTTTTTAACTGCTGCTCTATTCCTCGACATGAAATTATTAATTCGGATATCTGCTCACTGAATGTTTATGGGATCAAATGAATTAGGTTTGAACAGAGAACTAGACAGTGTGCAGCGTAGAACTGCTACGTTCGTTAAAAGGTGTTACAATAAATAGGTTGAGTAGCGTTTCAGAATTTAAAAAAGAATTAGGGTGGGAAACATTATCAGTGCGTAGGTTAAGTACAAATTAAATCAATTAGAGAAATTTCAATCGGATAGCTTTACTGAAGATGTTAGGCACACATTAAAAATACCAGCGTATTATGCTAGATTCGACCAGATAAATAAGGTTAGAGAGATTGTCTCACTGATGGATGCAAAATGGCATTTTTCCCCCGTACATTAAGAGAACAGAATAGGCAGCATAGCAAAGGGATTGGTAAGTGAATATTTTAGAGTAGTCTGTAGTGCATGACGCATGTATTAATCCTTTAAATACTATAGATACTAATAATTTAATTCCATGAGATCCTATAGTAGCTTGTTTGCATGTCAATGGTGCATGCCCGGTGATCTTCACCCCCTGCCAAACACCCTCTCCGGGGCTTGCAGGGTATCGGGTAGACGTTGAGATATTCTGGATGCACAATCAAGGTTTAGGATAAAGACACCAGTAATCTCCAAGTGCGAACGCATCAACTAGATTGGTTCATGGTAGTTTTCTGGGGGGCAGAGCAGGTAGAAGGTCATTAGCGAAGGTCTCTGCTCGCGATCGTCCTAATCCGGACCCTCGCTCGGCTTCGACCCTCATCAGCGACCGGACTCTCGCGGCAAGGGGCCGCGGGTTCGAAACTGACCGCGTGCAATACGATGTTAAAAGTTATTAACTATTTAAATGAGCAACAATTTATTACCGCCATTGTATCACACGTTCTAACAGAATTACGGGCGTCTTTTGATCGACGTTCTACGATAAAAATTAACGTTTTTCAAGAATCCTTCAGAAATGTGCCGTTCACACTTGGCAACGTTGCATTTTCTGGAGGTTAAACGCGCTGGTTTTAAACAGCTAAGAGCGTTGATAGAGGGAGATCTTGATGGAATAATGAAATAATAACTGTTGAAGCATAAGTTTTAACATGTTAAAGCAGTTTAATACATTTTAACTGCTGAGTGCTTGAAATGAAACTTGAGTCAGTCATTCAGTATCCGTTTTGTTTTGCTCTCTATCAAGTTTTGAGTTAAAAGAGTGAGGTTTGGTGCGTTGAGTGTGGATTCTCTGTCTGTAACATTTGGTAGTAGTTTTGGATTTTTAGCAGTTTGTGGTGCAGAAAAAAAATGCAGAAAAACATGATGTTTGTGAGTGGGAGACAGCATATAATGAAAACATGGTGTAGAAAAAAGTACAAAAATAATAAGGTCGACACTGATTTTTCTATTTATAAAATAGCAATTTCCTTCTCTCTGCATACGAAATACTTATGAGAGGTGCCTGAACGGCAGGCAGCAGGTCTACATAGCAATAAGGGATTGGCTGTTAATACATGCATTTTGCACTACAGACAAGTCTAAAATATTTCCCCAACCTATTCCTTTGCTATGCTGCTTATTGTGCTCTCTTACAATTCGGGGGATAAATGACATTTTGAGCCATCGGTGCGACAATCTTACGTTATTTATCTGGTTTAATCTAATCACACTGGTGTTTTTAATATTTGCCTAATATTTTCATCTACATCTACATTTTGTGTGCAGCGAAGATCGCCAAGATTTGTAAAGGGACGATACGATAATTATATTAGCGTAACCAGGCTATTAAATGAATTGAAATGGGAATCATTGTCAGATCGCTGGTTGAAATTTAGACTTAATCTCTTAAACAAATTCCAAGGCAATATTTTCAGTGATGAAGTTAAAATTATTTTGCAAACCCCAACTTACTATGGCAGACTGGACCATAATCATAAAATTAGAGAAATTGATTGCCGAACTGACAGATTCAAAATGTCCTTTTTCCCTCGTACAATTAGAGATATGAATAACAGTAAATATGTCCTATCGGAGAGTAGTAATGAATAGCATTGGTAAGTGCATGTTGGTATGAGTACTTAAAGCTAACCCTACTAACAGAATGTTTTTACATGTTTGCTTTGCAATTTCTATCTTTTTTAAATAGTCTAGTTCTGACTACTATATTAATACTATTCCTTTTTTATGCATGATATGTAGTGCATGTTTGGCGAGAAATCACCCCCTGCCACACACCCTTGTGGTGGCTTGCAGGGTATTATGTAGATGCATATCTACACGATACTCTCTAATCCACCGCGAGGGTGTGTGGCAGGGGATGAAGATCACCAAGCATGCACTACCGTCATGCAAACAAGCAACTATAGGGTCTCATGGAAGTAGATTGTTAGTATCTATAGTATTAAGGGATTAATACATGCATCATTAACTACAACTACTCTACAATATTTCCCCTACCTATCCCTTTGCTATGCTGCCTATTCTGTTCTCTTTTAGTACGGGGTAAAATGCCAATTCAAATCTATCAGTACGACAGTCTATCTCTATCATCTTGTTTATCTGGTCGAATCTAGCATAATACGCTGGATTTGTTAATATGTGCCTAACATCTTCAGTAAAGCTATCCGATTAAAATGTCTCTAATAGAATTAATCTGTACTTAAACCTACAGTCTGATAATGATTCCCACCCTAATTCTTTTCTTTATTCTGAAAAACTACTCAACCTATCGTAACACTTTTTAACGAACCTAGCTGCTCTACGCTGCAAACTGTCTAGTTCTCCGATCAAACCTAATTCATTCGGATCCCATACACTGGCTGCATACTATAGGTGGGTCCTAACTATTGAAAAGCAACATAGCCCTTTCGTCTTCTCATCACATTTCCCAAGTACTCTTTTTATAAATGCTAGCTTTCTCTGCGTTCGGCCGCATATTTCCCGGATGTGTCTTCCCCACGATAAATCTTTAGTGATTGTTACACCTAAATATCTAATGGTTTCAACGCTTTCGACCTTCGCGTAATTAATTTTATAAGATCGCTCTATCGAATTATTCCTTTTCCAAAAATTGATAGCTACACACTTTTTAAGGTAAGTTCTAACTGCAGTTTGTCGCACCACTCTTGAATTGCATCTAAATCGTTGCTAAGCGATTACCTGTCGTCTTTTGATATACCCCTATACACTACCGCATCGTCTGTAAAAAGTCTAAGCTTACTATTAACTACGGTACTCAAATCGTTGATGTATAAAAGGAATAAAACCGGACCTACTACGCTACCCTGGGGAACTCGCGACGTGGCTTTGATTGTGTCCGACATGATACCATCTATGACAGCCCTCTTCTCTCTGCCACTTAAGAATTCTTTTACCCAGCATACAACGTATTTATTTATACCAAAACTCCCTAATTTAAAGATTAATTTATCATGAGGAACCTTATTGAATGCCTTTTTAAAGATCAAAAAACTCCAGTACTGTTCTCGCCGTGGATTAAAATATCATGTACGAATAAAGCTAATTGTGTCTCGGAAGATCTACCTTTCCGGAACCCATGTTGGCTGTTTATAAGCAATCTCTGACTATCCAAATGCCCCATGATATAACTGACTACTATGTGCTCAAATATCTTACAAGAGATTGACGTGAGTGAAATGGGTCTGTAGTTACTGGGTTTTTCCCTATCACCGCTTTTGAATATAGGTGTAATGTTAGCTACTTTCCAATCCTTGGGTACTGTTCTCTATTTACGATACCCTGATGACGCGAGGAAGGAATTGGAGACTGAAGATACGGACACCCCATGCCCTACATTTTGTGAGCTCGCCTCAAAAAGTGATCTGACTGTCAGTGTACATACTTTGAATAAGACATGGTGGGTGTCAACTGTGAGTTGTAGAATTCTACAGGAGGTAGTCAATTGCCCATCACCAAAAAGGTGTGGAATTTCAGAGAGGAATCAGTGACGGAAATTAACCAAATGTATTGTGTGGCATGGTTGATAGCATAAAAACATGTATGTATCCTTTTCTTTTTTTCATTTTTGCTAATGTGAATTGTACTTGTTAAGTACTATAAGTCATGCCTCATTTACGTTGTCCATATATTGTAAGAAAATCTGCAAAATAATAAATGTTTATTAAAATACTACCGTATTATTTTGTATTATTACATCCACTGAATCCCTTGTAATTCATAACTCGGTAGACCACCTATAAAGTACAGGTATACTAACTAAGAACTATAGCATTTAAAAAAAATATTATTCCTGACCGGCCAGTTTTAGCAGATTATGTAGTACTTCCTACCAGGCAGTCATGCTGTTTTTACCAAACAGTGTAGTAATTTCAACTGGCTGCGTAGTATTTCTAACGAGAAAACCCTGCTGCTTTTTCCAGAAGGTGTAGTAATTTTAACTGCGGATTTAGTATTTCTTGCTGGACAGTGATGTTAAAATAACCAGAAAGTGTAGTAATTCTAACCAGACAGGTTTAACTACACGGTGTAGTAGATATAACCAGGAATCTGGTTGGTTCATATTTTATTACACAGTGTAGTAAAAATAACCAGGATTCTAGTTATTCTAACTAGAATTTTTTTTCCGTGTATGACGCTACGACTATCTCGGGGCGGCAAGCGTCCTTTGAAATAACAAGCATGCATACTAGTTGGAGGAAAAGTACCTACCCTGATAGCAATGTAATGACGCCGAAGGCGCCTCCAGTGGCCAAGGGAAAGGAGAGAGGGCTAGTTTTTGCAGAAGAGAGACAGTGGGGAGTCCGCTGTCCGCGATCGCTTCATTCCCTTCCCATTAAAACCCGCTGTCCCCTTCCGACCATTCAACGCCTACCTGTCTATGAATGTCGAGAAACGTCCAAATTTCCATGCACACCAGAGCATATACCAAATGCGGACTGACAACTGACAAGTTGCACCCTTGGCATTTCAAAAAGGATTTCATTGATGATGTTAAAAAGGCGTTTTCTAAAACCTGTAATCGATTTGGCATCTATATTATTATTTACATCTACATAATACCCTGCAAGCCACCATAAAGGTGTGTGGCACGGGGTGAATTCTCACCAAACATGCACTACATATCATGCATAAAAAAGTATTAGTATTAATATACTGTTCTAAACTACACTATTTAAAAAAAGATAAAAATAGCAAAGCATACATGCAAAAACATGCCGTTAGTTCGGTTAACTTCAAGTCCTTATAACAACATGCAGCTACCAATGTTATCCATTGCTACACTCGTATTGGATATATTTACCGTTATTCATATCCCTAATTGTACGAGGAAAAAAGGACATTTTAAATCTGTCAGTTCGGTTCAGTACTGACTATCCTCGAGGATGTGTTGCAATAGATGAGTTTTCTCCGCACATGGGCAAAGCACAAACACTAAAGGAGGTAAAATATGTCTTCCTTATTTGGAACCCGAGGAAAAACGGATTATTAAGGAATAATTAAAATTCAGAGATGAGCTGGATTTGTGAACATTTGTTACATCTACATCTATACGATACCCTGAAAGCCACCGGGAGGATTTTATTTTTTAAAAATATTTATTTTATTTTATTAATTTTTGGAAAAAGAATAGCTCTTCTCCTAGCACATACAAAATAGGTAATAATGAAATAACAAACGTGGAATCCATTAAATATCTTGGAATAAGACTGACACATGATCTTTCCTGGGGTAAACATAAACGTGAAATAATGGGTCAAGCTAATCGTTAACTTGGTTTCATCAAAAGAGTATTGGGTAAATGTGACGATCATGTACGAGAAAACAGCTACTTTTCCCTTGTTAGACCTCATTTGGAATATGCTGTCAGTGTATGGGATCCCTACGAAATCGGTCTAAGTAATGAACTTGAACATGTGCAGTGAAGATCGGCAAGATTTGTAAAGGGACGATACGATAATTATATTAGCGTAACCAGGCGGTAAATATGTCCAATACGAGTGATTCAATCCATAGCATAGGTAGTTGCATGTTGGTGTAAGGACTTGAAGGTAACCCAACTAACAGCACGTTTTTGCATGCTTAGTTTCCTATTTTTATCTTTTTTAAATAGTGTAGTTCTGACTACTATATTAATACTATTCCTTTTTTATGTATGATATGTAGTGCATGTTTGGTGAGAAATCACCTTCTGCCACACACCCCTGTGGTGGCTTGCAGGGTGTTATGTAGATGTAGATAGATGAGGATGTGTGGCAAGGGGTGAAATCACCAAGCATGCACTGTAAACACGCAAACATGCTACTATAGGGTCTCAGGCAACTAGATTATTTGTATGTACATAGTAATAAGGGATTGGTTGTTAATACCTGCATCATCACTACATGACTACAAAGCTACTCTAAAATATTTCTCCTTACTATTCCTTTGCTATGCTGCCTATTCTGTTCTCTTATGCCTCCTGCCACACACCCTAGTAGTGGCTCGCAGGGTATTCATCTACATCTACATAATACCCTGCAAGCAACCTCAAGGGTGTGTGGCAGGGGGTGATTTCTCACCAAACATGCACTACATATCATGCATAAAAAAGGAATAGTAACATGGTAGTAGTAGTAGTATTACGTAGATGTAGATAACAAATCCCTTATAGTGTGGGGAAAATTGGGATTTTGAATCTATCAGTACGAGTAAAACATGCACTACTGGCAAACAACTAAGAGCTGCTAGATACAACTACATGGAAACATCTATCCGACAATCTATCTCTCTCACCTTGTTTATCTCATCAATACCATCTCAGATCTTCTTGCATATGTATATATTTTACCCCCGACTTAATATATTAATCATCATCATCATCTTCGGCAAAAATCCTAGGATTGGTTTGACACACCCCTCCACTCGATTATTCTATCGGCCAACCTCTTCATATTAATTTAATTCCTCTCTTTCACATACCTTACTGTTCCATATACCTCATACCTTCATTTGCCACTCACTATTCCCAATTCAATTGTCTTCATCTGGCCCTCGTGTCTTAAGATTCCTTTCAGAATTCAAATTCAGCTTGGAATTCTGAAAAGAATTCCAAGCTAAATTGAAGCATTGAATTGCTATCCACGTTATCAAAATGATTCTCGAATTCCACAATTGCAAATAACCTCTGTTCGTTCCTCTCCATGATCTCTTCTCTTTAAGCAGGCTAAGAGCATATCTCATGGCAATTCAGAGCTTCGTGAAGGCAGTTGTATAAAAATGTTGAGAGATTGTTGAGGAGTTACTCCGGATTAAATGAATTAGGGTACATCCACGACACTATTAATCTTTCCCTACATTTCGTGAAGCCCGGGGATAAGGAAACGCAACTCAGTACATTGAAAACCTCTGGTCCACCATCAAGTAGGATATGAGAAGAAGAATCGTGAGGTATTATAAAAAGATATTCGACAAAGTTCCTCATAACGAATCAATCTTGAAGTTAGAGAGAATTGTTAAAAATAAAGACGCTGTGTGGTGTGTAAAAGCATTCTTGAGTGGGCGAGAGAAGAAGGTTAATTATAGATGGTATAATGTCGGACACAATCAGAGTCACATCGTGAGTACTCTGGGTAGTGTAATAGGTCCGCTTCTATTTCTTTTATACATAAACGATTTGGTTACCGTAGTTAGTGGTAAGCTTAGACTTTTTGCAGACTAGGCGGTAGTTCACAGGGGTTTAACAAAAGAAGGTAGATAATCACTTATCAAGGATTAAGATGCATATCAAGAGTGGTGCGGTAAATGGCAGTTAGAAATTAGCCTTAAAAAGTGTGTAATTATTACATTTTTGAAGAGGAATAATTCGATAGAGCGATACTATAGCGTTAGTGACTCGAAAATCGAAAGCGTTGAAGCCATAAGTAGGAACTTAGGTGTAACAATCCCTAAATATTTATCGTGGGGAAGACACATATGCCGCCGAGACAAGAGAAAGCTAGGATTTATAAAAAGATTACTTGGAAACTGATGAGAAGACAATAAGGCGATGTTACTTTTCACTAGTCAGTCCCAACATTAAACATGTAGCTCGTGTATGGTATCCGAATGAAATAGGTTTGATTAGAGCTAGAAAGTGTTCAGCGAAGAGCAGCTAGGTTCGTTAAAAGGTGTTACGATAGATTTTGTAGCGTTTTAGAATTAGTAGAAGAATTAGGGTGGGAATCATTATAAGAGCGTAGGTTAAAGTAAAGTTTAAATCTATTTGAGAATTTTTAATCGCATGGCTTTAGTGAAGATGTTAAGCATATTTTAAAAACACCAGCGTATTATGCTAGATTAAACCAGATAAACAACGTAAGAGAGATTGGTTGTCGCACCGATAGACTCAAAATATCATTTTCCCCCGTACTGTAAGAGAACACAATAAGCAGCATAGCAAAGGGATAGGTAGGTGAGATATTACTAGAGTAGTCTGCAATGCATGCTGCACGTATTAACAGTACAAACCCGTTCATTGTAGGTAAATGCCGATAAAAATACGTAGGTAAACGATATTGTAACCAATTTTCCCTTTAATGCTATGTAGATATAAACCATATCGATATTGTGTATTGGCTAGATCTATTGTCTAGCATGCTTCCATGTAGCAGACTAGTTGCGCGCGAGTTAATGGCAGGGGCCAGAAGATCACAGTAGAAACAATACTTCCTCTCATGAAAATTTATATTTAAACCACTCGAATGTTTTTTTCCATGATTTTTTGTTCATTTCGTTCCCTGAAAATATGCTAAAATAAACTCTTAACACATTCAGAGAAACAAACGCTATCGAGGGCTAAAAAACGTCTACATTTACGCGACCGAGAGTTCACGCAGATTCGTAATTGTTACTAGTCAATCCTTGGGAGTTGATAATGGCGTAAGAAACTTTAAATAAGTTCGAAAAAGTATCGTACTATTTTTAATAATTTCATTCACTGTTGAAGTTAGCAGAATGGATGAATGTATCGATTAATAACATACTAAACATAACAAATAGGGCATCTTCCAGGCAATAACTTTAATGTATTTCAAGCACTCAACAGTTAAAAAGTATTAAACTGCTTTAACATGTTAAAACTTATGCTTCAACAGTTATTATTTCATTATTCCATCAAGATCTCCCTCTATCAACGCTCTTAGCTGTTTTAAACCACCGCGTTTAACCTCCAGAAAATGCAACGTTGCCAAGTGTGAACGGCACATTTCTGAAGGATTCTTGAAAAACGTTAATTTTTATCGTAGAACGTCGATCAAAAGACGCCCGTAATGCTGTTAGAACGTGTGATACAATGGCGGTAATAAATTGTTGCTCATTTAAATAGTTAATAACTTTTAACATCGTATTGCACGCGGTCAGTTTCGAACCCGCGGCCCCTTGCCGCGAGAGTCCGGTCGCTGATGAGGGTTGAAGCCGAGCGAGGGTCCGGATTAGGACGATCGCGAGCAGAGACCCTCGCTAATGACCTTCTACCTGCTCTGCCCCCCAGAAAACTACCATTAACCACTAGATTTAGTATCAAATAGGGATGGGATTGGATGCCAGTCGATCAAATGATACCACTCGATTCTGGATGGTGTCCAATGATTCGAGTATCGGCTTCATTGCGCGATATTTTCAAATAAAAAACGATGCAAACATGCAATCGGAGAAAGGAAATGGATTTTAGCATTCCGATGTTGACACAAAATTGTCCTTTACTTTACACTCTTTTAGGCCCCCATCTATGGAAAAATTTTTTTTAATGACTCCTGAACAAAGCCTAATATTTATTTTCCTTAGAATTTGACAGGGATGGCCTACCAAAGCCAAAAATGGACGTTTAACTTTCTTTCAATAATAGACATGAGAATAGCTGTGATATTTCTGCACATAGGAAAATAAAAATCATATTAGTAGTAAAGAAGCTTGCAAAATAAAATACATTATAATTTATGCGTTACCATTAAATTGCGGTATTAAAGGACCGAGTAGACAAAAATTATGGTAGCGTTACAATTTTCGTATAGAAAAAGGCAATTAAAGTAGAATTCAAGGTTCTGTGAACGAGATGGTAATTTGCGGCAAGTAGCTCTATTCGAATATTACTCCAGATATGAAATAATTAAATTCTCAAAAAAATGTGCCAATACTACAGGATATAGCCGATAGTGTCCTACACTGGAAATGAAATCAAACATTCTCAGTGGTAATACATAAATGCGCGGGAATATAGAAAAGTTAAGTCAGCTTACATCCACACTGCAATTGGAATTAGTACTGGGGGAAATAACATTAGTCCAGTGCAATCCGAATCAACGGGGAGCCGTTTTATTGTTCACTAACTTACAATTCAATACACTACAAGAGATTGCTTTTCTCAATCATGTATATTATTGTGGGATTTATATATACGTATATATATATATATTAAAATAATAGGTCTTATAATGTAGGCAACTCCATACACTACGAAATTAAACGAGATATAAATGTACCACCCTGGACTTCACACAAGTTAAGATCTTCGAAAGGTCTCAGCAAAATTGGATATGGCAATCATGAATAGCAAGAAAATAATAAAGAAAAATATGCAAAACTTAAACAGTAGTATTAGTATCCCATTACACCCCCCAGTTACACATAATGGGCATGGAAATAATTGGATGGATATTTAATACATGGTTGAGTTCCTGACTCGACTTATATAACCTAATGAATGTCGAAGGATATAAAAATTGTTAGAGATATCAGTATCTGTAATACAATCTTTTACCCAGGATATGAAATCATTTAATGGGATAGGTACGTTTCATCTTATTTTCCATGTTAAGGTCTAATTGAAACTTTTTAAATTCCCTTCGATAATCACAAGGTCTCAAAAAAGGAAACAAAATGGAGCAAATATATATTCATAGACAGAGGAAAATACATTTGAAAATAACTATCGAAAATCGGTAAATGGTCAGGTATGAAAGAAATTAACATTCTTCTGGCTTGAAATTAACAAAATACACTCCTAACCATAACCAAAATAAAACACATATCTATAAACATTACAAAATATGAGACATCTCATAAATATACCGGCTAATGAATCCTCAAAATTATAAAAAAATTCAATTGGGCTACTTTATGTGTGAGATTCCCAGAAATAATAATAAGGAAACTGGACAGTGGCATGATAATAATTAGCCAAAGTAATAGCCAATATTAGATATATCCCAAACAAAAAATTAGAAAGAAATTGAGAATGGATTCGAAACACAAATTATTGTGGACAATTTTTAATGAGCTAAAAATCACAGCAGCCACAGATGGATGAGCACACCATTCCTCCATGCAGAATCAGGATAGCAGTGCATAAGCACAACTCCATAACTCCGGTCATCTCAAAGTGACATGTATTCAAAGGTGAAAACCTGCCAATGTGATCATATGCTGCTTCAGCGATGATGTCAATTGTCACACCTGCAAGTAACAAATAAAAATGAATAATTATTGTACAAGGAACCGACCATAAATCTCATTCATGAGATACATATATGTTCAAGGACGTTGTTTATGAGATGGTTTATGAGAATGAGGACACATTAAACAATTGAGTGCATGAGGGTTGTCATTGATATTGGAAAAGAAACATTTCACAACAAACGTGGCAGCAAACTTAGGAGGAAATAAAACAGCAGGCATTTACAATAATAGGATAAACTGTGTGGACATACACAGTCTGCTACTTGAACACATGAATATATTTCATGAGAGCACAACATTACATCGTACGGTTATATGTATCTCCGAGAAAAAAAACTGGAAGGTTGCTAAGGGTTACAACATGTCTGCACTCCAGTTAACTTGGCCTAATATTACATGATAATAATCCTTCACCGATAATACATATCAAACAAACAATTTAAAAAAATATTATGGGATAAGTAATTGGCATATTACTAATATAAAAAACCTTTCCATGCTCTGCAAACTGCTCAAAGCAATTTATAATGGCTAAAATTGCTAATGTACTGTTCCTGTATAGAAGGCTCGCTGGAGGAAGGTAGTTTATGATTTAATCTTGACTGCACTCCAGTTAACATGGCCTCATATTCCACAACAATAACCCTTCATCAACAAATTATAAAAAACAAAAATATTCTTGGATAAGTAAATGATATCCATCCAATTTATCAGAAACCGGTCAAGTGTAAATTACAGTAAGCAACCAATTAACCAGCACTACGGATTATATATTACCTCAAGGGAGTAAGCAGAAAATGTTTAATATTAAATGTCGCAAAAAAGAAATGTAAATATATAAAATATTAAATAAAAAATAATATGCTTTAAAATAAATGCAAAATAAAAATATAAATTAATTAATTGTTTAAATCACTAGACTACGAACGCAATCTAACAATTTTCTATTAGTAATGACATTATAGCACTTAGTGACATGTAAGTTGCGCATGTTTCATGATAGAACACACACCCTGCCACACACCCTTGGTTTTGGGTCCCATAATATTGCGACGTTATAGAGAAACTGTGCTAGAATACCCTATTTTACTCTACTTGCCACAAAATGAAAATATAATAATTAAATCCAAATTTAAATTAAACAATTGAAGCGATGTTTAAAGTAATGCATATTCGAGTGGCGTTGTCATGTAAACACATACCTGTGCCTTAGCGAGGAGAGCCGGCATCACGCTCTCTCGGAAGAACTCCAGCACAGAAGGAGCATGTCGCTGCAATAGATACGCCGATCTATCTCTAGCGATCATGGAAGGAACAGCTGATGCAAAAGAGACTTCCCTCCCGCGCTGAGTTTTCGCTCTCAATGCATGACTAATGACCAAATCTACTCTCCACCATTCATCTTCAATTTTATACTGCCTGCACCACTCCTCCACCTCCTTTACGGCGTTCTTCATTCGTCGCTCCGTGACGTCATCTCCCTTGGCGTATGGCCTCCCTCCGTTATTGAAAGCCAGACACACTGACATCTGCGCCAGTGCACATGCTAAATGAGAAATGTTACAATCCTCATCATCATATCCTCCTCCCAGGCAAGCAATGGTCCAATCCTCATCTTCATATCCTCCTCCCAGGTAAACCTTCTTTTCTTCGAAGTCGGCGAAATAGCGATAAACACTTCCTTTCCTCTCCACTCCGTCGTGGTCTCTAAATGTCGATCTCATTCCTGCGATATTCCTTGAGTCGAAATCGATCACAATAGACACGTCGTCATGGCTTTTGAGGAATTTCAACAGGCAAGCCGTCTCATCCCATTCTGAATACAGTCTCTCGTACAATCCACTCGCCTTTGTCACTTTCCCTTCATCACTCCTCAAGATGCGAGTATTTCGCATCATCGCCTCCACGCATTCTCTCCTTATGTCTTCTTCCGTTCGAGGAGTCGACGGCAATACTTCCTCAGGGACAGTCGAACTCTCAAGTGTCATTCCTACAGGCCTCTCCCTATTCGCCATTGACGTCACGGAGGACTCGAGTGCCGACAAAAGCATATCGCGGGCTGCCAATCCAGCTTTGCGATTGGTCGATATTTCTTTCATCGCATGGTTATTAATAGCCGCCATTTCACTTTGAACTTCATTGATCAAATCGCGATTGGTCGTAATTTCTTCTCTTGGTGTATTCATTCTACTCTGGACGTCATTTATTGCCTCGCACATTGATGACATCTTCCGCGACAAATCAGATGTCGTTTCCTGTCCCATGGCCTCAATTCCTGCATCCTGACTTGTAGATGTAGTATTACAGCCTCTTTGCGCTACACTCTCCCTTCCTATCATCACCAGATGAACCAATTTGCTAATAGACTGGAGATCTTCGTCCTCAGGATGCTTCTCCGCCAATCCCTTGGCCAGCTCAACCGCACTAACCCCTTCTACGTCCCTCAGTCCAGGGTTCGCACCCTTTTCCAGCAATCCCTCTACCCAATCAACCTTCCCCAACCCCACCGCGACGTATAGTAGGGTTCTCTGCTTCACTCCCCTCACATCCACGTCTCCCAAGGAGTTCAGCAGGTCCTTGTATTGCTCAAGGGTCCCAGTGACTACGCCGGCGAAAAGAAGCTCTTCGTTGCGAAAATCTTCGCTGGAGAAACTGGTCGCCATGGTTACCGGATGAGGTTACCTTCCCTGTTGTCCCCTTCCCGACGATTGCTGACGGTGTCACGACAGTATGGCCTTGTTTCTGATCAGGACTACTGCGATCGAAGACAGAGGTCTAATGATGTTGGAGCTGAAAATCAAATGTTGGTACTTCAGTTTAATATGAATGTATGTCAATTATTCACAATTGCGAGAGTTAGTCGTAAATTGATTTCCTGAGAAATAGAAAATAACAATTTTTCATGATACGTAACTCATTGTTAACCAAAGTGTGGGCTTGAACAAAACAAATCATGAATTGACAATATAACAGATATATGTGTGACAAACATTGGCCAAATGCATTTTTTGGTGATCCTCCTGGTGAGGGTAATTAAGAACGATTGTTACGTAACGAAACTCACTCAAACTTGGATTTGCACTTTTGTTAAATGTAAGCATATAATTTAAGAAGCGTTGTGATATCAAATGTGACAAATTAAAGAAAATGAAGGTGGCAACGCAGAAATAGAGAGAAATTAGTGCAACAACAAAATGCAAACGACAATTAAAAGATAATTACACTTGACCTTAATAACTAATAGGAAAAACTATTAATTATTTTGAAAATGAAGAAATGCAGACAATTCGTTCCTCTAGGCGGTGATTTGTCATGGAATACGTCCTGAATCCGAAATTTGGATCAGTTTACGTTCGGTGTAAACCAGGGAGGCTGGAATTGGGGGATGCATTAGCCTGCCATACTGTGGGTGACTCTGAAGGCAGAGTGGGGGTGCTTGGGAAGGCATAAGTCCCACCTACTTCGTACAGAACATTGAAATATGTACTGCCTCTTTTGGATACTGCATGCGTGTTCAAACGTAATCAAATAAAGTAACCGAATTGTCATCGCTTCAAAATTTCAAAACAGCGTCGCCCATCCTTCGGAAGACTTTTTAAGGGGCCTTCTTATGGGAGTATGTTTTATAACAAAATCTGTTTCGAATGTAACCTGTTTAAACTATGTATTACGCGCGTGTTTGCCGGTCTCCGCACTTTCCTTTATTTCTTTAGCGGACATTAAAAATTGATCCCATATTTCGTTCTATTACTCGCCGGCTCCGGCGGTGGCGGAGTAAATTTCTCGCCTGTCGATCCCAGCGTCACGAGTTCGAATCCCGCGGAGGATTATTATTAAAGTCACGTGCCACTAGAAGGTAAGTTTCTATTTAGTTACTGGCTGATTTGGGAATAGAAAGATTTTATCTGTATTTCCCCAATTCATAAATTAGTCATAGACATGCTTCAGGTACCACACACTACACCTTTCACTTCATCGGTGATAGTAACAGAAATTTCGAGTGATGTGCCCTACTGTCCGTTGCAAAATTCTGTCACCCGAGTTTGAAGACTAATATCTAGAAAACGGCTCAATGGATTTTAAAATAAAATACATCAAATTAAAGCGTGTTTATTTTTGCGTTTCGTGATGGTGTACACATTTTTTTACCAATTATATTAATTTCAGTATGTGCTTAGAAACGGAATTTTAGCGCATTTCTACGGGTACCGGACGGTTGCATCGCATTTACGGCTTCGTAGTAACAACATGGATCGAGATATTAAAATTTCCTTTTCACAGATTGTAGCAAAGATCTTTCTTAGTAGTCACTGTAAGTTTCATATTATTTAGTGCATTAGTATTTTAGTTGTTGTTGAAAAAGTAAGACTACGTTATTTTTCGTTCCGCGCATCCCTGAAGATCGCCGTTTGGACCCTCTTCTTGCTCTGGAACTCATCGCCACTAATCCACTAATAAAACCTTAAAGGAATTTGTTGGTTAATCAGTATTGATTAACATTTATTTTGGAAAAAGAGCGCGCTGAGCAGCCAGGAATATGGCCCGGAAGAGAAAGTGAGAGGCGCGCAGTGTTGCCCAGTCAGAGGTTTGTCCGTAAGGCGCGCAAGGAATGGTGCACTGCAAGAGGGAAATAACTACATCGCATGTAAACATGTTACTATAGTAACATACTGTACTCACCAGAATAAAACCAAAGGCATTTTTTCACCATTTCCCATCAATTTTACATCCATTTTCTCCGAAGTTGGCGAATTTTTCTTAAGAACTCGTGCCGCATTCCGGCAATACTCACGGATTCCATGAACACGGGCTTTCGACTTAGTTTCCTGAATCGGAAGCCCATGCTTAAAATCATCCTCCTTAAAGTCGCAGAAGACATTTCTGGGAAGTCGTCCAGGGACTCTTGCAACTTCAAATGCACCTTCTCCACAGTTGGAAATAGTTTTCTCAGGAAAAAATCGTGTACAGCCCTTAGAATTACTCCAACGGTGAAGCGATCAACCTCAATCTTCTTGCGGCCTCTTCGATGAAGTTGCCACCTCTGACTGGGCAACACTGCGCGCCTCTCACTTTCTCTTCCGGGCCATATTCCTGGCTGCTCAGCGCGCTCTTTTTCCAAAATAAATGTTAATCAATACTGATTAACCAACAAATTCCTTTAAGGTTTTATTAGTGGATTAGTGGCGATGAGTTCCAGAGCAAGAAGAGGGTCCAAACGGCGATCTTCAGGGATGCGCGGAACGGAAAATAACGTAGTCTTACTTTTTCAACAACAACTAAAATACTAATGCACTACATAATATGAAACTTACAGTGACTACTAAGAAAGATCTTTGCTACAATCTGTGAAAAGGAAATTTTAATATCTCGATCCATGTTGTTACTACGAAGCCGTAAATACGATGCAACCGTCCGGTACCCGGAAAAATGCGCTAAAATTCCGTTTCTAAGCACATACTGAAATTAATATAATTGGTGAAAAAATGTGTACACCATCACGAAACGCAAAAATAAACACGCTTTAATTTGATGTATTTTATTTTAAAATCCATTGAGCAGTTTTCTAGATATTAGTCTTCAAACTCGGGTGACGGAATTTTGCAACGGACAGTAGGCTGAATTACTGGCTGTAGATTCTCACTTACGGTGATAACAAAAGCACAATCCGCTTCCGATTAACCACGCTATTATTCCTAAAATACAAATGACCAGGAATCACCCCTATAATTAGAATTTATCAACCCATCCGCCCACCGTAGCCATAAGGCGACACCCTGATGCCCCGAGTGTATGACGCTCTGTTGGATGAACTGTGAACTTTATCCTAAAAAACTTGTCAAAACTGCATTTTTGAAGGCAGCTATCACCAGATCCAAGTGTTATCTTGATTTGTAAGTTGGTCGGGGCGAGAATATAGGTGCGTGAAATATCGTGTGCGCGTCAGAGGAGCAAAATGGATGCCAGCTGGTGGTAAATGTGAAACCTTTTGCTGTGAAATCTGCAGTTCTGAAGTAAAAATAGTAGAATAAATACTGCCGTATCCATATGGCTACGCTATGAGGTTACGGGGACATTTCACGCTAGTTGCAAAATCCATTTGTTTCATCAGAAGAAGAAGACAGGAAATCGTTTAGCAAGGATTAAGATGCAATTCAAGAGTGGTGCGATAAATGACAGTTAGAACTTAACCTTAAAAAAGTGTGTAGCTATCAACTTTTGGAAGAGAAATAATTCGATAGAGCGTACCTGTAAAATTAGTAACACGAAGATCAAAAACGTTGAAACCATAGGATATTCTAAGGATTTATCGTGAACTATTATGTGAATACATAGCTATTATATGTGCAAGCGGCGTAACAACTACATTAAACGCAACGGCCTATTGTGCTAGATTTCATCAGATGAACAAGATCCGGGACTTCACTAACGTACCGGATGATTTAAAATGTCCTCTTTCACGCGTAACGCAAGAGAACGTAATAGGCAGCATATCAAACGCGTAAAATGGTTGAAATGTTTCAAGTCTGTAGTCCAATCCGTAGTTCATGTTTTAGCATCACTGACTCAAGCATGTAGTTCATGTTTTAGCATCACTGACTCAAGCATGTAGACATACAAAGGTACATACATACAGAGAAATACCATTCTAATCAGAAAACGCGTAATTACTATTTGGTTACTATATAAGTCTTTGTATGATGGGATCAGAATTTACTTATAATTTCCTACACGACAATTTCATTCGGTACGGAGATCATTGACGTATAACGTGATTAAAGAGCACATACCAATTATTCGATTGTTTGATAACAATGCAATAATGTGTTACGTGTAATTAACTAGTACGCGAATTAGGTCTCAGTCGCATGGCCCAAGTGTGTAAAAGGAACGGACTTGCGTCTAAGTGGACCTTATTCCTTAGAACTTTATTGTAATTAACGATATACCTAGAATAATGAGGATAAGTAAAACAATTTTATTTAATTTTTAGTCTTTGGTCGCGAAGTAAATATAATCGAAACGACGGAGAAAGAGAAAGAATATTACAATAAAAATTGGAGATCTTACACTTGACAAGGTAGAGTGGACCGTAGTGACAGTGCAGATAAAGTCATCTGACGTACGCCTTCTTTGAAGACATCTACATATACACGATACCCTGCAAGCCACCGCGAGGGTGTGTGGCAGGGGGTGAAAAGACAACACCAGGGTTTGTTCCAACAGGTAGTAAATTAAAAATAGGCACATATTTATGTAATGCGCACGTGAAAATACTGCCATTCTGTAGATATTAATTATATATACATAGGTATTTGACATATACCCACTTTCAGACACTTCATCGTAAACCAACAGTAATATAGCCTACCAAAATGAAATCTTAGTAAAGCAGATTTTGAGAATATGTGGAAATGCAGTTAATAAAGAAATTCAAAATGAATTTTTGTCCGTGTGATAGGAAAACAGGTAGAGGAATAATGCAATCTATTCAAAGGATTGTGGCATATCAACATATTTATGCCAAACACTGACCATAGCCATCAATAAAATTATAGCAAGATGAATTACTTGAGAAATAGAGATGGAACTGAACCAGAGAGATCTGTAGCAAGAACAAGATAATCAAGGTCAACTTCATCTAAAAATAAAGCACCACATCACTTGCCCAGCTATTTCCCTTGGGAAAAACCTTTTCGAAAAGGAAATCGTGGTATTATGGGCTTCAGGTTTAAACAGGATTTGAAACCTACCACAATTATAGTTTATTCGTAAAACTTCAGCCAAAGAAATTATATATCATGCAACAATGTCTACTTGCATAGAGTCAACACACTTAAAGAATCATCCGCATTAACTCGAGTGTCACCCTGAGATCCAAGTCTGGTCCTGCGAAGGTGCACTCGATGAATCCAAGAACGGGGTTCCTCTTACAGAAGGCAGGAGTCACCTCATCTCACTATCTTCCATCAAGAATACGAAAATCAGAACAAAACTCCAATCTGATCTTAGATAAGTCACCGGACATACATTTCAATTGCCAAACGCACGGATCAACAGAACATAATAAGATGAATTGTTTCGGTTCAACCTGAACATGAGAAAATAAGAGCGATGAAAGATTAACTTTGGGCCTCATCATCCAAAAACAAGTGCATTCCGAAGAAAAGTTTGGATTTAATGAAATCAATTCGGTACTTACGTCAAAAGGTTACACAGAAATACAACAGGGTTTATAGGAGTTTTTCATTTTCATTTTCCCTGACTTTTTTAGGATTTCCAGGCCATTATTAGCGATTTTCCCTGACTTTTGAACGCCTGAAAATGACAAGATTTTGGTCATTTATAGAGATAAAAGTGGTATTGAGGAAGGAAAGAAGTCTAACCTTACAATAAATTGTAGATTTATTCTCATATTAATCATATGAACTCCCAGTAATAAGAGATCAACAACTTTAAGTCAAAAAAATAAAAAATATCATCGTTAGGAAATAAAACTGGAAGTTTTGCCAGTTTTGCATAACAACAGATATTGCTACAATCATTGGGTACACAGCATAAAAAGAAAATTAGTTCAACTTTTATGTCAGATTTATGATTTCGTCATCAATCGACAGAATTTCAGTGACTTTCTCTGACACTAATTTGGCTCATTTGGCTTTCAATTCCTCAATCTGTTGAATGAGACTCCTCTTGGTAACCAAATGACATTTCTTTGCTTCGTCCTTTTGCCACTTCTGATTCAGGGCATCTTCATAAAGCAATCATGCATTTCTGAATGACAGCATCATCTTTTTGTCAATGTCATATTCTGAAGCCCACCAACTGCCTTGATAGCATCGTGAATGTGTCTTTGAGCAATCATGGAACGTCCCAATTGGTCCTCTACTATAAGCTCTTTGTTGATGGAGAAACCCCTCTCCACAAATGCCTGTCCATGGCTCAAGATTAGCACCTTCTTGATTACGGCGTACAAGTTTTGGAAACTCTCCATACCTTCAAGCAGACCTCTCCAAAAGTGATCAATTCTCTGCATACTTCTGTGATAGGCTTCATGCTTCAATCACTTCAGTTTTGGATGTGAGAGTTATTAGAGTACAAAACTGCGGTTTATCATACACAAAACTGTGGTACAATCACACTCATCTGCTGAAAGCCAAATTTTGGTATTGAATAACTCGATAGTATTGGACAATTTAGTAATACTAACATTATGATAACTAGCATTTAGGGCTGGGTTACATAATGTGACACTCTCACATGAGTTGTGCTTAACAGGTGACTTGGAGACGTTTGGCATAATTTTAGCAATGCATTTTAACATGTCATTTACTAGCCATGTCGTGCTTGGGATCCAAGGGGCCGCCATATTAAATTTTATCAGTAGACTTTATACAGAGTCATAGGGAAAAATGGCGTCGGGCTCTACAATGACTAATTTTGGTATTGAGCGCGGTGATCCGGGGCATTCGTGAGTTGCAGTTCTCAACAAAAGGAATTGCAACACACACGAGAGGTCGAAGCTCCACGCGTGAGATGTCTCAACAGCTGAAGTAAGGTCTGGTTTCATTCCTCCTTCGAGGAGCCGTGAGAATTTGGTGGATGGAAGGACAACACGAGTATTATGTTACCTTGGCGATTCCCAAACGCAACTACACATTCATCTGTCGCAAAGAAGTTGTTCAGGAGACATACTCAAGGGTCAATGAGAAAACCCAGAATGAGATAGACGTTTACAACTATACTGTGACGGTCGGTTTTACCGTCGCGCTTTAGTTTTGGGTCCCCTCGCGTCCTTGTGCGCTTAGCGATTGTCTTTTGTCTGTTTTTTTTGTTCCCCTTTTCACCCCCCACCCCCTTTCGTTCCTGGGGAGATGAAACGCCTGCACACACCGGAGCGGTGGCAGTAGCGTTAGGAGCCGCGATAATGACACACCATATCTGGTTTTAGCGATCAGTATACTATTAGATTTTGTTTTGTATTAGATAAATTCTGTGAGTGAAATGTGTTCTGAAGTTGAAGAAGAAACCTTACTGTTATTGGCAGTCTGCGAAGATGAGGAACGTGTAAGGTAAATTTTTCAGTTTATATGTATATGGTATGTACAATTTAGTTTGTTTGTATATTTCACGTGCTTACTTTCCGTAACTTTTGGTCTTTTTCCGCTGAAATGTGTTAAATTCTGTGTTTGTTATACTGAAAGAAATGGAAAAAACCTTTTTTATGGTAAAAATGTATTTACCGCAGCAGAAATATCTAATGAAATGCCTATTTTTTTTTATACGCTAGAGAAAGAAGAAAGTGGGTTCACGACATAAACGTCGAACGGGAACGCTTGGGCGAATTCCACACTTTGTACAATGATCTACTGAAAGATGAGGAACGGTTTTATAAATATTTTCGCATGATCAGTGCGTGTTTTGACGAAATTTTGAAGTTAATTGAAGGGGATATACAGAACGAATATACTCACTATCGCAGGCCTATTTCACCTAAGGAACGTCTCGCAGTTGCCTTAAGGTAAAAAAATGGCGATTCTCCACTTATTTGTATTAAAACACTAGTGTTTAACAATAATTCCTTTTATTGTTAATAAATGTATTTACCAATAGAACCCTACTTGGGCGAAAAATGTGAACAAAAATAGAATGCTGACAACAAAAGTAATTATACAATTTCTACTGAAATGCTTGAAACCATGATGCTGTTGACGTATTCTCTGGTCGTGGTGGCTCTTCTTCTGAGAGGATATTGCTTTCCGGAGTAACAATGGCATATGGGGTTTCGGGGTTGTTTGAGTGATAGGTACTCGATGAAGAAGCGGATTCCAGCCTACTAACAGAATCCTCTTGCTGGTGCAATAGTTCTTCGTCCATTATCAGGTTACCTATTCTCATTTTCAGTAACGTCTGTCTCCTAGGTGAAAATGTCTTTATTGTCCTCGCATATCCTAGGAAGATTAATTCTGTAGGATCTTCTACACTTATCGTGGATGTTTTCGTCCTCTTTTCGAGATAAGAAATAACCTAATCGACTGACTGCGAGGCTGGCATTAGCTCCTCCGCCTTGGCTCGCTTCCTCTTCCGGGTCAGCTCTGTGTCGGAAGCTCCACGTACAGTTCCTATACTGTCTGAACATGGTTGTTCTGTGGATGGTCCTGGTTGAGGGATATCAATTAGTGAAGATCCTTCACTAGCATCTCCAGGTTGAGCAGCGTTTTCAATGTCGGCGGACGGGCACGATGACCACCCTCCCCCAGAATAGAGGTGTCGATAAGCGCCTTCCCGTGCTAACAGTACCAATTAAACAAGCTACTAATTTACATTACTAGTAACATACCTTCTTCTTCTAACTGCTCTCCGATTTCATCCCAAAGTTTATCCTTAACCCTGACGTTCTTGTAATCCGGTTGTGGTAAATCATACAGCACAGGATGTCGCTTCACGTGCTCTATGATTTTCTCTAAGGTGTTGGACATGCTAACAGGCAGGTGAAACGCAAAACACAAAGCACTAAAGTTAAATAACGTGAGAGAGCGTGTAGAATATTCAGCAGGACGTCGGGCGGTCAGCGGTCAAACCGAGCATTCAGCGTTCACCAAACTGAACGCTGCAGAGTGGGGCCAAATCGCATTTTGCCGGACAAAAGTCCAAAACTGCTTTTTATGAGATAACGTCTTGAAATTTGGCACATATACACACAAATGATTGCTGATTATGGAATAGTAAGTCATTTTTCATAGGTATTACCCGTTATTTAGATAAAGAGGCTCAAACATGACCAAATTTCGAAAAAAACTCCCGCGTTCATTTTTCTTCGAAAACCTTAAAAGTTGAGCAGATATAGGAGTAATTTAAGGATTTTTATGAAAGAAAAAACATTACCAATTGTGAACAGGGTACTTTGTCTATACTATGCATGAGTTTCAGACATTTTTGCCTATAGTTGAGTACTATTACGTCACAAAATGGCGGACCCTTTTTTTAGGCAAAAGTTTACATAAAGTAGACAATATAATCCTTATTCGGATAATGGTCTCTGGGATACTTCATCAGAGTATAAACTGATGATATTTCTAGGTTATTCCGTAAAAGTATTCGAAAAAAGTTTGCGACGCCGAGAATAAACTCGATTTTTCGATCGCGCGTCGCGGCCCGCATCCGCGGAAATCCGAGACTCGGTTGGGTTGTTCATGTTGTGTGGATAATAACTCCTCGAAAATAACTTTTTCAGACTTTTCATACTGTCACTGATTTGTAAAGATTCTATACTGAATATTTTTCGAGGATATTGGTTCTAGAGAATGGATTAGTGCACTCGTAACTGCGCTAATTTTTTTATTTGGATAATTTTCGGAATCATGCTGAAAATTATGAACGTCTTTCAGCTCTTGAGCAAGAATGCCGGTTCTCGGGGAACCATGCATGTTCTCCATAAAAAGGAAACATTTGGGATTCCCTTCTTTTCCTTTACCTTCTCCTCCTCCACCCCGAACTACATCCTTTACTAACCGAGGACGGTGGCGCAAAACGGAACGTTTTATGACAATGTGCAGTCTTAAAAAAAAACATGCCTGCTTGGCAAATTACAACTTGTTGTTGCTCTTTGTTATCTGCCTTTTTGATGCGTCAGAAATAATATTAGTGGATACTCTCCTATAAGTAACTTGGAACTGAAAATATATGAACATTGATATTTAATTTTCAGGATTACCTTAAGGAATCATTTTCACAATATCGTTCTTTAAAGTGTCTTACAATGAAATTCCAAATTATGTTTAAAATCAGCTTGATTTCATGAGTATTTACAAAAAGCTCTGTTGTGAGCCTTATCATCTGTTCGTATTGATTGAGATACTGGATCATTAGGTTTGAGGGATGGATTCATTTAAACTTGAGATTACAGTGGTTTTGCATTTTTATTTCGCAATGCTGATCACCCAATGTAATAATGTCAAATTGCAATGCTCTCGACGAAAAGTAAAGTAATATAGATGAAACACAATTAGATAAATCATTATATTAAACAAAACTGGAAAACTTATGTTGTTTTGCATTGAATTCGCTGCGCCATCTCTTACTTATGGTTTGAAAAGAAAAAGTAATTTGAAAAGCGGATGGCAATAAACGAGAATGGCTTAAATTCATTTTGATATTCTCAGTACCGATAAAATAAATTCAATAATATAAATGAAATGCCATTACTTGTAAGATATTGAAAAGACCATAAATATCATTATCCCAAATGATTTTCACCCTCAGAGCATCCTTAGTTTTAACTCACCGAGTCCTCTTCAGGTAGTTGACAAATTTCTGAAAACACACACCATGTTTATATTTGGGAATGGTTAAGAAGGTGAAGAAACAGTTAGAGGAGATGGGTTTTTCGTACGTGTACCGATACGCTCCTTGAGAGAGAGATAAGGGTAAGAAGAGGCCTGTTGGTGCCAATGAAGGGAAAAACCCAAGAAGGGAATACCCGGAGAAAATGAAAGGAGGGTGGAGGGTCGGCAGAGGAAGTTAGGTCGGCGGTGTTCAAATGAGGGATTATCAAGGGTGGGTAAGGGAGCAGTTAAGGAAAGGGTGGTTGGTAGCGGGCTCCTGACAATGCGATCGCCTTTTCACTATCCTTTACTTAACCACTCACCCATCCCCACGAATTCGTCACTACAACATCTTTGACCAAACTTTCTTTGCCGATTGTTCGTTTCAGGAAACATTCTAAGTCCTCGGGCGAGTCGTAATCATCATCATCTCAGGTTGATTCTATGCTTCTTTTTTGTCTTCTATTAGTAATAGTTCTCGTAATTCCTACGGAAGGCTCCTATCAGTCTTCGCAGTCAATGATATGGTGGAGGAAAGCAACGGGTCGAACGTGATCAAGTCTTTTGAATAGGTCCTCAATGGTGGCCGTCCTGGAGTGTTCCGCGTGAATCTTTCTCGAATTTCATGGCGTCCTTATTGCGGGCCTCCATCGCCTCTTCGGATAGCGGGCCTAAGGGAAGAATTGCCACTTTCGAAAAATCCGCGCCATGTATGAGTACTTTATGGACCGTGGTCGGCATATAGGACAATGAATAACATCCCGAAATCCAATTTTATAAATCGTCAATCTGCCTTTGCAAATAATTATTTTCTGTCTTGGCAATTTTTTTCGTCTCTTTGAGCCACTGAAGACGAATGGGCCGGCAAAATCCGATGGACGACGGACACGGATTTGCCCAGATAATCACAGCTAAAACAGGGAAAGTACGTATTAATATTGCCCGTTTGTTCTATATGCGGATTAGCCAAAGATAAAATACATACGCCTGAATCTCTTACCTGAAGAATCATTTACCTAAGTAAGAGGCACTAGGGATCTCATGAATAAAAATTCATCTAACGAATCTGCTCTTTCCCACAATTGTTTATATTGGGCATGGCCCGAACTTCCATCAAATCCGTACTTGCATATTAAAGTGCATTTAACTTCATCGGTGGATGTTTGCGCTGTAGATACGCACTACAGTACCCGTGAGACCGTGTGATTGAATAAATATTGAAGATGCACTTCGCACATGTGTTCGGTTATACTTATTCCATCGGGGTAATCCGTATCGGGGATACAACTCGTGTCCGTGACATAGAACGGAACTTCTAAGTGTATTATACTGACTATAAGTGAGCCCCCTAGTGATAGGTAAGGACAAAACCTCCTCAGGTGACATCTCCGTCACCACATCAGGACTACATATAAAGCACTCTCCTTGCCCTACTAAGAGTGTTTATGATTGAAAATTATTCCGAAAATTATTCAAATAATAAATTTACATCAGTTACGAGTGAACTGAATAGAGTGCACTGAAGAACATATGGAGACTACTTACAGATCAATTCTTTCGAACCAATATCCTCGAAAAATCTACTTTATGTAAACTTTTGTCTAAAAAAAAGGGTCCGCCATTTTGTGACATAATAGTACTCAAATATAGACAGAAATGTCTGAAACTCATGCGTAGTATAGACAAAGTACCCTGTTCACAATTGGTAATGTTTTTTATTTCATAAAAATCCTTAAATTACTCCTATATCTGCTCAACTTTTAAGGTTTTCGAAGAAAAATGAGAGCGGGCGTTTTTTTTCGAAATTTGGTCGTGTTTGAGCCTCTGTATCTAAATAACGGGTAATACCTATGAAAAATGACTTACCATTCCATAATTAGCAATCATTTGTGTGTATATGTGCCAAATTTCAAGACGTTATCTCATAAAAAGCAGTTTTGGACTTTTGTCCGGCAAAATGCGATTTGGCCCCACTGTGCGCTGTCGAGAACGCAGGCCGCGGCGGTAAGACCGCTCCGGTGTGTGCGGTTCCATTTGACGAACGTGCATATTCTGACCGCCACCGCGACCGCCGTCGCCACCGCCACCGCTCGGTTGTGTGCAGGCCTGAACTCCTCTGACGTCGATGTGCGGGGATTTTTCAATTTCCCCCACCCCCTGTTACCCATGTGGTGTGCCCACGGACGCCCCCTCCCACATTTTTGGGTATTTAAGAGCGGTGAGCGCGCTGCATCGGGGGAGAATACATTTGTGATTGGAGGCGGGAGGCTGTGCCTCCAGGGAGACTGTACTAGAGACTGTTGGCGAGAGGCTACGGGTGTGCAGATTCTGGAGCGACACGGAGTTGGAGGAAGAATCCAAGCAAGAGCCGCAACACTTCCACCCGCTTGCAAATAGCATAAACGTGGAAGGACTATCGCGAGCTGCCGGATCTTCAGGTCGACGCACGACAGCATTATTTCCTCCCGGGACGCAAGCGCAGCGGAGCCACTTTTGGTGGCCGTACGGCCAGCCCGGAGAAGTCGGTGCGTCGATGGTCGCCACTCATTCCTGTCGTCGTTTCATCCCCGGATCTCCACGTAAGCCCTCACGAACCATTATTACCCCCTTCCCCCCCTTTCAGCGTGGGAAAACCGCTTCACCCCACGGAATCTTAGGAGTGGTTGAACTCTTGAAGGCAACCCAAATATCTTTTCATCCTAAAGTAACTCATTTTGTGCAGTGTGGTTGCTAAAAGTGCTCATCTCGCTAGGGGAATTGTCACCCTATGCGGCTTATGCCGTGCGAGCTATTGATTGTACCTGTTATTCTTTTTTTTCATTATGTCATTGTAGGGTTTCACCATCATCCATGCCATTTGTAACAATCAGCCACATTTTCATCTCATGCCCATCAGGGAATTTATTCAAATTCTGTTTAGTGTCCTATAAAAATGTTACGCATGTTGTTCATGTTCAGCCAAGAGCCACAATAAATTGGTGTAAAAGGAATTGTTTTCCCCTTTTAGACATTAGAATATTGAACGACTCGGGGGGATCCTTTAATTTTATTTTGGATTCCGCGGAGTACGCCCCTCGTTGGGCTTTAATGCGGATCTCTATGTGTGCGGCCGTTCCCTTGGTAAAACGCGGGTTAGGAGGATGGATCCGTCACCATACCTAACATATCACTCCGAGGAATCAATTGCCGAAGGGGTTTAATGGGGTTTAGGCAACCGTTGTTGACTGGTTTACGCGTTCAATAATTTACGCGTTTGCCATAATTGTTTTATTGCCGAAAATGATAGAGTTTGTAAAATAAAAAGACCCGTGGGTCATTCCACCTCAATTCAACAAACGTTTGTCCCTTAGGGTCTCAGATTTTGATAAAAATTGGTGTATGGGAACAAAATCAACTCAAACTGAACACTCTCGAACAGTTTTGTGAAAAAAAAATTTTTTGAGCGATTTATGCATGTTTTAATTTTTTCGCATTTTTTGCAAAAATCCGAGGTTTAAATCATATTATCACTTATATCTCCGCTTGTAATTGTCATACAGCAATGATTACTAGCTATTTTTAAACTTAAATCTTTATTGAATGCAAATATAACAAGAAAAAATTATTTTCTTCTAAACCCTATTGTTGTTAATTACTAATGTTTAAAAAATTGTTAATAAACCTTTCTCAAATACTCCATCTCAGAATCGGCCGAAACTTTATTTCCATAATCTAAACATACCCAGCTAACTCTTCCAAAAATAAAATTTAGTTGCATTTCATAAATGCGTTTTTATAAATATTTAAACATTTACAATTTTCTTTCGTGCGGCCCGTCGGCTCCCCCATTTGAAATGCATGCAGCAGACACGCGATGCAAGCCTAAAAATTTCCTAATTGCTCAAGGTCGAGGCTATATGAGATAAAAATATATTATAAACTATAAATGTTAAAAACAATTGTTATTTGTTCTGTTAAATGGATGTTTGCAGAGAAATTTACCATTGAGCCCCACTTTAGTTTCCAGGCGCATTTACTTTTATTTGAGCTAACAATCTGTGACAATTAATATGACAAACTTTTTAAGAATCTTCCAGTATAATTCATTGATGAAATGAAATGAAAATAAATTACAATAATGTAATTTTTGCATCATTTGTTCTAGCAGAAAAATTCCTTCGTTTTTGCTATCTCACTCTTTTTTAGCAGAAAAATTCCTTCGTGTTTGCTATCTCACTCTTTTTATCTCTATAGACAAATTTACTGCAAACTCCGATGTTAGTGTCCAAATATTTTGTATCCATGCAAAAACATTTCATTTTCAATTCGAGTCGAGAGCCTGCAGCGGTGGCTTTTCGTGCATTGAGACGTTTTCCATTCACATAGCTCTCTCTAAAAAGAAATATTTAATGGCCCCTACGGATTAGGACAGGAGGGTAAAAACCTTTCCACTTCCTTTCAGAACCCTATTTTTATGACCCCGTTGGTGGCCAACTCTGCCCATTGCGGTATGTGCCTTATAGCTTGAAGGAAGACCATCTAGCTGCACATGTTTTTGTTGACAGCCGCGTTTATTCACCGAAGAAGTCTCAGTTTGTTTTGGTCTGTCACCACGTGTGCATCTCCTTATTCAAGTGCTGTCTACCTTCTCTTTTTTCTCGTACATAGTTTTTTAAACTAACTGTCAAAATTTGCTCCATCGGTGCAGTGAGAGGAGGAAAGTGTTCGCGAGATAGTGTATCTAAATGTATCTGAAATGAAAAATCGTTTCTTGCTTTCTATTCAAAGCGTCAAAAACAGTGTTGAAATCAACTGAAACTGCATTGCATTATCCGTAGTGCTAATTTATATACAATTACTGCCAAATACTACAAATAGAAAATTTTCAGCACTAGAGCGATGTCTTTGGTCGAGGGCAGAAAATTGTGTCGTCAGTGGAGAGCATAGGCGTCCAACTGGCATTGCGCATGTGGTACCGCCTGCAGTAATGCCATCTATAAGTGTAGTAGGTTATTAATGAAACGTTTTCGTATATTATAAATTAATATATTTACTCAGCTCTTCTTAAAATTTAAATTTTAGATATTCAACGTTGCATCTAGATTACTAGAAGCGTAATATCAATTTTACTACTACGACATCGAAACCTTTGACAAACGAAGATCGCAGTCCGCCTGTACGTCCTCTACGTTAAGCTGAAAGTCGGTTGAGAAGTTGTTGTTTTCGTTTGCAATAAGAGTGATTAAGACTGTTAATCCTAAGTTTGGTGGTATAAGAAGTGATATGATTGTGTTGAAATTCGACGTAAAGCCTCTAAATGTGTAAGTCTGCGCTGTCAGCAGCTGTTAATCCAGAGATTTAGTATATTTGAATTCCACGAACGGACACTTGGTAAGGCATTAAAGTTTTTCGATGAATTTGTGTCATCATACAGGTTGTGTTACTATATGTTAGTATTGTGTTGGCATTAAATATTTTCAAGCCATTTCTACCGTCGGAATTTGGTCACGCATATGCTTTTTCGTGCTGCTTGGTGGCGTAAATATCAGTGAGTAACCCTCGAGTGCCTTAAGACAATTGTTACTATCGTTAGTATTGCCTATCGCACTTGAGCACGCACTGATGACAATGGGAATCTCATTACGAAGTAGCTTCTTGTGTTGTTTTTGGTCCATTTGGTAGTTACGTAGATGAGAATACGCTGTATTGTGCAGCCCTGCTGAAAATGTTGATCTGTCAAGAACAATGAATTTGGATATACTCTAATGGAAGTGTCTGCAATAGATTTCCTTCCTGTATCTAAACTAATTGTCTGTGTAAATACTAGAAAAACACCCTTGTAGCTCCCTAGATGAACTTAACCTTGATGTACGGAGACTGTATGGCCAACCAGCTCGTAAGTGTGGGCACTCACATTTGGGTATTCACTCTTCCTCATTCATTCAGGCTTCTTTCATGATTGTAGTTGATATTGAATTTGTTATGCAGACGTTATAACTATCCATAGATTTATTGGGTTGCATACTTCATTTCATCACAGTTTCCAAGTGTTTTTATGAAAGTATGCTTAAGTTAGGTGAAGGTGTTAGTTTAGTGGTTCTCCACTAACTGGTCGTAATTTGAAGATTTAATGAGAATCTGATTATTTTTAAGTCCTCTCTCCCAGTGTGACTGTTAACGTTGTAGCACATTATTAGTCGTATTACAATTAGTTGTATTACAATAGTTTTTTGACAAATAATATCAGCCAGCCTATCGATCAACACAAAACAATTGCGCTTAGGAAATGAAAAATAAACCTCCAGTAAGAATGCATTCTCATTCCCGGTGATGATTGGCCTCCAGAGAGTGGCATTCTAAATCTCGCATGACGTGCTTGGCAGCTTGTCTCATTATTTCCTTCTTTCTTCCAGGGTTCTTCAATGTAAGAATCCTCTTTTATATTAATAATTACTTTATATTTGTAGAAATGTTTAATGTGCCATTATTTATTGTCCCAGAATATGCAACATTCATTATGGCAATGGCAATGATTATGTCAATGGATGTGTAACATTTTTTTTATTAATAAAGGTCATCAATTTCCATGCCTGGAACAATTGTTTTTATTATCTGTGACGCCCAAGTCCACTTCTATTGCAGATTGAAGATGAATGCTGACCCTGCGTATTTGAAGTAAGTTCTATATCTCTAAATTTAAACCAGAAAAACGATAAAAGAGTAAAGAATATGGCGAAATATATCATGCGACGACGCGTTGAATTCAAATTTAGCGGGCCTTCTGTAGTAACGCCACCAGCACCACCTATAAGTGTAGTAGGTAAACAGTACCCCCAGGTAAAGAATTGTAACGTTGAGTCGGACTTCCATGGTGGAGAGTGTTTCTGAATAGGGGAGTCGCGAAAGGTGACACACCAAGGTCAGTCATCAAGAAGACGTTCCTGAGCAGTTTGTGGCTGCAGAAGCAGTACTATCACAACCGGGGCCTTCTGGTTTGTAATTTGCGGAGGTTCATGTATCCCTACCTACAAACAACTCCAGCAATGACAGTGACTCACAAGGAGAGAGCGATGGTGCACCTTATTCACCTCGTCAATCTGTGCTAGAAAAAATCAACCTTAGTTTATCCAAAATCGGTATATCACAGTAAATAGAAAAAAATTGAGAAGTAGAAAATACTCTATAGAAAAAATTATAAAATTACTTCTGTTTATCGAAGAGCAATCAGGAAAGTATGGGGAAAAGCAAAAACTTCCTTCGGCCAAATTCAACAAACAAACGTTTGTTGAATTCAGGTGGAATGACCCCCGTATTTTTTCGTTTTTTGATCCGTCAATTATTTCTCGAGTTATAAGCGGCGAAAAACTGATGTTTTTAACCCTTTCGGAAAAGTGGGTGTGGTGCAACCTCTGACGTATACTGACTTCGTCCAATCACAACTGAGCCCGCAAAGCTACTTCGTCTTATCGCAATGGGGGGGACACAGCTGGCTCTCCCAATGGGAACGACTGCGACAGGATCTGTGCGAGCAGACCTTCCGAGAACCCCCCTCCACTCCCTTCGCTTCCAAGAAAAGCAGTCAAGGACGGGAGGAAAATGAGGTCAATGTTATCACAGCAGCTTTTTCGGTGGGCGTCACCTTTTGCTTATTTTGATTTTTGATTTATGAGTTAATGGTTGTGGTTAGAAGATTAATTTTTTAAATAAAATTCTATTTTTGTTTCCATCTAACGATTTCGTGCACAAAATTGCGATTTCGGTTCCGAGTAAACGCCCCCATTGGTACGCACGCATTTATTCAGGAAATTGTTTGATGGATGAATGGCATTGGAAAGGGTTTTCACGCTCGCACTTTTATCATACATATTACTCATTATGATCAATCATTAGCGAAGCAAGGTAACTTATTTATTTCCGCACATCTTTATTGCAAACTCCCCCCTTGTACTAAGACACATACGCGGGATGAGTGGCAGAATCAGACATCTTTCATATCTTGGTCCGTAATAATATCGACCATTGGGCATTATCTACTATCGCTACTCACGGATATCTCTATCTACGACTTACCCTGCAAGCCACCTCGAAGGTGTGTGGCAGGCGGTGCATCCACACCAGGAACAATGACACAACAAACAAAATTGAACAACACAAAAAAACACCACACCTAAAAGTAATTAGGGAAAAAAGAAAAAAAACAACCAAATCCCAATCATGCAGGACACACTCACGAATACCATGCATGACTTAAAATCCGACACCAATTTATTAGATAATCATGCATCTCGAATCGTACGTGGAAAAAATGACATTTTAAACCCTTCCGTCCCATATAGTCTCAGCATACTCTAATTGTGGCCTAAAAATTGAAAAATAGCAAAGTTCCTTAACCCTATCTTCACTTTTCCCTAATATTAGGTAATTAGATTAAGTTAAGCATTCGGTAAAACTAAGGGTATTCAAATAAAGGTTTTGCACGGTTGAGGTGGTTTTTAGTCTTAGGATTTCGGTCGGCGTTTGTCCATATTAACAGACCTGTGACATGAGGAAGGAAGGTGGAACGCTTTATAAATTGTCGTAGATTGTCATGGATAAACGCGGTGAGAAATATGAATTAGACGTCAGAAATATTTTCCCTGGGGGGACCTTAAAAAGGGTCCGCATTTTTTTGCCGATAGGATGAGGTGTGAGAATGAGAAGTGAGGTATGAGAATATGTCAGAAGGGAAAAAATCAAGCTGGAAAGAAGTGGAATTCAATTTTCAGTAACGAGGACCAGGTATTTCACAGGGGCCCGGGCCTACTTCTGGGGGAGGGGGGGGGGGGGAGGGGGATTCCGCCCCCTCACTTCCGACGCCAATAACTAATTGACATTAGGACATGATAATATGGAATTCATACTTTTAAGATATTCGATGTTAAAATTACTTCAAGTATTTTTCCTCAATAATTGAAAAGTGAAAAAATTCAACAGTGGGAATACGCGACGGCACACTATTGCATGCCGGTATATTATAAATGCGTGTGACGTGACTCTCTTCCCCCTAGCCACTCGGGAATGCTGCAGACACTTGCAAGCGAACGGTTCACTGCGTAAAAGCTTATTAATTAGTATCCAAGCTATATTATTTCAGTTAATTTCTTATGATCACTTGTATTTATTTAATTCAAATTATCTTTTCAGTTTATTCATTAATTATGAAACATTAAGTATTCCTTTTTCAATGCGGACAATGTAGTTGGCTCATAGTCTTGCGAGCTTCACGCATTGCTTGGCATTAGAGGACTCGAGCAGGATGCCCTGGTGCCTATCAAATGTTCCATGTTACAAGTTTCCACCTTGAACGTGTTCAGCGTAGTAACTTTTCGAACCCCGATAGTTTTCATTGGCTATTAATATGAATACATATTCACTGGAGCTAACGGGCTCAGGAATACAAAGGTACGTTCAGGTAACATGAATATTTCCTATGCCTCCCACCGTATAATTTACTGCTACATACCTTATTACATTTATTTATGATTACTTTGCACAAACGGAAGTAATAAATTCACGTTTGGCGGAACGATCGGCGTGCGTGATCCCGTGAAATGCATCCCACATTCAATATTTCATCTACATCTACGTAATAACCTGCAAGACACCATAAGGGTGTGTGGCAGGGGGTAAATTCTCACCAAACAAGCACTACATATCATGCATAAAAAAGAATAAGTAATAATATACCACCCTAAACTTTAATTGTTGAAAGTGGATAAAAATAGCAAAGCAGGTTTGCAATATAATGCTATCAGTTGGGATAGCTTGAATTCCTTATACCAACATGCAACTACATAGGTTATTAATCCATACACTCCAATTGGATATATTTACCGTTATTTATATGCCTAATTGCACGAGGGGAAAAGCAGTTTGTTTTGACTACGGTTTCGTGTAGCACTAATAATATCCGGGTGAAAAGAAGGAAGAAAACGGGATTATTTGACCTTGCATGAAAGTCACCAGTACTCGTTACAATCAGTTACTGGCAAGCACCACCTATTGAAATACCTCCCGTCTGGCGTTCCTGGGGTGACCGTTTGTTTTTACGACTGCATCGACCTTTGTTGATTACTTTAAAAAATAATTCAACGTTCGAAATGCGTGGACCCCGACTGTTTTTGCGAAAGTATCGCGCAAGTCGCTAAACCACTGTGAAGTATTAAATTATGGTTTAATTACCCATATATTTAAGTGATGAGTTAACAATGACAGCAAACTGAAAGAAATGTGACGGTTGATTGAACTGCCTTTCCCATGTTACTTCAATTATATATGTAGTTAAATTATCGCGGAATCAATTCTCGCAACCAGCAGACTGATTCCTGTTTTAAGTTTAACCTGCGTCAAATTTTCCGACCTAGCATTCGTCGCAAGCTTTCATCACTCGTCACATTATAACATCTTCCTCCTTAGCTTGATATCTTGGAGGACAGAGAGGGAGAGAGAGATGTGCGCTCTCTCAAGGAACGCAGCTAAGGAGATAGCGAACGGACCCTGGGTGGTCATCACCCGCCAGCGAGATAAACAAGAATGCTCCCTTATCTGTCGCAGCTCTCCTCTCTTGCCATCTCAGAAGGAGAGACTACGGACGTCGTAACGCCTTTGGTTGAGTATTAGGGACTTGATGAAGGAAATACGCTATCCATAAGAAATATGTATGGGAAAAAAATTATGGGAAAACAGACGGTGGGAAAATTTTCCATGCGAAATTAGGTAATGATTTTATTTAAATTGCGTTAACTGTCGTGATGAATAGAATTGAATTCGAAAATGAAGGATAAAAAGTAGGGGCAAAATAGTCACCTCCAGCTAGATACAGCTAAGTTGCTGAACTCCTACTTTCAAAGAATTTTTAATTAACATAAGCGTAGTTTAGATAAAAATATATCTACCGGATTTATTTCACCAACCAATGCCCTGAATCGCTTTACATTGCAGCGTAATCGATTCTATGTTTAAACAACGTTTGCCCGAATTAACTCCATGATTGACTCCGTATCTTAAATTGATATTTACCAAATCCCTCTAAGAACGTATAGTTCTCAAACACTGGAGGATTGCAAATGTCTACCCAATTTTCAAATTAGGGATAGTGAACAGCCATGTAATTAAACACTGATATCATTAACGTCCCAATTATGAAAAATTAAGGAGTATATACCAGTTGCATCGATAAAGGGGCCACTCAATAGCCAGGATTGATTACATCTACATCATAACCTGTGGGCCACCACAAGGGTGTGTGGCAGGGGGTGATTTCTCACCAAACATGCACTTCATATATCATGGATAAATAAGGAATAGTATAAATATACTAGTCAGAACTTCATTATTTAAAAACGATAGAATTATCAATGCAAACACGCAAAAACATTCTGTTCGTAGGGTTAGCGGTGATAGTAGGGTTTTATCGAATCGCCAGTTTTTGTCGGACGATCGCCAAAATTAGGATTTATCACTTATTTCACATTCTATACAAAACTAGGTGAGGAAGAAAGCGCTGCGACAACAATTAAAAGATGATAAATACTGTACTTATCTTGATTAGGGATGGGGACCTAGTCTGCTTCGGTAGTCATAACGGACGACAAATGACGATCGAATCAACAAGTTCGCGTTTTAAACAATGCCCTTCAGAAGCTAAAACTCAACGTCTCACGACATCGCGTATTTAAACAATGCCCTTCACAAGCTAAAACCTAACGTCTCAGGACATCGCGTTTTAAACAATGCCCTTCAGAAGCTAAAAGCCAACGTCTCACGACATCGCGTATTTAAGCAAAGTCCTTCTAAAGCTAAAACCCAACGTCGTCCTTGCAGCGCAAACCCAGATCGTGAAATGAGCAATTTCAAACGAGAGCTAGAACAATTCAGGCGCGAAACTCACTATTATGGTTGAAGTCCGCATCCCTATCAAGATAAATACCGTATTCATCATCCTTTAATTGTTGTAGCAGCGCTTTCTTCCTCACCTAGTTTGGTTTAGAATGTGAAATAAGTGATAAATCCTAATTTTGGCGATCGTCCGACAAAAACTGGCGATTCGATAAAACCCTACTGTAACCGGGTTAGCTTTAAGTACTCATACCAACATGCAGCTACCAATGCTATTCATTGCAACTCTCCGATTGGACATATTTACAGTTATTCGTATCTCTAACGGCACGAGGGAAAAATGACATATGGATTCAATTTCTCTAATTTTTTATTATGGTCCAGTCTGCCATATCAAGGTCTGCCATATCAAGTTGGGGTTCGCAAAGTTTTTTAACATCATCACTGAAAATATGGTCTTGGAATTTATTTAAGAGATTAAGTCTAAATTTCAACCTGCGATCTGACAATGATTCCCATTTTAATTCATTTAATAGACTGGTTACGCTAATATAATTGTCCTGTCGTCCCTTTACAAATCTTGCCGATCTTCGCTGCACACGTTCAAGTTCATTATTTAGTCCGATTTCGTAGGGATCCCATACACTGACAGCATATTCCAAATGAGGCCTAACAAGGGAAAAGTAGCTGATTTCTCGTACATGATCGTCACCTTTACCCTATACTCTTTTGATGAATCCCAGTTTACGATTAGCTTGACCCATCATTTCACGTGTTTACCCCAGGAATGATCATGTGTCTAAATGATTAATACACGAACTAACATGGGTTCAGACGGTATCGGTCTTGCGAAACTCAACTAGGTCTCTTTGCTTCAGATCATTCAGCTTCGGGAGGAGTAAACATTAAAAACTACTCAATATCTAAGATGAGGACAACAAAATCTGAACGCTACAGCATTCCAATCCAAAGATGTATAAAACAAAAGACATATATTTCAGTAAATGGATTCAAGCACGCAATAGCCAGTAACACCAATGTCTATGGGGGAAATCAAAAGCGATTAACGGCTAATTTATATGAACCTCATTCAAAATGTAATAATATTTCTTTGATAAGCTACCTAAAATGAAATAGACACAGGAGCAATTGGTACTTACCGGAAAATAGCAGGATGTACAATCAGCCGACCTCGAAGATATGCAAGTCTGAACCAGCCAATGGACGATCTCTCCGCAGGAAAGATGGTAGAGGGCTTAGCTCCGCACCGCACGACAAACTCGATGAACCGTCGACTGCAGAATGACGAAATGGGAGACGCGCCCGTTGTTAACTCCCGAGTCCGTCGGGTGGCAGTGCGATCGCATCCCTCTTGACTTCCCCTCCGCCCCTCCTCCTCCAGGAATCGTTCCCCTCCCCCATCCGTGACGTCATATCCTCCCCATCCAGTCACATTCCCATGGAACTGCTTCTCAAACGACTTTTTGCTGAATGTGAGCAGTTGTCGATAGGCAATGTGTGAAAGGTGTTACTTAATCCTGTAAGTACAGAAAACCCCAGCCTGTTTATTCTATTAATGTGCAAATTGTACAATTATGAAACTATTGATCTTTTATGATGATAAATACGATTTTCGTACGAGTACCATAGCATCCGTATGCAAATGTTTATCAATTCCATTCACTGTCTCTGGAGACCATAAAGTAATAGATATAAGTTCTATCTCTTAAGATATGTAATGATCGGATGAATATAATGAATGTGGTTGCTTATTGTAGAGCAAAGCATAACGAATTCATCAATAATAAATCGTATTTATTCACATATTAATAAACGCCTATAAGGTAGTAAGCATATTTTTTTACCAAATAACAATTTTTTTTATTACCTGCATGTTCAAATCAACGTGTGACTAGCATGCAATGCCTTTTTTTCCATGCATCTACATCTACATAATACACTGCAAGCCACCACGAGGGTGTGTGGCAGGGGGTGATTTCTCACCAAACATGCACTACATATCATGCATTAAGAAGGAATAGTATTAATATAGTAGTCAGAACAACACTATTTAAAAAAAAGATACAAATTGCTAAGCAAACATGCAAAAACATTCTGTTAGTAGGGTTAGCTTTAAGTGCTCATACCAACATGCAGCTACCAATGCTATTCATTGCTACTCTCTGATAGGACATATTTACCGTTATTCGTATCTCTAATTGTTCGAGGGAAAAAGGACATTTTGAATCTATCAGTTCGGAAATCAATTTCTCTAATTTTATGAATATGGTCCAGTCTGCAATATCAAGTTGGGGTTGGCAAAGTTTTTTAACATCATCACTGAAAATATGATCTTGGAATTTGTTTTATAGATTAAGTCTAAATTTTACCTGCAATCTGACAATGATTCCCATTTTAATTCATTTAATAGACTGGTTTCGCTAACATAATTATCGTATCGTCCCTTTACAAATCTTGCCGATCTTCGCTGCACACGTTCAAGTTCATTACTTAGACCGATTTCGTAGGGATCATATACACTGGCAGCATATTCCAAATGAGGTCTAACAAGGGAAAAGTAGCTGATTTCTCGTACATGATCGTCACATTTACCCAATACTCTTTTGATGAAACCCAGTTTACGATTAGCTTGACCCATTATTTCACGTATATGTTTACCCCAGGAAAGATCATGTGTCAGTCTTATTCCAAGATATTTAATGGATTCCACGTTTGTTTTTTCATTATTACTTATTTTGTTTGTGCTTGAAGGAGAATTATTCTTTTTCCAAAAATTCATTACTACATTTTTTTTTTAATTTACTTAATTCTAACTGCCGAGTATCACACCAATTGTCATCTACATCTACATCTACATGATACCCTGCAAGCCACCGCGAGGGTGTGTGGCAGGGGGTGAAGGTCACCAAGCATTCACTACTAGCATGCAAGCAAGCAACTAAAGGGTCTCATGCAACTAGATTGTTAGTATCTATAGTATTTGAGGGGTTAATACATGCATCATGCACTACAGAATACTCTAAAATATTTCCCCTACCTATCCCTTTCCTATGCTGCCTATTCTGTTCTCTTATAGTACGGGGGAAAAATGCCACTTTGAATCTATCTGTACGACAATCTATCTCTCTAATCTTATTTATCTGGTCGAATCTAGCATAATACGCTGGTGTTTTCAATATGTGCCTAACATCTTCAGTAAAGCTATCCGATTGAAATTTCTGCAATAGATTAAATCTGAACTTTAATCTACGCTCTGATAATGATTCCCACCCTAATTCTTGTATTAATTCTGATACACTACTCAACCTATCGTAACACCTTCTGACGAACCTAGCTGCTCTACGCTGCACACTGTCTAGTTCTCGAATCAAACCTAATTCATTAGGATCCCATACACTGGCTGCATACTCAAGGTGGGGCCTAACTAGTGAAAAGTAGCATCGCTCTTTTGTCTTCTCATCACATTTCCCAAGTACTCTTTTTATAAATCCTAGCTTTCTCTTCGCTCGGCCGCATATTTCCCTTATGTGTCTTTCCCACGATAAATCTTTAGTGATTGTTACACCTAAATATCTTACGGTTTCAACGTTTTCGATCTTCGTGTTATTAATTCTATAGGATCGCTCTATCGAATTTTTCCTCCTCCAAAAATTGATAGCTACACACTTTTTAAGGTTGAGTTCTAACTGCCATTTGTCGCACCACTCTTGAATTGCATCTAAATCCTTGCTAAGTGATTTCGTGTCCTCTTCGTTCGATATACCCCTGTACACCACCGCATCGTCTGCAAAAAGTCTAAGGTTACTACTAACTACGGTACCCAAATCGTTTATGTATAAAAGAAATAGAAGCGGACCTACTACGCTGCCCTGAGGAACTCCCGATGTGACTTCGATTGTGTCCGACATGATACCATCTATGACAACCCTCTGCTCTCGCCCACTTAAGAATTCTTTTACCCAACATACAACGTCTTTATTTACACCAAAACTCTCTAACTTCAAGATTAATTTGTCATGAGGAACTTTATCGAAAGCCTTTTTAAAATCTAAAAATATCGCATCAACTTCAGTACTGCTTTCGCCGTGGACTAAAATATCGTGTACGAATAAAGCTAATTGTGTCTCGCACGATCTACCTTTCCGGAACCCATGCTGGCTGTTTATGAGTAATCCCTGACTATCCAAATGCCCCATGATCGAACTGACTACTATGTGTTCAAATATCTTACAAGAGATTGACGTGAGTGAAATGGGTCTGTAGTTACTAGGTTCTTCCCTATCACCGCTTTTAAATATAGGTGTAATGTTAGCTACTTTCCAATCCTTGGGTACTGTGTGGTTCTTAAGTGTTTTATTGAATATTATTTCTAGATAGGGGGCTATTTCAGAAGCTAATGTTTTATAAACTCTGGAAGGAATTTGATCGGGACCTGGTGCTTTGTTTTTACTTATGCTTTTTAACTGCTGCTCTATTCCGCGACATGAAATGTTTATTTCGGGCATTTGCTCACTGAAAGTGTTCGGCGGTGGTTCCACTGCGTTTTGTGACAATGAGTTGAATACACTTTGGAAGAAGGTGTTTAAAGTGTTGGCTTTTTCTACACTGCTGGTGACTCTGATTCCTTTATCATTTTTAAGTGTGTGCACTGTGGACTTATTTCCCTGAAGCTCTCTCACATATGACCAAAACGCTTTAGGATTGCTATCTAAATATTCTCCTAACATCTTGCTCTTGAAATGTGATAACGCTTGCCGACATGATTTCCTTGCTAATGCTCTCGATTTTTTATAGTTTTGAACTAGCTCATTTTTTTCCTCTACCGATAGACCCCGTCTGGCATTTTTCATCTTAGCGTGGCATACCCTTTGTCGCTTTAGTGATTTCCTAACCTCCGCGTTATACCACCTTGGCTCTGTATTATCACTAATATATTTACTTGGTATGTATTTATGAACTGCGTTACGGGTGACCTCAAGAAATTTTCTCCACGAATCCTCTGTATTTAATCCTTTGCTTTGTTCGCTGAATACATTAAACGCTTCCCTTAATTCCTCTTTCATACCGTCGTAATTTGCCTTGCCAAATAAGTACACCCTCCTCCTTGGTTTATAATGTCTTTCAACGCCTACAATAAATTTCGCATGCACTATTTTATGGTCACTTATTCCTGTGTCTGTAACTGTATTTAGAACTCGCTCGGGTATATTTGTTGCTAATAAGTCTAGAATGTTGTTTCCCCTGGTCGGCTCTGTTACTAGCTGTTGTAAAGAATGTGTCGTAAAGGTGTTCAACAGTGATTCGCAATGTTCCTTATCCTTACCTCCTGTAATGAAACTACACGTATTCCAGTCTATCGAGGGGAGATTGAAATCTCCGCCTACTATTATTCCTCTATCATTCTTCCCAGAAAGTAATGTGCGTATCTCTGACTCTAGCTCTATTATAGAATTGCCGTCTGCGTCCGGTGGCCTGTAATATGCACCTACATATATCTGTTTTGCGTTACTACTTTTACTTTTAACGGAACACCAAATACTTTCTACATTTCGCTCTGAAATAAGTTCTCTTCTACTGACATACGGGTCCTTCACAGCTATGAAAACTCCTCCTCCGTTTCTGCTTACTCTATCCTTTCTGTATACTGTAAAACACTTCGGAAATACTTCATGATCTGATATGTCCTTCGAAAGCCAGCTTTCTGTACCTACGATTATATCTGCATTAGTACTCTTAATGAGGTGGTGAAATTCTGCTACTTTATTTCTTATACTACGACAATTCGATTGCTTGTAGGTCATCATTTAAATATTGCCTATCGTTTGGCCTTTGGAATTTCCCAGTACACAACTGCGTCACTGGCAAATACGCGAAGCTTACTTTTTACCACCTTACTGATATCATTAATGTACCAAATGAACAGGAGTGGACCTATCACACTACCTTGTGTGACACCCGAAGTGACTTTAATTTCCGGTGAGGTAACGCCGTCCAAAACAATCCTTTGGACCCGATCGTGTAGAAAATCAGTTATCCATAATATAATGTTACTGTCTAGCCCATAAGATTTTAATTTCAGAATTAGTTTGGTATGAGACACCTTGTCAAAAGCTTTTTGGAAATCTAGAAAAACAGCATCCACTGGAATATTTATTTCGCCAGAAACTAAAATATCGTGGGAAAAGAGAGCATGAGTATCTATGAAATTGGTGTCGGGTTTCAAGTCATGCATGGTATTCATGGGTGTGTCCTACATGATTGGGATTTGGTAGTTTTTCTTCTTTTCTCCCCAGTTACTTTTAGTTGTAGTGTTTGCTTTGTAGTGTTCATTTTTGTTTGTTGTGTCATTGTTCCTGGTGTGGATGCACCCCCTGCCACACACCCTCGAGGTGGCTTACAGTCGTAGATATAGATATAAGCCCACCAGCTAAAAGGATTATAATAAACTACAGGCACAAACAATTTTACGACGAATTTGGCAGTTTCATATTCTAATGTAAGCAGGATAGTTACTTATGTTAACCACGTTTTGCTCTAAAGATGCATTCATCTGGATGAATACGCGAATATTCCAAGCAGGGAAATTTATCATACATGTACAATTTAATACAATAATATCAGCTATTGTGAAAGGCGTAAAGTTAGCCGTGAATCTATCCCATAAGAATGTAAACATCGCTTGCTATTGGCTGCCAGAATTTTTGTTTGGTTATGGTTCTCTTTATGGTATCCTTATGGTTCTCATACCGGAAAGGGACTGGCTTGCGATTATTACGACTCAGAACTGGGTAATTTATAGCCCACCTCGTTTGAGAATAGCAGATCGGGCAATTACGATCCGTGGAATTGAAAGGCCTTATAATGGCGACACCGATTCAGAATAGCACCCTAAGCGCTGGCTGTTCTTGCGGCTGCTTTTCACATTTTTAAAGTGCGATAATACTTTTTAGATCGTTATTAGATACATTTTTCTTCGTTTCGCGTGAATAACTCGTTGGCGTCTTAATCATTTTCTAACCTCCGCGTTGTATCACCTTGGTTCCCTATTCTCACTCTTGCACTTATGTGGAATTATATCTGATGAAAAATAACACCATAATTTGGAGGCAGTTTTTCCACATATTCTCTGTATCACCATTTTTACTGAAGTTCTAATACTTTTTGAAAATGACTGCGGTCTCGCCTAAATCCGTAAAAATTTGCTTCAAGAAGAAGTTAAATCATTCTTTTAAATTAAAATTTTTCTGTATTCAGGGGAAATTTAACGTGGGCTAACTTTTAGTCCCTTATTCCAACGACATTTTCAACTTTTATAACTATTTTGGTGATGTTTGTCGCAAGTAAATCAAGTACGTTCTTCCCTCTATGATACAAGGCTACTTATTTTATGTAGTGCGTACTACGCGAACAGGTTCAGCAATGACTCACTGATTTCTTTGTTCCTACTCCTAGACTTATGACTAAATGTTTAAAAAACCATCTATGGTGTAAATCTCCCCCTACAATAATCAGTTATGGGACTTGATGGCATACATCGGAACGGTGTGGTCTACAGTAGGTACAAACATATATTACTTTCCATTTAGCACATTGAATGGAACATAATCTACATATACATCTACGCAATACCCTGCAAACCAATACGAGGGTGTGTGGTAGGGGGTGAACATCTGCTACATGGAAACATGTTAATAATATGGGTCACATGAAGCTACATGGTTAGTATCTACATATGAATAAATGGATTGGCTGTAAATATATTTATCATGCGTACAGACTACGCTACAAAATTTTGCCCAACTATACCTTTGCTATGCTGCCTATTGTAATCTCTTATAGTACGGGGAAGGTGTCATTTGAAATCTATCTCTGTAATCTTATGTATCTGATCGAATCTTACGATCATGTACGAGAAAACAGCTACTTTTCCCTTGTAAGAACTCATTTGGAATATGCAGTCAGTGTATGGGATCCCTACGAAATCGGTCTAAATAACGAAATTGAACGGGTGCAGGGGAGATCGGCAACATTTGTAAAGGGCCGGTATGATAACCTTGTTAGCGTAACCAGTCTATTAAATGAATTAAATTGGGAATCATTGTCAGATAGCAGGTTGAAATAAAGACTTAATCCCTTAAACATATTCCAAGACCATATTTTCAGTGAGGATGTTAAAAATATTTTGCGTACCACAACTTACTATGGTAGACTGGACCATAATCACAAAATTAGAGAAATTGATCGCCGAACTGACAGATTCAGAATGTCCTTTTTTCCTCGTACTATTAGGGATATGAATAACGGTAAATATATCCAGTACGAGTGTAGCAATGGATAACGTTGGTAGCAGCATGTTGGTATAAAAACTTATAGCTAACCCAACTAACGGCATGTTTTTGCAAATATGTTTTGCTATTTTTATCTTTTTTTAAAAAGCGTAGTTTTGAACAGAACCTATACAAGTACTAATCCTTCTTTTATGCATAATATGTATAGTGCATGTTTGGTGAGAGTTCACCCCCTGCCACACACCTTTATGGTGGCTTGCAGGGTATTATGTAGATATAGATGTAGAGTCTAGCATAATAAACAGCTATTTTTTATGTATGTTTAACAACTTTAGTACAGCTATCCGATTGAAATTTATATAATGGATTTAATGTGTATTTTATCCAACGATATGATGATGATTCCCAACCTAATTGTTGACATAATACTGATACTTCACTAAACCTATCGTAATGCATTTTAACAAACCTAGCAGCTCTACGCTGCACAGTCTACCTCTCTGATCAAATCTATTTCATTTGGATCCCATACACTGGCTACATATTCAAGGTGGGGCGTAACTAGTGATAGATAGCATCGCTGTTTTGTGTTCTTATCACAATGCCCAAATACTCTTTTAAAAAATCCTAGCTTTCTCTTGGCTCGTCCGCATATTTCCCGGATGTGCTTTCCCCACGATAAATCTTTACAAAATGTTACAACCAAGTACCAAAATATGGTTTCAACGATCTTGAATTTCGTACCTCAAATGCTATAGTATCGCTGTCTAATTATTCCTCTTCCAAAAATAATAGCTTCACACTTTCTAAGGTTAAGTTCTAACTGCCATTTGTCGCACCACTCTTGAATTCCATCTAAATTCTCGCTAAGGGATTCGATATTGCCTTCTTTTGATATACCACTTTCCACTACCGCATCGTTAGCAAAAAGTCTAAATTTAGGACCAAAATATACACTATTGACATGCAACTAGGGTACTACATGAAAACATGCCTTATGATATGGGTCACATGCAGCTACATGGTTAGTATCTACATAGTAATAAAGTAATTATTTACGGGGAAAATTTCACTATCAGCAGTTTCGCTTGTTAACCCAATTTCGGTTCCTATAATTATGCCAGAATTACTACTCTCAATAACCTGATGGAATCCGGGTATTTTGCTTTATCAACTACGACAATTATATACTAAAAATTCATGTATTTTAATATGGCTGCTTATTGTATGAGTGGGCTTTCTGTTTTCTAAATTTTAGGGTAAGTTACGGTTGAGAAATTCGGTTTTTTTTAATTAATATGTTTTTTCTTCCATCCCGCTGAACCTACACCGCGTTGTCTGAATAACTCATTATTTTTTGCTATCTTGGTGAATGGTAAGTTGGTAATGGAATGAACAATTATTTGACCTACTCATTGCCCTACTCTCTATTGGATAAAACGATTCCCTTTGGCAACAGAATATGTCTCCCATGCAACACCTTGGAGACAATTGAATTTCTCGTTGCCTTTGAGATTCGAAGAGGTAACATTATACTCGTGGTATCCTTCCATCCTTCAAATTCTCACGTCTCCTCGAAGGAGGAATGAAACCTGATACTGCTTCAACGGTGGAGTCAACTTCACACGTGTGGCTTCGACTTCTCCTGAGTGTTGCTAAATTGGGGGTGAGGAGCTTTCGGAGCTGGAGTGGGGGTAACTCGGAATGGGATACATCTTACGTATTTCCATGAAATCTTTCGCCTCTAAAGTTTCAGCTGCTTGTGCTCTCCTTCTGAACCAAATAAAGTTTTTTTGTAGAAATTTTATAAATTTGTAGCACGTTAAAAAAACGAAAATTTGTTTTCACTCCCCATTGGTGGCGCTGAAATTACAATGTGCCCTTCCTTATCTATTAAGTGGAATTTGTTACACGTTTTGTGACAGGCTAACCAGCATTTGATTACCTGCAAACTGCACTTTTATCCCACTTCGTGGCTTACCCCAATCCGGTTTTTCCGCAACGGAAATATTATAAAATTCGAACACATCGGACTTGCTACGGCTTTTGGAATTTAAACAACTTAGTGACCCGTAAGGTAAGGTAATGTTCTTCGTTGCTCTCTTTGTAATGTTTTATTTTTTTAATGTTTTTACCAGGCACATACCTGGTATGCACCTGACGATGCCGCAAAGCGGTGAAACGCGTCGTATCATCAGTAAACTTGTGGACAAGTACGAAGTGCATTTTACTATAGATATTTGTAACTTCTACGAAGTGAAGCCTCAAACAGTCAATTGCATATATTTATAGAAGGGACCTTGATTATAGATTTCGAGTACATGATGCATATCTTCTGTGTGTAAAGTAGCTGCTCGATTTTATGTAATAAAAGTACGTCATTACCATGAATATGGTCATTACAATGTTTATTATATTAGTTAGAATACCTTTTGGCATATAAATCGTTCAATATGTTCATTTGAGAGATATGCAATATGCAATACTCCGGTTATATAACCTGATAAAAACAGGTTTTTTTCTTCAGGTTTTAATACTCGAGTACTCTACTCACTGAAAATAACCGGTTAACCTAACACCGGTTTTTTTCTCATAACCGCCCATCCCTATCCACAATTTTAACCATTTATGTAGACAGAAATTAAAGTCTCAGCTACGTGGGTATTATTGTTCATTCATAATATAGGTACTACTTTGCCGAACATGCTATTAGGTCTTTGCTAAAGGCATCCCTTGCCATCGCTCGATGCCCTGCCAAGCACCTGCGCGTTTTCTTCCAGTGCATTCAGCAGACGTAGGTCCAATACGGCAAGATAATTGATCTTCAAGCTGAGGTTCGGCGTCCGAATTCGGAAGAGGAAATTGTACATACTCACCAGACTGGATGTAATAGACGTATTTATGGAATAATTTCACTTTCGGACTTGTGATTTATTTGTCACCTCAAATGTTTCTGCAGTAGGTACTGCTGCCCTTCAAACTAAATCCCCTCAAAATCAATTTGTTGACATCACCCTCTCATACCATCTCCCAAGGAGTGACGTCGAAAACTGCGACGCTTTAGGGTGAAAATCACGAATAAGAGCAAAAACAAGCTACCTACTCTACTGAATTGAGTATCTACAATCGCAAGGATTGTATAAATATTTGACTCCGAATTGGATTAATTAGACAGGCAAATAACTTCAATCTCCAATCATCCTTCCCATTACTCAAGCAAGCCACATTGTGAGGATAAGCATCCCCTTCTCTATCTCCCAAGAAGAAGACTGCGTGGGAAGAATTCTGCACCCTCCTTGGCAGCTGCGTTGTAACCTGATCCCGAAGTTGTTTACTCCTCCTGACGAAATGTGAGTCACTGGATAGCGTGGGAACGAATCATCCGTCTTCTTTGCAGCTGCGACGAAACACCATCCAAATTGCTCTCGGATTCGGAAGGCGGAAATAAGATTACATTAAGAATTAGCACCTTACTGCATTCCGTAGCATCCAAAATACTTACAATGGCTACTTCGATTCACCAAAATAATTAAATTCGATAACTGTACGCCAGTGGTCAATGTTCCGTAACCTCGGCATCTAAAATTCATACCGTTCTCCATGCTCCAGCCTCTCACCTCTGATACAAAATTTCATTTCCCCAGGCTCTTCATAGATCATTCCAACAAGCAAAAAAAAATCCCCGACACGTATTTTTGGGGACCTTAGGAAAGTGATATCGGTAGTCTAGGAGGGAGATGATGGTCTAATTTTAAGCGAATCTAGGAAACGTCAAAGCTCAACAATATCAAATAAACAGCACCTTTGCATATCTAATGGGTATTTTACCAGACTAAACTACTTCACATTTGCATTCTAACGGAGGTCAAACAGAGGATACTAATATATACTTAAACAAGAAAAGAGGAACAGTCTAGGTTTGAGATTATTATTGTTCTTTTATTAATTAGGAATTATTATTAAAAATTATGCTTTCAAATTTTCTCTTTGAGAATGTATTAAATATGAATTCGCTTTGATTGCTAATGAGAATTTATAAGAGTACATTTAACCGATTTATCGCTCTACTATAGACTAACTATTATACATATATATAACTATAACGATCCAACCTAATTCCCAAAGCAGAAGGTCTTGCCTTTCTTTTTTTTTACCCGGCCAGTCCTTTTGCGAAGCAGCATGATGTGTGCACATGCAATGCACATTGAATTTAATACTGTGAATCTGTGTTCGTATTCGTCGAGGCAGTATTCGTGTAGCAAACGCCATATGCAATTAAATGATGCAGTATTGTTTTTTAAATGTTGGCCATAACTTTCTCTTATGTTTACATGAATAGTTTTAAGTGAGCTCAAACTAGGTTTTTAGTGCTATATTCTCTTGTTAGTTCTGAAATCTATATTTCAAATAGCGTGATTTAAACAGGATACTGACCGATGAAATAAGTATAAATTTATATTCTCTATTTTCCAAAATAATTTATTTCAAAAGTAATCTGTAATGTTTTCATAACTTGTAGGTCACAATAAGTTACAGAGATAGGCAGTATTTCAGGTTATACTGGTTTAACTATAGTTTTTTCCTGCATGTCGTAGCAAAATCCCTTTTGGTTTGCAATTGAAGATATATCCGTTCAACGGTATGTGTCGCTGGTACCACTGTTGCGAATGTATTGGAATGTAATCGGGTTGTCCTGAAAATCTAAATGTAGGTAATACCCTGCAAGCCACAGGACGGGTGTGTGGCAGGGGGTGACAAACACAAAACTTGCAGCTAAGAGCAACGGTGCTACTAGTGCATGGAAAAATGTTAGATGTGCATCATGTGCAACTACATGAATAGTTTATACGTCATTATGGAGGATAATTGGTTGGTATGGCAATTATCTAAATATATTTATCTCTATCCACCTATCACTCATCGGTTGTAATATCACAGCATGCATCATGAGCTACTGACTAGAAATATAATTGTAGCCATCGCTAAATATTTCAACGTGAAGTAATAATGATGGCACAACAATAGTAGTCATTCGATGATATTCCTCCCCTGTGACACTGATGTGGTAGTTTATGACATCACCGTATGTTCAGTAATACTACCGCGGTGGGTTCAAAGGAAATACAAAACAAATAATAAAGGAAATAGGAAATAATACAAGAAACTTTGACTCGGATAACTGTCAGTGGTAAACTTTGGGTATAAACCAGGAATCGTAGCAGATTGTTTTCAATTGAAATTTAAAATCCTTCCTGTTTCATTTGTTAGCGAAATCAATTATGATAATCATAATTAAATCCTTTGGCTACATGCACGAAGAGTAAAGACAACTTATTCGCACACGAGAATAAATCTGTCATGAAATGATCCAAATGAATAACCTCAACTGATGTCCATTAATTGGTGCCGAGATTCCGTCCTTACAAACTTCACATGCTTTCATCACTCGTCTTCTTACCACCCTTTCTTCTTAGCGTGATATCTTACAATTAGAGGAGAGAGAGAGTGGAAAGATGTGCCCTCTCTCTACAATCGCAGCTAAGGTGATAGCGGACGGACCCTCGGTCGTCATCACCCGCCGCCGCCAGCGAGATAAACAAGAATGCTCGCTCATCTGACGCAGCAGCTTGGCTCTCTTGCCGTGTCTAAACTATTATGTACTACACACGGAGAAACTACGAACGTAGCAACAACTTCAGTTTATTACGATGAACTTGATTAGAAGAGTACCTTCTCCTCCACAAATACAAATATTTGATAAGTTGTCCCTATGAAAATTACGTATAATTAATAAACTTCGTTAACTGACAAATAAGAGATTTATATTCAAAAATGAAGGGAAAAAAAGGATTTCCATGGTGTCCCATGACATAACAGCGTCAAATTGGAGAAAAGATGAATTCTTCCCATTAGCATCTCCATGGCACGAAAAATACCCTCTACCATATTTTCGCCCGTGAAATTGGTTACTTTTCCCATTTTAACCTCTTTTGGAATATGATGCCAGTATATAATGTACTGGAGCGTGTGTAGAGTATAACGGAGGGATTTGTAACGGAACGGTATGTTCAGCGTATTAGCGTAGCCACTCTATTAGATGAAATAAAATGGGAATTTTCATCACGGGTTTCATTAGTTAGGTCCCACCTAGAATCTGCAGCCAGTGAATGCGATCGGAATGAATAAGTTTTGATCAAAGAACTAGACAGTGTGCAGCTTGGGGTAGCTAGATTAATTAAAAGGTTTTACGTAAAGGATGTGTTATAGAATAAATAGAATAATTATGTTCGGAATCGTTATTAGAACGTAGGTTTAAGTACCGATCACATCTTCTGTAGAAATAAATGAAACGGATAGGTTTCCTGAAGATATGTATTAAGATTCCCTGAGTATTATACTACGTTTGACTAGGCAAATAAAATTGGAGAGATACATTGTACACAGGTAGATTGAAAATGTTCTTTTTCCCGCGTATCAGCAGAGAACATGATAGGACGCATAGCAAAGGGCAATGTAGGAAAAATACTGTTAGAGTAGTATGTAGTGGTAGCTCATAGATATAGTAGTTAGTTTAATGTTGGTAAAGGGACATTAAGCTAAACCATCTAACACCATGTTTGTGCACGATTGCTTTCATTTTTTATTTTCTATGTTCAGACTACGAAATAGTTACTAATTCTATTTAAGCATGGTGTGTAGCATTTGTTTTTCGCGAATTGACCACCTGCCAAAACAAAATTTGGTAGATTGCAGGGTAGATATGTAGAAATAGATTTGAAACTGGAATCTCGCTTGCTTCTGGAAAACCCACGCACTTAATTAAATACCTGAAATCTTCGTTAAAAAATGAAAATATGAGGGTTGATGGCCATGTAATCAGGATCCTATTTTTTGAATTAGCACATGAAATAGCTCGTTTAAGGAAACGTACGAAGATTATTGACATAAGAAGGAGATCTGTGATCATTGGCAGTGGAAGGAACGAGAGCAGGGCTGCCCCAAACAAGGAGAGACTATCGAAGGCGCTTTTCTCCCTCTGGGTGAACTATATTTGTTCCGGTGTTGCGTCGTATTTTGGTTTGAGAAAGGTTTAATGTTCCTGTACCAAAATAATTATAAGGTATTTTCAACTTTTGTGACATAATTTGAACGGAGGCAAAAGTAAAGTTATTATAGATTACTTCTAACACTATCACCTGTCTTAAAGATTAGGTTTTTCGATTTAGTCGGTATCTCTAGAATAGAATTTCATTTTATCGACATGATCGTATTATTCTAGCCAAGGCGTTTCAAGGCGTCCGCAGTCTCTCTATCAGACAGTAAGGAAGTCGACCTGCTGCAAATGAGGATGCTACCTTCGCTCCAGGGTTATCAAGGTTCAGGGCTCGGTTTTCATTAAGATACTATTCCGTTATCGCCTCTGCTGATAATCCTCGAGAGAGACACTTTGATTGCCCTCCGTCTCCTTGAAGATGCCACGGAAAGGGAGTGAAAGGTGGCGAGGAGACCGGAAGTGAGTGCTTCAGAGGTTGAAAGATTGGGAGGAGGTGGCTTGATGGTGAAATTCTAGCGAGAGCAGCCTCAGAGCACAAGAAAAGAAATAGAAGATCCGATAATAGATTCGATAGTGCGCAAGATCGCCAGTTCTTCAAATGAAGGGGGATTAGGCGTCTATTCATCTGCCTATGCTTATTACCCTGCGAGTCACCGCGAGGGTGTGCGGCAGGGTTTTTAGGTCACAGTTGCTTGCACTTAATACATGCCATTGAAAGTTGCAATGCTACTACTGTGTTTAAACACGGTGCATATGAATACACGAGATACGGCACTGGCAATGGCGAAAATTCTATGGCACTGAGAAATTGTACTATCGTTCCGCAGAGATATGTAATTACATCTCTCTCTATATCCATCATTACATCTTCATAATACCCTGGTAGCCACATTAATGTGTGTGGCAGGGGGAATATTCTCACCAAATATGCACTTCATATAATGCATAAAATAGCATTAGCAATAATATACTAGTCTAAACTTCAATCATCTAGTAAATTATTATTTGCATATGAAAAACAATCACAGACACCAGTCATTTACATTTTATTTGCAATCCAATACTCCTCGTAATTATGGAGCAGATAAGATCTTCTGATTAGTTCATTTCAAATCCACCCGATAAAAACAAACCAATCGAAGGGATTTCAGTGAATTCGCCTCAATGCCATACGATAGAAATATAATTCTTATGGTGTTCGAATAAGAAGTAATGAACATTGCCAATGACCGGAGGCAATCATCTATCCAGTTTCGTCAGATTTGCAAGCTGAATAAACGATCGTAAATAACATGGTGCTAAGGGATACTTAAAAGTGCAAATTCTGAACTTAAACTTCTTCACGCATTGTGATTTCGAGAACAATAATTACTGGATGGTGTTACGTAGCACCTGCAAAAGGAGACAGAGGATTCGTTCCCACGCTCTCGGATGACTTATGTTTCGTCAGGAAGAGTAAACAACTTCTTCGGGATCAGGTTACAACGCTGCTGCTGGGGAGGAGGCTGACTTCTTCCCACCCTCTCTCCCAAGTGGGGATTCAAGAAGGGATGTCCAAGCAGTTTCGATTTCTTTTGCAATGGGAGGGTAGGGAAAAGACATTCGAGTCGAATCTCTGTCGGGGAATACACGATCAGTAAATCGCCTGCTAATTTTCATGATCATATTCTGATAAAATAAATGAGGACATAAGAAAAATCTAGGTTTAACAATCAGTAATCACTAAAGATTTATCGTGGGGATGACACATCCGGGAAATATGCGGCCGAGCGAAAAGAAAGCTAGGATTTATAAAAAGAGTACTTGGGAAATACTTGTGATGATAAGACGAAAGAGCAATGTTACTTTTCACTACTTAGGCCCCACCTTGAGTATGCAGCCAGTGTATGGGATCCTAATGAATTAGGTTTGATCAGAGAACTAGACAGTGTGCTGCGTAGAGCAGCTAGGTTCCTTAAAAGGTGTTACGATAGCTTGAGTAGTGCTTCAGAATTAATACAAGAATTAGGGTGGGAATCATTATCAAAGCGTAGGTTAAAGTACAGATTGAATCTATTAGAGAAATTTCAATCGGATAGCTTTACTGATGATGTTAAGCACATATTAAAAACACCAGCGTATTATGCTAGATTCGATCAGAGATTAGAGAGATAGATTGTCGTACTGATAGATTTAAAATGGCATTTTCCCCCCGTACTATAAGAGAACAGAATAGGCAGCATAGCAAAGGGATAGGTAGGGAAAATATTTTAGAGTAGTCTGTATGGTGCATGTTGCATGTTACAATCCCTTTAATACTATAGAAACTAACATTCTAGCCTCATGAGACCCTATAGTTACTTGTTTGCATGTATATGTTGCATGCGTGTTGATCTTCACACCCTGCCACACACCCTCGCTGTGGCTTGCAGGGTATCGTGTAGATGTAGATGTATAACCGAAGTACAATTCGTTCATCTACATCTACATCTACATAATACCCTGCAAGCCACCACAAGGGTGTGTGGCAGGGGGTGATTGCTCACCAAACATGCACTACATATCATGCATAAAACAGGAATAGTATTAATATAGTAGTCAGAACTACACTATTTAAAAAGATAGAAATTGCAAAGAAAACATGCAAAAACATTCTGTTAGTAGGGTTAGCTTTAAGTACTCATACCAACATGCAGCTACCAATGCTATTCATTGCTACTCTCCGATAGGAAATATTTACCGTTATTCGTATCTCTTATTGTGCGAGGGAAAAAGGACATTTTGAATCGGTCAGTTCGGCAATCAATTTCTCTAACTTTATGATTATGGTCCAGTCTGCCATGGTAAGTTGGGGTTCGTAAAATATTTTTAACATCATCACTGAAAATATTGCCTTGGAATTTGTGGAACAGATTAAGTCTAAATTTCAACCTGCGATCTGACAATGATTCCCATTTCAATTCATTTAATAGACTGGTTACGCTAATATAATTATCGTATCGTCCCTTTACAAATCTTGCCGATCTTCGCTGCACACGTTCAAGTTCATTAGTTAGACCGATTTCGTAGGGATCCCATACACTGGCAGCATATTCCAAATGAGGTCTAACAAGGGAAAAGTAGCTGATTTCTCGTACATGATCGTCACATTTACCCAATACTCTTTTAATGAAACCCAGTTTGCGATTCGCTTGACCCATTATTTCACGAATGTGTTTACCCCAGGAAAGATCATTTGTCAGTCTTATTCCAAGATATTTAATGGATTCCACGTTTGTTAATTCATTATTACTTATTTTGTAAGTGCTAGGGGGAGAGCTATTCTTTTTCCAAAAATTCATTACAAGACATTTCTTAAAGTTTAATTCTAACTGCCATGTATCACACCAAGTTTCAATTGCTTGTAGGTCAATATTTAAATATTCTTTATCATTCGGGCATAGAATTTCCCTGTACACTACTGCGTCATCGGCAAATAGACGAAGCTTACTTTTTACCACCTTTTGGATATCATTAATATACAAAAGGAATAGGAGTGGACCTATCACACTACCTTGTGGGACACCCGAATTGACTTTAATTGCCGGTGAGGAAACACCGTCCAAAACAACCCTTTGAACCCGATCATGCAGAAAATCATTAATCCATGATATAATGTTACTGTCTAACCCATAAGATTTTAACTTCAAAATTAGTTTGCTGTGAGAAACCTTGTCAAAAGCCTTCTTGAAGTCGAGAAATATAGCATCCACTGGAATATTATTTTCGCCAGAAACTAAAATATCGTGGGAAAAGAGAGCAAGTTGAGTTTCACACGATCTGCTCTTTCGGAAGCCATGCTGGACATTGGACAATAAATTCTGGCTATCTAGGTGTCCCATGACTGAACTGACAATTATATGTTCTAGGGCCTTGCATGAAATGGATGTGAGGGATATAGGTCTGTAGTTAGATGGCTGCTCCCTATCGCCACTTTTAAAAATGGGTGTTACATCGGCTGCTTTCCAGTCCATCGGTACGACGTGTTCGGTCAGGGATTTATTAAATACTATTTCAAGGTAGGGGGAAATTTCGGATGCTAACTCTCTATATACGCGGGAGGGAATTTGATCAGGGCCAGGAGATTTGTTGGGGCTTATATCTTTAAGTAATTTTTCAATACCATTACAGGAAATGTCAATTGGTTTCATCAACCGCTGAAAGAGGTCAGGTAACACGATAGTTGAATCCCCGGAAGGTGGGTTAAAAACGGTTTGGAAGAAGGAATTTAGCAAGCTAACTTTGTCGAGTGTGTTTGTGGTCATTTCACCTCTATCATTTTTAAGTGAATGGACGGCAGACTTATGGCCTTGCACTTCCCTTACGTACGACCAGAAGACTTTTGGATTTTCTTTCAATTGTTCCCCAAGTGTTTTTCTTTTGAATTCTGCAAATGCATTACTAAGTGCTGTCTTTGCAGTGGATTTTGAAATTTTATAATTTTCAATAATTACATTACGCTCATCAGTGGGCATATGTTTACTAATTCTTCGTTCATTGCGCTCTACTCATCAACAAGGATAATATGGGATCAATCGTATTTCGGTATCACAAGGATATTTCAATGCAAACCACATGCATCACTCGTGCGCCATATTTCATAATTCCGGCATCGAGGATAAAAATCTAAATATCACATCACCTACCCTAATTATCTACCCGGTTAAATTCCTGAAAATGTCATTTTTGTCCTTTTCTTTCACGGGAAAAATGAACTTTGAACCTCTCTTTGTATTCACATTTCTCTCATTCAATATTTCTGTCCTTTTTTTGCGAGAGAAGGCTGGGTTTACGAGGAACACTCAGGAAACCTAATTTTTGAGCATGGTAGCACATCGATGCAAACCATCCAATCCCGATATCATTCCTAATTCTCGTGCAGAACGTGGCTCTCATGTATAACATGCTTGCATGATGTACTAGCAATGTAGCTGTTAGTTACATTGCAGAAGTGCATGTTTCGTGATAGTCACCCTCTGCCACACATCGTAACGGTGACTCGCGTGGCGTTATGTATGTGTGGTTTGCTTGAGTAGTGCGAGGGAAGAGATTTGAGTAGAAGGCCCTTCATAAAATGCAAATATACTTAACACCCTTCAAGCCATCATAAAGGAGGTTGGCAGGGGGCAAATTCACCAAAAAACATGGATTGCATCCTATGCATAAAAAGGATCAGGAATACATTCATGTCTTTAGTTAACAATTTAAAAAAAGACAATTAAAGCAAAGACAAATTTAGTAAATGCCTATTTAATAAGACTCTATGCTGATTAGATGGTAATGCACTAATTGTGGTTCAGCCAGGTTGCAGAGGAATGAGGAATTACATATTGCATGTCATGGAAGGAAAAGACGTTACGTCACAGAGAGAGGGGAGGGTTCCTGGAAGTGGAGGGGAAGTTCCGAGGCCTACGATTGCACTGCCACCCGACGGACTCGGGAGCAGTTAACAACGGGCGCGTCGCCCTGATTACGTCATTCTGCAGTCGGCGGTTGTTCGAGGCGGTCTCGTGTGTGTTGCGGAACTAAACCCTCCTCTGTTTTCTGCTTTCCTACCACGGGGATGCAACACCCGGGTTAACAGCAAGGCTCAGCAGTGGTGCTGCCATCGCAGCGGTGCAGACAGCTCACTACATACTACGCGAACGGCACCAGCGGCGAGCGTTGGTACTAAATCAATCTGCATTAGTGTACTGGCGCTTATTTAAAATATATTCCATTCATTAATAAAGTTTTAAGGTTGCATTTCACTGAATTATACTCCGACCGTTGTTATCGTCGATGCTGCGCTGGAAGGCGTTGAAAGTATTGACTCCACCAGACAATTGCAGTGCACTCCTTAAAAATATATGCATGCAATGACAAACATATGCATACGTATGTAGCCTTCAGAGAAATCTGTGCTAAGTATCTTTTTCTCAGCATAATTCAATAATTAATATTAACGTACTTACACTTTGAAATATAATTGCACAAATGTATGAATAAGGATAGTCACGAATTTTATAATGAACAAATATCACTTTATTTATCAAAAAATCACCTACAAAGCTGGGGAACCATTATTTGAGCTACAATTTTAACCAGGAGGGAAATAATGTCAAAACTTATAAACATCTAATACACAAATGCATATACTAGAATATCTGTAAATGCAAGTCTGAACAGCCAATGGAAAACAAGGTCATCAATATATAAGCTTCATATGTGTACAATATATTGAGAAATACTCCCCGATAAGACTTCATAGACTACACATATAAGTTGCAAATGATTCCAACAGTCTTTGATGAAGGCAGGTATGCCCGCAAAGGTACATTAATACAAATAAAATAAAATATTAACAATTCATGAAAATTTTCGCGGTCCATGTTTACAGTGATGTGGTTTAGCATTAAGGATTAGGCAAACAAAGATCAGGAATAGCGTTGTGATTTAGTTTAATACCAGAAGGGCGGTGCTGATTAATGCTGAAGTGAACACATTCGGGAGCCAGATTTGAAAATATTTTCAATGGGAAGTGCTGACAGCTTATTATTACAGGCTGCCCTAATCCATTGTTTAGATCTGAAAATGAGAAAAAATAAAATTAGACAAAAACATTCATTTTACTATCATTTCTATTGACCTATTACGTTAAAATATTAATTCGGACTTTAAAAAAACACATTAAACTTGACAGTAGCTTTTTCGCCAGCTGATATCTAAGATAGGACCAAGTCATTTTCGTCTCCGATGAACGAAAGGAAACGAAGAAGGGAAAGCAAAATTATCCTACGAAGTCTTCACCTCCCTATCCAAATTTCAATTCCCTTTCCTTCTCTAAGAATACTGTATTCGGTAAGCATTTGAGTGTGGATGAATGAAATCGAGTGCGCAACTCTTATTATTCCGCAATATTCCAGCCCGCAAGTGACACATGGATATTATATCAAATTGAGTGGAAATCGATATCTTAGATACAGAGAGCTGAAAGCTGTTTCAAGCTTTATTTCCATTCAAGACCAGAGATCCCCTGTACTACCTCATGTAGGAACGGAACAATTGATCGCTAACGTTGCCACATGTCCAACCCAATCACTTTGTTTATTCAAAAAATTTCGGAGACGATGAAGGAAATCACTATGCGATAAACATAATCGAGAAGTAACGATCCATCTACCTGCCCACCTACTGTGTCCGGAGAGTACCGTCATCATTGAAACGTTTATGTAATATCTTTACGCGACATAGTGTAATCGCGATGCAGCGATTCCTCCGCGAAAGATTACCTGGTTTCTTTCTCTGAGAGAAAACTGGTTATCTTTCGCTTTAATAACATTTCGCGGTGTAGTAAAATGTAATATCTTTTCGCAAAAGATTACCTGGTTATCTGTCACTGAGGGATCGTATCTTTGGGATGTCATAGTACCCTTAGCGAAAGATTACCTTTAGTTGCTCAGCGAAAGACTGGTTATCTTTCGGTGACGGATCGCTACTTCGCGATTTCACTATGTAGCGTAATGATAACACATAAACGCTTTGAATGCTACATTTGTGCCTTTCTTTGCGTCTCTGGTATCATATTAACCAAAATCGCGGCACCCGCTGGACCCAGTAGGTTAGAGATCGAAGGTTTCCTCCCGAATACATGTTATCGCATAGTTACTTCCTTTATCGTCTCTGCAATTCTTCGTGCCGTGCTCCATATTAACAGGAGGGAAACATCACTCACTGGATCATTAAATTTTATACATAGCAGATTCATTGCTACAAAACAGGTTTGGCAATCTCCATTTCCGCATAATAATTTCGTTTTGAATTGATCTTACGCCTTTTTGTGAATTATAAGTTTCAATTCTGGGGGCGATTCAATACTGTGAACTAGCTACAGTGGCACTCGATGACACTAACCACAGAACATATTTCGTGTCGTCTAATTCAAATTCATTAACGACCGTTAAATGTAATTGCAAGATATAACAGGCATGTAGTTTAACTCACCAAAACAGGATGTAATAGCTCCATCTTAAACAGTACGCAAATATAAATCATTAGGAATAACAGCACTCACCTGTCAAGAGATCTGGGCAAATGATGAAACTGCAATTTGGGATTCTTCTTTTCCGTGTTGGCACATCCTTTCACGCAGCAGGATCTCGTTGATTTCCCCATGACAGCAGCACATTTGTCACCTGCACACTTCTCGTTCACTTAGTTTCACTTTCCAACAACTCTGTGACATTCACCATTCGTTAAAACGATCACAATAGACAATTTCTGCTGTTTGGGCAGACAAGTTGCCGCGAGTTGCCGGGTCCCATGGACCGTTTTGAAACGTGTGGGAGGTTGGGGAGAACGGAACCCGCCACTCGACCAATCAGGTGGCTCACACGCATTAACATCGGGGCATAGACTTACAGACAAGGCAGAATATTTCCATCTGTAGTGAGCTGTCTGCACCGCTGCGATGGCAGCACCATACGTGCCATTCTCTCCCATAAGGCTTGCATCCCCGTGTTTCCTACGGAGAGATCGTCACTTGGCAGGTCTGGACTTGCATTTCTGCGAGGTCGACTATCTGAATCCCGTGTGCTCTTTTTCTGTAAGTCCCAATTTCTCGTGTCTATTTAATTAACGGCAGCTTTATCAAAGAGCTAATGTTAATTTTGTGACGAGGTTAACATTATTAAGCCAATAATCGCTTTTGATTTCCCCCAAAGATATTTGTGGTACTCATTTCTCTTGCATGCTTTAATTCGTGAATTGAGATGGGTGCCGTGTTTTATACATCTTTGTATTGGAATGCTGTAGCGTTGTGATTTTCTTATTCTCATTTTATAGATGGTTAAGTAGTTTACTGATGTCAAATTCCCCCGAAAATTAAATATCAGGAACACAAAGACCTAGATGAGATTCACAACACCAACACGTCCTGAACCTATGTTAGTGTGTGTATTAATCAATGCTGTCTATCGAGGGGCCCTTTTTGTCATTGTTTAATCTATAAATTACGTGATGGTGACGTTAGTGGTCTACAACCCTCGAGCGGGCACGTCCTATTGGATGCGGTAGTGTATAGGGGTATATCAAAAGAAGAAGACAGGAAATCGCTTAGCAAAGATTTAGATGCAATTCAAGAGTGGTGCGACAAAAGGCAGTTAGAGATTAACCTTAAAAAGTGTGTAGCTATCAATTTTGGGAGGAGGAATAATTCGATAGAGCGTACCTATAAAATAAGTAACACGAAGATCGAAAACGTAGAAACCATAAGATATTTAGGTGTAACATTCACTAAGGATTTATCGTGGGGAAGACACATAAGGGAAATATTCGGCCGAGCGAAGAGAAAGCTAGGATTTATAAAAAAAGTACTAGGGAAATGTGATGAGAAGACAAATGAGCCATGCTACTTTTCACTAGTTAGGCCCCACCTTGAGTATGCAGCCAGTGTATGGGATCCTAATGAATTAGGTTTGATCAGAGAACTAGACAGTGTGCTGCGTAGAGCAGCTAGGTTCGTTAAAAGATGTTACGATAGGTTGAGTAGCGTTTCAAAATTAATACAAGAATTAGGGTGGGAATCATTATCAGAGCGTAGGTTAAAGTACAGATTGAATCTAATAGAGAAATTTCAATCGGATAGCTTTACTGATGATGTTAGGCACATATCTACATCTACATCTACACGATACCCTGCAAGCCACCGCGAGGGTGTGTGGCAGGGGGTGAAGGTCACCAAGCATTCACTACTAGCATGCAAGCAAGCAACTAAAGGGTCTCATGCAACTAGATTGTTAGTATCTATAGTATTTGAGGGGTTAATACATGCATCATGCACTACAGCATACTCTAAAATATTTCCCCTACCTATCCCTTTGCTATGCTGCCTATTCTGTTCTCTTATAGTACGGGGGAAAAATGCCATTTTGAATCTATCTGTACGACAATCTATCTCTCTAATCTTATTTATCTGGTCGAATCTAGCATAATACGCTGGTGTTTTCAATATGTGCCTAACATCTTCAGTAAAGCTATCCGATTGAAATTTCTGCAATAGATTAAATCTGAACTTTAATCTACGCTCTGATAATGATTCCCACCCTAATTCTTGTATTAATTCTGATACACTACTCAACCTATCGTAACACCTTTTGACGAACCTAGCTGCTCTACGCTGCACACTGTCTAGTTCTCTCATCAAACCTAATTCATTAGGATCCCATACACTGGCTGCATACTCAAGGTGGGGCTAAGATACATATTAAAAACACCAGCGTGTTATGCTAGATTCGACCAGCCAAATAAGATTAGAGAGATAGATTGTCTTACCGATAGATTCAAAATGGCATTTTTCCCCCGTACTATAAGAGAACATAATAGGCAGCATAGGAAAGGGATAGGTAGGGGAAATATTTTAGAGTATTCTGTAGTGCATGATGCATGTATAAACCTTTCAAATACTATAGATACTAACAATCTAGTTGCATAAGACACTTTAGTTGCTTGTTTGCATGTTAGTAGTGCTTGCTTGGTGATCTTCACCCCCTGCCACACACCCTGGCTTGCTGGGTATCGTGTTGATGTATATGATGATGATGATGATGATTTATTGACATGACCGGGCGCGTGGCGTACTTTGTCCGTGGCAAATTTAAGAAGAAATAAGTGATGCCGATCATTGTAGAATTGTATTATTTTTTGGTATTTTGACGCATCCATGCTAGATCGCAAATATATTGGTATTTGACCGATAAATAAATTATATAACATTCATAATTAAATACGTTTCAAAAATATGTAATGTACAATACACACACATACTACATATGTAGTATGCATTCAAAAATATTTGCAGCGAAGATCGGCAAGATTTGTAAAGTGACGGTACGATAACCTTATTAGCGTAACCCATGTATTAAATGAATTAAATTGGGAATCATTGTCAGATCGCAGGTTGAAATTTAGACTTAATCTCTTAAACAAATTCCAAGACATTATTTTCAGTGATGATGTTAAAAATATTTTGCGAACCCCGACTTACTATGGTAGACTGGACCAATCACAAAATTAGATAAATTGATTGCCGAACTGACAGATTCAAAATGTCCTATTTTCTTCGTACTATTAGGGATATGAATAACGGTAAATATATCCAGTACGAGTGTAGCAATGGATAACATTGGCGGCTGCATGTTGGTATAAGAACTTGAAGCTAACCCAACTAACGGCATATTTTTGCATGTTTGCTTTGCCATTTTTAACTTTTTTAAATAGTGTAGTTTTGAACAGTATATAAATACTAATCCTTTTTTATGCATGATATGTAGTGCATGTTTGGTAAGAGTTCACCCCCTGCCACACACCTTTATGGTGGCTAGCAGGGTGTTATGTAGATGTAGATGTATGAATATTTTTTCGGAATGATTTTTTCTCTAACAGGCAACCGTAAGTAGTGTTTTGCAAAGATATTCTCCTCTGCGTTAATTACTGCCTTTTTACACGTTCTTGTCAAATACATTCGGTTTTTACACGCATATAACAAAAAATTAATTGAATATTTTACATTTGATTGTGATGTCATTTTTGGCACAACATAATACACATCGTCAGCGTGTATTTCTCGTTGGTCTGTAAATTCGCAAGCTGTTGGTTCTGGATTTGTTGAAAGGAATAGCTTCGCATCGATGACAGTGAGTTTAAAATATGCTCCTGTTTAGGCATGGGGATTAATCAGTGCGTATGATCATTCCTGCAAATGCTATTTCCTACATTGCCGCGGAACACCAGGGTTGGAAGGAAAAAAACGTGTTAACACGAAGTTCAGACATAAGTTACCGTGATGTTTATGTGATTAATTTTGCATACGGGACCTGGTATGTTTTAGCCTAAACTGCGCTTCTATTGCCTAAGAATGATTTGAAAGTAGGAGTTCAGGGAGTTGACTGTATTCCAACGTACAGGTGACTATTTTACTCCTACTAGCAGACTTCTTTTCAACAATTCGAGAGCATCAGCAAAAATAGTGATTCAGTCAATGCATGGAAAGAGATCCTCCAAATTGCGAGGTCACTTGTCAACAGATACACACCCCATTAGTATAAGAGTGAGAATAGGGAACCAAGGTGGTACATCACGGAGGTTAGAAAATGTTTAAAACGCCAAAGAGTTAGTCTCGCGAAGCTTAAAAAAATGAAGAAAAATGTAGCTAATCACGATCTAAAAATACTATACAACATTATGAAATGTGTAAAGCCACCGCAGAAACAGCACTTAGAAAAGCGTTTAGTGAATTCAAGAGGGAAATACTCGGAGAACAAGTAGAGGGAAATCCAAAAGCATTCTGGTCATATGTTAGGGAAGTACAGGGAACTAAAAAGTCAACGGTTAATTCCTTGAAAAACTATAGGGGCGAAATAGCAACTTCCCGTTTAGATAAGGCAAATTTTTTAAATCATTTTTTTCGGGACGTTTTTAATCAGTCTAAGCGTAGTTTGCACGAAACCATACCACACCGATTTCATCAACCAATTCCCCCGATCAATATACCGTGCAGCGGAATCGTATCCTTATTAAAAACATTCCCCCGAACAAGTCCTCAAATCATGATGACATTCCAGCAAGTGTGTGTAAAAAATTAGCTCTCGAAATGGTTCCGAATCTTTAAGTATTATTTAACAAGTCCCTCAAAGAACACGCGATTCCCAAAGACTGGAAAATACCCAAGGCGACCCCAATTTTTAGAAGCAGTGACAGGGAACAGCCAAGTAACTGTACACTTGTATCATTACCGTCACTATCATGTAAAATTATAGAGCATATCATAGTTACATCATATATATTACATATATTCCAATGGAAATGTTATTACATGTTTGTTTTCTCATTTAAATTCCTGGAGGATAGCGTACTTCTCTCATCAAGTTCCTAATGATTAACCGTTGGAGTTGCGAAGTAGGTAGTCTCTCCTTCTGAGATGGCAAGAGAGGCGAGCTGCGACAGATAAGGGAGCATTCTTGTTTATCTTGCTGGTGGGTGATGACCACCCAGGGTCCGTTCGCTATCTCCTTAGCTTCGTTCCTTGAGAGATGGCACATCTTTCCACTCTCTCTCCTCCAAGATATCAAGCCAAGAAGGAACGCGTTATAAGGAGACGAGTGATGAACGCTTGCGACGAGTTTTTGGACGGAAATATCGGTGCCGGTCAATCGTCATCACTTGATCTACTTGAGTTCGTTCGTTTTTTGGTTCAGGAATGTGAATGACTTTGTCAATACTTTTCGTGTCTGCAGTCAAAGCACTTAAATATGATTAGCATAAAAGATTTTTATTCAGGAAGGAACCGAAAAATTTAAACTTCCAACATAAATCAGTCTGCTTGTGGCTTTATTTGGTTCCACGGAAATGTTCCCAAGGAATCGAAGTAACCTGCGTACGGCAGTTCTACCAACAGTCAAGTTTCTTTCAGTTCCCTGTCCCTGTTTCAGCCCTGTTTACATACGTATTTGAGTAAAGAAACATTATTTCAATACTTTAAAGTGGGTAAGCGATTTTCACGATACTTTTGTAAAAACATTCTGGTTTCACCTATGTCCAACGTTGCATGCATTTTTAAAGTAATTAACAATGGTCGAGGCAGTCTTGAAAACGACTGCTTGCCCCAAAAACGCCAAGCGGGATGTATTTTAACAGGAAATGCTCGCCTGTCGCTGATACACGCAGTAGTGTACAGGGAAATTCTATGTTCAAATGATAATGAATATTTTAATGATGTCCTACAAACATTTGAAAATTGGTGTAGGTGATACATGGCGGTTAGAATTAAATTTAAAAAATGTGTAGTAATGAATTTTTGGAAAAAATAATTGTTCTCCTTCTAGCACGTACAAAAGAAATAATAATGAAATAACAAACGTAAAATCCATTGAATATCTTGGAATAACACTGACACATGATCTTTCCTGGGGTAAACAATGGGTGAAACAATGGGTCAAGCTAATCGTAGACTGGGATTCATCAAAAGAGTACTGGGTAAATGTGACGATCATGTACGAGAAATCAGATACATTTCCCTTGTTAGACCTCATTTGGAATATGCTGCCAGTGTATGGGATCCCTACGAAATCGGTCTAAATAACGAACTTGAACGTCTGGAACGAAGATCGGAAAGATTTGTAAAGGGACGGTATTATAACCTTATTAGCGTAACCAGTCTATTAAATGAATTACATTGGGAATCATTGTCAGATCGCAGGTTGAAATTTAGACTTAATTAATCCCCTAAATTAATTTGAAGATAATAATTTCAGTGAATACGTTAAAAATATTTTGCGAACCCCAACTTACTATGGTAGACTGGACCATAATTACAAAATTAGAGAAATTGATTGCCGAACTGACAGATTCAAACTGTCCTTTTTCCTCGTACAATTAGGGATATGAATAGCGGTAAATATGTCCAATACGAGTGATTCAATCTATAGGATAGGTAGTTGCATGTTGGTGTAACGATTTGAAGGTAACCCAACCAACAGAACGTTTTTAAATGCTTAGTTTTTATTTTTATCTTTTTAAATATTTCGGTTTAAACTAATATATTAATACTAATCCTTTTAAATGCATGATATGTAGTGCATGCTTGGTGAGAATTCATCCCCTGCCACAGATCTTTGAGGTGGCTTGCAGCGTATTATGTAGATGAAGATGATTGGTACGACTGGCTAATTGTGACCTTCATTCAAGGTGAAAGAACTCAGAATCTTCCATTTTCTTCCGCCATTTATACACTTCATCTTGGATATATTTATTGCTTCAAGAAACCGCAGTCAAAACATCCGTCCCCCCAAATAATGAGGATGGGATGTATTTTACGGGATCATGCACGTCTATCGGTTATCCAACGGAGTTCTTATCAATTTAGTAAAGGTAAAGTGAATTAATTCCTAATCCATTTCATTTCTTCCTCCATTTCCTCACTTCGTCTTGGAAATACTTTATGCTGCAGGTAACCGTAGTCAAAACAAACGGTCCCCCCAAAGTAAGTAGATGGAATTTTTTATGTGCCCCAGGGCTTTCTTACTGAGATCCGTTAAGAAAAAGTGTAATGTTTTCCAAGCTCTTCCATCTTTTTCTTTCGTTTCTTCGCATCACGAAACCATCGTCAAAACGAACGGCCTCCCCGAAATACGGACGGAGGGATGACTTTTACGAGACAATGCATGCTGGCCATTACTGCAATCGAGAACATATCACTTCCGTTATTTGAGTGCAGTAACTCACAAACTATTTGGCTTTCTTGTCTTTACTATTTTTGACATCACCTAGAGTGTGTTTCGTTGTTCGCCATACCGTTGTCATTATATACTGACCACCTAAATAGAGAATGCTGGATGGTATTTACGAGGTCGTGCACGCCGGTTGTTCATCTGCATATACATCTACGCAATTCCCTGTGAGCCACCACGAGGGCGGGTGGCTGGGTTTGTGAGGATCACTAAATATGCACTACTTACACGCAAATTAAAGCTATAAAAACTACTAATTTATGGAGAAATGTTAGTTATGAGTCATTTTCAAAAGGTGGTTAATAAGTACATGTCAATGGATAGATTACAGCATGCAAAAACATTACCCTATGTACATTTATCGGTTGTTTCTGTCTTGATTCAATATCTCCATTTGATATTTAACTTCTTTGATTTTGTGTTACTAAGTTTAATTTACGTATTCAACTTGTACATCTATCTCAATAGCCGACGATATCGTATGTGTTCCAGCGCTTTTTCATTCAACACGTTTCTCTTGAAATTAACGAAGGGGGGGCGAATTCCGAGAGAAATACCATTTGACCTCCACGGAAGCAACTTCATCAATACGTTTACTTTTACCGAATGCAAACTTACTTTCTTGTTTAGCAACGTAAGTTTTTTGCCCGTATACCTTTTTTGCCGAACAATGCAGCCAACGCTCCGTAACGAATCGTTGCCTGTAATTACTTCCATACTTTTTGGGGAAAGGTAACTGCAAGATTACGGCATTTCGTGGGCGAACTGGGTAAACATTTTCATTTTCACTCGAAGTCTGCATTGGCAGTGGCACTAGCGGCGCTCGAGAAAGAATCGGAAAAAATAATAATTTTCGTCGCGAATAACAAATTCTAGATGAAACATTAATGCTAAGAGTTAGTTCGATGATAATTTAAGAAATTATAATGTATTCCATTTAAGAGAAAGATCAAAGTAATGGAATTACATTCCGTAGTATTTTAATAAGCGGGAAAAAAAGGAGTCAATTTCATAGATTGAGAAACTCACATGAAAACAATGTAGGCACAAAAGGATAAAAACCCGGCTCTTAACAATGATGGCAATAGTTTTCTTGTAGGTATCCGGGAGCTTGAAATAACAATCCATGTACGGTATCTCTCTAGGACGAACCGTATCCGCGATAGTGTGTGGTACTGGTCTAAAAACGTAATTACTGCCAGCATTAAAAAGCGAGCCTTGTCAAAGAATCCAATTATAACCCGAACCTTATTGTCCTGCAGATACCAAGGAGGTAAGAATGGGCATGAGAAGGAATACAGATGCAAGCCTGATGGTTCCAAAAGTGCCCAGAAAGGGTCACCTTTCTCTCCTTGCGAAGAAAAATATTTTCACTCCCCTTCTATGTAGAGAAAATATGCATATATTGTCGAACTTCATTCCAGTGGCATCCATGAACTTTACGGATAATTAATAGCATTTTGTTCCAATGTTTGTAATTTTATTCCTACGGGCTGGCACATATTTCACGTATTTAAATTATAGTAGAAGCTCTATGTATCGATAGTCCTCGAGAGTCGAAGAAACACTAGCTGTACCGAACACTCGTCATTACCAAAAATATGTGAATTATCATTTTACAGCCAATTCCTGTGACTTTTACGATAGTTAAGCGATTATTGCGGGTGTATCGGGTGAATGGCCAACAGTCGGATATGGAACATCAACTTCTGACACTGTGCATTGCCGTATTGTATTGAGTTCCTGATGTATCGCGGCAGAAAGTAATATAGCCAATCGATGGTCCAATTACGGCGAAATACTTGGAAACCAGACAAATTGTCTACCTCTCGCATTATCTCTCTACAACTGTAAAATATAATTAGTGGATTAGAGAACTTTCTCAAGAAATTCGCAAGAATGCTAGACCTCACAAGCACCTAGCCAGTAACCATCTTTAGAATAGAGGCAGAATAGAAAGTGACCACTTTCAATTGTTGTGAATTCTTCTCAGACGACAGCTGACTTTAATTTGTCGGAATCAAGCTATCACGAGTAGCATATATACAGTCTGAAACATAAAGAATCAAATGTCTTCAAAGATTACAAGTGTTCGCTTAACAGTAATCGAAGGTCTTTTATTGCTGTTATTACACGAGGAATATTATCTTGAGTACTCGAAATAATAATCGCTGCAAGAAAAGCCACAAACAATCAGTTGAACGTTCTACGATCCGAATATTTGTTTTAACTGCCCATTTTTCCCGCAGAAGCTACAATTTCCCTATCTCTATCCATATTGTGCCATATGATATAGGTTTCTATATATGTATTACCCAGCGAGCCACCACGAGGGTGTGTGGCAGGGTGTGGTCACCAGGCATGCGCTATTGACATGCTACTAGGCTACTACATGGAAACGTGATACAAAATAGGGTCACACGCAGCTATATTGTTAATATCTACATACTAATGAAGTCATTGGCCGTTAATACATGCATAATGCCATACATGCCACTCTACAATATTTCCCCTACTTATTCCATTGCCATGCCATTGCCACATAAAATTGTGTAGTTAATGTCCCTTGGGTCTTTGTAAGTAACTTTTTCATCTGCATTTATGTTTATTTATTTGACGTTGAAGCGGTTGTTTAATTAGCATTCTTTTTTGCTCATTGACCGAATCCTTTAATCTAGCCCCGACGGGAGATAGATTCAAATTTAGAATACAGTGTTCTATTATATAGTTAATAAGAGGCAATGATGAATTTATTCACATAATCATCATTCATAACATTGTGACATACTGCGTCCTTGCCTTTCTGGGTATTCCCTTTGCCAACCTTTGCGGCAGATGGAATTCTCAGTGTTTTTTCGAATCGCCGAGGTAACTTAAAACTCGTGGTGTCCTTTCCTCCACCAACTTCTCAAGTCCACTCGAAGGAGGAATGGAATCTGACGCTGCTCTAGCAGTTGAGTCATCTTCACACGTGGGCCTTTGACTTCTCCTAAGGGTTGCAATCACAGGGGTGAGGAACTTTCGGAGACGGAGTGCGGGTTACAAGGAAAGGGATGCATCTTACATATTTAAATTCTTCGCCTATTTAATATCAGCTACTTTTGTTCTTCTGAACTGCGCCCTCTAGCGTTGTTTTTCATAATTTCTATATTTTGTAGTTTGTTCAACAAAGCGAAAGTTTGCTTTCACTCCCCGTTGTTCTCGCAGAAATTACAATGTGCCCTTCTATATTTATTGAGTGTCATTTGTTACATGTTGTGTGACAGGCTGGCAGGCGTTTGATCATCCACAAACTTCACTCCGGGGAGTATGGAATACCCCCTTGGAGAGAGGGGCGTTCTCCCGTGTAAAGCTTTTTTAAATACCAATTTTTACGCATTTTGGAGCCTAAAAGTTCATTTTTGTTCTTAAAACAGATGAAATTGAACAATTTTAGACATTGAAGGTGTTTAACAATGGAGAAGAAATAAATAGCCAACTTGAAGTTTAAAATAATTATAAAATATTAATGTTTCATACAACAGAAAATGTGAAAATAATTCATTGGAAAAGGTTTACAGTGATGATAAGCACATGCATAAAAGTTAAAAACTATCTGTTTAATGAGGGGCTTACTAAAGCGTTTGTGTTGGGTGCTAATATTACGATATATACGGTATCATCAGTATCATGTAACAAAAGAATTTATAGAAAGCCAATTCATGATCAATGTTTTCAACTTACGAAAGTGGGAAAACCTAGAAAATTATTGAATACGAAAATGTTTTTAAAAAACCGACAGCTGAGGTCATTTGCGCCATTTAGGATTGGTAGGACTCAACTCCAACTCAACTCCAGGAGGGGTAAATAAGAGTTTCCTCCATAATGATGAGAACCTGTTTCCCGGCGAGCGCACCAGTACTTTCTCTAAGTCCGATACCGTCTGCGTGGGACTGAGAAAAACCATCCGATCCGTGGACCAATGTTCAATCGCTCTTAAAGATCATGAATCGCTTCTAAAATCACATTTCAGATGTACTTTCACTCTCACTGATCCTCCTGGCCTTAGATTTTTTCGGTGAGCGCATCCGTAAGTCCGATACCGTCTGCGAGGGACTGAGAAAAATCATCCTTGGACCAATGTTCAATCGCTCTTAAAGATCGTAGATCCCATTTAAAACCACATTTCATCCGTACTTTCACTCAGATCTGTTCTCAGATCAGATCAGGAACGCCTTATTCAAAAGGCTACCTGCAGCGCTTTGGCAGCGCGTCCGCAACTCGCGACTGCAATGCTTCAAACACGAGATGCGAATGCGCATTTGACGCGTTTCTCGACAATTCGCTCTAGGAGAGCGCTGCTGAGAACGCTGCTGGCGCGCTTCAGATGACATGTGCTGCACTGGCAGCGCTGACATCCTTGTGAAGCGCTGCTTCAGCTATGTGTGTTTACTGGGTTCTTTCCGTTAACAAGAAGTATATCGGCGTGGGTTGGAATGTAATTATTTCTTTGCTCGGCACGGTATTTATTAGACTGATCACAAATTAGACTACTCTGAATGACAAATACACAATGAAAATTCAAATTTCTCACCTGTACACGATGGACTAAATTAATATTCAACAATGAACTATGCAATTTCAACTATTCACATTATTGAAACTATACACAACAAAGGTATACACATTAAAATAATATTCTAGTCAATAACTTTTAAAAAGTAATATCAGTGAACAGCACGATGAATATTACATTCTGGTGCTCATTTGTTTTCCGCCAACCAAGGCGTGCTTATTTTTAGCCCGGGTGATCTGAATTTCAGATCACAACCATCTTATTTTCCACCTTCAGAGGTTAAGGTCTTAAAATAAGACGGAGGTGTGTCTTGAATTTAGACCACTACCGTAAAATCAGACAGCGTTTAAATTCAGATGGCACTGAAAATCAGATAAACTTTTGACAGTGTTGCAACCAGACGGCAAAGATACAACTCTAGCCTCGAAGGGGACATTTATGATTTCGATATCATCGAAGGTGTGGGATCGCTAATGGGAAGGGTAACGGCTGATCTAAGTCGTCACGAGAAGTTGGACCTAAGCGTATGCCTAACGTATTCCCATTAGGCCTTCCTCTCATCTTGCCTTGTACGCAATAATTATTGCATGAAAGAAAATAGAATATCTGACGTATAATCTATTTAATAATTGGTCGTCGCCATCACTGAAGTGCAGTAACCAGGGTTGCATGCAAATTCGATGCTAGGGTATCAGAGAGGTGCTGTGTTGACTTTTGTCAGGCCTCATTGAGAATATGCCGCTAAGATACGGGATCTGTCCGAGGAAGCCATGGTAAAGTGATTAGAGTGTGTGCGATGGAGATCAGCAACATTTGTGAAAGGCCGTTATGATTAGCAACCCCCACGTGTTATGCTAGGCTTCATTCAATGAGGGGTAAATAGTCGTTCTCATAGATTGAAAATTTAATTTTTCCCGCCTATCATAAAGAGAACACAATGGGCAGCATATTAAAGAAAAAACATTTTGTGTAGTGTTTGGTACATGAAGCATGTTTTCATATTACTAATCTATGAATTGGGGAAATAGAGATAAAATCTTTCTATGTTGTTATCAGCTAGTAACTTTGTAGAGACTTACATTCTCGTGGCACCTGACTTTAATACCAACCTTCCTTCCAATTAGCAGCATACTTGTAGGACTTGGTTGCATGTTAGTGGTGCAGAGTTGAAGATTTTCACCCCCTGCCACGCATCATTTTGCTGGATCGCAGGTTACTGAGTAGATGTTGGTGATGACGAGAGATTGCTTGTAAGGGAGGAGATAAAGAAACTCTCTGGGGAATGTACGATTAGATAATAGTTACAGGTACGACTGAAGTCACTGTGTTGAAATATGGTTTTGAAGAAATTTAAGGTTCGTTATTATTTTTGCTGTAGTTCACCTGCAATCTCCACAAGAAATAATGTTTTGGTCAAATCCTTCCCAAGCACCCCCATTTCGACTTCACTAACACCCTAAGGATAGCAGGCCAATTCAAACCTGACCTCCTTGGTATTGAACAAACGTAAACAAAACGAATAATCCTAATTCGGCATATATTCTGTTACCCATCACTCCTCCGCATTGAAAACTTATTTTTTAAATATGCTGCATTTTATTTTATTAGCCTTCAAATGAAATTCCTTTACTGCTCATTTCAATTCCGTGCGTACAATGTTTCATTTCAACAGAAGTTGAATTTTCAAAGTATAATGGATTTCATTGCTTTAAATTTAATTCTTAATGTTCCTCATGCTTAAGTTCTGAGAATCAATATTTATGCTACAAATTTATGCTATCAATAGGTATGTTACTTTTTAGACCCATCACTCTGCGCATGGCCAACGTTCTTAAAAATATTTTCCATTTGATATTATTTGTCTTGAAATGAAATGCCTCCACTCCAGAAAAAGTGCAACCTCAATTGAGAATTGATAAAATGGCTTTAAATTTAATTCTTAATGGCCCTCATGCTTTATAAGTTCCGAAAATCAAAATTTATGTTTACAATATATGAGTGATACTTTTTAGTTCAGCACTTTGCATGCATTATATTTGCATTATAATTCAATTGTTGACATTCGTAATGTTTATGTAAATGTCGATATTATGAAGAGTTGATAAGCATTCATATCCGCTGAAGTCCCAACATTTGCATTTCCAGCTCCAGCAGCCTCCGTCTCCGCTCGCAATTGTCCTCCTCAACTGAAACGAGGCCATCTCGTTGTGACACGGTCAACAACCGTTGGTAAGGAGACAACAGTGTAGCTCATCCAGCAACCATGGCGACCAGTGTGTCCGGCGAAGTGTTCGACGTGGAGGAGCTACTCTTTATCGCCCTGGCCATTGGACCCCTTGAACAATACGAGGAGCTCCTGGATTCCTTGGGTGACGTAGACGTGAGGGTTTCGAAACAGAAGACCCTACTCCACATTGCTGTTAAGTTGGGGAAGGTGGACTGGGTGGAGGGATTGCTGGGAAAGGGTGCGAACCCTGGAATTAGGGACGTAGATGGGAAGAGCGTTGTGGAGCTGGCCCAGGACATGGTAGAGAGATACCCTGAGGACGGGGACCGCAAACTAGTTAGTAAATTGGTTCTGGTGGCGAAGATAGCAAGGGAAAGTGAAAGACGTGAAGCACTAGGGGACAATAGTTCTACATCTGGGTGTTTAGATGCCGGAATGGAGGCCACGCGACAGGACACAATGTCTATGTTGTCACGGAAGATAGCTTCCATTTTAGAGTGTATAAATGACATCCAGAGTAGAATGGCAGAAAATAATATCCACATGCAAGAAATGACAACCATTCGAAATGACGTCATAACTGGAATGGCGACAATTAATACATTGACGCAAGAAATGGCAACCATTCGCATTTCCATAGATGACGTCAAAACTGGAATGGCGGCCCGCGATGTTCTCCTTTCGACCCTTGAGTGTTCCGTGACGGCACTTGCGAACAAGGAGAGGCCTCTGGCAGGAACTTCTGCCACTTCGATCATCGCTGGCGAAGGCGTGCCGTCGGCTCCACGAACCGAAGAGGTGATAAGAAAGGAGTGCGTGGAGGCGATGGTGCGCAAGACTCGCATCTTAAGAAGTGACGATGGGAAGGTGTCGAGGGCGAGGGAACTGTATGAGAAGCTGTATGCTGCAGGAGATGAGACGGCTTGCATCTTGAAGTTCATGAAGAGCCAAGAGAACGTGTCCATTGAGATCGATTTCGACTCAAGTAATATCGGAGGAATGAAATCGATGTTCAGAGACCACGACGGTGTGGAGAGGGAAGGCAGTCGTTATGTCTCGTTCGCCGACTTCGGAGAGGAGAAAGTGTACCTGGCAGGGAATGAAGATATGACTTGCAACATTGGTTGTTTAGCAGTTGCGCTGTCAAATTTAGCCTTGTCTCTGGCCTTCGGGAACGGAGGGAGGCCGTACGCAAGAGGCGATGACGTCATCGGGCTCCAAATGAAGAGCGCGATAAAAGAGGCGGAGGACAGGAGGAATGGACGGGAATTAGAGGGGTTTATTGCAATGGGATTGAAAAAGGAGACTCAGCTGGGGCATGAAATATATGTAACATCAGCTGTTCCTTCCATTATCGCCGAATATGGATGGACGGAGGGAACGTCTCGATTGCAGCGACAAGTTCCTTCTCTGCTGGAGTTGTTCCGTGACAGCGTCATGCCGGCTCTCCTCGCCAAGGCACAGGTATGTGTTTCCATGACAACGCCACTCGAATATGCATCCGTCGCCTATTAATTTAAACATCGCATCAATTGTTTCATTAAAGTTTGGGTCGCATGCTTTTATTTACCGGCATGCTTTGCTTCCGTGTTTTCGTGCTGTTGAATTTTTTCCCTTTTAATTTTTATGAGGAAAAGTACCTAGCGTCATTTTAAAATCTATCGAAACGGCATGTGTACACTCCAGAAGTTATATTATTTTGATCAAGACGGTAAAAATATAATAAGTGACTACTCTATATGTAGTGCACTTTTCCCCGGACAAGCGGTCTCACCGGAAAGGGGGTTGCCCCTAATAGAATTTGGAAAGGGTTGGAATATTTCGGAAGTCAAACAATCTTTCATAATCCCTCAACTAATGACTTCGAAATTTGGTTTGTGCCTCCTGCATCAACAATTTTGAAATGCACAGCAAATTACAATTTCATTGTATGGGCTGCATGACAGGATGGGCCGAAAACAGGTTTTTTGTCCTGATCAAATTTGCCCTATGCGGGAAAGTTGTGTAAACATTTTTTGTGTTGTGCGTGTTGCCTGTACTCTACATTTACCTTTTATTCTTAGCCATCGTATAAGCCATAGATGTTGTCGAATAAACTTCAATTTTCAGTGTTGTCATCTAGAAACATGTTTCTATCGTTCTCTTTTGCCAGTATTCCTTTATTTGCAATAAATTATTCTCCATAACAGTTTGATTCCTATTTCTGCCTGAATTTTCGCAACATTTTAAACTTTAGAGCTCGGGGGGCAGTGTTTAATTATGTCTGATTTCGAAAAAATTTTGCATGCGAGATCCTGATATCAGTACACAACTTTCCCGCACAGGGCAATTTTGATCCGGAAAAAAAAACTTTTTTTTTCGGTCCACCCTACTGCGTACACCTTATTAAATACAAACAGTATCAAATAGAATTTACAGTATTAAAAGAATATTGAACAGTATATAAATCTAAGAATATAGTAATCAACCGTTAATTTTGCCGAGGAAACAATAAGTTTCTTCCTTTGACCAAGTGTATTTCCGCTCCCGAGCAATCTTCATTGAAACTCATTTCGTCGAGGGAGCCCGACTGTTTTTTATGGGGATAAATCCCCCTACGCCTGTCCGCTAAAAGCATCTCAGCCGCTAAGGCACTATCATATCTTACTAAAATTTCCTTAAGACTCTCCAACATGCATTTGCTTCCCTGGTGTAAGTAATCTTTTCTGAGAACCTCTACATCCTGCGGAATTGACGAGAAATTAGCCTTCAATGCGATCAGGAGTAGAAAAAATAAATTGTTCTGGTATAGACAAACTTCGTCAATTAGAATAGTTTTACCTGTTATTGAGAACTATATTTTCTTTTCAATTTATGGTTTGGTAATTAGAAGTACTGTAAGCAGTCTCCTCTGCTATAACACGACACTTAAGTCTAAATTTTCCATTACTAGTAGAATTTTAGCTCTTAGAAGTCAGTGGTTCATGTTTGGAGTTCTTCACTCCCTTCCACACACCCTCGCGGTGACTTGCTAGGTATTACGAATAAGTTATATGATATTAAACTTAAATCGTAAATTACCATGAGATGCACTTTTGGAGTGATCTTTTCAAATACAATCGGCAATATCCGTTCTCCCAGCGGTACATTTAAATCTACATCGCCACGAGGCGACATCTAAGAACGACATTTCCCTCCGTGATGACGTTCTTATATCCATGCTCCCCCCACATTATGTAAACCATCCTTAACAACATTCCTCAAGAACCTCAAGCCTTAACAACCGTCAGTACAGTAACAATAACCTAACATGGTAACCAGCTGCCTATTTGCATTATCAGTTACGTTAAATAGTCTTATTTTTCCTCCGAGGTGTATATAAGTAAACGATGATAATGTCAAGTCACAGTCATAGAGTTAAGAATTATTTATCAATCATGTTCATTCTTACTGATTTAATTCATATATTTCAATTTTTTTGCCACATTTGATATGAAGTCTTAGATTTCACCTATATAGCATAACCAATTGTGGCCCAAGTGAATTGTCATTTGTTAAATGTGTTCTATGCTACACAAGCTCGAGTTGTGGTTGCTTTCTATAGTAATGGGTGGTGCATTTCCTTGCAGGTGTAACCTCTAGCATCCCCACTGGAGGATCTTATAATAACATTGGAAAAGATTCACCCTGGAGTAAAACAGTATAACCTAATGATGGAAATTGTGGTGTGTAGTTATTGAAGTGCTTTTGTGATTCTGTTTGGAACAATTGTGCAGTTGTCATTCAGTGACAGGACGTTTATGTGACTAATTATACTTGCTTTATAAGACTGTTACCCTGCACAGGGAAGTAAATATTTCACTTAGCATTCATATTTACGTGTTATATTTTTTATTTTTTTTATTCATTTTGTTAATGTCCTTTTAACTTTTCCCAATAGAAGAATATTTGTTTTGAATTTATGTTAAATGTTTTTGTTTTTGATGGACAAGTATCCCTTGTTGGCTATTACTTCTGGATTTGTTTTCAAGTCTTGTGTCATTATTATTATTGAGAACTTAAATTAAGAACTACTTAGCATTTGTTCAGTGCATATTCAATAAGAGCCTAAGGTAATATTAGTAATTGTGGTTGCGGGAGGCAAAGGATCTCTCCATGGAAATAAGTTTTGATGTTTGCTGGACAGGTTTATTTTGAGAAGATAAATGGGTTCTTTAGGAATGGAATTTACTGATATATTTCATGCGGAAATTTCGTTTCTTTGGGTGACTGATTATATCCATATTTTGAATTTGTGTAGCGCATAAATATGATAAAGTATTCATGAGTACCTTTATTTCTTTTTCCTTATAGTGGCTTTAGCCCGTCAGTGTGTGGCATATGCAGGGAAAAGCATGTACCTATCAATTTGTTCGGCATTCTATTTACAGTGTGAGGGAGAATATTTTGTACTCCTTTATTTTATTTTCACTGCTTATTCCGATAGATTTTCTAATCGCTCAAATATATGGCTTAGGAATGTTTATTTAAGTTTATTAACTTTCCCTTCTTTATAAAAGTGCAACCTAGCTATTATTCTTTATGTTTCCCTACAGTCACTCTATGCTTGCTTGTCATGATTGTAATATTGTTATTTCACTGAGCCATTTTGTAGTTCCATACTTTGTTTCAAGTATGAATATTATGATAATTTTTTACTCTGGCAGTGCTGAGATTTTTAAGAGAACCATTTATAGTATCATTTGTCACTTAAATAATAATAAGATCTCAGAAGTCTTCTGCCTTTATTTTTCCCTCAAATTTCCTTCTTGAAATGTCCTTGGGACATTGATGCCGTGTCATTGGTAGCCAATGATTTTGGAGTACTTTTAGAATAAAGAAACATTATTCTTATATTCTCATCTTAGGTTACTTCACCTTTCTAGAATAGGAATTTACGGCAGCAATGGAGGTGTAGGGACTTATTTATTGCTTTTTCTGTGGGTGGTTGGGGAATTGGCAGGGGGTGTCAAGATGATCAGAATTATATGAGTGATGGATTGGAACACCAGTATTCGCATTGGAGAGACCCTTCCAGTATGGAAGCATGCTGATGGTAATGGATGCTGAGAAATGGCACTCTTGATCGTACAAACGTTGCTATTATGGTCTATGGAGTAAACTCTTATTGTACTCGAGTCAATATGTATTCGTAGAGAACTGTACCATGAGTAATGGCACTGTTTGACTAGCATTAGTCTTCACGAGTAACTGCGGAGTAACATGGAAATGGCCACCTCGAGGGTGTATGGATGGTGTCTACATTCACAATAATAACACGACACGCATTCGCGCAAAATGCAAAAAAGTCGCTTGAGGTTTGAACAATATCATGGATTATTGGATTGCTTTCCCTGTGGCCCAGGAATGTGTCCTGGGGATGGTAGGTGATAAGCTAGTTTTCTCCTATTTTCAATGGTCACAACAGAGAATTTTATAACTTGTGTATATTTAGCCGTTCGATTTCAAAGGTTTATTAAAAATATTTTCTCGTTCATTCTAAAGTAAACAATTCAACGGCGCGAAAACGCGACAGACAATCATTGCATGCCGGTCAATTATATTTGTGACATCAAGGGTATCGAAAACGCCTCGTGTCTTTAATTAATGCTGTGGACCTTTCTTTTCAGATGTACCATCCGTGAAATCTGTTTAATAAGTCTCTGCGGAACAATTATTCAGTAAATTTAATATGATATGCCATAATTTCCTCAGGTTAAAATTATTAGTTAAGATTATTTAATTGAAATATTATTCATTTTCCTACGCTCAAGGTCCACGTCCATTGCTCAAGTTCATTTCATCAGAAGAAGACTCTATAAATGCCATTTTCAGCGGAGGTGGCCTTCCGAGCTGTAATTATTTCCGTAAGAAATTATCAGTTTGATTTATTATTAGTTACAAGTAATTATTCAAATGTTTCTTAATTAAAAAAGTTGCTATGAATTACAACAAGGTGTCAATCATCTTCACCCAAAGTTGTGCAAAGTCTTCCCACGCTGTCTCGCACGTGGGAATATGGGATATGCAAGCAGTGTGGTGTGCCTGATCCATAGAAGGGTAGAGATTTCAGTTTTACGCCTGTATAGGAACACATCTTCAGTAAATCTCTTACTATCTGTAAATCATACTCCGATAAAGTAAATGAGTGTGAGCCATGTTGCTGAAAAAAGAGGAATTGCAATTTATCTCAGAGTTTCCTCAGAGATCAGAGATAATATTAAAGTTAAAACACCTTCTTCTGTAACTAGGTGGTATTCCATTCAAAAATGTGAATTGTGGAAAACAATTTTGCGATCACACAGGCTTACATCATCAACAGGTGAAAAGCACTGTAAAAAAAATAATGTGACAATGAATTCCATTTTTTCACACCGCGCTGTATGTTTACGGTATGGAGCCCCACTTCCCTCTACTTAGTTCAAAATATGAACGAAAATTCGTAAATTTTCCACACAGCATATGTCGCCCGATCGTTTTCAACAAATTCGTGTCATTATCAAGAGTCCCTTGAAAACTACACCTGCGTGTTCAATTGGTCGGGTGATTAGAAATTGTGCGGTAAAATACGAATTTTCGTTCATATTTGTAACTGGAAAATTTTCACAATGTAAAGGCCGATGTGTTTCTCTGTTTCCTCCACATCGTTCAATTTCCGAAACCCTCATCTAATCAAGTAACTACGATCCTGCGTTGAGGACAAGGTGAACTTGTGTTTGCATGTTTCTCAAAGTTAGAAGAATGGCCAGGAAAACACCACAAGTGATTTCTAACAAGGCGTAACCAATTGACTAAATCCAACTCTCCAATTGGTTTCTCTCGCCTAAATGTCCATAGCTCACACTTATATGTAATTATTTAATGTTTGCCTTTGTAGTTACGCTGCGTAATGCAGGATTAATGATTACGCAATCGTTTCCACACAATTTCGTGGTGGTTCGTAGGGTATTGGTGTACATACTCTCTCAGTTTGCTACATCTTCGGGTGCTACATGATCTTCTTGGGATCTTGAGGGGAATATTTTGTCATGAAAAAAAATGTTATCGATATTCAATAGTAAGAGTAATTCGATACACCCTACTGTATTGGACCGGATTCATTTCCTGGCTATAATTGCATCGGAATAGTTACTATGGTGCCTTTTGATGAGATACTACGTTCAGTACCCAGTGCGTCGCTTGGGACGTAAAGCCCTGGACACGATGTCATTTTTAGCGGATAATAAACTAATTCCGACTCCGAGTGTCCCATATATTACATTATCCTTCTATTTCAATCTATAGCTTACAAACTTCTTTCCGGATCAGAAACTGAGGGTGAGAATACGGAACTATTGTTCAAACGAGGGAAGGTGATGGGAAGGTGAGGTTACGAAACAGAATTTATGTTTTCCATTTAACTTATTTTTACATTCTGACATTCATGACTTTACTTGTAAATATTTTTTTCGGTGTTTTATATCTTATCTCATTAGCTGACTCCGCGGAAATCAATAGGTATATATTCATACAGAAAACATTCACGTCAGCAAGTCATTTACAATTGATTTGCGATATAATGCTCTTCGCAAATATGACACAGTGAAACACATCCGAGTACTTCATTTCAAATTTCTCCAATGTAAGTAAACCAATCTAGGAAATAGGATTGAATTCACCCTAGTGCCTAACGATAGACAATTTGTTCAGCTGGTGGTCGATGAAGCTTCAAGGAATATTGTCAATTACCAGAGGCATTCAGTTACTGAATTCATTGAGAATGTAGAATTGAAGAAGCCATCGTAAGTAACGTGGATTAACGCGACGGACCGGGTACTGAACGTAGTATGTCATCAAAAGGCACCATGGTAACTATTTCGATGCAATTATAGCCAGGAAAGGAAGACTGCAAATGCCTAATGTTGAATTTAATCTTGTGTACGCAACCTGAATTCGAGAACAATAACAGGTTTGTGTTTCGTCGCAGCTGCAAAGGAGATGGAGAGTTGGTTCTCAGGCTATCCGGTGACTCAAATTTCCTCAGGAGGGAGTAGACAACTTCGAGATCAGGTTTCAACGCAGCTGCTGTGGAGGGGACTGACTTCTTCCCACGCAGTCTTCTTACTTAGAAATGAAGAAGGGGATACAATCCTTGCAAATTGGCATGATTGAGTAATAGGGAGTAAAAATCGAGTTTGAAGTAGTTTGTCTGAAAATGTAGTTACAGTTCACCGTCGTCGGACGGAGTAAAATATTTCTTTAATCGTTTCGAATTCATATACTGCATTCCGTAAGATGGCGTATTTGATCTTATGTTTGTGGTTTTTACCGCAAGGTTAGGATGTCTCAAGAAATAAGGGTAAGTGTTTTTCTTCTGAAATCAAATACGCATACCCTCTTTTGTTTCTTATTGGCATTAATAACTCACATAAAAATATTATTGCGATTGAATTATGATTTTGAAATATGACTTGATGCCAAACATGGGAAAGAAAAATTTACTGTTTAACATGTAAAAAACATTATTCTTTAATATTTCTTTCCAGAGTTTGCTTTTCGCAGTCAGGATAAATTTTCCGGTGTTCTTGTACGCAAAAAACAAAAATTGCCTTTGTTACTCAACCGTGATAAAACCATGAAAGTCCTGCATTAACTTGACCGCTCTTTCATCTGCATCATCCACTGCCCTCGGCGTTGAACCATTCTTTCTGGCTTCTCGAAACGAATCATTATTCGACAACATAGTGGGACATTCGTGAATATAACGGTCATCAATTTTAAGATGATCGAACAATGACTTGCTTCTGACTGAAATGAAGTCGTAGATGTTTTTCTCTGAATTAAAAAAAAGAGAAAGTTAGTTAACAGAATTGTGATTTAAACAGAAAACCAAAGGAACAACATCTGTATATCTTCATTTAACTTACCATAGAATGGACTGCAAAGATCCTCCTCCGATGGGTTGTAACGTTTACCTAGAGTTCATAAATTCTACTTGATTAAATTTTCACCCATTCTTTCTTTAATATCTTAATCCACATCATCGTCAAACATCGACAAGACAGAAACTTCATTAGTCAAATATCATAATCGGCTTATCTTCTGTAAATCTGCTTTTGAGATGATATTATCAATTTTATTGTAAGCTTTCATCACTTGAAAAAGCACAAATCTTGGTAAGGTACTTTAACTGCTTATATAAATTGAAACTATGGCTTGACGTAGGATGAACAGTCAAAAGTCTAACTGCGCCGCCTTACCCTTGCTCGTAATTTTAAATTGCTCACTAAGCAAAGATATTTTTTGGGAAAAAATGGTATCGCCATCCATCGAGCTTGGTACATGGCACTTGGACGTCGAATTTTAAATTTTCTCTTCGTATCTCCGTCTAAAAATATCACCACAGAAAGCTCTATCAACTCTCGATAGTTATCTCTGACTAAATCTTTCGTCAGTTCAGTTCGGTACAACTCAAGCAGATTGCCAAGTTCGGAAACAGTCAGGTGCAATGCGAGTCTTTCTGTATAGCACTGTATTTTAACAGGATCGACGCTTTTCCATTTATATCGGAACATTCTGAACAGTTTAATATCAGGATTTGTTGTCACTAGACTGATTTTTATTTCTAACACGCTTTCCGCTCACTATATGTGGTACCCGTTTTGAAAATTAGCTTTTAAGGCTTCCGCACGCTCCTTCCGTATTTCCGTACGAATTCCTTAAATCAAGGACTTATAGGAAATTCATCAGTATTATACCCAAGTTGCTCAGTGGTAGCTTCAAGAATAAAACGATATATCTCAAACGTGACTGAGACCTATCTAGGACTGCTACTAATTTTTGAGTAATGAAATTTTTCGGCATAATGTTTTACTGGTTCTGGGTTGAATGTTCTCGATTAGATTTAAAAAATCTTCTTTTAAATGCCTATCATTTTCATTAGAATCAGAAGATGAGTCGTGTTGTAACGGTTCATAAGATGATATCGAAGGAGTTGAAGTGGAAAAATATATGGAATTTCGATTTTCTCCCTCAATATTTCTAGCCAGTTTTTTGTCCACTCCAGCTAAGCGACCAGGCCTACCTGGCTCTCTCTGTCCCTGCAAGAAGTTTGTCTTCATTTATTTTCATTAATTGAAGCGCATCGGCGTGTACAATGTGAAATAAATTATCTAAGTTGTTGACAATCTCTTGTTGGCGATGCTCAAATAACTTTTGGGATTTTTGAATAATTTTTGTAACAACCTCCGAACTTGATATAGGTTCACAAGTTTCTTCACACAGGAAAAGATTTGGTAGGTATAAGCGCCTTTTCCCAAACGATAATACATTATAGTCAGATTTGCCCTTTAATTGAGAGTTAAATTCACTTTAAGGATATTACAAAATAAAACTGCCTGAACTTGTTCATTGGAGGGCAGTTATTAACTTGTATTTGTTGTCGCGTCACCAGTGATTCCATATCCCAACGAAATCAATCAGTATCATTATTTTATTTACACACCTTGTACAATGTACATTGTATATTTTTGCAAAATTCCCATTAATACATGGAAGGTTTTCAGTGACGCGTCTGGACGCCTTGCTTAGTAAATACTGGCATGTTTCATTACAAGTCGGAACGGGTTGCCGAGGTCCTACGTATATGAAATTATATTTACAATTGTTTTCACTTCGTATAAATAAATTAGGAGGGTATGCGTTGAAAATAACGACTTCAATTTTTTTGGGACACCCTATTCAAGGCGTAGCAGCAGTCATATAGTCACTCCTTGGGAGTTGGTATGAGAGGGCGACGTCAACAAATTGATTTAAACGGCATTCACTGGTCACGTTGAGGGGAAGCAGTACTTATTACAGAGACATTTGTGGAGACGAATAAATCATCAGTTCCAAAATGGAATGGAATGAGAGCCACCTCAATATACTCTTCCCCGGTGAGTACAAATTTCCTCTTCCGAATTGGAACCCGGAACTATAGCTAGAAATTCAAATATGTAGACATATTTGGCCTACATCTCCGGAATGCATTGCATCATAACGGACGGTGCATGGCAGGGCTACCATCAATCACAAGGCATGTAATAATGCAAAGAGGATATAACATATCTACATCTACATAATTCCCTTCAAGCCACCATAAAGGTGTGTGTCAGGGGGTGAATTCTCACAAAACATGCACTACATATCTACATCTACATAATACCCTGCAAGCCACCACAAGGCTGTGTGGCAGGGGGTGATTGCTCACCAAACATGCACTACATATCATGCATAAAAAAGGAATAGTATTAATATAGTAGTCAGAACTACACTATTTAAAAAAGATAGAAATTGCAAAGAAAACATGCAAAAACATTCTGTTAGTAGGGTTAGCTTTAAATACTCATACCAACATGCAGCTACCAATGCTATTCATTGCTACTCTCCGATAGGACATATTTACCGTTATTCGTATCTCTTATTGTGCGAGGGAAAAAGGACATTTTGAATCGGTCAGTTCGGCAATCAATTTCTCTAACTTTATGATTATGGTCCAGTCTGCCATAGTAAGTTGGGGTTCGTAAAATATTTTTAACATCATCACTGAAAATATTGCCTTGGAATTTGTGGAAGAGATTAAGTCTAAATTTCAACCTGCGATCTGACAATGATTCCCATTTCAATTCATTTAATAGACTGGTTACGCTAATATAATTATCGTATCGTCCCTTTACAAATCTTGCCGATCTTGCTGCACACGTTCAAATACCAGGCATTTAAAAATATTAGTAATAATATACTAGTCTAAACTTTAATTGTTTAAAAGGGATAAAAAAGCAAGGGAAGCATGCAATATAATGCTGTTGGGCTAGCTTGATTTCCTTGTACCAACATGCAACTACCTATGCTATCAATTGATACACTCCTATTGGATATATTTACCGCTATTCATATCCCTAATTGTACGAGGAAAAAAGAACATTTTGAATCCGTCAGTTCGGCAATCAATTTCTCTAATTTTATGATTATGGTCCAGTCTGCCATAGTAAGTTGGGGTTCGCAAAACATTTTGAACGTCATCACTGAAAATATTATCTTGGTACATATTTAAGAGATTAAGTCTAAATTTCAACCTGCGATCTGACAATGATTCCGAGTTTATTTATTAGACTGGTTGAAATACTACAATATATACATTATAGCATTTTAAATCGAAGACTAACAAATTAGTCTATTGTGAATATACAATAAAGCTCCCGTACCTGAGAATCCAATACTTTACGTGCGGTCCTCAAAAATGTGTAAAAATTATGGCCTCATGAGGAGACATACAATTGTGAGCCCATGCGATCTGGATCCATACAATTTTGCTAAAGACATCATCCTACTAACTTATGGTCTAATCTAATAAGAATTTAGATACGTAGTTGACGGAAGCAACTTGTATATGATGATTTCAATTTTATGATTCGGAAATCAATCCATTTATAGTATTTATGAATCGAGTTTTATAATAGACTCAAATACATGGGGAAATCTCTTAATCCATGATTTATTTATTATGAGGAACTTTATCGAATGTCTTTTTAAAACCTAAAAATATCGCCTCAACTTCAGTAATGTCTTCGCCGCAGACTAAAATATCGTGTACGAATAAAGCTAACTGTAAATGTCCTATGATCGAACCGACTACTATGTTCTCAACTATCTTACAAGAGATCGACGACAGTAAAATGGGTCTGTGGTTACTATGTTCTTCCACATCACCGCTTTTAAAAATAGGTGTAATATTAGCTACTTTCCAATCCTTGGGTACTGTGTGGTTCTTTAGGATTTTATTGAATATTATTTTTAGATAGGGGACTATTTCAGAAGCTAATGTTTTGTAAACTCTGGAAGGAATTTAATCGGGGTCTTGGAATATACCTAATTACTAATCCTTCTTCTGCATCATAAGGCCTGTTTAGTATGAATTCACCCCCTGCAACACACCTTAATGGTGAATTGCAGAATATTATGTAGATGAAGAAAAACTGAAATGTGCATGAGCGTCTTATTTTCTGTGAGATATATTGGGATCGTTGTGTGGAAAAGGTTTACAACATTCCTTTTTATATCAAAGGGCTCTTCCCTTTTTAAGGGCCGGGTTCGATTTCAAGCGTGAGATGAATAGGAATATTGAAACGGCCATTGTTAACTGACATTCCTGATTCAGCACACGGTCCGTCAGGTGGGACGTAAAACCCGGGACCCATAGCCTCCTTTGAAGCAACCAAAGCCAAGCAACCAAAGTCCACCGTCACATCTAAGGACCGTGCCTGAGTCACCTGAGAGTAATGAATTAGCAAAAAGAAGTAAGATAGAGTAGTGGGAAACACGCAAGCTGCTTCGGGAAATAATCCTGATTGCGTCTCCTTCACTCAAGAGAGCAATGCAAGGATCGAGTTATATCGCAGCCGCTAAGGAGAAGAAGGATTTCTTCTCACGCCACCTGGGTACTCTCATTTCGTCAGGAGGAACAAACAACTCCGGCATCAGGTTACATCGCAGTCTCTATGAGGTTACAGCAGTCTCTTTGAGTCTATAACTTCTTCCCACACTCTCTCCGGAGTTGGAATTCAAGAAAGGGATTTCCAGGGAGTGTGGCTTGCTTGAGAAATGGAAGGTGTAGGCACACGTGGTCCGTTGGACCGTGACGTGCGACAAACGCAACAGAAAGAGGTTCAATAAAATAAAATGGGATAAAGAAAGAAAGTCATGAATGGGAGATGGGAAGGGAAAATGAGGATAGGCGCTTACCGGAGGATGAAATACGGCAGCTCCGAATGGTGTAGGAGACGAAAAACTCTCAAAAGCCTCTCTTGCTCGAGGCACTGTGTTTCGTCGACCAGCGTAGGAAGACGACTCCTCATGCGCCGGGTTTTTCTCCCCCTCCTCCTTCTCACGAACTCACCTCACCAGCGCCAAAGGGAAGGCAAGGGAAGTTGGGAAAGGGAACCCAAACAAAGAAGACACGCAATGCGCTTACGTGCGAACATACCGCCCCCCGTGAATTTCCCAGAAATTAACTATTACTTAACCAAGCAGTAGGTGAAGAGGCGAAACGCACGAGAGAAATGGCGAGATATGGTGAAAGTATACAAATATTCTACGAAAAAAAAAACTAAAATAGACATTCTTGCCGATTGGGACGCTCTCGCAAGAAAATAGACCCTAAACAAGTGAGGTGAAGGAACTAAAGCTACTTTTCACTCTCAGAGGCCCATCAGAGAGACTTAAAGGGGAATATGGGTCGGGCCATGGAAGGGTGATTAATGCGAAGAAAGGAAAAAGGTTCTAACTCTAAACCAAACAACGAGAGCGGCTCGACCGGCTAAATATAAATTTGAAGAAGAAAAAATAACTTATTGTGATGTTGGTAATGGCACCAACTTCACAATCGGTCTCGTTAGAGTACCTGATGAAGTTTTTAATTCCGCAACCCTAACAACACCTGCTGAGTCGGGATAGACTTTGATAATTCTTCCCATTTTCCAAAGGGAAGGGGGAAGATTGGAATCTCGCAGCAGAACTAAATCACCAATTTTGATGTTTCCGATTTCTCGCGTCCATTTAGCCCGCTGCTGCAAAGTGTGCAAATATTCTTGAGACCACCGTCTCCAAAAATGTTGAAACACTTGCTCAATGAGTTTCCATCGAGTGGGCAGACGCAACGCATCTCCCGCAATGCTCTCTGGCAAACCTATCAGAGGACGACCGACAAGAAAATGACCGGGAGTTAAACAATCTATCTCTTCAGGATCGGATGACTTTGGTGTCAGAGGTCGTGAATTTAACACGGCTTCAATTTTACAAAAGAGTGTAGAAAACTCTTCGAAATTTAAAATTTGGCCGTGGAGAAATCTGCGTAAATGATATTTTACGGACTTGATTCCTGCCTCCCACAGTCCGCCAAAATGCGGAGCGGATGGCGGGTTGAATTTCCATTTGATTCCAGACTCCGGATAGACTGATGTCAGTGCTTCTTTATGGGAGGAGGATCTTATCAACCGATATAGTTCTGTTAAACATCGATCCGCCCCGACGAAATTAGTCCCACAATCGGAATAGATGATACTAGGAATTCCTCGCCGCGCTATGAAGCGTTGGAACGCCGCAATGAATGCAGGCGTAGACAACGAGGTTACTAACTCTAAATGTACCGCTTTGGTCACAAAACAAATAAATAAACATAAATACGCCTTTCCAATGGCTGAATTCCGTCTAGTACTCAACTTGTACGAAAATCCTCCTCCATAATCCACACCTACGGAGGAAAAGGGTCTCTGCGGCACAACCCTATGCGTAGGCAGATCTGACATAATCGGTTGTAGCGTCATGCCCCGATATCGCGAGCATACAACACATTTCAGAATTTCCGACCGAATGACTGATCTTGCAGACAATATCCAAAATTGTCTGGAAACCAATGCTTCCACAGCGCGAGGACCGCCGTGGAGCGATACCAAATGATAATGTCGCACGATCAAACGTGACAGGTGACTATCTTTGGACAGCAAAATAGGGTGTTTGATATATGATGACAGAGAAGAATGTGAGAGTCTGCCACCCACCCTAAGAATTCCAGGGGGTTCTAAGTATGGACGAAGTCGTGCCAAACTGAGATGAATGTGCTGCCCCCCTTTTTGGATTAATTCAATTGCCTTTTGAAAATGGTGATCCAGATCAACTTTTACTAATTGAATCAGAGCCTGCGAAAATTCTGATCCCGATAAAGTAAGATCATTAGGAGATGATTTCCCCTTGACTGAAGCGATGAATCTCAGAACATACGCGAACGATCGAACTAATTTAATGTAAGACGAGAATCTATTCATCCAGGTCAGAACATTCTCCTGCCTGACAAGACTCACTATAGAGTTGATTGTTTTTAATTCTGGTAATGAAGATAATTTTAGGTCCAAGCCACTTTCTACAGGCCATTTATCTTCCGACCACTGTAGAAAAGAGGGCCCTTCCCAGAATAATGTGGAGTCTTGGAATTGGCGAGGTGACATACCCCGCGAAGCACAATCTGCTGGATTTTGTGCGGAGTTGATATGATGCCACATAGAGCATGGAAAATAATCATTGATAATTGAAACTCTGTTGGCAACAAAAATTTTTACCTTATATAAAGGTGTCTTCAGCCAAGCTAATACAATGCTGGAATCTGTCCAGGCAACAGTACGCGAAATGTGAATTCGATCTTTTAGAGTATTGAGGATACGATTAAGTAATTTAGTGAGTAACAGCGCAGCTAAAAGCTCTAACTTTGGGATGGTGATTGGTTTAATGGGAGCCACTCTTATCTTAGCTGCTAAGAAACTGACCTTTAGTTCACCAGTAGTAGTTAAGACGCGTACATACACTACCGCAGCATAACCCTTTTCAGACGCATCGCAAAAACCAACGAGCTGATTTTCTTGCGCGATCGGGGAAAATGCATACCTAGGAATGCGGATTTTGGTAAGCACTGGCATCTGAGACACGAATTCTGTCCATCTCAATCTAGCGGATTCAGGAAGTGGATCATCCCAACCAATTTTCAAAGTCCAAAGAGACTGCAAAAAGCATTTTGCCCAAAAAACGACTGGAGCAGCACCACCAATTGGGTCGAATATTCTCGCAATACTTGACAAAATCATCCTCTTAGTATTGGCAGAAGGATCAAACTCAACATGATAAGAAAATAAATCAGATTTAGGGGCCCAAGACATTCCTAACACCTTCAGTGATGCAGATTCTGATGCTTCAAATTGTATAGTGGCTTCACACTCCTCTTTCGGAAAATTAATTAATAATTCATCAGAGTTGCTTGCCCATTTGCCCAATGGGAATCCTCCTAAAGAAAGTAATTCGATGAGCTGTTGTTGCAAGACCAAAGCATCCGAAATAGAATTTGCTCCCGTAACAATATCGTCAACATACATGTCCCGAAGAAGAGATTGAGCGGCCACAGGAAATTTTTCTCCTTCGTCACTCGCTAATTGATGAAGAGTGCGGATGGCAAGATAAGGAGCAGAGACAACTCCATATGTAACGGTATTTAATTCGAACTCCTGAAGGGCTTGAGAGGAATCTTCTCGCCACAAAATGTGCTGAAAGCCACGGTGTTCAGGAGATACTAATATTTGGCGATACATTTTGCAAATGTCTGCAATGAATGCAATTAAGTGAGTTCGGAATCCCACTAACAAATCAAAAATATCATTTTGGAGCTTGGGACCGGTGAGCAATGCATCGTTGAGTGAACTGCCACTCGAAGAGCGAGAGGAAGCATCAAAAACAACCCTCAATTTCTGACCTTGAGGGGTGGATTTATGAACTCCATGATGAGGAAGATAATAAAACCCTGCTGATGAAGCAATTGACATGTGGCCAAGACTCTCATACTCTTTCAAAAATTTGCAATAACTGGCCTTTAACCTTGGTCGCTGTGACAATTTACGTTCCATGCCCATACACCTCTTTGCAGCCTGGGAATAAGAGTCTCCCAGAGACGGTGGCTCGCTTTTGAATGGCAAGGAAACGATATATCTTCCCGAGGCATTCCTTCGATGAGTTTTCTTAAACAGCTCCTCACATCGAACCTCATCAGGATTTTGAGCGACTTGAACGGTGGATTCCTCCAATTCCCAAAACCTCTTCAGTTGACTAACCAGAGGAATTTCCTCTAAAACACATAAAGAGGTTTCACAAGGAGGAGCCTTATGAGAACTATTCAAAATATTTCCCATCAAGATCCATCCAAAAATGGAATCGATTAGAATTAATTCACAATCTTGTAAAGTTTTCCGCCCCCCAAGGAAAACCTTAGGGAATAAATCCATTCCCAAAATAACATCTACTAAATTCGGTTTGTCGAATTCCGGATCCGCTAAATGAAGATGAGAAATGGTGCTTCGAATAAAGGGCGGAAGTGGAATTGGTGGAAGCTCCGAAGTTAGCTGGGGTAGGATTACAGCCTTGGTATTCAATACCGGCATAGAAGTGTGAGTCGGCGAAAGCGATAAAACAGTGCAACCTTCCGGCCGCCTCAGAGGGGTTTGAGACAACCCAAAAAGAGATCCATGATAAGGCAACACGGGTAGACTCAACCGTCTAACCGCTGCCGAGGAAATAGCAGACACTTGACTCCCAGGGTCAACCATTATTCGAAGAGGAACGGTTAGCCCGTGATTATTACGGACATGAACAACTGCCGTTCCGAGAACGGTCAAGTGCGTCGGTTGGCAGCTAACACAAGACGCAAGAGCAGAGGAGGAGAACTGCGTCTGTGAAGGCGGGAGAGACTCGGCGAGGATGACGACGGAATGGGAGGACGATTAATTTGCTCCGAATTTTGTTCCGAGTGCAACGTTGTATTGTGATATCTGTTGCAAATAGTACAGCACATATCCCTCTGCTGACACCTCGGAGCCCAATGACCGGGCTTCAAACAATTAAGACAAAGTTTTCTCGATCGTACAAAGGCCGCACGATTAGCGATGGTCATCTCGAGATATTTAGGGCATCTAACAAGAGAATGATTGGATGAGCATAGAAAACAGCGTTGGATAACTCGTTGCCCTTTCTCCTTCACGGAGTGCGTATCGCCGACGGAGATCGGCATAAGAACTCTTGCCGTTGGCGGAGACTTGCGCGAAACGGAGGCTTTCGGATTAGGGCCATACGACGTTTGCAAAACCTTGATCCTTTTCTTGACGAAACTCAAAAGTTGAGTAACAGAGGGAAAAGGCTCATCACCCAATGTCTCTTCAAAGAGGGCAAGAGTTTCTGCGTCAACCACACGAGCAGCTAATCTAAATAATATAAATTCCCCTAAATCAGGAATATTTAAAGTTTTCAGAGCAGCATGAATTTCAGAAAAGGTATTAACAAATTGTTGCATTACTGACAATGACCCCGAAGAAGAAACGGGAAATTCCAGCACCTTGTCTAAATAATCGAATCCCAGAATTCGAGGATTGTCATAATGCTCGCATAACTCCTTCCATGCTGAACTATAATGGGCTTCGCCAAATGGGACAGAAGCGATAAGCGCTGAGGCCTTTCCTTGAAGAGCTGCCTTCAAATAGGAGAATTTCTCCACCGAAGCAATGTCGGTTCTATCGTGCACCACAGACTTGAATAAATCACGGAATCCAACCCAATCGGAGAAAGCCCCTGAAAATCGAGGCAATTCGATAGTGGGAAGGCGCGACCTTTTATTGTGCGTGGATGCATTATCCGCAGGCGTACGCTCATTTGTGGCGGAAGGATTCACTGATCGACGGGAAATGGAAAGACTAAAATAAAACTTTTCTTCCACCTCTTCGCCCACACGCATATCCTCCGCACAGACATTGCCTTGATTACTGCTGTGGCAATATTCAAAGATCTTATCCTGAGCCTCGAGGAATCCTGAATAAACGGTTTCCAATTGGGAGCAGCGAATTAGAAAAATCTCCAGCTTTGGATGACTTAACATGTCCGAACCGGAGCTGTCGAGCTCCTTAGCAAGAGTAAAAGCTGCACCCACAGTGCAACGAAACTGATCGCGTTTGAAACGCAATAACTTCAGCTGCGAATCGAATTGCTCCCGAGTACACGCTCCCTTCTTTTTCGCCCCTTCACCTTCAGCCATGGCTGAATGAAATAATCAAAAAACTCCCGAAAAGAACATAAACTTTCTCGAAATAATTGTCCCGGGTTTCGGCACCAGAAAATGTAGGCACACGTGGTCCGTTGGACCGTGACGTGCGACAAACGCAACAGAAAGAGGTTCAATAAAATAAAATGGGATAAAGAAAGAAAGTCATGAATGGGAGATGGGAAGGGAAAATGAGGATAGGCGCTTACCGGAGGATGAAATACGGCAGCTCCGAATGGTGTAGGAGACGAAAAACTCTCAAAAGCCTCTCTTGCTCGAGGCACTGTGTTTCGTCGACCAGCGTAGGAAGACGACTCCTCATGCGCCGGGTTTTTCTCCCCCTCCTCCTTCTCACGAACTCACCTCACCAGCGCCAAAGGGAAGGCAAGGGAAGTTGGGAAAGGGAACCCAAACAAAGAAGACACGCAATGCGCTTACGTGCGAACAGAAGGGAAGATCTTACACACAACTGGGGTCAGATACTACTAGGCCACAGCGTAGGAGCATGGGAAAATGAGCAATGGTAATGTAGATTTTGATTTAGAGGAGTAGAATGTAGTGAGTTCTTAATCGTTTACCTGTTTAACAGTGCCAACTCATGAATGATCTACGAAATATGACTTAGTAGTTCAATTAATGTATAGAACAGACTGACTAATCATAACTATTACATTGCCTTGTATAAACTAACAATTTACTGTTTATATCTACCATGTAACCTGTCATGCACCTGCAGGTCATCTGACTCGGCGTTGTGCTACTTGGTTGCAAGTGAGAGGTGTATGCCCAGAGCAGTATTTTTTAGCGAGCCTGTATGTGTAAATTTATGCAACCAGTTTTAAAACGAATGCCTGTTAATGGTTCACCCCCAGCCACACACCCATGTGATGGCTGTCAGGGTATTACGTAGATGTTTGGTTTGCTTGAGTAATGGAATGGAAGAGATTCCATTGGTACGCCGGACTGGGAATCCTCCATCAGTGAATCGCTTACAATCTATGGTGGTCATCTCCTGGTGAAGTAAATGAGGAGAAGCCATGTTGCCGCGTTGCATTTTCATTTGAGCTCTGGGGGGCAAGTCTGTAACTCTGTTTTCTCCCGAAAACGGGAGAAAGGAGCTTCGTGAGGCGCCTGCGCGAGAGTTGTCGCCCGCCCGAAGTCTCTAACGCCTGTCGCCGGAGAAAGGAGACAAATTTGTCGCCTGGAGAAAACTATTCTCCCGACCCAAGTCTGTAAGCCCTCTCAAGCGACTTCCGGCGCCCCAGACGGTCGCCTCAGTTACGTCCCCCTCGAGAGCCCGACGTATCTTTTTCTCCCGTGGAGAAAGTGCGCATCTCGACAGTGATTTGTTGATTATTTCCAAAACATTCATTGCTCTGCGAATCGTCAGAAGCTATTTTTCGGCCCTGAGTAGTGTTTTAGGAATTTTATTAGCAAATTAGGTGACAGATAGTGTTGTTACTCGATACGAATTACCAGTTAGAGTCAAGATAGTTCAATTTCCGAATCCTTTTACGTGCCAGCTGAGTTGAAATGTACTCACTGTGCGATGTGTTTCTTTGAGAACGCGTTTATTAGGTCTGATGCTCTCAAGTTAATAAAACAATGCCTTTACCAGGTAGATATACTTTGCTATTGATTTGGTGCCGAAGTTTTTTTTATCTTAATATATTTGCATCGTTCTGTAACGTAATGTAGCAGCGTAGTGCAGTGTTCATCAAATCTCTTTAGCATAACATGGGGCAAGTATAAGACCAAGGGTCATTGAGTCTTTTTTTACTATGTATTTGAGACTTGAGAATGGTTTTATGTTACGATGGTGTAGTTATAGTGTTGATGTTCATGAGAATTACATTCAGGTAATGCTATACTATATTCTGCCACAAAAGTTGATTGTGGCCCACAAAGGTTAAAGGGCTACAAAGTACATTTGAAGAAATTCAGGTCTTTGAATTATTATAGCCATTTACAAACTTTATGCTGGCATTGAATGTGATATGGTGATGATTAAAGAACACTGTTTAACTTATACTAATGCCTTTCCATAGATTGCTGGGTGTCGGACGGTAATGATTTATAAATCAATAAGCTGGTTCATTTTTGTTGAGTGTTTTGAATAGCAGGTGCTGATAATAAGTCAAGTAAGCATAGTTTACCGAAGTTATAAGCAGCAGATTTTTACACTAATGTTAATTTTAATGCCTCGGTCCTACATTGTCCTTGCCTTCCAATGTTCCATGTATATATTTAATTTACGCCGATGATACCACGTGTATGATGTAAATGAGATGTCTAGCACTATAAGTGAATTCTCCAGTTCAGCTATGTCAATAGCATCAAAGTGGTTTATTACCTGCGAACAAACTACCTTTCCTTATTCCACTGCCATTTAATATATGGGATAGAACTATGGAACCATGAATGCCCCCAATGTATTTATTCAGCAAAGAAGGACAATCAAGATAGTTTTATGGTTTAGCATTGCACTTTAAATTCCTAAATGAATTTACTGACGGTAAAAATATTGACATTTCCTTCTGATATTGATGTTAGTGTTGTTTCTTGACAAAGACTATTGCAACGTATTTTGCTGAATGTCCGATGAAAATAACTAAATCATAGCACAGCACTTGAACCGGTGAATGTTGGTGGAGAGGTAAATGTGAGCATAATTATGCTTAAGGGTTACGACTTTCAAAATTCAGCGATACTTGTGGCGAAAATAAGATAAGTAATGCTTCAACTTCCTTTTACCTAACATCCAACAGCATGACGTGGATAAGCGAGCTTCGTACTATTGTTCTTGAAAACAAGACATCAACTATTCTTGTTATCACGTAATTAATTATTGCCAGTATACTGTCGTACGCTGGGAAGTCCATTCCCTATAATGCACTTAAAACGAACAATTAAATCAAGGGTAAGTAATTCCCGATAAGGAAAATTCTCTAGATTTGTGCCTCGCATTAATAAGTATCATAAACAAAGGATTCAAAGTAAATATCTCTCATTTATTCTCGTTGTATTCATAACAATCGAAATTTTAAGGCAAACGACGGTAACTTCATACCGCTGGCTTTAAATGCACACATGTCCACGATGTCACACACGTATTATCGAAAGCAAATAACGAAAAAATCACTCGCATAACCTCATTGAGCTCCATTCCTAATTATCCAAAGGTTTGTTTACAAAATTACCGAGGCAAAACAGCTGTGGCCGCCATGATTTTAAGGTACGAGACTTTCCATTGGTCCTTACGAAGTTCATCAGCTTCGCCTTACAAATTTTTCATAACGAGAGTTTTCTCCCATCCGGTCCGTAGAAAAAGTTTTCTCCACCCAGTTACAGACTTCGGTCGGGAGAAAACTTTGGTAGAGAACTCTTTCTCCCAAACGAAGCGCCTAAAGTTACAGACTTACCCCCCTGGTTTGCGTCAGAAATAAATTGTATTGCGAGAATGCATACCTTTTCGGACACTATACGTTATCGGAACGAAGTCTCTTTTTTCTCCACATCGTCGATTTTCCGCATTACTTGGTGGCAGCTACTCATGTGATTACGATCCTACGTTGAGGAGGTGGTGGACTAGAAAGATTTCGCCAACTGGGAAGGATCGATAACTCAGCACCATAAGTGATTTTTAACAAGGCCGTATCAAACTTTTCTGCCATGAAAAAAATGTTTAGGTACATCTTAGTTCCTCTGTGTAACGCATGAATGCAAACTATTTAATCCCAATTGCTTACTTACAATTACTTACTTTATAATTACTTTGATTCAACTCATCGTCACAAAACGCAGTGGAACCACCGACGAATACTTTCAGGGAACAAATACCCGAAATAATAATTTCATGTCGCGGAATAGAGCAACAGTTAATAAAAAACATTAGTAAAAACAAATCACCAGGTCCCGATCAAATTCCGTGGAGAGTATATAGAACATTAGCTTCTGAAATTCACACTTCCTAGAAATAATATTCAATAAAACACGGTACCCAAGGATTAGAAGTAGGCAACATTACACCTGTTTTTAAAAGCGGTGATAGGGAAGAACCTAGTAACTACAGACCCATCTCCCTCACGTCAATCTCTTGTGAGGTATTTGAGCACATTGTAGTCAGTTTTATCATGGGACATTTGGATAGTCAGGGATTACACATAAACAGCCAACATGGGTGGCGGAAAGGTAGAACTTACGAGACACAAATAACTTTATCCGTATACGATATTTTAGTCTACGGTGAACACAGTACTGAAGTTGATTTTTATAAATTTTAAATATTTTTAGATTTTAAAAAGGCATTCGATAAAGTTCCTCATGATAAATTAATCTAGAAATGAGAGAGATTTGGTATAAATAAAGACGTTTTATGTTGGTAAAAGAATTCTTAATTGGGTGAAAGCAGAGGGATGTCATAGATGGTATCATGTCGGACACAATCAAAGTCACATCGGGAGCTCCCCAGGGTGGCCTAATAGGTCCGCTTTTATTTCTTTTATGCAAAAACGATTTGAGTACCGTATTTAGTAGTAACCTTAAACGATGCCGTAGTGTACAGAGGTATCAAAAGAAGAAGACAGGGAATCGCTTAGTAAGGATTTAGATGCAATTCAAGGGTGGTGCGACCAATGGTATTTACAACTTAACCTTAAAAAGTGTCTAGCAATTAATTTTTGGAGAAGGAATAATTCGATAGAGCGATCATATAAAATTAGTAACACGAAGATCGAGATCGTTGAAACCATAAGATATTTAGGAGTAACAATCAGTAAAGATTTATCGTGGGGAAGACATATCCGGGAAATATGCGGGCAAGCGAAGAGAAAGCTAGGATTTATAAAAAGAGTACTTGGGAAATGTGATGAGAAGACAAAAGAGCGATGTTACTTTTCACTATTTAGGCCCCAGTTTGAGTATGTACCCAGTGTATATTGGATCCGAATGAATTAGGTTTGATGAGAGAACTAGACAGTGTGCAGCGTAGAGCAGCTAGGTTCGTCAAAAGGTGTTACGATAGGTTGAGTAGTGTATCAGAATTAATACAAGAATTAGGGTGGGAATCATTATCAGAGCGTAGGTTAAAGTCCAGATTAAATCTATTGCAGAAATTTCAATCGGATAGCTTTACTGAATATGTCAGGCTTATATTAAAAACATCAGCGTATTATGCTGGATTCTACCAGATAAATAAGATCAGAGAGATAGATTTTCGTACTGATAGATTCAATGCGTCATTTTACACCGTCCCAAAAGAGAAGAGAATAGGCAGCATAGCAAAGGGATAGGTAGGGAAAAAGAGTAGTCTGTAGAGCATGATGCATGTGTTTATCCCTTAAATATTATAGATACTAACAATCTAGTTGCATGAGACCCTATAGTTGCTTTTTTGCATGTCAATAGTGCATGCTTGGTGATCTTCACCCCCTGCCACACACCCTCGCTCGCAGGGTATCGCGTAGATGTAGGTGTGAATCCCTATCACACACCATAATGGTGGTTCGCAGTGTATTACGTAGATGTGTATGGAATAAAATGCCGCATTCTGTCTTTCCCTTATTGAACTCTGATAATGATTCCGCTATTCATTTCATGTTGGAAATCATCTTCATGTGCGTCATCGTGTTCAGAGAGGTATTTTTGGGATTGTCAGGTGGAAACCGTCTATCAAAGGCATTACATATATTCGATTCCAAGGAACAATTCTATTGGAATCGTTACTGGCGTATCTTTACAAGAAAATGTACTTTGAGTACTAGGTCCGTCCGCTGGGACGTAAAATCATTGACACCTTTAGTGATGAATAAACTAGTTCCAACTCATGAGTTTCCCTGGGAGCCCTAGCTATCGACGTACTATCTGTTCCTTACAAACATGCTTACAAACAACTCTTTGGTTCAGAAACGTCTCTCCGTGGGAATGAGGAGTGCTGGAGGAGTGGTTGCGTCACAGAGGTGAGGAGGAGGGAAGGGTCCTTGGAGGCCGAGGGGCAGTCACGAGGGCTGCGATCGCACTGCCATCAGACGGACACAGAAGCAGTTACAACGAGCAGCTCGATCAACGGGCTCCATTGTGCGATTCGCTATTCGAGCAGTTCTTTGTTTTCTTGTAGAGAGGTAGTCCCATGGCAGGTCCTGATTTGCTATCTGCGTGGTAGATTGTCTTATACTCCTTCGAATTTGAGGTAAGTACTACATAAAAGTATGTATTTAAATGTTCTCTGTTTTTTTCAGAGGTAAGCTAACGTTTGGGGTGAAGTCGGCAGCGCTCGTACAGCAATCGCTCTTATTTTCTCACTTTTTGTTTCACTTGATTTTCAAACTTTTCTTTTTAATGCTGTCTAAGCATACTCGCCGACGGTGGTGGGTTTGGGGAAATGACGTCAGGGAACAAGCCGGAGTCCCGGTTACACAAGCAATGATCAAGTCCCGGTTACAATGATTCTAATGAATTATTCGCTGCGAATGAATTATTCGCTTCGACGAAGGAACGCACGCGGGCGTTCCTTCGTCGCCGCGTCCCCTAGTGCCTTTCCATAGATCACTTCAAAAGGAAGCGTCTCCAAAGGAAGCCTCCTCAGTATCCCTTACCTGTGAGGGTGGTGGGAGTTAATGGAATGGTAAGGCGTAACTAAGCCGCGTAGTTAAGCACGGCGGCTAGGATAGCTCGCCGACGAAGGAACTCGGTCCCGGCGAGGAAAGACTTATGTCTCGCTCAACCAAATTGAAGCTTACAGAACGCATTTGGAGATTGAAACGTGTCCCATTTCTGGACTCAGTTTTGTGCCGGTAATTACATGTTCTGATTTTCTTTTTGTTAATTGGGATAGTGAGAAGAGGCCACTCCGGTGTCCAAGGAGCGCGATATTCTGGAACTTCGCACCGATTTCGGTTGGAGCTTCGCTTGACCACATTTCTCTTTGCTGTGACGTGCAGGAAAAGGCAGATGATTCGCAATGCGTGCTGTATTTATGTAAGTAGTGTTTTTGTCTTCGAAATTTATCTTATCGTATTTCAGCAAACTTACGAGTAAAGTGGTCTGATGAAAATCTCACTTGACAATATAATCTACTTGGCACTACGATTTAATTCGTCGCATTGATGATTCTCTTACGAGTCGTCTTTGTCGTTGCATAGTTATAGAACGTCTGAGGAATTATCCAGGGTTATTTTTGAGGAATCATCCTGAGAAGGAGTTAATTGATATGAGTGAAAAAATGGTTTCTTATGGTAACTTCTTCATCTTCTCTTCATTGTTGAGACCTGGGTTTCTAAGAATGAAAATTGTGTAGACGTCGTTTCATGTGGAGTATTAGTCGGAGTAGATCCTTTGACTTACTTGTTGCTATCGGTTATTATAGTGGGAAAAGGACACTTCGGTCTTCGGGAAGCTCAGATTCTGAGGAATGATTCTTGCATTCTTCGAGGGAGTGCTGCATCACATTGTTTTCTCGCTGACTTAAAGATCAAGGGGAAGGATACGGATAGTTTGTTCCCGTAACGTAAGTAGGGACTAGCTTACCATTTAATTTACTGCGGTACCAAGAATGTGTAATTTATCTTATCATTTTCAAAATCAGTAATAGCACTAGTAATTGTGAATCCGACGCCAATATTCACGGCCTCAAGGTTTCTGCCTATGCTGGGATTACACTTACCGCTACTTCGATAGATAACATTTGAGTGATGCTACTATCAGTTTCTACATGTTTTACTCTTCTATCAGTTACGTATTAGGATCACAGTTTATATATTTGATAAGAGTAACAAGCCTTTATGACTGATAATCATCATGTCACCACAATTAATTTTTCTTTTTTCTTTATTTTCTAATACATGTCGCTAGGGAGTATGCTGTGAGTACTTGCACGAGGGAATGTTTAAAGTGTCTGATTTGATACTCTTCACTTATTTCTATATACTACCCTGCAAGCCCCCGTATGGGTGTGTCACATGTAGGTTTTCATTTAATCACAAATCACTCAGTAAGTTAAGGCAGCACAAGTGCTCATATAATGGGCACCATTGAATTTCAGTTTAGTTTCATTGTGGAAATAGCGATTAAATTTCATCGATTAATAATTTAAATAAACTGCTACTAGGTAACCATGAAATTGAAGCAGGGCCATCTCCCATAACATGTGACGTGATCAGTGACTTCATTGTGAAGTGTGATGTGTTTTTAAATTCACTATAATTTTTACAAAATACCTTTCGTACGCTTCCTTTATGAGGGACAAGTGACATTTATCGTACTTTCTAACCGCATTTACCAAGAGCCCTTTTCCGAATCCTACTCAAAGGTTTGCTAAATCTGTTCATTTCCTGATGTGTTATTCCCACGACTGGTATTCTGTGATGATGATGCCTAGCCCTTTAAGTGCCAACCAATGTCCTAGGAGCTACGCTAAAAGTGCCGGAGCATTTTAGCATATGGCAGATTTTGTAGAGCTTCAGGGAAAATTTTATTTCACGTAGTTTATGTAAAAACGTTGGCAAATAAACGCTGTGGTCGTATTTAGATAATACAAGCGTTATGTATCTAAAGTTCTCTGCATTAAAATGCCATCATTGAACAATCAGTGAACAAACAGCAATCAATAATGACAATACAGAAGGAGTTCTTCGGCACTTTTCGCTAGAGTTCGGAGGAGAGTGATTGCGCTGAAATATGACGCCTGAATAATTAATAGCGATCCTCTAATTATCTAGATTTCAAGTTCAATATTTTACTAAGATACCTACAGTATGTGTTTCAGGGTGGATTCTCCTCTTTCCAAACTTATTACCACGGCTTTTTTTCGAACTTAATTTTGAAAAGAGTTCAATATCAGTCCAAAACTGCTTCCAAATCCGACTATTCGTACCTAATCAACTCCAAGTGAAAATATAAGTAGTTGGTTTCTTTCTTAATTTCAGTACGGTTTTGAGGAATCCCAGTTTATCATTAGCTTGACCCATAATTTCACGTATGTGCTCACCCTACCTTGTGTTCCTTTCTTGAATTACCTTGTGAGTCCTACGGGAGCTAGTATGGGTGTGAAATGGTGTATTACAACACGTCTAGGTCTCAGTAGCGTGTCTTTAGTGCTATCAACAGTTACTGTCCATTCTGCCATACGTAATGCCGTTATAGGCACCGTAGTGGATCCGCATATCTCCATGAAAAAAGCCGCAACGGTGTATGGTAGAGGGTGGTAGGTCACCAGCAGTACATCTACATCTACATAATACCCTGCAAGCCACCATAAAGGTGTGTGGCAGGTGGTGAACTCTCACCAAACATGCACTACATATCATGCATAAAAAAAGTATTAGTACTTGTATATGTACTGTTCAAAACTACGCTATTTTAAAAAAGATAAAAATAGCAAAACATACATGCAAAAACATTGTTAGTTGGGTTAGCTACAAGTCCTTTTCCAACATGCAGCTACCATTTCTACACTCGTACTGGATATATTTACCGTTATTCATGGCTGGTCCGACGATTGGCACGTTATTGAGGAAACTTTTATTTATCTCCCCTGAGAAGGGGAGGGGTGTTTGAAAGCGTCGGGATAATCTCGAATAGGTAACCAAGGAGTCACGTGGTACAAACACGAATTGTTTGCAAATTTGGTGTGTCTTAATCACTCGTTGCAATATCTTCAATTGTTTTTACTTCAGTGTTTTCATCATTCTCGACTATAGATCCCCCATATAAGATCAAGCACAAGTGTTAACAATAAATGAGGCTGTGATCAGAGGTTTTATCAAAATAAATTTGCCAACCATTTCTGCTTAGACCATGTGACTCCTAGGTTACCTATTCGAGATAATCCCGACGGTTTCAAACACAACCCCCCTGGAGTTGAAAGAATTGCAGCTATGTATATTCATAACCGTCATGCTTTTTTTATGCACAAAATGGTAGTTGGGGGAATGTTTTGAGGGCGCAAAATACCACATTGTCAATATTTTAGTAAAGTAATTATCACAAACGAATTAATGGCAGCCAGCAGCTGTATATATACGGCCTCCCAACCTCCTAGTGCTAACGGAAAAGTGAGAAACAATCGTTATCGAAAGACTGAGATTGATAGGTCGATTAATGCTGGCGGATATGACTCATAGGGCCAGGTTGTGGCTTTGTATTGTATCTGAGTAAATGAGAGATATGGCTTGGGTGAACATAAATTTGCTGCTCCCTGGACACTACCGCGACACTTCCTAAATGCTCCCACAACATTCGGCCGCAGCGTCCAGCACACTCCCCTCCCCCAACACCTTATCGTCGCTCCCATTTTGGCTGGGATGCGTGGAATGGAAAACAAATATGTGAAAAAGCAAAGGCATGAAATTAACTGAGAAGTTAACTTGAAATGATGTTCGTATTTTTTTAGGACATGACTTGGTTTGACTTTTGTTAGGTATGTCATCTGGTTATTTTGGTTGCAAAAGGGAATCCTTGTATTTCTATGTCCAACAGTTGATCTCTTTCCAATTATCGCATTTATCAATCTTGCTGTTGAAGTGCGAAGTTAGATATATGTCTTCGGGGTCGGAGTCAAATCCGCGTGAATCGATTATTTGAAGTCACTTTTAACTTTTGATTAACCTTGTTGTCTGTAATGTTCCCCAACCAATCTTCTAAATGACCGTGTAGTTACACAGAATACTGAATGCATCACACAAGAGAACACGTTTATCAGCCAGCTTAAATTAACAGATCGTAATTCTCGACTAATAGTAGGAAATGGAGATGACCATGGAATGCTAAGCAAGTGAAATGAATGCGGTCAATGTTTACTCGGTAAGTATTGTTGTTCATCTTAATTGCACCATTTTGGAAGATCGTCAGGCCTCAACGGATTTATCATCAGTATTTCAATCCCAGAATTGGTTTACTGCATCCCTCCATTCTGCCCTATTCAGTGTTAATTACCTCACGCCCTGGTATGTTTTCCATTTCACGTCCTTCTTTATTTGCCCAATGTTTTGGTTTTCCTTGCTGGACCTACCCTTCAATTTTCCATTCTATTATATTTCTAATTAATTCATTGTGTCCTAAGGTATATCCAATCCCGCTGGTTCCTCATAGCCGTAGTCCTTCCTTTATTTGATCTTCGTTCCTCACTCTATCCATTTAAGGAGGTTGGCTCGCGACTGCTTGAGTCAAGTTGTCTGAGGAATCTTATTAAATTTAAGTACGAGTATATGCCTGCTAAGTGATCCTTACTTCACAAAGAAAATTACCTAAGCTATTGAAAGTCATAAGTATCACAAGAAATGCGATGTAAAGTCGAAGGATTTCTTTTTTATGATAATTTTAATCAGCTCGACGATGAAGTCAAGTCAGCATTTACTTAAAAGAAATAAATTCATGTACTCAATGAATTTACTAATTTATAACACCAGAATATTACTATCAAACATTATGTTATAATATTTTTCTGAAATATGCTTTAATATCTCATTAGTAATGATATTATTGATACGCCATACATTTTGGCTAGAGCGACCGCAGCGCCACTTGAAGACAACTAACGCATTTCGTCTGCTATAAGCGCAGAAATTGGTGGATTTAGTGAAAAATACGGTGGGGTGATACCTTTTTTTGTGTCATTTTATTCCTTGTAACATTACGCATAAAATATCAGTTTTTTGCAGAAATGACATGTCACTGTGGTATTTTTAAACGTTATATTCCCATATGATAGCCATTCTCACCGTCAATCGTAATTAATTTCAAATGCAATTTGTGCAAAAAGGAGTATGGGTTGGTATAATTATCTTTACTTTATTAGACAGAGAAACTTTAGTTATAAGTGCTGAAAATATAAAAAAAATGACATGACTTTCACTTTTCGGATCAACCTCCTCAATCTTACACATTGTCCGTCATCACCATGTTTTGAAGCCTTCAATTCTTCGATGGGCTACTTTCCCGATGTTCCATGTCTCTGATCCATAGAGTGCCACACGAATGTTTTATTGAAGTGTTTCCCAGCTTGCAGGCGTAGGTTCATTGAGCATCGTAGTTGTCTCTTCTTCATGTACGCCTCCTTAGCTAAATTGAAGTTATTTTTCGTTTGATGTCCGGCGAGCTCCTTCCATCCCAAGTAATATTGCTGCTAATAAGCCTGCATACGAATTAATTCAAGCCTTCGAATAAAATCTAACGTGAAGGCTGGAAGCAGTCCGCCATTGTTCTTCTAAAGGCAGTTTATAATCTTTAATAGTATAAAGGATCATAAATATTTCTAATGAACAAAGAGGAGTTGGGATTTTTTATTGAATGTCTCTAAGCACAGGAATATGTAATAACCCCCAAATCTCTAGTATTTGTAATGTGATTTTATTTCCTCTGTTTACAAAAATTAGTTATTTTTTGTGCGATTCGGGCATGCGATAATGTCATGCGATAAAACTTTCTCCACAGGTTACATTGTGCACTCGTCTGTCAATGAACGTAAATAGCACCCGCAGCAACAATAATAGGTAGATTAATTACTCCTATAGAACATTTGAAATGTCAGGTTGGGAGTTAATCTGAATGCGTTCGCAAGTAAACACCCTTTGGTTTTCCAGCGCCGATGGCTAATGCATATAATTGACGTATATGGCAATCTTTGCTTTCCCATTCTACGCACTTCTGTAAAACATGAACATCTTTCGTTGGATTTTCAGTGGTAAAGAAATAAATTCTACTTATCTTGAATGGATGAAAGTTTATAGTTTTAAGCAATTGAATTTCACTACTGCGTGGATGACTTAACGTGAAAATATTTATATTTTCAGTTCTGGCAGCATTACACCCTCTCCGATCCTAACCGTCCGTCCTTATCAAAACGCAGTCCATCGACCACTAAAAGGGCCAACAATCATCGGCAAAGGTACAGCGGAACATCTGTGACATCCTCCGATATCCATGGTGCGTTGGAGGAGCAAATGTTCCCTGGCGTAGTTGCTGGAACCCTAGGAATGGTGCCGGGACGAATTAAGTTCTTTGAGTGACCTGGACTTACATTATTAAGGAAAAGCGCCCTTCTGTACGTCTCCGGGAAGGTTGACTATTTGAAGAAACTACTGATCCGAGACTTCTGGGTCGTTGAAGCGGTCAGCGAGGTTGAGCTGGCCTAGGGCATGTCAGTGAGATACGCCGTGGACGGTGATTGCCCACTCATCCACAAGTTGGTACCCCTGGAGCAGATTGTAATGGATGTTGCAGGGATCGTGGCAACGTGGTTCAATGATGAGAACTCTGAATGCTCGAATGCAGGAATGGAGGCCGTGCGCGATGAAACATCTTTAATAGCACGAGAGATGCCGTCAGCTTGCGAGGCCATTGATGACGTCAAGAATGGATTAGCAGCACTCGATACCCAAATGCATGAAATGGCAATCATCCGCAATTCCGTTGCTGACCGCAAGAGTGAAAAGGCGCCCAGTGATATAATCTTGTCGGCCCTTGAGAGTTCCGCGACGTCACTGGCGAGTAAGGAGAGGCGTGCGCCGGATACATCTGAGATTTCGATTGTCACCGAGGAAGTCGAGCAGTCGGCTCCTCGAACAGAAGAGGATATAAGAAAGGAATGCGTGGAGGCGATGGTGCGCAAGACTCGGATCTTGAGCGGTGACGATGGGGAAGTGAACAAGGTGCGGGGATTGTACGAGAAGCTGTATTCCGTCAGCGATGTGACGGCTTGCCTGTTCCAGTTCCTGAAGAGCCAAGACAGCGTGTCAGTAGAGATCGAATTCGACGCAGACAATACTGGCCGAGTGAAATCGAGATTCAGAGATCACGACGGAGTGGAGAGGAACGTGAGTTGGAATAATGCCTCGTTTGCCGACTTCGAGGAGACGAAGGTGTACCTGCTTGGATATTTCTGTGAAGAGCACGTCATCGGCCGCTTGGCTGAAGCACTGACTCAGATGTCGCTGCTTCTGGCTTTCGGGAACGGGGGGAGGCCGTACCCGCCGGGCGATGACGTCACCGAGCTACAAATGAAGAGGGCGTTGGTGGAGGCGGAGACCAAGTATTGGCGGTACGGAGCGGAACTAGACGTGCGTATTCGAAGCGCATTGGAAAAGAAGAGTCAGCGCGCGAAGGAGATACACTTGATGTCAGCCGTCCCTGCGATTATGGCCGAAAAAGGGCCGACGATGGGAACTTGCACACTGGAGCGAGTTCCTTGTTCGTTGAACTTCTTCCGAAGCAGCGTGATGTCGAAGCTCCATGCCGAGGTATCTGACCCCTCGATCGTAGCTGAGCGAGTCTGTCTCTCGGCTCCTCAGACTGAAGACGAGAGGATGGAGGAATACGTCGGCGCGATGCTACGCAAGACGCGCATCTTGAGCGGCGACAATGCGCAAGTGAGTAAGGCGTGGGGATTATACGAGAGGCTGTATTGGATTGGCGATGTCACGGCTTGCCTGCTGAAGTTCCTGAAAGTCCGAGAGAACGTGTCCGTGCACATCGACTTCAACAATTATGATGTCGACTTGGACGGCATTTATTTGGGCCGCGAGAAATCGAGATTCACGGATCACGACGGGCGGGAGATGGAGGAGGGGACTCGATCTCGCTCGTTCTCCGACTTCGAGGGGAGGAGGGTGTATTTGGGGGGGAAGGTGGACGAGTGGAACGCGGAGGAGGAGGTCGCGGGTGAGTTGGCAGGTGCGCTGTTGCAGGTGTCCTTGTTCTTGGCTTTCGGGAATGATGGGAAGCCGTACTCTCCGGGCGATGACGTCGCCGAGGAACAGATGAAGGAGGCGCTGGAGGAGGCGGAGAGGAAGTGCAGGAGGTACGGAAAAGGATTAGACGGGCGTGTCCATGCTGCGATGGGGAAGGTGACGCGGCTCGCGAAGGAAATACACTTGGTCTCGGCTGTTCCCGCGATTATCGCCAGGGATGGGCTGACGGTGGGAAAGGCTCAACTGCAGCGACAAGTTCCTTCTTTGCTAAAGTTCTTTCAAGACAACGTAATGCCGATGCTCCTTGCGAAGGCAGAGGTACGTGTCTCCCTAGAAATGCCCCTTGAATGTCATAAGTTTTTAATTGTTTTCTTGCAGTGAGTTGTGCATTTTCAATTTGGGTGTCATTCCGAGGAGATTTTCTGGCTCTTGCATGGCACTCATTTTCCCCATACAACGTATTTCTGCATTCTCGCTCGAAGCAATAAATTTCCTAAATGTTTATAAATAGAACACTTCCCTAACGTGGTTTAATGGTTCCGGCTGTGCTTAAATTGAGCACGTGTATAAATTGCAACTTCATTTCAACGCTGGTCTTGGCTTCTTCTCTCATACTGCATACCTATTTCTTAGTTTTCTGAATGTGTATTTTCAGGTGATATCTGGCCATATTTCCCTATTTAGTAGTGTCCATTTTCATATTTTAAAAATTTTTAACTTAAAAGTGGAATATACTTAATAACCCTTTTTAAACGTGATAAGGAATGCACGTTTAGTTTAAATTCACCCCAACCACACACCTTTATGGTGGTTTTCAGGGTATTCTGTAGGTTTACATGCTCCAAGACTGTGACTCATTGTCTGGTAAATATTTCAGTGTAGGTTGATTTCATTCATTTCATTGGTACCTCGCTAAATGGAGGAAAAGAATCATACAATCGTAAGCAACCCCTAAAATCACCGAATTGATTTCCTATGTGATCTCAATGGGCATATCTGAACGTGCTGCACAAATCCATAAATATTCTTTGTTATTCTCATATATTATAGTTATAAATGACAGTAAATAATATTTCGTTGGCACTTGCAATAATCGTTATATGTACCCAAATCTCAACATTTTTTCCGTTACAGTAATATGAGTTACATTTTGTAATTGTTTATCTCTTTTGCTGGCATCATTAATTGTTAATTGGATGAATCGTGCCTATCGTAAAATGAGCAAAAAGTCCAACTATGCATATCATGTCCTATAGACAAACCATTCTGTTCACCATTTTACCTTACCCCTTAAAGTCTATAGGAAAATGTATTTTTCAACAATTATTTTCATTTACATCAAAGGCGATATTCATTGACATAGATTTGTATTATTTATTTCTATGTCAACCTCATTGGATGAAAATTTTTGTTTCCGCTTATAGATCTCTAGTTCTACGTACTACACGTAAATACCCTGAGACCCACCGCTAGGTTGCGTTACAGGGGTTTATTCTGTACTTGCACCCCTTTTCCCTGCGGAGCAGAATTTTGGGTCATTAATAATGTCGGTAGGGAATAATAACGGAAATCGGGGACAAATATGATGGAATCGTCTAATCTTCTTTTCGTGAGACACGCAGCTCCTTCTACAGCATATATATATAAAGTTAATTATAAACGTATAAAAAGGGGTAGATAAATGTTATTTACCATTTTCATCGAAAGTAAATATCGAATTATTTAGTTATCGAATGATAACTAAATTGTCGCTTGAGGCTGGCGTAAGGCAAGGTGCCATTGTTTGCTTATTCTTTATTCTAATTTTTTTTAATATGCTATTTTTGAAAACGATTCCTTTGATTCTTGATGTGAAAGGTAAGTTACACCTACGTTGTTTACTGGAAAATTAGATTGTCTTATCGTTTTCCATAAGCCTGGATTATATATCAGTTTGATTCGGGAACAACATTGACTTCCTGACGGCTCATGACAATCTTCTGGAAAATGCCAGGTTAATATTTAAAGAATAATGTGAAGGCTATAAGGAAAGTACGTGGATTTATTATATTTTTACAACGGTCACTGCAAAGACGGCATAAGTTCCCGACGGGCACTTGGGTCACCGGAAATTGGAGAGAGGTCTAATTATTCATATTTTATTCCGACAGAGGATATTTTTACATCGTTCGATGTTCAATAATATATTTCTTAACCGCAATAATGTCATTTTAATTCAAAGTAAATATAGTAGTATTATTTTATTTAATTGAAATATCGTTTTTGTTGCTGTACAGTCAGATATTATCACATTATATACCCTCCTTCATGGAGATCCAATAACGGCAAAAAAGGAAATGGGGATGACTTTTTCATCCGTTAATTTTTGTTTGTGAGGTAATGTGCAATGATCTTGAAATATTTTATTTTTGAAATTGTTTGTTTCATAGTAGTAATATTGTTTTTTTCGGTTGATGAGAGTAGAATTGTTTTAAACGATGCAAATTTGATAACTCAAAATTGAAGTTTTGATTTTCATTATTTAACGGCACGCGCAAAATACTTAAGCAGTTCTTGTGTTTGGATACGTTTCTTGAGGTTTATTCGTCTCTTGATGCCATGACTATTTGCCCTCCCTTGGAGAATAGGGCATGATTAGTGACCAAGACCGATTTGTCAGACGGAAAGGTACAAGGAGACTGACACGTTTTGCGTATCATATTCGGCAAACCTGGGTTCATACTTGGTATTCCCTGAAGGGGGTAAGAGGAGAGGCAAATGACACCCGCTAATGACAAATTGCACAAGGCCTAACGTATATTTTGCTTACTTTGCTGAAAAGATAACTAACCAAAGGAGTGTTCGCATGAACAAGCTGTGGACGAATGCTGATTTTCTCACTGATGCATCCAAACAGATTGAATGCCACCTGCTTGAATGCATATTCCAGCGTTTTACATTAAAAAAACAATGAAAACGTGAAAAAGCAGAAAAAGCGTAGGTATAACATGAATTAGTTGCAAGGTAAAAGTAAATGTTCTCACTTTGGACTCTGCAAGTGTCCGTCGGCAAAACTTTTTCCAGCCAGGGAATTTCGGCATTGATGGACTTACACGGGTCGCGTGCACCTGAGTGATTGCGAGGTAGATGGGTACTCTAGGATCGGGTTTCACGCCCTGCCACGGTGTCAGGCCACTATTTGATGAAATGGTATGGAAGGGTTTGCGTACCAACAAAAAGACCGCATGCGTGGCCATACCCCTGGATCAAGGAATGAGAATTCTCAAGTAAACAAGGTAGTAATGGGGTCTTTTAACATATTTTTATTGCCGAATCTGGTAGAGTTTATAACATGAAAAGTACCTTATTTTTTCCGTTTTTTGATCCGTCAATTATTTATCGAGTTATAAGCGGCGAAAAACTGATGTTTTTAACCCTTTCGGAAAAGTGGGCGTGGTGCAACCTCTGACGTATTCGACTTCGTCCAATCACAACTGAGCCCGCGAAGCTACTTTGCCTTATCGCTATGGGGGAGACCGCTGACTCTGCCATTGGAAGTTGTTGCGACAGGATCTGTGCGAGCAGTACTTCCGAGAATCCCCCTCCACTCCCTTCCCCTAAAAGCAGTCAAGGACGGGAGGAAAATGACGTCAGTGGTATCAGAGCAGCTTCTTCGGTGGGAGTCACCTTTTGCTTATTTTAAGTTTTGATTTATGAGTGAATGGCTCGGGTTAGAAGATTAATTTTTTCACTAAAATTCATTTTCCGTTTCCATCTTAACGATTTCGTGTACAAAATTGCGTTTTCGGTTCCGAATAATCGCCCCCATTGCATTGTAATGAGTAGGTATCAATTAAGAGGCAGTGCAAAGTAATCTATTCATGGTCTTGCTATATTCACTGGCATTCATTTGCCGGAGAAAAGTGGGTATATTACTAGGCGATATACACGACTATATTTTATTCACATTATTAGAAATATATTATTATATTTACATTATTATAAATAGTAGAGGAATATTGATACTTGTGCACGTGTTCAACCACAGTGATGGATGGGAATCACTTTTTATCCTCTTTCATGCCTGCTGTTTCATCTCCTTCATATCATCTGAGATGTGAAAGTTTCCTATAATTATGCCTTTCATTTGGGCCCTTGTTCAAGGATCTATACCAGAGGTTAACCTCTGATATAGTCTTTGTTTACATTTACCAATTAAGCAATCTTATCTTTAACCTTATTATGTTGCAATACATATATACTCAAGATTATCTCTGGATTTACTGAGCAACTATCATTCCTTGTTTTCAGTTCTTTAGAGATGTAGCCTCTTGCAACCACACCTGAGGACCTCACGTTGTTTCCGTTGGATCTTATTCTGAAATTCCCAGATAATCCTGATAATAGCAGTTGTGAAGTGCAATGACCAAAGTGTATTTGTGTCTCTGTTGAGAATGTGCTGGTGTGTTCTTGACTGATTTTTTTTTCCGTGTTTGTCTCATTAGACGGTGGACAGTGTTCCAGTGTGTCAGAAACAACTTTTGTAACACTGTATCCATATTGGTGTGATAACTTACGATGTGTACATTAGTACGTCTCTGTACATTTCGATAGTGAAGTTTGCAGATCTATACAAATCTATACGTTTCTATAGAAAAATACCAGTCCACGAAATGGCAGCCAAGGACACCCTTGACAATGACACGGGAGTGTCGAAACCGGTAGGGTTTCTCAAATAAAAATATGAAATATACAAAGTTGAGTTTTTATTACAGTATGTCAGTTTTTCATAAAGTATCACCTATTTATATTCAATTTATCTTATGCATGTTCTAGAAATAATAGTCAATTAATTACTGCAATTATATAAATTTATGAGTTATCAATAATTAATATATTACGCCTTATCATTATCACCTTGATAATGATAGTTTGTACCGAAACCATGGTCGGAAATAAATATTCATCTTGAAACAGCCAAGTAGATATTTCTTTGAACGTTCCAACTTTTAAGGATTTTCACCAAGTTACGCCCGATACCATTACTTATATTTATATATTACTTTAACAATTTAGTTACACTTATCGTGAACGAATATCTAATATTGTCCACAAGGATTATTATACATTATAGCATAGCATAGTATTATAATCGATTGCATGTAAGTACTGCATGCATGGACTGGTACTTTTGTATGAAATATGCCTTTTCACTACAAATGATGATTTACCCCCTGCTATACAACTTGCGTTGGCTTGGGTGGTATTATGTATATTAAGTATATGTATGCTGTAGCGATTGCACTTGTGTCCGGGGAGTTGAAGATCGAATTCTATAATCACTGGAAAAACGCATTACTTGATTAAACCAGTGGCGAAGTCACACAGAATTAATATCGGCCTTTTTAAAATCCAGTTTCTTGCACGTAAAAGTCGGGTCTGTTTTGACGTCAAAAATTCCACCACGAGGCTCGACAGTGCTGTTTCTTAATGACTAATACTCGGTCAAATATGCTACCTATTTGATCATTCTCCTCGCCATCAAACCCTGTCAGCGCAATCTTCACCATTACCCCGCGTTCATGCTCGATTAAAGTGTTTTGCAAGGTATCCAAACCACTAAGATTTGCAGAGAGAAATTCGAGCTGAAGTTTCAAAACGCTTATGACTCACACCACTGCAAAAATGAAACTGAACGCTCTAGTTCATTTCTTTGGAAACCGTTCATTTATGATGGCCAAATTGAATAGTAAAAATGCTAGTGGAAGAAGTGGAGAATGAGACAAAAGGGAAAATATAATTGTAGGAATGAAGGATGAAATTGAACATCTATCGGAAAATATAATTACAAACAAAAAGAAAAAATGTGATTCACAATAAAACTTTATTTAGATAATTATAATAATGTCTATTCTTGAAATATTTTCATTTGTAGTAAGGTTTCGGTGTTATTATTTTGTATTCAATGGCTTCGAATTGCAAATCATCCATATTATTGCAGAATATTTAATAGCATGTCAATTCGCTTTTTCGAATATCCTTTTCTTTTCGAGTGTGCATAAAATTGTACTCAACTATTTCCTCTTCAGTCTAATAGTTTCGGCTCCCATTTAGGGGTTGATGGTGTTAATGAATGAAAATATGCTTCTATTGTAATCACACGTTTACAAATTTATATAAAACTAATGAGAGTGAAAAGTGCGTCATTTCGTATGAAGGCAAAGTACTAATTAAATTTTCTCACCGTAAGGTTGCATTTGGAAGTGAATAATGAAGTTTTAAAGCTTTTTAAGGATTACATTAAGAGGTTATTTCATAATGGATATGCGTCGCGGTGAGAACGAAGCTTACGGAATAACGAGAGATTTTTGATGCACTATGGCGAATGGCAAAAGGCAAATGTTGTGTTTCCCGAGCATTTGCTGCAAAAACTTCCAGGTTCTTCAACGCCGCCCTTAAGTATATCCGAGTAATTTAAGATCATTAAGAAATTACCTTGCACTTATGCTTACATTGCAACACTTATGAGGCATTTCTGGGTTCCAGGAGATATATTTTCGCACTAGCAGCGAAAGATCAAAGAGAAAGAAATCAGAAAGTCTGAGATCGTATCATTCTGCGGTAACTCTTTCATTCGCGACCTCTATGAGTTTTAGGTAAGCGGAAGATAGAGCAGCCTCCAAGCTCATCAAGGAAATTACCACGACCACACCAACTAGGTTGAGAGGAGTACTTTACTAGAGAAGTGGAAGAAAACTGAGCCGATGCCTGCAGCTATGTCGGAGGAAGATGCTCTATTGCTATTTATTTCCATGTATTTTTCGAAGAGCCAATATATGTATACGTGTGCATGAGTCATTGTCGGGAGCAGCAGAGTCCTCTGGATTGCCAATAATAAACTATAATAGTCGAGTCGTCGATTACACTTTCACAATGGGAATTGCGATGTCGGTTATCTTTACTCTCACATCCCTAAACAATCTTACGGGGAGAAGGGCAGTAATCTTCATTTTTGGAGGACTTTGAGGCATCTGAAGGATTTTGAGTGATCAAACGCTGAGGAATTATTGCCTATAACTTATAGGAGCATTACACTAGCAATTCTAACCATGACAATTATGAAAATAGCGGAATTAAAGAATGTACAGTGTGTCCCATTGATCGTGTGTCATTTTTGACCTGTAATTTTACACACTTTCTTTCATGTCACAAGGATGAAATTTGTTACTTTTTGGAAGGAAGGAAAAGGTTGTAAGTTTTGTTGAATTTAAGCAAAATTTTAAAAATTATACCTTATGACCCCATAAATAGGGTCCAACCTAAAATCCAGATTTTGCCTGATGGGCTTTCTATGTTAAGTTATTCAGAATACTAAAAAGGAAGAATTATTTTGCGAAATTTTCAACTATCAACTATTAGGTTATGGGGCACGATTAACAAGTGAATCATGCTACAAACCTGTCGAATCATAGGTTTAAAAAGGTGCCAAAGCTTCAGATCCCTCTTGTCATCCCTTGACCTTCAAGGGTAACTCAGGGGTCAAAGATCACTGGGGTGAAAAATATCGAATCGGGGCTACAACTGTGACGAATCATATGTTTCAAAAGTACCCAATAAGATGGTGAAGTACCTCCGGTAATTCTCTGAATTTGAACGGTTGGACAGGGGCCAAAGATCACCAGGTGTACCCAAGAAAACATTTCCGTGCATCGAATAACCGAAGAAATTGCAATTTGTGCAGAGTTCATATCCCCAAACATGTTGCAAGGCACACACGCTTTTATCGAGTGAATTAAATTGTGCCTGGAAGGGAAAAAGTGATTTTTCGTACTTGCTGCTTCGATATTTTCATCTTAAATTTTGATATTGAGTAAATTTTTTATATTTAAAATACCTTTTTGAATGAAACACATAAAAAAGAATTTTCAATTGAAAAATAAAGGAATTAGCTTGAAATTAAAATTGAATTTTTTTCATTGATTTGTAAACTCGAAATCAACGACTACCGTATGACCCAAAGAGTTTAAGGGATGACAGGTGGGATCTGAGTACCTTACCATTGGCTTTGGCAGCCTTAAATATCTCAGATTCATCATGCTTGTTTTCTTGTCTTGCCATTTCTAAGATCTGTGACCATTGATCTCAGTGTAGTCCTTGGAGGTCAGAAGACGACAAACAGGACCAATGTCATTCCAACATGTTCTTCGTGCCCAAAAACCTAATAGTTTAAAGTTTCGAAAAATAATTCTTTTTTATGTTTCGAATATTTTAACATTGAAAGCCCAATAGACGAAATTTGGATTTTAGGTTGGACCCTATTTATGGGGTCAAAAGGTAATATTTTTAAAATTTAGCTTAATTCAAAACTTCAAAACGTATTGTGATTGGGCGGCTGAAAAAGGCGTCGGGTCCTGCAATGGTGAGGAAAACGCCGGCAAGTATAGTACCTATGGACGTTGTTTTCAACTTTTTGGCACGCACAATGTCTGTGGTCGTGCGAAACCTCTTTGTAGATCACGGTTCCAATCTTGACGTATGTCCTCAATCATATATCATATCATGTCCTTAATCAGCTGCTGGTAGCACAGTAGGTCTTGTGCTGGATCATGTATGGTGTAAAACGGGCTTTAGATGGGCTCGATTATGGCGGAAAGTCATCGATGAGGAGAAAAGTGGAACTCCAATCCCTTGATGAACACTTAAGTCCGCTTTACACGATGCAATTCCCTGTGCAAACGCTTGCATAAACTGTACGAAATTGTATATTTGTGTGAATGAAATTTGAAAAGTTTCTATTTTCCGTACAGTCATTCTGACATTCGCACAAGCGATCATACAATTTCCACATGCATCCTTTGTACGAGAAATTGTGCAAAAAATGTGAATGTCACCACCGTTCACGCGGCAGGCTTGGAATATCCTACATTTACCGCCAAACGCGGCTTTAGCGCTGGATGGGGTTCACCTTTGGTTGTGGCTTCTTTGAAGCCCTTTCTCCCTTGCGTTGCCATCCTTATTGGACCGCAGGGGCTCAACATCTAGTACCTTGAACCTCGGTAAAATTTCCGTGCGAATCAGGGATCCTGGATAGCGTATTGGTCTGCGCAGTGTCCCGGAAATCCAGGTCAGTGGTTCGATTTCCGGTCCAGGTGAATGTTTTCGCATAGCAATTAATGTGAATGGTTCGTCTTCATAATTAATTCATAAATTCCGCAGCGTATAGCGACTAGAATAATACTGTATTTGAAAACAACAGCAAACTCTTTAACGGAGTGTAAAATAGATATTTTAAATTTTGTTTACACAGAATTATTAACAAATTCCTTTCCTATATCTACATTGATAAAAAATGAGGAACAGTTTCGCTACTTCGGAATTATTGACTAAAAGAGCAGGGAAATCGGTATTTCAATTGCATGCTCAAAACACTTATTGTTCAACACGTGAAAAATGTATAAACTATTTTTTTTAGACGTCGCTAAAACACAACCTTGCAGTGTTTGTCCGTGTGCCGTTACGACGTACAGTGAAACTGCTATGAAATTGCAATCGGTCTGACTACCTGACGTAAATTGAGTATGATTCATGTGGGGCTTTAAACGTAGGAAGTATTTGCTTATACGTAATATTTGATGATTAGTCACTCCTAACATTGATTTCTAAGGGAAACTAATGATGATCGAGTAACTTTCCATCTTTGAATCTAAAATGTTGTTTGGATGTATTACATAAATATTTGACTACGTCCGACACCGGTTAACTGAGGGTGCACACAAGACATACATACAAATTCAATACCTATTCTTCCATTCCCATTGCTCAAGCTAGCCACTTGGCGAGGATAAGCATCCCGTTCTTTCTTTCGCAATTAGATGAGGGCGTGGGAAAAAGTCAGTCACCTCCACAGCAGCTGCGTTGTAACTTGATCCCGAAGTTGTTTACTCTTCCAGACGAAATGTCAGTCACCGGATAGCGTGGGAACGAATCTTCCATCTCCTTTGCAGCTGCGACGAAACGCGATCCTGTTATTGTTCTCGAATATGGAAGACGGAAAGGAGGATACATTCAGAATTACCACCATTACGCCTTCCTTAGCATCCAAGTTACTTACAGTGGTTTCTTCGATTCTCCAAAATTATTAAATCCGATAACTGAAAGCCCGTGGACTCTGGTAGTGTTCCGTAATCTCGGCAGCTAAAAATTCATACCGTTCTACACGCTCCAGCCTCACACTTTAGATACAAAATTACATTTCCCAATGCTCTTTTACTCTCTTCATAGATCATTCCAACAAGCAACAAAGTGATCCGAGAAGTACTTTTAGGCACCTAGGAGAAATGATGTTGTATATCTAGGAGGGATCTGAAGGTTGCTTAGGATATACCTACTTATACAATATATAGTTACACAAGAGGTCCGCATAATTTATGCTTTTGATTTTCTCTTGGCGTATGTATTACATACGAATTCGCTTTGTTTGCTATATGAGAATTTAGAGGGGTAGATTTGTGATATATAGCAACTGAATTATCGCTCCACTGAGCTACAGACTACAAATAGAATTCTAGCCATCGCTAAAATTTTCAACCTGAAGCACCCTGAAGTCACGATCACGGCACTACAAAATTAGTCATTAGATGATTATTCCTCCCCTGCCACACACCCGTGGTGGCTTATGGCATTCGCCGTATGTTCCCTTATACTACCGCGGTGCGTTCAAAGGAAATATGAAAATATTAGCAGCAACTTTGACTCAGATAAGTGTTAAAGGTTAACTGCGGGTGACTGGGAATCGTAGCAGATTGTTTTCAATTGAAAGTTAAAATCTTTCCTGTTTCATTTGTTAGCAAAATCAATTATGATAGCCAGAATTCAGTTCTTGGACTACAGACACGAAGAGTAAAGACAATGCTTATTCACATAATAAATTAAATCTGTCATGAAACGATCGAAACGAATAACCTCAACTGATGTCCATTAATTGGCGCCGAGATTTCCGTTCTAATACTCGTCCCAAGAGTACATCACTCGTCTCCTTACCACCCTTTTCTTCTTAGCTTGATATCTTACAATGGAAGAGAGAGAGAGAGTGGAAAGATGTGCGCTCTCTCCACAATCGCAGCTATTTTTTTTATAAGGTGATAGCGGACGGACCCTCGGTAGTCATCACGCGCCGGCGAGAGAAGAAAAGAATGCTCCCTCATCTTCCGCAGCTCGCCTCTCTTGCCGTCTCTAAGGCCGTTTTACACGGTCACTGAAACTGCGCGAGTTGATGTTGATTCCGTTTGAGCAGTCGTCTGCGAAAGTCCGTGACGTAGAGAATTGCGAGGACGCTTGCTTGACAGCTTTACACTGTGCAATCGTCGGTACATTATGTCAGTGACAATATACCATTCAGTAGCGGTAATACCGTCAATATATCGCATAATGTCAAGATCTGTCAAGTAGCAATTAATTGCACGTGAAAGATGCGATAAATTACCACAATTTAAAAATATGTTTGATGCCATAGTCTAAACATAATAGTTGAGACCCTGGTCCCGTATACTTAGCCCAAATTTGCACCTCGAACGAACGTGTTCCACGTGATTAATCGCCCAGCTCATCATTATTGCACTATATTCACTAGGTGCAAACAAAAACACCCAACTCAATCGTACCAAACTTATTTAATTGCTAGAATCCCCCAGGCAGTTCGTTGCCGCTACATCTGCACCATCTAGTGAGAGAAATAATCTTCAAACTTGCGCGAACACATTATGTATCAGATTAGAACATGTTCTAATTTACTCGCAAGCGTTGGCGCAGTGCTCGCAAGTCGTTGCTGTACACGGCGCAGCAATATTTCTTGCGCAAGTGTTCTCGCATCAGCCTGCGCATTATCAATGACCGTGTAAAACGGCCTTAGGAGAGACTACGCACGTAGCAAAACTTCAGTTTATTACAATGAACTTGATTAGAAAAGTACCTTATCCTCCATAAATAAAATTGATCATACAAATATTTGATAAGTTTTCCCGATAAAAATTACGTATTAATTAATTATATAAATTTCGTTAACTGCCGAATAAGAGATGTGTATTCGAAAATGAAGGAAAAATAGAGATGTCCGTGGTGTCCCATGAAATAAGAGCGTCAAATCGGAAAAAGGATGCATTTCCGATTAGCACCTCCATGGCGCGTAAAATACCCTCTTCCACATGTATGCACGAGAAATTGGTTACTTTTCCCATGTTAGGCCTCATTTGAAAAATGCGGCCAGTATATAAGGAACTGGAGCATGTGTAGAGTATAACGGAGAGATTTGTAACGGAACGGTATGATAACTGGATTAGCGTAGCCGCTCTATTATATGAAGTAAAATAATAATAATAGTCGCGGTTCCGACACTGCTCTACACCTTCGGTTGCATCAAATGGAATATATCAGCGAGCGGCAAAACCTCGATAGGGGAAGGAGGAAGATGATGACCATCTGTCGTAGTCTTCATCCGATGTCTTGCGTCGCCAGATTGTATCTCCCGAGAAAGCTAGGTGGTAGAGGGCTGACAAGCCTGGAGTGCTTTCATGACAGAGTAGTCCTCAATACGGCGTTCCAGGCGGCGAAAAGGGCAGCAGACGGCCTCGATTTGGAGTTGGACCTTGCTTCCAGCGGAGATGCGTGCGACAAATCGATCTTGTCGCTGAAGGCGGACGTGTTAAAACTTGAAATAAAGAATGCGGAGCAAAAGATCCGGCTCCGCAAGCATAACGAGAAGCCCATGCATGGAAGTTTCTATCGAAACTTGGAAACGCATGGGCTATCGAAGGAGCTCACGTTCGCCTTCCTGCGCTCCGCAGGTTTGAAGTCCGAAACCGATGGAGCCGTGTTCGCGTGCAAAGATGGTGGCATCAACACCCTCGTGTACCGTCGCACAGTGGTCGGAAATCGAAATTTTTTGGACAAAATTCAAAAATAGCTTTTTTTGAGGTATGGACTTGAAACTTCGCACATATACTCACAAAAGATTACTGATTAAGGAATAGTACGTCATTTGTCATGACTCTGAACCGTTAGCTCGATACAGGGGCTCAAACATGACCAAATTTCCAAAAAAAACTCCCGACTTCCTTTTTCTCCGAATATCTTCAAGGTTTCGTTGATGTTGTTGTTGTGGGATGAATTTGATCGAATAAAAAATGGTATGATCTATTACAACAATGCTTTGCCTTTAGTATGCTTTAGTTTTGGAGATTTTTAAAAACAATTGTGTGCTATTACGTTACAAAATGGCGGAAGGTGTTTTTGGACAAAATTTCACATAAAGTAGAGAATATCTAGCATTTTAGGGAGAGACCTGTCAAGCGACTTATATCAGAGCGTTTCTTGAAGAATTTTAGATACGAAACTGAAGAGAAATAAAAAATAAGTTTGCGACGCCGAAAAATACATATGATTTTCCGACCGCGCGTCCGGGGTCCGACTCCGCGCGCCGGGGCTGGAAATTCTGAGACTCGCTTACATTGCTCACGTGGAATGAACCCTAAAGCTTCGGATTCGCCGCGTTTCTACTGTACACATTATCACTAACCTCCACAGACCCTCTATGGACGAAAATGGTGAGAATATTGTATCGAACGAGCGGATAATTGTACGTGATCAAGTTAGTTTTGTTGCGAACGTTCGGGAAACATACATCTTATTTACAGCCTTTAACCGAAAAAAGTGTCTAGTCTTCTTGTGGACCATGCATCCTTCTAGACAGACACCGCCTGAGATTGTTTGTATTCCTTTTGCCCCCCTGCCCGCACGCACGCGCTAAAAGATGCACCGAAGAGGTCACTTTCCCCCCCAAACTGGGTCCTGCGAAAAGGGACATTTATGACATTTCGGAACCTTTGACGGTCTTAAGCGGGCACATAAAGTGAAAAATGTGCTTTCCCTTCAAGAAATACATTTTTGTAAATCAGTTCTCTATTGGCAATGGTGAAAGAAGGTCGTATAGTAAAGAATTCACAGGATCTCAAGATTTTGATTATGTTTGTGATTGTGACGAGCCTCTTACATTTTTGGCAGCTTTTCTTGTTCTTCGATTAGAAGTGATTCATATTTATTCATCTGGTTACTTCGTTATAAGGTATGTTGTTTGTTGTTTTTGTTTCCGCAGAATTTTGTAGCCATGTGACGGCTCCTATAATTTTTTTTCATTGAAATTTCGTTACGTGACTTGAAGTATTTTCATTAGAATACCCTTCTCAGGGCGTCATTTACTGCATGCACTCTCGTATCAATTTAATTGATAGTGATGAAAACGTGATTTTTTAAATAAATTTCTTGATAATTTTTCCCTTAATACATGTCACTTAAGAAATTTCATTATGTAATGGCTGGTTTTCTAGTCTCACGCCTTGAGCTCATTGAAAAACTTTTAGGGTCGAAGAACAAGTCAGTGACTGATAAGAAAGAGTATACGTTGGAATTTCTATCAGGAAGTTTATATTTGGCAGAACATACAGACGCCTTAAATTCTCTAAGTGGGTACATACGGAAACGTTTTTTGATGCCATACTTGAAAAGAGGGAGAGAGCGAGAGAGAGAAATACTAACGTATTTACCAAGTACCTTTACACCTGTTGGTTTGGTATTTTTGGAAAAATGCTAACCTTTCCTAATACTAAATTTTTGATAAAGTTTAACTAAACAATTTTGCAACTTTCAATTTTGTATTTGAAAAATGTATTGATACTTTATTACGCGCAACAGGACGACCGGTAAAAGAGTTGCACGCTTCTTGTGATAGAATAAGAAGAAGAAAAGCTCAAATTCTTAAAACTATTGCCTCTACTACGGAACTCACTTTAACAGCTTCCATAAGTCTAAAGAAGAAAGGGAACATTTCGGCAGCTAAATTACTCACGGAAATAACAACTACCACACCAACTAGGGCAACAAGAGTCTTATCGAAGTGGAGGGAAAGTAATGTTATTCAAACTGAGATGACTGTTGAGAAGGCTATCCCTTATTATTTCCACGGAGTTGACCAAATGTCAATACATTACTCTGCGTAGCATAGCCTTAAGCCACGGACATGACTTATATCTTAGCTATGACCGAGTACTACGAGCAAAAAGCGCCGCATACCCGGAAGGAACAGTAGTCACAGAAAATATGTGAGAAGTAAATCTTCAAGATCTTCTGAATCACACTGCATCACGGATCCTGGCGTGTTTCCTCAACTCAACCTTCGGGAGAGGAAATAGATTGTTCATTGATTTGCAAGTATGGGTTTGATGACAGTTCGAGCCATTCTCAGTACAAACAAATGTGGCAACAAGGGAATGCATCTGATGAATTTTTATTCATGATCTCCTTCGTGCCACTTCGCTTAGTAAATGATACTGCAGGTAACATACTCTGGATTCTCTAGGTATCTCATCACTTAATTTCCTAAAAGTTGTTTATGACGAATTAAAAATACTGCATAGGCGATAAAATTCCGTGTCCTCTAATTCTAGGTGAGATAAACTGGTCTAATCCTCAGCCTTCATCTACAATATTTTGCCGGCCGATTCTCCTTCAGTGGGTTAAGGAGACTAGGGAAATAGCAATTGCAGAAAGGAATCATCTTCAAAAACAAATTGATGGCCTAAAAGCATTCATTAATGAAATCTACTACATCAAATTTTCTTTGCAGCTAACTTTGATTAACGGAAAAGTAATACTGCTGTATTTTATAATGAAATTGTTATGAAATGCTATTAAAGCATTAAAAAAGACCAATTCTCTTTGGTATGCAATGCATTGACCGGTAGTGGAAGTATGAGGTGATGCAACTACGGAGCGAAAACGTCGGAAATGAATAACATAAGAATGATGAAAAATTTCCATGCTGATGAGGAAAAATACTCTCTTGGACTATCAACGCTAAATTGTTATATATATATTTTTTTAATGCCTTTTACATATATCCTATCGGCTTTTTATTTAATTTTTTATTTGCTTTCTGAATATATTTTTCAAATGTCGCGACAGCTGCAGTCATGCTAGTTACGTCTAAATTTTACTCAACGACATATCAACATATTACAAAGAGAAAAGGTTCGACGGAATAACCCGCTTAAGACCGTCAAAGGTTCCGACATGTGATAAATGTCCCTTTTCGCAGGACCCAGTTTGGGGGGGAAAGTGACCTCTTCGGTGCATCTTTTAGCGCGTGCGTGCGGGCAGGGGGGCAAAAGGAATACAAACAATCTCAGGCGGTGTCTGTCTAGAAGGATGCATGGTCCACAAGAAGACTAGACACTTTTTTCGGTTAAAGGCTGTAAATAAGATGTATGTTTCCCGAACGTTCGCAACAAAACTAACTTGATCACGTACAATTATCCGCTCGTTCGATACAATATTCTCACCATTTTCGTCCATAGAGGGTCTGTGGAGGTTAGTGACAATGTGTACAGTAGAAACGCGGCGAATCCGAAGCTTTAGGGTTCATTCCACGTGAGCAATGTAAGCGAGTCTCAGAATTTCCAGCCCCGGCGCGCGGAGTCGGACCCCGGACGCGCGGTCGGAAAATCATATGTATTTTTCGGCGTCGCAAACTTATTTTTTATTTCTCTTCAGTTTCGTATCTAAAATTCTTCAAGAAACGCTCTGATATAAGTCGCTTGACAGGTCTCTCCCTAAAATGCTAGATATTCTCTACTTTATGTGAAATTTTGTCCAAAAACACCTTCCGCCATTTTGTAACGTAATAGCACACAATTGTTTTTAAAAATCTCCAAAACTAAAGCATACTAAAGGCAAAGCATTGTTGTAATAGATCATACCATTTTTTATTCGATCAAATTCATCCCACAACAACAACATCAACGAAACCTTGAAGATATTCGGAGAAAAAGGAAGTCGGGAGTTTTTTTTGGAAATTTGGTCATGTTTGAGCCCCTGTATCGAGCTAACGGTTCAGAGTCATGACAAATGACGTACTATTCCTTAATCAGTAATCTTTTGTGAGTATATGTGCGAAGTTTCAAGTCCATACCTCAAAAAAAGCTATTTTTGAATTTTGTCCAAATAATTTCGATTTCCGACCACTGTGCGTCGCCTCATCTTTGGGGCAAACGCGACGGACACGAGATGCAGAGCGTGCCGAAGGCAGCCGGAGACTTTATGTCATCTACTCTCCGGCTGCAGCTTTTATGCAAAGAACGCATACATAAACCGGCACAACTCAGCTCTGCGGGTGTTGTATTACCATCTAAGACACCATTACGGTATAGACGTGAATCCGGTGCTGCCTTACGTCCCTGAAGACATCGAGTCCGTCGTGGAGAACGATAAGAGTTAGATCTGGTGGAATTATTCCTTCTCCACCTCCAGGCAATTGGAGGCGACGAAGACTGATATCGTTCTCCTCGACAAACTCTCTCATGCCATGTTCGTAATCGAGTTTTCGGCACCGGCCGAAATGAACATGGCAGCGAAGGAGATTGAAAAAAGGACTAAATATCATGATCTGCTGTGCGACCTCCGGCAAATTTATGCGGGTTTCTCTGTGAAACTGTTAGTCCTCATCGTGGGCGTGCTTGGTGATGTAAAGAGCTCATTGGTCGAAAATCTCAAGTGCATCCCGGCGTGCAGGACGCGAGCGGATGCACTTGCAAGTGCAATGCAGAAGGCTATCCTTCTCGGGTCTCTCCACCTGCTTCGTGCGCATGACCCTAATGCTGGGTAGCCACCTATCCGACGGTGACGGACGTGGCTAGCCTTAGGCGCGACCCCTCTCGAGTCTCCGGCAATTATGACGGCAACGAAACCTGATGCTAGCCGGAGACTAGGAGGTGCATGTAACTTCACTGCAATAAATAAAATAATAAGGTTTATTGTTCTAGGACCTTATCAGATGGAACATAAATCATGTTATACAATTAGACTCTAAAGTGAAAACAAAAATAGGTAATTTCCTAACTAAATCTTTCCGGTTTCATTTATTAACAAATAATTATGCTAATCGTAATTAATCATAAATTGAGTCCATTGAATACAGACACGAATAGTAGAGACAATGATAATTCACATACGAGAATAAATCTGTCACAACACGATCGAAGTAAATAACGTCAACTGATGCCGATTACCTGGCTCCGAGATGTCCGTCCTAATACTCGTCGCAAGCGTTCATATCTCGTCCACCCTTTCCTTCTTAGCTTCGTATCCTGGAGTAGAGAGGGAAGGAGAGACGCACGCTCTCTCCACAATCGCAGCTAAGGTGATAGGGGAGGGATCCTCGGTCGTCATCACGCGCCGCCGGTGAGATAAACAAGAATGCTCCCTTATCTGACGCAGCAGCTCGGGTCTCTTGCCATCCTTAAAGGAGATACTACGCTCGTCGCAACGGCTTTGGTTAATTTTTAGGACCTGGGTGTCTATTACGGATCTTTCTATAAGGCAGTTATCGAACGGTAAGGTAGTTTCCGTTCGATACGAATCGTTCGACAACTGAAATGCTATTACGGTCCGTCTGTTGATATCGTTCGATAAATATGACGATACGGCGGAGGAGTTGTCGTTCGTTACGGGGCAAATAGTACGATAAAGCTATTACGGTTCTTCATATCGAACGATAGCGGCTTATCGAAAGCACGATATCCTACAGCGGGTTACGGACCACCCCCGTTCATCTTCCCGGGCAAATCGTTGACTGCGTTCTGCGCCATCTCAAAAGTCCTACCGGAAGTCGGAACTACTTTTATATTTTTTAGATATTTTTTCTTGTCTACCGGAACTCGGAACGATTTTTTTTATTTTATACATTTTTTGTAGCTCGTCTGTAATTGGTCGGGGAAGCGAACGTTTTCATTCAAATTTGTAGCGTTGCATTAGTCAACACGCAGAGCCTCGAGGAATGGTTGTGTCTTCTTCCATGGTTGTGTGTTATTCTTGGTGTTTTAGTTCCTGATTGTGTTTTTAGTCGTTTACTGTAGGAGAAAGTGTATCAAGAATGTGTATGCGACGTGTGCTTTGTTAATGCTGAATTCATATCTTGTTATGGTCAGTTATTTTAAACGTAGTTAGCACGATTTATGCCCCGTTTGGCATAGTGAAAGTGTGGAAGCGATTGCTGATGTGCTGGAAAGCTAATGTTAACTTTCAAATAACCGTCATTTTGACGAAATTTTTTCGACTAAGTCTCGCTACTGCCTCATGACCTTGTAAATACTCGCCAGCTAACGGTTAACGTCAATAAGGCGAGTGACATAAACAACAACATTGATCTTGTCTGCTTTGTGGAGGTGGTCTGTGTAAAGTGTTTGTGGACATACATAGGCTAGCTTTCCTTCGCCACTCACGAGTTTCTAGGAAATGGATTGTCCCAGATGTCTTCTTTCTGGTCGTAAGTGCCAAGGAAACATTTCCACTCACATCGCATGTTCGTTAATGTTTTGCCTGTTTCACTCATCATAATATGTAAGTCTGTTTTCTACCTTCGTCCTCCTTTTGTATTATCCAGGTGTTTTTCTGTGAAGCACTCAATTGTATTTGGGGAGCAATACACTACTATTAATAACGTTCTGATGACCCGACTTCCTTAGCTCTTAGGGGTGTGTGTTCGAACCCCCTGGTAAAAATCGGCAGCTCGCTTGGGCGTGACGGTCGCGTGAATGGAGAGGTGATAAAGCGACGGGGAGTTTTCATCGCTCTCCGTTTACTCTCTGATATTTCGCTCGCTCGGATCACTCTTCCATTATTCCTCCATGAGAGTGAAAGGAGCGCTCTTTCTCGCTTCAATAGCGCTTATTTTCCCGGTCCCCGTTTGCTCTTCCATCTCTCTTATCGGGACGCATACGAAGACTCCATGTGCTACTTCATGTGCGCTTCGTTGAAAGTGCTGCCACAATTATGAATTTTGTGAAGAAAAATGTTGAATACTTAAACAAACAATTACACGGACCGTTAAGTGTCAACAATAATCATCCAATATATATGTTAATATCACTTTATACCTTTCTTTGATGGACAACTTGAGTTTCAACGAATGTGACTACGTTCACTTAGAAATATTTAATGTGGTAACAATGTTGTATACAAAGGAAATATTTTTGCTTGCTCTCGAAAATGACAGTCAGTATAAAGACGCAAATGCCATTACCACATTTGGTAGGTATATAACTGACTTTTAAGGAATATAACTGGGTGGACTTTGAAAATTTTTCACAGACATTTCGTATATGCTAGCTGTATAGAGAGTTCTTTAATTAATATTATCCATATTTTTCATTTATGAATTTGTGCGTCAATATATTAATAATAGTTCATATCTACAAGCCAATCGCCATAGTCGGCATTAATCTTGACCAAAGATTGTTACTGACTTTGTTGACATAATACATATAGGTTCTGATAATATGTTGTAGTATCATGTAGAAATTGATACTTACTCCTGTTAAAGCATCAAGAACATTAAATATGGTCATACTGTAATTAATCATTACATTACAGGCTTGAATAATTCATGCATGTTAATGATGTGTAGTATCTAGTTAGTTTATTTGCTTGGCTCTAGTTATTCGAACGACAACAACGTGAAACCGGATGTTTACATAAACAAAGCACTCCCACCACCTACTACTTAAGCATTTGATAGATTGAAACTCATTCATATAATAGTACGAGTAAATAAATATGGAAATAAAGCAGACAATAAGTATTAATATATTTTAAAATGAGAATAAATGCTTAAAAATTATAATTCTGAGTACATAGAAACCCTATTTTGAATTAAGATGCTAACTTGACTCTAAATGCAGTGCGTGAAAACCTCCATCTTGGTTTTGGTGTTATAATACATGTTATATCACGGTGGTGTTTACTTTCCGTGTTCATCATTTCGTGAAGTTTTGGTGGCTACTGCATGTGGAGCGGAAAGCCATCTCATGTGCTTAAAATAGTTAATTGTTACAAGAAGTGTTATCTGTGGTCACGTTTAAGTCATTCAACATCTCAATGCCTTGTGTAGACCATGAAAAAGGAAGTTTTTTTTTGGCATTCGTTCCGGGATTAAAATTGAAGGAATACTGCGACGAAGCGAAAGGAACGGATGGATTTTGTGATGTGAAAATCCTCATTCTAGGAGGTATGTTTTGAACTGGATAATGATAATGTGTTAATATAATATTATTGAGCAGAGAATGTTCGCACACTGCATCACTGAAAATATACAAATTTCTCTTACGAAATGTTTGCTTAACAGTTCCGTTTTTTTCGTAGATGAGTCTATTGCCACTAATACTTCGCAAGGTTCCGGGACTACGGACGAGATTTTTATGGCATTGTTAGCATCATAGCATCGTGCATCTTATTGTTAGTGACCGAGGAGGCAAGGGTGAGTTCATTTGTTCAGTGAACTTTCATATTTGTGCTTTGTATGCTTATACACATTTATGCTTTTTGTGCCATGTCCTGACGGAAGGTCGTTGAATTGAAAGGAGCGGCTGTAAACTATTTGAATTTAACTGTTAATAGTTCCTTCCTGCTTTAAATAATAAATAGAAACATTTGTTGTTATTGCAATATTTAAGCCTTCTGATCGTGCTGCTTTCAGGTGTCTTTTTGTGGAGGAGCCAAGAAGAAGACAAAAAGCCAAAGAATGTATTTCTGAGTGTCACCATTGGATGCAAGATAATTATTGATTCCTCTTGGAAATGTATAATTAATGACTGATAATAAATGTAGAGGTAAATAGATGCAAAAGAGTTTAAATTGTCCACCCTCTTCTTGTTTTGTAACTTTCGTAATGAATGTTAATCGGAATTATTCTAGGAACGAGTGTGTTACGAAATTAATCAGAAGTGTGATCTATTTCCTTTGCTAAAAATAAGTAACCGTAGTTGTGAAATTTTACCGTTTGAGGTAAAGGTTTTCATGTAGATATTTTGAGCAGTTAGTCGTGTCGTTTAAAGTCGCTCTGTTGTTACAGTGATGGCAATAAAAATCTGGAAATAATATTGTCTGCCGTGGCACCTCTATAATGTTCATAAAATTTAGATGGGAAAAATTAGATATTCTTCGCCGCAATATTGAATATTTCGTTCACGAAATCAGAATTCCTTTGTTTCAAACTCGTTTAAGATTTCAAAATTGTGTTTATAATTAACTTCGATTGTATTTCTTGTGTTTGAATTTTATTTCAATTTTCATAGCGTATTATCATTAGTGAACGTTGACGTCGAGATGTAAATTATAAGCATACGGCAAGATTTCCATACGCGCTTCGTCATGGCTCAAGTTCCATTTCCATTACGAGTATATCACTTTCCAAGTACGTTCCGACCATCCGATGCACTCTCCATAGGCTCTCGTATCACTTTCTGTTTGCTTCCGCCCGAGAAGAACGCGTGCTTTCCGTTTGCGCTCCGTGACGCTCGAAATCGAAACTTAATTTACACTCCGATGTTCCACTTTCCGCTTCCTTAAGCATCCGTTATCTCTCCGTTTGCGCTCATCAATCTCTCTATTAGCGCTCCAATTGAAACTTCGTTCTCGCTTCCTTCACGCTATATTTTCACCAGGGCCACAGTTCACCTTGACTGTGTTAGAGAAAGTTTCCTAAGTATCCTCGTTTAAATTATATTAATTATGTTCCTAAACTCTTTATTCCTGAATGATATATTTTAATGCAAAGTTTTCCTGGATATCATAGCAATTCATTCAAATTTCTTTAGTTTCAAGACATATGTCCATTGTTATGAACCTGTCATTGATGAAGGATCATTTATTTCTATTGAGAAAGTTATCTATTTGGGAAGTAATTCAGAACTGTAGGATATACTTGTACTTAAACTTGCTCTGAAAACTTGTGTTATTTGATTGGAATGTAGGTACTGACTGCTTTTAACATTGTGCATGATGTCAATATGATTGATATTTGGTGTGGAAGTTATAGCCCATTCTGTGCCCCTCCATGTTTAATTGGAATAGATGTTATTACAGTTAAATATTAATTTTAATGCCTTTTATGTTGTTCAATCAATTAGCATGCAGTTGATGTGAATTCACTGTTAGCTATGGTAACGTTTATTTATTAAATTAAACCTGTTGTAAGTCAGTCACTTGCGGTATCATTGATATTTTGTGGGACTTGTGCAGATATTAATGAAAAATTATTTCAGATGTCTGAAAATTAATCGTTTACATAACAAGCAGGATTTTGTATGGAGGCTGCAGATGGGTTACTGAATAAAAATAGCTTATTTATATTTTGTTGCCTCTATCTTGAAAAATGACGATTGCTCAAATCGTGATTTGACAAATAGATGTTCACTGGTGTATTTGTAATTTTTGCCAATCAAATAAACTTCTTCTTGTACAAAAGGTACAAATTTCTATTTATTTTGAAGATGAATTCCTGTCCACGTATTTATTTTCAGAGTTTGCGCCTTGTCATATACATCTGGTGACGATATTTAATTTCCATCGATGAAGATAATGCAGTATTTACTTCGTGTATGAAGTAGAACGGTCTTGGAATAGTAAACTTAGTGTAAACTGCCAAGAATTTAGTGATTAGTGTGGCTTCTCAATTAATAATTAGCCGTGTGTATGCGAAATTAGCAAGTTGAGCTTGGACTTTTACCTTATTTAATCAATCATGCACTGTTTCCTATTCAGGGTTGCTAAACTTCTCGCCGAAAACTTGATTAAAACGAAAAAATTAACGGGGTTTAAGTATCAAGAATATATAATATATAGTAAAGAAGGAATCATGAATGTGAATAAGTTCTGCCATCTAGCGGTTGTATGTAGAACTGCGTGCACCACGGATTATTTGCCTTTAAAATCTCAGCTAGTAACGGTAGACATTCTAAGATGTGCTAGTAGTGGACACGTCACGTTTTGAGTTTCATCTCCAAATCTTGTCAAACTATTATATCATTGAGTTGACCGCCCGTGTTACGGACCGTCTGTAACTCCCTTGTCGTTCGATACGGGAGTTCACCTACGACATTTATTTAAGGAAATGAGCAAATATATCAATGGATACTGTATTCTAATGGTTACATTACTATTATTATTGAATGCACTGCAAACTGATATACCTCATAACGCAATGAGGTGAGAATTAGAATTACAATGACATTATTTCTTATCGTTCAATTCGGGAGTTCACCTATGATGTTTATTCAAAGAAATGAGCAAATATACCGATGGATACTGTATTCTAATGGTTACATTACTATTATTATTGAATGCACTGCAAACTGATATACCTAATAACGCAATGAGGTGAGAATTAGAATTACAATGACATTATTTCTTATCGTTCAATTCGGGAGTTCACCTATGATGTTTATTCAAAGAAATGAGCAAATATACCGATGGATACTGTATTCTAATGGTTACATTAATATTGTTATTGAATGCACTGCAAACTGATATTCCTAATAACGCAATGGGGTGAGAATTAGAATTACAATGACATTATTTCTTCTCGTTCAATTCGGGAGTTCACCTATGATGTTTATTCAAAGAAATGAGCAAATATAACGATGGATACTGTATTCTAATGGTTAAATTAGTATTATCATTGTATGCATTTCAAGTTGATATACGTTATAATGAAATGTGGCGAGAATTTGCATCAAATTGTTTTACACTCAAAGTATAGGTAAACGCTGAAACATAATGCATGAGATCGCGTAACGAGGCATAGCTCGCAACTACTAATGCGTCAATCTATTGTGTAGTTTACAAGCACCACTCTTTCAACAGGCTTCTTAAAGGATTTCTATCGAGTTTTATACAACCATAGAATTGTACTCCGTATAAATTCTTTGCAGGGCGCTATGCCCCTATCGACGGCGGTGGCCGAGTGGCTTAATGCGTGATATCAATATTTTTGACGAATGTTCGGTTCCGACCTTGTCCAAATTTTTTTGCTTTCGAATACTTTACAGCATGGCTGTTAGATGCTGATCCCGTACGTTTACGGCAGTAACAACATATTTTTATTTTAAAACTATTTGCTGGATTTCCAATCAACCCCTTGAGAGACATTCGAGGCGAATTTCGGGACTGTGATTACGGGGAAGAGGCTTCACATGCTGACAGGCTTAATATGTTTCGATGACAAGGATTACTCTAATGTAAAGCAAAAGGTTTCATAGTTACCATGCCCAAATGGAAATTCAACATTAGGTATCAACAATTTATACAGTGACTTCTCTTCGTAAACTATATTGAACGTATGATGTTCTTACACAAATTAATCTTTTTGCATTGTGAATGAGTAGTTGAAGAAGATGTATCGATTTGTTATCTACCGATACTTGAGCTTGAAAACCATGACTGATGTGTAAAGGCTTTACATTTTAAATGCTATGCTTAAGTATAAGAAATGGAAGGCTTATACTCTTGGCTTCTATTGCTGCAGAAGGAAGGAGGGTCATATTCCCATTGTTATGCTTGTCATGCTCGATGCTATAGGTTAACCATATTTAATGCATAGCATGAACGATAAGTTTAACAATTATTATGATGTTAAATTGAGGAATGGATGGAATGAATTATGTCACCGTAAGCTGTATGCATGTTAAAACATGGGACTTTTAAACTACATCGTCAAAAATATTAAGTACTGTCAAATATAATTATAAACATTTTGCTCACTGACCTTTTATTTAGTGAATTTCGTTTCTGTCCATTTTATATGATGATATGAAACAAGGCGATTAGATAGCACGATTAACAGCATTAATATGAATGGTTTTGTGTCGTAACTAACAATGCAGCAAGAATTACGGGAGTAATGAAAGCCAACAATCAAATTAAATCTAGATAAAATTCTGAAATTAAATATTCACGTTTGTTTTAAACTGTTTGTAAATATTTACTTCGTGATCTCAATGTTGCGGTTTGGGGTTATCGTTCGTCATTTGTTAGCATAGATCTTCTGCTGTTTCCTCTGCAACGTCACACACAGGGATACTATATTAATAGGATTCCCGAGTCCCGCGAAGCCATTGATACCAGCCCAGTCGCGTAAAATAGGTTCCACCAAAGTGGCGCTGGCATCGCGAAGCGCCCGACAAACGTGAGTATAAGCCCGTCGCAAATACGTTGCGAGAGGAGCATTTTCGTTCGAAAACAAGTAATTAAGGACTGCAGAATAGAATTAAAAATATTGAAAAAGCCCTGGTGCTATGTTCTTGTAAAATACAGTTGAAACACACTAAATGTTACGTAAAAAAAGACACAGCTCGAAAGCCTAACATTCCGGCATCGTACTAATACAAAAAACCTCTGTGTCATAGCTCTAATAAAAAGGCAACGAGAATATGCTACGCGGGCTACTTTAGATCGTAAGTTAAAGAAGTGTTAACCAAGGCACGGTCACGGAGACACGCACTCTCACAACTGCTATAGGAAATGAAAAACGGTAGTGACAATCGGGAGATAGAGTAACTTAAACCTTAGTAAAACCTCATACACGCTAATATAAACTGGGAAACGCCAAAGACTTAAACAATTAACAATGAGAAAGAACGCATTTTGCAAACCGATATATTATTCCATAAAAAACTGCAAAGAACAGTACAAAATGAGTAAATTAACAGTTAGATGTATTTATTGAAATATCAAAGAAAGTGTACACAATGACTTGAACAATTGACAATGAAAAAGAACGCATTTTGCCAACAGTATATTATTCATCTACAGTATTCATCTATCCCTAGATACTAACAACATCTATCTTACTTTCATCTCCACCACAAAGGTGTGTGGCAGCAGCTGAACTATCACCAAACGTGTACTAAACTTCTCCATGAATTTAGTCCTTACATGTATCTGAGAGGCACAATGCCACCGCCAAGGAAAATATCGGATCAACATTTTCCACACAAATTAAATGTTAGCTACAAATGACACTAAATTCATAGTACATGTAAAGCAATGAAATAGAACCTACTCGATTAGTCAGTCACTCCAGCACACAAGACATTATTACCTTTATATAATCACAACACAAACACATATCTTATGTCAAAAATGTATATTTAAAAAAATTTCTACCATCTTAATCTATTTTGCATCAACAACAATTTGTACAACATCTATTTTGATTTCCATATGTACCTTAACTATAATCAGTTACTGACCCTAAATATGTGCAAAAAAACGAAAATTTGGAACTCTGTGATACATCTCATTACAAAACATCTTCATAATCCACCCTGCCAAAAGTATGATTGGACTTTCAATAATTTCGTCACATATTCAGAGAATCTGTAAGTCTTACACTCCTGCAGGAGTTTTAATCGGTATTTTAACCTATGGTCTGAAATAATTACAACCTAATCCTTCTATATTGATTTCAATACCCTCACACTATCTGGATCTGTAATCAAACCTAAGTCATTTTAAATAACCTAAATTATGCAGTGAATACCTATGTATTCACTGCATATTTTAGGTCGGGCCTAGCAAGTGAAAAGTACCATCTTCCTTTGGATTTCTGTCCCTTTTCCTTATTCCCCTATTCTTAAATCCTTCATTATTGCTGGCAATTGGCCGGATATATCTCACGGATGTCTTCCCCGCGATAATTTCTAAGAAACTGTAACATCTCTGTTATGTTTTACTGATGTTATATGGATTGCTCTAGTGATCATTTTAGTTATTCCTCTTCCAAACATTTATTTCCACTCGCTATTAGGTTTATTTAAAACTAGCATTCATGTGAATGCTATTTTTATGCGATATCGCCTCAAACTTGAATTCCTACATTTCGAATGATTCACTATCTTTTACATTTGATATTTCCCGGTAAATTACCGCGTCGTCTACAATAAGTCTAAGCTTGCTACTACTATGGCACATATATAGTTGATGCATAAAAGAAATGGAAGGGGTTCATTACCATTCCCTGTAGGGGAACTCTCCATGTAACTGTTAATGCATCGGACATGATACCACCTATAACGAACCTTTGTTGGCGTCCAGTAAACAATTAATTTACGTAACATCTGCTTTAATAACAAAACATTTCAACTTCCGGATTTCCCTCGCAGTCGCGAACCTCCCATAGTAGCTTATGCTATTACTATATTTTTAACACCATTAGAGAAGCGGTCCACCTCAAATTTTTAAGAGAATTATTCTCAGTATTACCTACTTTATTATTAATGCGATTGAATTATTAGAATTACGTCTATCCATTTAAGTCTTAGTGAAGTCACAGTCTAAACATGTTTAGACTGTGGTGACGTTACGGAGTTATACCTCAAACATGAACACCCGCGACTACGTGCACATAACGTAATGAAAATACTTCGGTATGATATAATTTATATTGGTCGGCTATATGAGATGAAAAACAAAGGCAAAAATGCATGCATGTTAGCTAGGCACTACATTCATCCGTCTAAGACTTAATTTCGAAAATGGCGTCTCATGACGCAGCTAAGCCATGCGGTACACAATGCGTTCAGCCACATTAGTTTTGAGCCCAATATCAACCGATCTTGAATTAAATCACTATAATAATCAATACTGACTTAATACTAAGACGTTTACAATGCATTACATGATATCTCCCACACTTAAAGATATCACAAGCGCAGCCCAGCCATGCGGTACACGATGCGTTCAACCACATTGTTTTGGAGTACAATCTAAACTGATCTACGATTAAGGCGCTAAAATATTCGATACAGACTTAACAATACGACGCCTGCAATGCATCACTGGATATATCCCATTGTTAAAGATATCACACTAACCTTTGGCTTCAACAAACTTTAGTTGCTTATCCCCAACCTCTTATTTTCCTTAAGCGTGGCTTCATATCCTGAGGCGCAGCCAGGCTCAAAACAACCCCGTGACTTACTCATTGTTTCTTCAGGAAGTCTGCTGCACAGAATCACTGACAAATATCCAAGAACAGCAGTATTAAGTCCTTCAAAACTGCAGCTAACACAGGCACTTTCAAATGCACTTTGCGAAGAAGCCGGACAGTTGGCATAGGCAGCGCTACGACTGGCGAAATCTAGAGACTCGATTAAATGCGCGGGAATATTCTTCAAAAAACCGTACGGCCTGCCACCTACTGGGGCCTCCTATTTACACACTCCCTGGTCACACAACGTCACCGATGTACGATAACTCCCCGAAGACAGCCGAAGCTTATCGAACGAAAGCAACGCCCGAACCGTAATAGCACGTTAGACAGCCTCCATCATTTCGTTCGATAGTGGTATCGCACGATATCTCCTATCGGCGGAAGTTCCGTAATAGACACCCTGGATGAGAAAAGTACGCAATCTTTAAGAAATAAAAATTATAATTAAAATACTTTATACATTTTCCTTTGGAAAATTACGTATTGATTATCTTATATTTGTTAACTGCCATAGTAAAAAAGATTGTACTCGAAACGTAAGCAAAAAAAGAGATGTCTGTGGTGTCCCATGAAATAACAACGTCATAGAGGAAAAATATGAATTTCCGATTAGCTCCTCCATGGCGCGTACAAATCCCTTTCCAGATGTATGCACGAGAAATAGGCACTTCTTGGACCCCAATTGGAATACGCTGCGTGTATACGGGGTCCTTATGACTTTGCCACGAGCTGGAGCGTGTGCAGCGAACAGCGGCGAGATCTGTGACGGAACGGTATGATAACTGTATTGGCTTAGCCACTCGATTAGATGAACTAAAATGGGAATTATCATCACCGGTTTGATTAGAGAGGGTCCACTTAGAATATGCAGCCAGTACATGGGACCCCAAAGAAAAGGTTTGAGCAAAGAGGTAGACAGTGTGCAGCGTAGACCACATTACGTTTGTTAAATGATTTTACGATACGTTTAGTAGTGTAACAGAATCATTAAAAGAATTATGTCACCATCAGAAAGTAGGTATAAGTATTTATTTAATTTAATGCAGTACTAAAAACCGGATGGCTTTACCAACCGACATATTTTAGATATATATTAAGGGTGTTGAATACCTACCCGGAAAACGGCTGTGCAGACTCTTGCGAGATCGAAGATTACGAGCGTAATATGACACAGAGAGATGACCTGTTTTCACAGTTCGCTAGAACAAGGACAAATAATGTGGGAGAATGGAACACATGTTTCGAGTATATTTCATTTGAAATACAACAGGCGCTGAAAAAGGTGAAAATATCTCCTTTTCTGCTGTCTTTCTTACGATACACAAATCGTAATTGAAACATCTCTTCCATTCACCTAAGGGATTCATCCTTCTCCTTTAAAATGACACCAATCCCAACGGCGTCAGAAGGGTAATAACTTAGCATTGAATCATTTCCTGGACCATGTTTTCACTATTTTATGCGCGGAAACCTTTTCGCTCTTTGGCGCTGCGTGGAGCTTCAGAGGGACTACCCCCACTCCCGCTAACGGTCCTCCCCACCTCCTGTCTCTCTCTCTCTCTCTCTTCTTTCCCCTCTCGCGCTCCCCTCCAGCATGCTTGGGAAAGCCGGCGTAGAGGTAAGGGTTTTGTTTCGCAATCAGTCGCAGCTGGTTCCTTCCACGGACAGTTTAGATCGGTCAAGATCTGACCGCGCTATGGGTAGGAGCAGTACCCCGATGCTTCTAAGCATGTCCCAGGGACGCGGTCTAACTTCGTAACTACTTAAAAATATTTTGGAAGAAAATCCGGAACCATCACCAAAAACAAAACGCAGAATTTATAAAGATTATGTATCTAACGCATGACGCTTATTTATCGATGAACGTACGCTCCGGAATATCAAAATATGCACTGAAGCGGAAGCAGATGGGTGAGAGATATTGGACCACAACTGCTGAAGAAATTGAAGCTATTATTGAACTAATACTTGCACGAGGAGCATATGATTGTGGTTCACTAGATTATGATATGCTATGATCTAGTAATTAGCCAGCGTTTTTCCCTCAGACGATGCCACGAAACATGTATTCAGCTCATGCAGTACCTAAGTTTCGATGTTCTCGGGACAAGATCTCAGCGTCTAAATGCAGATAAATTTGCATTGGTGTTCGAAATATGGAGCAATTTTGTGGGAAACTGTATAGCATGCTATAGTCCTAGTGAATACCTATCCTTGAATGAGCAGCTTTTTCCCACTAAAGCTAGGTGTAGATTCACTCAGTAGGTACTTGGTCACATGCATAAAAATAAACCAGACAAATTTGGAATCAAGTTCTGGGTTAGCAGATGTAAATTCCATCAGGTTAGCAGATGTAAATTCCGAAAATTTCTGCAATCGGTTTCTATATCTGAAGAAAGATAAGTTACGTCCGCCCAACGAAAGTCTCCTTGACAATGTTGTGTTACGCTTATTACGTTTGGACATAGTACATAAATTCAGGACAAGACATCACGGCAGATAGTGTTTTCATGTAAATGAATTTGACGAAAAACTAAACGAAAGTGGCATTGACATTGTTGGCACAATGAAAAGAATCAGACGTTTGAACTTCTTCAGGGACTCCTCGCCTAAGGCGTCAAGTTGTACGATACCACAGTCATAAAACATGACGACATTACAATGACAGTATACCAAGGAGAAAAAAAACATATTGGTGCTGAGAACCATACATCCCAGCATTGAAATACTATATGTACAGAAAAAGATAATCAGATTCAGTCAGTTTCTACGACACCACAAAATATGGAGTAGAAATACCGGACCAAGTGACAAGAAATAACACTTACGTGCGCAGTATCTCGCCGATGGCCTGTCAAATTTTATACAGTATCCTAGGGGGCTGTGTTTGAAACCGTCGGGATTATCTCTAATAGGTAACCAAGGAGTCAAGTGATATACACACGAACTGTTCCCAAATTTGGTGAGGTAAAACCGCTGATTTAAACCTCATTCTTTGTTTACACTTGTGTTATATCTCAACTGAGGGCCCTTTATAGATGAGAAAATAGATGAGAAAAACTCAAGTGAAAACAATTAATGATGTTGTAAAGAGCGATTTAGACACATTAAATTTTGAAACCATTGGTGTAGGGATCACGTGACTCATTGGTTACCTATTTGAGATAATACCGACAGTTTCAAACACAACTCCCCTAGACTTAGCTGCAATTAACGCATGAGTGATATAGAAAGAGATCACCTCACAAAACATCAGCTGCCATAAATTCATTTTGAATTTAACTGAAGAACTGCGTAGCGAGTATATCAAGTCACAGCCGGGGCCATCTCATTTCATTTCAGATACAAGAAATTAGAAAAAGACATCAGTGTCAGGTAAAAAATGGAAAGGAAACAAAAGTATATAAAATGTTCAAGATGCCAAAATATACGTACGGAAAATTCACAGAATCTTATGAAAAGAAAATTAAATGAAAAATGAAAAATTTGTCATGTGTGTTCCGTGTCGTGAAAAATAAAGTGTAGCGCGGTAGAGCTGGTATCCCATAGCTATATAAATGGTTACATGCTGTTACCTAATTTAGAAGCAATTCCTGATTATAAATACAGGATATATAATTGCTCAACATAATATTTATGCACTAAACTACCACTATCTATATCGTGTATTCCGCAATTGATGATATTTCTTTGAATTCCAAAGTTTGTGTAAAAGCGAAAATAAATAAATTGCTTATAAATCTTATTAATTACTTTTAAAATGTAAATATTATTTGATAATATGAAGATATAACCTCAAAATAGAATATATGCATAAATTTATTCATATACACCGCGAAATCAAGAGATAACACCTACCGATTAAAATTACCGCCGCCGGCGCTTTTAGATATGGGGAAAACCTGTGGGCTGAAATCGAAAAAAGCAGGGTTGGGTCAGTAGAATATTCTGTGTAGAAAATGCGTAATCTACATGTATTTTTTACCGTAGAATATGTAATGTAGAATATTGCTAATAGTTACATATTCTACGTGTAGAAAATTATTTTTACATATACTGCTAAAGAAGTGATTACGATTATTGGAAAATTTTATTTTAGCATTTTACCAACACATTTTAATAATTAAACCTATATTTAGTGCAGTTTCAACTTAAATAGCCTATTACAAGCCTACCATTGCTAGGCCTACCAGGAAATCAATAATTATCCAAGACTGAACAGTATAAATGCTAAATTATCCACGAGTCAAAGCAATATTTTCTAGATTTATTGGTGTAGGCCTGAGTCATTTGTAACCACTGCATATCATTTTTTATATTTTCTATGAGAAGTACTTGCATTTAGTTATATATGCAGTAGGCTATATTAAGGATTATATTAACTGGTATTTTAATTGAAGTACAATTATGTCCATTGCCACAAAGTGAAACATTATAGGAAGTATATTACTGCACCTCTTTCAAGGTCAAGAGAAAGTTACCACAAAAAACAAAGCTCTTAAGTTGTTTTTTGATGGTAACTTTCTCTTAAAGCCGTTAGGCTGTTCCTTAAAGGTTCTACATGTACAGTGTACATATGAACAATTACAGGATGGTGATCATCAGTGAAAACCGGGAAAACCTGGAATTGTTAGGGAAAATTGGAAATCTGTAAAGTCAGGGAGAAACTGGGATAGGAAATTCTCACTATTTTTCTACCATTGCATATATCTGGCAGTCTTTCCCACCCTTTATTTCACCAAAACATTTCACCAACTAAAACGAATGTCCGTCGCCGAAGTGCATAGAATAAACCCTGTCAACTCGTTGAAAATTCAGTTGTGAATCTTAGTTATTTAGTTGTGAATCAGTCGTACGATGTATCTCTTTTGTATATTCTATGTGATATTTGCCTAGTAGCGTTATAATTCATGATCACCATGTATTCCGCTCATCACAAGGAATCCGAGGCTATGTTGTTTGGAAGATTTTACATCGCGTTTTTTTTAACTTCCGAGATTTAGGTCAAGAGGTAGTTGCAGCGCACTAGCTTTTAGTAAGTACGTGCTTGCAGCTCTAAAAATACGAGACGATGATTATTAAAACGGTAACACAAGTACGATCACACGTGTAAACAAAATCTTCTGTGAGATCATCTTTGATTCCCATACCCCCTTCGCGAGACTGTAAGAAGTGTCCTCCTCCCCTCCCCTCCTTTCACGCTCGACGTAATTATTGAATGGCACCCTTAGCTCCGTCTCGATCGTCTGACCAATCAATTTGGTCAGTTCAAAAACAACCTCAAATATGATATTCCTGAATATGATGCTGCCGATGCTAATTGCCACTTGTTTTCACTCAAAGTGGTGCGATTACGTTTTGTTTGTTTATACAAATATTTTTACATTTTTGGTTCCCTCTTACAATCAAGGGGTTATAACCATGTTAATCAAATTGTTATTCACTTCTAAACGTCACTCGCGCCATCCGATTTTGATCCTGTCTAACAACTAGGGCTTGGTTTGTATTTTTCGTGCAACCTGTGCCAGAGTCGTCACTAAATTCGCCATTAACTTTCCCTTCGATGCCTTTTCAGTAATCTTAAACTTCCCAGAACTATCACGACATGCTACCTCTTCCTTGAAGAATTAGACATTGTCAATTTGTAATTTTACCGAAGGAAACATACATGGCCACGGAAATACGATACGCGGCCACATACCCGTGGCCGTGAAAAATGTATTAAAAGTGTTTAAAATTTGTGAAAGGGCTTAACTTGTGAAGGTTTAATGTGCTTTTTCATTCTCATAGCTTTTAATGTATTGATTTCAGCTTTTAACATTTTCTGAGCTTTGATGAAAATTTAATTCAGCAGAAATTAAATATTCCAATAATAGCAGATCTTTTGGCGATCGGGCAGGGAAATTGGTAAGGCCATCAGGGAAAAGTCAGGGAATAGTCAGGGAATTTGAAAATTGGATATCAGTAGCCACCCTGAATTACTAAACACTCTTTCAAGCTACGCAGGAGATGCAGGGGCATTGAGTAAATTATTTCCAAGATTGCTTAAACCTGGATGCTTGCATTTAGTAAGCTCCCAAAAGGTTGATGGAATTTTGATGCCCTTGTTTCTCAGCTCTAGAATACACTGTCTTTGCTATGACTCATGAATTTCGCTAGGTCTTCCAACCCATCTCCATTACCCGGGATTTGAACCTGGGAACCTCCAGTCAGTAGCTGAGCACTCTACCCACTAAGCCACTACAACACCTAATCAATGTAATACTTAACTTTATTTTTTTAATTGCAATTTTCTACATTTTATTAAACGTAACACATTATTTTACAAACAAAAAAATAATCAACATAATATTCTACATAATCTACGCAATATTCTACATAATCTACATTATCTACACTATTTTCTACGTGTTAGTAGAAAAATAATATTCTACGTGTAATGACCCAACCCTGGAAAAAAGCTATCAAAAATCATATCTTCCCTATTTCTGTAGATAGAACGACGAAATCTTCCCAACTATTTTTGTTTTTGCTTCTAAACATAAATATTACGGAATTTAGCCAGAAAATGGACCGGGGTCTTTTTTTTAAACAAATTAGTGAACCACTGAAAAAATCAAAAAATCGACTATGCGTACCGCTGCTGTATAGAGGGTTTATTTTATTTTAAGAAATGGTTATTAATGAAAACTTAAGCTGTTTTAAATATATTTAAATTTGTTAAACAAAATATTAAATATTAAGCACATAAAATTATTTTTAGAAATAATATTAATGGCCTGCAAAATCGCCCTGGATGATGGCCATAGATTTGAACAGATAACTTCACCTTTATGAAAATTATGAATAATATAAACAAATTAAAAAGTTATTTAGCTTGCTAGTGATTGCTCGAAAATGTTAATTTCTTGTTCACCTACCTCTCACATCATCCAGCAGGCGAAGCGGTACAAGAGATGTAGCGAATATGCTTTCATCAGTGGCATTGGGGTGCTACCATACCTGCTTGTATTGAGAGTATCCCGAACTACCATCGAACCCCTATTTGCATACGAGGAAAAGGTTAAAGGTCCTTCATCTCTGATCTAACATCTTGATAAAGATGTTATAGTGCGAGAGGCATTAGTTCTATCACTAGACCTCTCAAAATCTTTTTTCGGCCTTCCTTTGCCTCTTAACTCAGAAGAACATGCAACTAGATTGCAATGCAATATAAATTTCCTTGGGGTAAAATACAGCCAATGGAAATATGTTAACCAATGATCGATACCAACCTGATTTGGGATTTCCCAGCAGATATTTATACATGTCCGCTGGGAACAGTATATTCTTTTCTAAACAACAGCGAAGTTTTTATCTAAATCTGTCGTTAGTCCTATTACATTCATCCCATTTTTTGAAGCATGAATTGAAAAAATTGTGTGCATGACATTAGTAAAAATTTCCTTCATTTCCATGTCTTTTCCTTGATTAAACTTACTGTGAAGATATTGCAAGGCTAATTTTCCTTTGGAATACACCGAATTTCCACTTGCATTGAAAAACATGACATGCATTTCTTTTCGGGTCACTTTCGAGGGGTCCATTTGTTTCTTAATCAGAATTGCAATTGTATGAATCACCGGAGAAGCAATCAAAATTAGGATAAAATTCCCTACGTAATACACGCAAAGTCACTGAGATAGTTGTCTAGGGAAACTTACTTTATTATCGATCTTATTGTTAGTATCGTCAAGTTCGGAAGGTATTTTTCGTACTAATCCTGAAGCAGATATGAGATGCGTAAATCATCTTTATAATGAGGATCACTATAATATTCTGCGATTAGCTTTATGGTTTTTGGTAATGAGTTGAGGGAGTAAACTAAAGTACCGTTTATATGTTCTTCTATTTGCATTCTCCAAGATTTCTATCCCTATGGAATGCATATAATAGCACATAACTTAAAATCGATCCAACAAATAGTTACCTTCCTGGATACCCATATCTTTTGGTCTTGCATTTATGGTTGTTGATAACTTTTTACTCGTATTTCATGTAAGCGCTTGTTCTATTTAGCACAATTATTATTTACGAATCAAAATAAGTACTTATATACGACAAGCCTTCTATGATTCTACAGATTCGCGAAAAATTTTTATTTCGTGTTCATTTCGTTTAAAACTTTAAGTTTAAATTCGTAGTCAACACCCTTGACTTTGTGCAATGGTTTACATTCATAATTACAATTTGTAAAAATCTAGAGTAAAATAATACAGGGCCATAATCAAATTCTCATAGCAGACTTCCAAGGCGACTCAGCTCTAGGATCATCTATTTCCCAACACTTGTTCACGTTCCGACACACTGGAGATCTCCCCTCCATCCCCTCTCCTCAATACCCTTCCCCTCTCCTCCATTCCATCCCCTCCCTTCAATTCCTTCTCCCCCCACCTTCGCCTGTGCTTGGTCCTGTGGTGGCGAACTTCCGAACTATCTGCAGCTAGCTGCAAGACGTCCGTTAAATCGCTGGTTTGAATTCGTAGTCAACACCCTTAAGGACAATGTAATTATAATCGAAAAATAAAACTGTGCGCTACGGTAAAAAACGCTTCTCGTTTTCTGATTGGCTCTCATTCCATTACGTCACACATGACAACAGCGACTGCAGCGCATGTAGGAACTGCCTGAACAAAATAATACCCCCGCTACTCCTCTCTTGTCCAACCCCCCTCACCCGTAGTTGACCCATAAACAATTTACATACATTTACATACGCGCATAATGCCCCGTTCACACTACTAGCTTTTTACTATGGTAAGGCTTACCATAGTTGGAAAATGGCCGTGTGAACGCAGGTTGCCGCTAAACCTAGTAAACTTTTCTACCATTATTGAGTTACTATAGTTGGCGCTAGTTACTGGTATTTTAAGGACGTGTGAACGCAAGTTGGTAGAAATGTGGGTAGAAAGAAGGTTTGTTTTGAAAATGGAAGTTGAAATGAACGTAGAGTGCTTGAAGACGAAGTGACCGGATCGCACGATATGGATTGTAAATGATTCTTAGTTACAACGATATTTATTTAATGACACTGTAATATATTTTAGTAGTTGTATTACCACGTTCCACTGATTCGGTTGTTCAATAATGGTTTTAAATAGTTTGCTTTACCCCTGAATCCTGAGTACGTACGCTTATACATGTATTGTATGTGATTAACTTGCCGTGAAGAAAATATACATGGAGAAATTAAGTAACTAAGAAGTTGCAAACTTTCACAGGAAATTCGACTCGTGTTATTTTTTACGTATTCACTCCTTAGGACGGAATTAAAACTATTTTCAGCATTATTCCCTTAAATAGCTCCTTTCACTAACAGCATAATATGGTAAACTTGGGATATCGGATTTAAAAATACTAAATATTGATAAGAGCAACAAATTCATTATGTATACTTGTAATTATTCTATTTGGATACATGAACTTGCCTACGAAATGGGTTAACACGAGCGATAAGTTATTGAGAGGTGAACAATTAATCATTTCGTAGCGTGGCGTTCCATGGTTGATTGCATTTCTTGGTGCGTGATGCCTGTATATAAGCTAAACGAATAGAAATACAGGCAAGGAAACGTTAATAATTTTAAAGTGTAAAGGTATTAGTTGAAATATGCGAGGAAAAAGAGGTAAAGGTTGAATGTCTTAAATATCTGGAAATTAAAGTCATGCAGGGCGTTCATCGTTGTACAACCTTTACATATTTTTAACGTATCACTTTGGAGTTATTCAAAGCAAATGTTAATTGCATTCAATTTAATATTTAAAATTGATGTTTAGCAAAGTAACTAACACAGAATCCGTACCTCGGAGATGCGACCCACTGTCAATCATGAGGAAGTAATTTAGGAAGAATATTTTGGTTCATTTTTAAAAAGGGATCTAGGAAACAACATTAATAATTTTCTATAAAATAACTGCATCTAATTTGCACATAAGTTAAAATACGCTTCCAATCTTTGCAATACAAAGTCACAAAGTCCTTCCGCTACCCTACCCTCCATTGTTATTTTGACTTAATTTCACTCTCCAATCCCAGATAGCATGCAAGCTTACGACAAACTTGTCATAGGGTTGTCATAGGCTTGTTATGACAAAGTTGTTATGGCAAGTTTGCATCAAACTTGCTGTGGCATATTTTTACCATAACTAAAGGCTGTATTTCGGAGATTCTCTCGAAGAGGAAAGCGAACGCTGACATACTGTAGTTTTTTCACCCAGTACCTACCGCCTAATACTCCACATAATCTCATCGTTTCTCTCGTTGAGGTTACTGGAGGGGGCACTTTCAAGGGTAGATTATGTAAAATTCTACTAAGCAAATTGCATTACAGCTTGAATAAGTATTTTGATGAGAATCTCTAAATGTGTCTTTTAATTCTAATTATTTTTTTTTACATGTTCATCGTATATGTTTTTATGCTCGCACAATGTTTATACTTTTATAAGCTTGCTTTCTATACAGCATCATCGTATATGTTTATGCCCGCTCTGCTTATAATATTATTAATTGTATATTATTCTAGCTCCCTTGTGCTACTATTGTTTTAATCTTATTGACGAGTTCTATCTTACAAGACCAACCTAACCGAGCCGAACAATTAATTTATTATTATTATAAACTCTGCGGTAAAGCGTACATAACTAACATCGGTATCCTTGAGCGCTTGCGCCGCCTTGCGCATTTAGCCATGTCGTGCTACGATTTCGTGAATTTACCGTGAGCGACGTGCTTAGAAAATATCAAGTTTAAATGAAGCATGTGACTGGCGAGGTATTCTGAAGGTTCGTAAATACTTTAAAGTGTTTTTATTCTTCTGAAAATTATTATCTTTATCCACAGACTTACTGTCTGGCGGGAAAATGCAATGTTTATTTTTCACTTGCAGGTGTATTCCTGCTCGATACGGGTTTGCTCAATGGGAACAGTAATCGCCAAAATGGAAAGAAATGGCCCTACCTTCCACCGGTAAGTTGCAAAATTGCATGAAATGGTGTTATTGCTTCAGTATTTCTTGAAATGCATGCTAACCACAATCTTATTAATATCGTATTTATTTCGTACTAGGGTAGGTTACACCTGTATCGGATGCATTCTAAAGTGTTTGGTTGGTTATATTATGTTAACCAACAGCAGTAATTGAGTTATTTTATTTCAGTAACAAGTATGTAAAAAATTGTGACTATTGCATACCTTTATGGGAAGACATCGTCAGTCCTCGATGGACTGATTAGGGAAATCAAAGTTTTATGCAAGGTAGTAATTATGTTTGTGGAATATGTGTTCTTGTTGCATAGATGAAAGTAGTGAAGTGTAAACCGATATCAAAGATTAACTTTTATGTTAGATGGCCAATTAACAACCTTGGGCCTATGCTTTTTGAATTAGGCGAGGATATAGCTTAAATGAATGAACACTCTTTCCTTCTTGCTTTATATTTATCCCATATAGTAAGTTCTGTTGAGTGGAGTGTCTTTTAATTATGAGTAACTTATTGTATTGTGCGTGAAAGTGAATTAGAAAATACGTGTTGTGCATTATTGTTACTTTAAAAATTAAATTTTGTTATGCAGTAACACTGACGAACTTTATCTAGTCTGTTTCATACGTCATGGACGAATGCATGAAAGATAAATGTTATATGATGTAAGGTATATTGATTGGAGATAAATGTGATTTCCTCTCGAATGGCTAATGGTATGGCATGAATGCCTCAAATGCTCATTCTTGAATGGATTTTGTATTTGATGTGAGTTGTTTATATGTTGTTAGAACCCCTCTTGAACTAATCAAGCCTAACAAAGTCTAACGAAAAATTGCATGAATTCATCTGTGCCAGTGATATTTTGAAGTTGTGGAATTTGTTTCATGGTAAAGCTAATTTTTGTACCTACCCAGGGTGCATTACTTCCTCAATGATACCTGAGATAGTGAACAGTATTTCTTTGTAAATTTTGAAGTGGTGAATTTTCCAAGTGTTGTTACCTTCTTATGAAGGAAAGAATGCTTTAACCCTTTAACGCCGGAATTATTTTTTTCCCTCCGATTTTTTTCCTCTTTTCAGGAGTTAATCATCATTGTATTTAAAACTTATATCCCAAATATTATAGAAATATGTACAGTGGTTTCATGGAAATGACCTGTGTCCATATGATCACGCTAGGCGGATACCGTAGCAATAGCATCCCCGCTCGCGTACTTTCAATTCTTCAAATAATCACTAACTTTATCTTGCTCCCCGGATAAAGGCTTTTAAATAATTAAACCAATTGATTTTTCAAGTTATATTTATTGATTTTTTTGAACATAAGGATTTATTGTATAAACAAATTAAGCAAATATATATGTCAAAAAGACATAAACGTATTGTGAACAGTAAAGAAATTCATTTTGCTACGGGCTGAATGCTATGACAGGTAGTAACCACGCGGACTGTGGAATTGCCTACCCACTTGACCAAAAAGATGTCGTCCTCCTTACTGAGGCATTTCTCATAAAAACCCCTTTGTTTCTTACGTATTTCGGTGGATGGCATTATTGGACAGTCTTTTGGAATACGGTTTTCTCTAATAGTTCCTGTGGCTCCATAACCCCTCGACCTAAGCTCTTTTAGAAGTTCAAACCCGGTAAATAAATTATAAAAATATAGTTTATAGGCAAAGTTCCTTCTTTTTTCTTGAGGAATTTCGTCCAGCATTTGCAGAAGAGGAGCAGTGCATTTCCCTACCATATTCCCATATTCGGAATTTGCTGCAGGGTTTCTACCTTGATAAACCTCAAAGTTCACTAAATATCCGGCAGTGGTATTTAGAGACCATACTTTGTAGCCAAATCTAATAGGCTTGCCGCGTAGGAACTGTTTACACGGGTGTCGTCCAAAATATTCAACCATGCACTCATCAAAATCCAGGTGCTCCTGAGGGCGGAACATAGCTATGAATCGGTTTTTCACCATATTCATAATTGGCCTTAGCTTCCACATTTTGTCTTCTGCATTAGGCTGGGAATTATTTGCACAGTGTAAAAACCTAGTTATTTGTAAAAAAATCTATCCCGGTGTACAGCATTCACAACAAATACATTACGTAAGTCACCAGATGAATCCCAGTAATCACGTTTACTGGGAACATTATTATAACCCGAGAGGATCAAAATTCCCAGGAAGATGTTATATTCAAATTACGAAAATTCTGCAATGCGGCATAATATGTTGACTGTGAAATTAGGAAGTCAATTAATTCATCATCAAATATCAACTAGAAAATTTCAGTCGGCGACTTCTCACAGATGTCACAATAATTTGCTTCCGGAAATAATGATTTTTTTACACAAAGATCTTCATCTCTCCAAGTAGTCAATGCTCGTTTCACCTTCTTCCTCTTTGAGTTTACCCGTTTGTCACTCGTCTCGAGTCCATCACTTTCACATTCCCCTCGTTGAGTACTCAATAATATTTCAGCACCCGCTCGAAGTTGACGACCGGACAGATTATCTATGAAGCCACCACCATCCTCCTCCGCTGAATCTTCATCAGATAACACGTTACTCTCCTGAGGTTCTATGTTGATGCCTAAAATTTCATCCTTGTCATCTTCCAGTGCTAAAAGAACTTCTTGAAGAGTCATTCCTCTAAAAACAGACGCGTTGAATCAATAATCTGTAATCATTTCAATTATAATTGCCGTAGTAAATTCAAGCATACTTACCTATTACAGTTTATTGTCTCCTATGCACGCGTATCCCACTTCTCAAGTTCAATATTGAATATAAAGCGAGTGACGGTGATATAGCTCAGCTTTTTAGTAGAAGAAAAGAGCGTCTACCTCCTGAAGGTACCCGCATATTAACGAAATTTATGTCGAATCGTTGTACAAAGAAAAAAAACCGTGAATCACTGTAGAATTCCACACTCTGGTTTCATGGCTTTCTAACTGATATTGATACGTTATAGTATTGCATGACTTATTTTATTACTAGCTACATTGTAAAATAGCAGCTGGATATAATTTGTAGGGACGCTTCAGCCGAGAGTATTTACAGTTGTGAAAATGTGCAACAAAATAACCTCACTGCAGACTCGCTATACAATGATCGGTACACAATTCTTCTCTCGCAACCAAAAAGAGAAAAGAATAACATAATAGCTATAATACACCAGCGCCTTATTACATTGCCCCGAATGAGAAATATCTTAATACCTTTATCGAAAAAAGCGTTCGTAACGCTGCCTTCCTCGTGGAACCCTATTGACACGGTATCCGCCTAGCGTGATCATACGATCACGGGTAACATTTCTTCTAAATAATATAATTATTTATAAAAATTTTATAACAATATTCACCTGTAGGGTATATTATAGTATTCTTAGCACATTTACTGAAATGTATCAGAATTTGAAGAAAAATATTCTTGTACTATGTAGTAAACTGAAGTCATGCATCCACGCGGAGGAGTTAGGGGAAGACCGCCACTTTGAGAAAGCTGCGTATCAAAAGCATTCAGTTAGAATGACTTAATATTTCGTCTTTTGGACGATACATATATCAAGATATTGTTACCAAAAACGCATAACGAAAATTTAAGAAATGAGGGAAGGAGGGTTATATAGAGCAAGAAATGTTTGCTGTGATCATATGAACACGCTAGGCGTTAAAGGGTTAATTCCCATAAATAACTAGTTCTTATTCCTTCTATAGCTTCTATTCTATAAGTTGCTTATTCCTTTGTTTGGTTTTCCTTGAAGTCGTGAAACTTATTTACCAGGTGTAACCATGTTTGATATTCACAGATGTAATGAATTTTCCTGGTATTTTTTCCAGTTAGGGATTAAGAAAACTGTAAAAACACTGGTGAATCTGATGTGTGGTATGGATTTGTTCAGTGATGAGAATTGTGTATGCTGATTATTTCTTTGGAATCAAATGATGTCAGTATGAAGTTCTCATTATATCCTAATTGAATTTGATAAGAGGCATACTCATTCCACAATGGAAGGCAAGTTTGTTTTCAGTTGGAATAATGAAACTATTTACAGGTATAAGCTCGTTTGATGTTTACAGTTGCTATTAATTTTCTAGGTATAATTCGAGTTATGGATGCAGGAAACCTGTAACCCTGTTGATGCTGGTGTTAAAATGGATGTCTTCATTGATGAGGAATTTTTAAGGTAGTTACTTATCTGGAATGAAATAGAGTCAATATGTATTATGTTCTCATCAGATCCCTATAGCAGTAAATTTTTGTTAACATTCCAGGTACTAATTTATGGCGCAAGACTTTTAAGAAGTAGGCTATATGGTTTCTCTCCACACCTTCCTCTGAAGCTTCCTCATTGGTACAATCTGAACTCTTCAATTGCGTGGTTCCTAAATAGCCTGCCACCGGTCGCCTCAAAAACAAACAGGAAATAGAGCAACTCAACAGCATCGTTATACTTCTGCAGTCTCTGTCAAACCCCTCTGAAAGTAAGTTTTTCTAATTTTAATATTGTTTTTCCTTGTGTTAATTGGCTATATTTTTGGTGGACTGGCTTCCAGTATAATGCAAAGGCCTCAATGTAAAAAGATTGGAAGGCCACTTAACCACTTCTTCCAAAATAATTATTGGGTGGCATCCTAACTGAAGCATTACAGAAGCCTCAATTCTTGGCTTATCCTGCATCTAGAGGTTGTATGGTTAAAGTGGCTGATTTACTCCATTGTAATAGAAATTTACTTCAGTTTTAAAGGGAACTTGACATTTTGTTCATTTGTAATGTACAAATTTCCATGCCTGCTTGCATTTGTAATCTACAAATTTCCATGCTGCAAATTTCAAATCAAAGGAGAATTAAGTAAAAACTTTATATACTATCAAATTAAAAATTATATAGGCATGATCTTTCATATCATTTGTAGTAATTTTTCATTTTTTTTTCTAGGAATGAAAGGATGAACAAATTCACTGGAGATGATAATATTGAGGATATCATGATTGATAAACATGTAGAACATTAAAGTTAATAAATTTCTATAAGTATTATTGTTCTATTATTTAATTTTTACATTTCATTTAACGTTTGCAGAAGGTGTGATACGACTAGTCTGCAGCAAATTTGAAGACACGTAACTAGGAGGTTTGATTCAAGCTTGCATCAGGTATGCAGGCTTGTTACGACAAACTTTTTGCAAAGATGCAACTTTGTCATTACAAACCTTCAGCAACTTTGCTGCAAGTTTAGCTTGCTATCTGGGAACATTCTACGGGCTTGAAATTACCAAAACACATTCCATACCATAAACAACCTCAAATGCATATCTATATAACTTACAAAATATGAGACTTCTCAAAATATAAACGATACGCAATCCTCAAAGTAATTCTAAGGCACTTTATAAGGGTCTCTTTATGTCTGACTTTCTCAGAAATACTAAAACTAACAAAAACTTCTTGAAAATGCATTGAACAAGTAAATATTAATATAAGTTTTACTCGAGAGTAATAGGGACACTAGTCAATGACTTGAAAACAAAATTCCCATGTAGGTAATAGCAAATATTAGATACTTCCCCAAGAAAATGTTAGAAAGCCTTTGAGGATGGATTCAATACAAACAGAAGTACAGAGTGTCCCATTGATCGTGTGTCATTTCTAACCTGTAATTTTAGACACTTCCTTTCGAGCCACAAGGATGAAATTTGGTACCTGGCTAGAAAAAGGATGTAAGTTTTGTTGAGTCCAAGCAAAATATGAAAAATATGACCTTTTGACCCCAGAAATAGGGTCCAACCTAAAATCCAAATTTTGCCTTATGGGCTTTCAATGTTAAAATATTGGAAGTACAAAAAAGATGGAATTATTTAGCGAAACTTTCGACTAAAAGGTTTTTGGACACGAAGAACAAGATGGAATAACTATTGAGGTTAGAAATTGCAACTGTGACCCCTGAAAGGTCACAGTCAAGGTCACAGGGGTTACAAAAAATGAATCATGGCTTCAAACCTGTCGTATCATAGGTTTAAAAAGGTGCCAAGGTCGATTTTAAGGTCTTCAGATCCCTCTTTTCATCTCATGACCTTCAAGGGTAACTCAGAGGTCAAAGGTCACAGGGATGGAAAAAATGAATCCAGGCTACAAACGTGTCAAGTCATAGGTTTAAAAAGGTGCTAATGTCGATGGAAAGGTCATAAGATTCCTCTTTTCATCCCTTGACCATCTAGGGCAACTCTGGGTTCAAAGGTCACAGTGATTACAAAAGGTGAATGGGGCTACAAAACTTTCGAATTGTAGGTTTAAAAAGATGACAAGGTGGATTTTAAGGTCTTCAGATCCCTCTTTTCATCTCTTGACCATCAAGGGTAACTCAGAGGTCAAAGATCGCAGGGATGGAGAAAGAGAATCCAGGCTACAAACGTGTCGGATCATAGGTTTAAAAAGGTGCCAATGTCGATGGAAAGGTCATAAAATTCCCCTTTTCATCCCTTGACCTACTAGGGTAACTCTGGGGTCAAAAGTCAAAATTGTGACAAAAAGTGAAATTAGGCTAAACGTATCTAATCATAGGTTTCAAAGAGTGCCCAATACGATGGTAACGTCCCTCCAGGAATTATCTGACATTGAACGGTTGGGAAAGGGCAAAAGGTCACTAGGTGTATCCTAGATTTAGGGCATTAGACGCATCGAATTCTAGCTTCGAAAGGGTGAAGAATTAGATGAAATTACTTGGTCCTGTTTGTTGTCTCCTGACCTCAAAGGGCTACACTGAGTTTATTGGTCACAGATGTAAAATATGCCAAGACGTGAAACACATAATATGAATGACATTATTTAGGCCATCAAAGTAAATATTAAGATATTCAGATCCCAACTTCCATCGCTTTAACCCTCTGGGTCATATGGTAGTCGTTGATTTAGAGGTTATTAATCAATGAAAAAATTCAATTGTAATTTCAAGTTAATTACTTTTATTCAATTAAAAATACCTAACCATTCGTTTTATTTAAAAAGGTATTTTAGGTGTTATCCAAAAAATTTTCAATATTAAAATTTAAAATGAAAATATTGAAGCAGTTAGATTGAAAATCAATTTTTATTCATTCTACGTACCCGATATTCCATGCCAGGCACAATTGAAATTGCTCGATAAAAGCGTGTGTGAATATGTCATCCAGCATATTCGGAGATATGGACTCTACACACATTGTTTTCTTTCTTTATTTCTTCAATGCCCGAAAATGTTTTTTTCACGACACCTGGTGGACTTTGACCCCTGCCCAACCGTTCCAGGTCAGAGAATTCCAGGAGGGATTTTACCATCGTATTAGGCACTATTTAAACAAATGCTTCGTTGTAGCCCCGTTACGAAATTTGTCACTCCAAGGACCTTTGACCCCTGAGTCAACCTTGAAGGTCAAGGAAAGAAAAAAGGGATCAGAAGACCTTACGATCCACCTTGGCACCTTTTCAAACTTAGGATTCGATACGTTTCTAGCCTCATTTCAATTTTTGTCACCATTTTTACCTTTGACCCCTGAGTAACCCTTAAAGTTCAAGGGATGAAAAGAGGGATCTGATGACCTTTCCATCGACATTGTCAACTTATTAAACCTGTGATTCGACACAGTTGTAGCCTGGATTCTCTATTATCATCCCTGTGATCTTTGACCATCGTATTGGGCACTCTATGAAACCTATGATTCGATACGTTTAGCCTCATTTCACTTATTGTCACCTTTTTGACCTTTGACCCCTGAGTAACCCTTAAAGGTCAAGGGATGAAAAGAGGGATCTTATGACCTTTCCATCGACATTGGCATCTTTTTAAACCTATGATTCGACATGTTTGTAGCCTGCATTAATTTTTTCCATCCATGTGACCTTTGACCTCTGATTTACCCTTGAGGTTCAAGAGATGAAAAGAGGGATCTGAAGACCTTAAAATCCACCATGTCATCTTTTTAAACCTACGATTCGAAAGTTTTGTAACCTCATTTCACCTTTTGTAATCACTGTGACCTCTGATCCCAGAGTTACCCTAGTAGGTCAACGGATGAAAAGGGGAATCTTATGACCTTTCTATCGACATTAGCACCTTTTTAAACCTATGATTCAACACGTTTGTAGCCTGGATTCTCTTTCTCCATCCCTGTGACCTTTGACCTCTGAGTTGCCCTTGATGGTCAAGAGATGAAAAGAGGGATCTGAAGACCTTAAAATCCACCTTGTCATCTTTTTAAACCTACAATTCGAAAGTTTTGTAGCCTCATTTCACCTTTTGTAATCACTGTGACCTTTGACCCCAGAGTTGCCCTAGAAGGTCAAGGGATGAAAAGAGGAATCTTATGACCTTTCCATCGACATTAGCACCTTTTTAAACCTATGACTTGACACGTTTGTAGCCTGGATTCATTTTTTCCATCCCTGTGACCTTTGACCTCTGAGTTACCCTTGAAGGTCATGAGATGAAAAGAGGGATATGAAGACCTTAAAATCGACCTTGGCACCTTTTTAAACCTATGATTCGACAGGTTTGAAGCCATGATTCATTTTTTGTAACCCCTGTGACCTTGACTGTGACCTTTCAGGGGTCACAGTTGCAATTTCTAACCTCAATAGTTATTCCATCGTGTTCTTCGTGTCCAAAAACCTTTTAGTCGAAAGTTTCGCTAAATAATTCCATCTTTTTTGTACTTCCAATATTTTAACATTGAAAGCCCATAAGGCAAAATTTGGATTTTAGGTTGGACCCTATTTCTGGGGTCAAAAGGTCATATTTTTCATATTTTGCTTGGACTCAACAAAACTTACATCCTTTTTCTAGCCAGGTACCAAATTTCATCCTTGTGGCTCGAAAGGAAGTGTCTAAAATTACAGGTTAGAAATGACACACGATCAATGGGACACTCTGTATTGTGGAAATTTTATAAAATGCTAATGAAATGAATAAAAAATAATTAAATAAATTTGAAGGCTAAGTAAAAATATCTTCTTGCCGTTACAGCATAATGCAGTATTATAAATCTCGTTTAACAAGCATCACAAAAAAATCGCGGAGGTCACAGATGGATGAACACATAATTCATCCATGAATTATGATATCAGTCCATTAGCTACACTCCACATCTCATATCATCACAAAGTCCCCTGTATTCAAAAGTGAAAAACTGCCGACGTCATCATACGCTGCTTCAGTGACGGTTACACCTGCAAGTAACGAATGAAAATGAATATTAATTGCTCATGAATCAAACAGAAACCTTATGTAATACATTAAGGACACATTCTACAAGGTCCCGACCATAAATCATATGTATATATACTGGACACTTTGAACAAATGACTGTGCATGAGGGTTGATATTGGTATTTGTAAGAAACGTCCACATCAAATATGCAATAAACGCAATATGCAATATATCACCTTAGCAATATACGAGGGAATAAAACAGCAGGCATGACCAGCAATTGGAAATACGGTGCGGACAGACACAGGCTGTGACTTGAACGCATGAATATATATCATGGCAGCACAATATTATATCGTACGTTTATATGAGTATCCGAGAAAAAAAACCAAGTCACACAAGCTAAACAATTAACTTTTAAACGTAACGTCTAAAAGCAAATAAAAACTGCTTCTATTGTTAGGGTATTCCAGCTGCATTGAAGGGATTCAAATTGACTGCACTCCAGTTAACATGGCCTCATATTCCACGACAATAATTCTTCACCAACAATAAATATAAAGCAAACAAAATAAAATATACTTGGATAAGTAATTGATATCTGACTAATATTAAAGAATCCTGTCCTGCTCTGCAACCTGCTCAAAGGAATCTATAATGGCTTCAATTGTTATTGTATTTTTCCTGTATTGAAGGCTCGCTGTAGGAAGGTCGTTAATGATTTCATATTGACTGCACTCCAGTTTACATGGCCTCATATTCCACGACAATAATCTTTCACCAACATTATATACACACTAAAGTATTTTTGGGTAAGTAATTGACATCCATTAAATTTATCGGATACCGGTCAAGTTTAAATTACGGTAGGCAATGCATTACGTACCATTACGGCTAAAATATTTCCCTACCTCAAAAAATAAGCGTAAAATGTTTAATATTAAATTTCATAGAAAAATTAAAGTGAATAAATAAAATAGTATATAAAGAAAAAAATGCTCAATTAAAATATATATATCAAAATATAACCACAGAAATGAAAAAAATGTAAATGCATTTATCATTTCAAACACCGGATTACGAACGCGATCTAACAATTTTGTCTGAGTAAGAGCTTTACAGCCTTTAGCTACATGTAAGTAGCGCACCTTTGGCGATATTCACCCCCTGCCACACACCTCTTGTGGTGGCTCCCATAATATAATGTACACATAGAGAAACTATGCAAAGAGCCCCTATTTTACTGTACTTGCTACAAAGCGAAACTATAATAATTAAACCAAAATTTTAATTAAACAATTGAAGCATTTTTAAAATTAATATGCGACGGATGCATTTCGAGTGGCGTTGTCATGGAAACACATACCTGTGCCTTGGCGAGGAGAGCCGGCATCACACTCTCTCGGAAGAACTCCAGCAGAAAAGGAAAGTGTCGCTGCAATTCAGACGATCCCTCCGTCGATCCATAACAGGCGAAAATGTAAGGAACAGCTGATGTTAAGTAGACTTCTTTCCCGCGCTGAGTCTCCTTCCCCAATGCATCAATAACAAACCTATCTAATCCCCATCCACTCCTCCTGTAGTCCTCCTCCGTCTCCTTTACAGCGTTCTTCATCTGTCGCTCCGTGATGTCATCTCCCTTGGCGTACGGCCTCCCTCCGTTACTGAAAGCCAGACACACAGACATCTGCGCCAGTGCACCTGCTAACCAACCAATGGTCACATTTTCACCGTCATATCCTTCTGCCAGGTAAACCTTCTTCTCTTCGAAGTCGGCGAAAGAGACATAATCACTGCCTTTCCTCTCCACTCCGTCGTGGTCTCTGAATGTCGATTTCATTCCTCCGATATTATACGACTCGAAATCGATCTCAATAGACACGTCGTCTTGGAGTTTAAGGAATTTAATCAGGCAAGCTGTCTCATCCCATTCAGAATACAGTTTCTCATACCAAGCCCTCGTCTTTGTTACTTTCTCATCATTACTCTCCAAGATGCGAGTCTTGTGCATCATCGCCTCCACGCATTCTCTCCTTAGTTCCTCTTCCGTTCGAGGAGTCGACGGCAATACTTCCTCAGGGACAGTCGAAGTCTCAGTTGTCCCTGCTGCAGGCCTCTCCTTATTCGCCATTGACGTCACGGAGGTATCGAGGTCCGAAAAAGGCAATTCGCGGGCCGAAATTTCTGTTTTGATGTCGTCGATGGATTTGCGAATAGTTGCCATTTCAGTTTTGACGTCATTAATTAAAGCGCGAATGTTCAACATTTCTTGCCTCAATGTATCAATTGTCGCTATCTGACGCTGGATATCATTGCTCGACTCGCAAAATGATGCCATCTTCCGTGACAAACCAGATACCATGTCCTGTCCCATGGCCTCCATTCCCCTATCCTGATGTGCAGATGTAGTATTAGAGCCTCCTTGTGCTACGCTGTCCCTTCCTATCATCACCAGACGAACCAATTTGCTAATCGATTGGCGATCTTCGTTCTCAGGGTACTTCTCCTCCAATCCCTGTGCCAGCTGCATCACGCTCTTCCCTTCTACGTCCCTGAGTCCACAGTTCGCACCCTTTTCCAGCAATCCCTCCACCCAATCAACCTTTCCCGACCCCACCGCAACTTAAAGGAGTGTTCTCTGCCTCAATCCCCTCACATCCACGTCTCCCAAGGAGTTCAGCAGGCCCTTGTATTGCTCAAGGGTCCCAGTGACTACGCCGGCGAAAAGAAGCTCTTCCTTGCCGTAAACGTCGCCTGCAACACTGGTCGCCATTGCTACCGGATGAGGTCACCTTCACTGTAGTACCCTTGCTGACGGTGTGACGACAGGATGGCCTCGTTTCTGATGAAGAAGACAACTGCGATCGGAGACAGAGATCTAATGCTGTCGGAGCTGAAAATCAAATGTTGGTACTTCAGCTTAATATGAATGTGCCAACCCTTCACAATTGCAAGATTTCATGTTAACTCATTTATAACCAAGTGTGGGTATTAACAGAATTAATCTTGAATTGACAATATGACAGATATTTATGTGACAAAAATTGGCCACATGCATTTTGATATTGAAAACCTCCTGATGAGGGTAATGAAGAATAATTTTTACGCAACGGAATTCACTCAAAATTGGAATTTTAATTTTCTTAAATGTAAGTAAGAAATTCTTCTCAGTTGTAGGGTCGTGACATCAAATGCCACAAATTAAAAAAAAAATGAAGGTGGCAACACGAAAAAGCGCAGAAATGAGTGCAACAGGAAAATGCAAAGGACAATAAATAGATAATTACACTTGACCTTAATGACAATTATTAAAAAACTATTACTTAGTTTGCAGATTAATAAAGTCAGACAATACGTTCCCCTAGACGAGGAAGTGTCCCGGAATACGTCCTGAATCCGAAAAGTGGATCAGTTTACGTTTGGTGTAAACCAGGGAGGTTGGAATGTGTTTGGGGAGGCGTTGACATGCCAGACTGCGGGTGACTGTGAAGGCAGAGTGGGGGTGCTTGGGAAGGCAAAAGTCCCTCCTACTCCGTACAAAACAATGCAATCTGTACTGCCTCTCATGGAGACTGCATGCGTGTTGAAACGTAATTAAATAAACAAACCCATTTTTCCTTACATCAAAATATCAGAACAGCGTCGTGAGTCCTTCCGAAGACTATTCAAGGGGCGTTACCTTGGGAGTTAATTTTATAACCAAATCTGATCCGAATGTAACCTGTTTAAACTATGTATTACGCGCATGTTTGCTGGTCTCCGCACTTTCCTTTGTTTCTTTGGCGGACATTAAAAATTGATCCCATTTTTCGTTCTATTACTCCTCATTTCATTGTGTGGAAAAATGGTAACATCATCATTTCAATCCACTGAAGCACCACCAAATTTTTTATATGCTCTGGTGAGAGTTGCCAAAACTAATTTACCATAAAGATAATGATGCCGGTAAAGAAAATTATCTGTAATATTTTAAAAAGTTCCTTCCAAATTTCTTTTTATAACAGGGAAGTGATATTCATTATTAAAAATCTTTTGGTTCAATTGTAGGAAAAAAAATACTTGTCAATTATTATATTAGCTAGCGGAAGGTGCCCGTTGAAATTCAACGGGAGTGAGAAAAGTCAAGTGTATGCATTATATTCCCATGTAGCACTGACGGTTGGGCCAACGTTGGGAAACGGTGCCACGGTTGGGGAACGGTTCGGTTACTTTACGACCGTTGGGCCAACGTTGGGAAACGGTGCCATTCGCACGGTGATTAATGAATCGTTGGGCCAACGTTGGGTAACGGTGCCAATCGCACGGTTATTTATGATCCGTTGGGCCAACGTTGGGAGATGGTGTAAGGGGACTGCCTGATTACAGCGCAGCCAAGCTGGATATTATCTCATTTAGCACATTCTCAGCTACATGGCGTTTGTTATCCAAGAGTTTTAGCCGAGATATAGTGAATTCGTAAGGAACAACTCTGAATAATGACCCTTTAAGTACTAATTTTTTTATGCACCTATTTGCACGTTTCTCTTCATCCATCCTATATTATTGGATTTTTACGCATCCGTTGCATAGCTTTCCTCCCTCGTTGACCTAACGAGGGAGTATTCCATTCAACGAACGTACTGTGCTAATGTATATACATTATCTGTTTATCACTGTCATCATTAGTACCCACATAGCACAAAATATCTACTAGATATCTACAGCATACCTTCATTGTCTTAAATATCTTAAATGTTTACAAGATGTTTGGAAAATATCTAAGACATCTCCTAAATCTGAAAATTTAATTTTTTATTCATCTGATACGGATTCAAATGTCATATTCATCTCATATCAATTCAAATGGATATCCATGAATGGATGCTTTTTCTCAGTCCCTCGTAGACGGTATTGGACTTAGAAAAAATACAGGTGTGCTCGCCGGAAAAATCTAAGGCCAGGAGGATCGGTGAGAGTGAAAGTACATCTGAAATGTGGTTTTAAACGCGATTTACGATCTTTAAAAGTGATTGAACATTGGTCCACGGATGATTTTTCTCAGTCCCTCGTAGACGGTATCGGACTTGGAGAAAATGCTGATGCGCTCGCCGGGAAACATGTTCTCAGCATTATTGAGGAAACTCTTATTTATCTCTCCTGGAGTTGAAAGAATATCAGTTATGTATATTTACAATGGTCATGCTCATTTTTAACCAGAAAATGGTTATTAGGGAAACGTTTTTATGGCGCAAATTATCCGTGTCACCCTTTTAGTAAAGTTAATAATCACAAACGACTTAATGCCAACCGGCAGCTGTATATATATGGCATCCCAGTCTATTACCTGTAATTGGAAAATGTGTCAGGTCGCCCTGACATACACATACACATGCGTGAAGTGTAAGTTGTTAGGTAGGTGTATTTGTAGTACCTATGCGAGGTACAACTAGTCATCGAGTGAGAATCTGGATCATTTCCCTTTTTTTCAATTTTGTTCCGTTGGGGAACAGTTGGGCTAATGGTTGGGGAACGGTTGGGGAACAGTTGGCGAAACGGACATAAATAACGGTTGTCCAACCATTGCACCAAACCGTTCCCCAACGTTGGCCCAACCGTCTGTGTTACATGGGATGAGTCTGAGTCTCACTATCTGGCTTGGGGATTTTACATAACCTACAGAAATACCTAGCAATGAAGGACTCCACCATGCCCAGCATGGAGTTCAATCCCAAATTATCTCCTAACACTAATCCTAAAACAAAGAAAACGTGTTGTATACCCTGAGTGCTGTTAAATTCTACCCCTGTCTCCTCCAAATACTTTAATTACTTTATCAGAGGAGCAAAAGCTTTCTCATTCCCATATTCCTCATGACACCAGGTTTCAAAAAGTAGGACAAGAAATAATTGCTCAACAAGGAGCAATATTCTGGGGACAAACAAGGAATTGAGGCATAAACAGCACCAAGCTTACCAGAATGAGGTCCCAAGGGATTGATGGCCTCAAAGTCATCATAATAAATAAACAATGGAAGCACTATATCATCCGAAGGAAACCTTTTCATTTTGTCAACCCACAAGTTGCCCTGAAAAAATTTTTTAAGGGAAGAAGGATCTGCTCTCAAGGAATCCATGTACTTGAGAGTATCATGAAGAGCATTAGGCAGTTCAAAACTTTTTTTAAGGTTTGCCTCAAGGGGACAAACTGCCCACAGACATCAACAGTTTTCCCTTTAACACCCTCTTTAGTATCTCTCCTGCAGAAGCTGTGACCAATCACATGTGACTCAGGTGGTATATAATTCCCCGTTCTATTAAAATATTTTAGTCGGTGATACTCGGTACGTATATGCTTAAAAGGGTCTTTCAATGATTTAAACATCCTCCTAATATTTTCACAAGTCTCTTCTTCACATCCACATACCTTTAATGTTTTTTCAACCTAATCACATAATAGGCAAATGAAGCCACCCCTAAGAAAAGTGTTAGTGTCGTCAATTATACTTTGGATTTGATGGCGAGGCAAATGCTGGCTACTGTATAATTTTGATACAAACACTGCAGCAGAGGAAAGAAGGGACTTCTCAAACTCCTCAGGTGTGATTTCTGGGTTAACATGAACAACCTCCTCTTCTCCTGAGTTTAAACAGATAGTGTCTTCATTTGGGTCTTCAACCTCATGCACTTCAGTACCAGGATATTGGAGTATAAAATTATGCTCTCTCTGTAAGTGCTTGCGAAATGAATTTTTGGAATGAAACACTCTATTATAGCAAGACACTTCTCCATATTTGTAATAATTACAAGCTGTCGGATGGATAATCGCATTATGTAGGAAGAGACTATGTATACTTGGAGTGGAAATTTGGCACTTCTCACACACAGGCATTATGAATGAAAACAGCAGACGATATTTACAGAAAAACTATTTAATAGGATAAATTTTTTCAATTAAGTGAACTAAGTCATTGAAATGGTCAAATCCCCAAGCAATGTTTCCACGAAACTGAAATATGGTTCACAATGCGGATCCCTCGGTATTTTATATATCCCCCTTTGAAAGAATTGCCAAATTTGGCATGCCTCTGCTGGGTATTGAACATTCAATGCATGAAATGCCTTGAATGTAATATCCACTGCTTTCAGTGGTGTTTCCACTTCGTAAAACCTTGAACCCACAATGGCAAAGGATTGCTTCACATCCTTAAATGTAGGTCCTACAATGGCAGCAACAGGTTGTAGCTGGCAACCGTACTTATAAAGCCTATCCTTTCTCAGCTCCAACTGAGACTGCAGATCTCCAATGACCTATTAAAAATATTTCTTTTGATGTTATAACAATTTCTGAAGTACCCAAAATCAAACCTCACAAAAATTTAGCCTTGCCTCAAAATATTCATATTTGCATGTTTCAAAGAGAGACACTACTCACCTTAACATGCAATATAAATGCCTCTTGGGCTTCAAACTTGGACGGTCTCCACTCCTTCACAGCATTTGTTTGCTTTCTTGCAGTAACTGCTGGGAAAATCTTGCTAATGTTCAGCAATGCAATCACTGTCCTTTCATCTGAAAAAATATGAAAATGGAAATTATGTATGCTGAAAAACTTATAACAGCTTTACTGCATTATCTAAAAATTTAAACCACATGTGCTATCATATATTAATACTGACCTGGAGAAAGGGCTTCCACAATTATCCTCCTCACCTCAGGGTAATGACTAAGCTTTAGCAAGAGAAAATTCAAGAGCTGAGGCCATTGAGCATATAAATTCATCGAACTATTTGGAAACTTCAGGCAAAAATCGTTTTCCAGCTATATAATTAAAAATAAAAACCTTAGTAAGAAATTCAAAAACAAATGATCAGTATACCTTTCTCAATATTTAAGTTATATAATTAAAATAAATTGTTACCACATGAAATAGCACATACCAGCATGTATCCTCTGTCAGTCTGTAATGCCGGATAATATGTAATGTAATCATGGACAGAGAAGGTCCCTTCATTTAGAGATTGCTTTCTTGAAATGTATGTCTCCTCCCAGTGCTGTAATACTTTTGTCCAAGGACCAGCATTATTTTTCAACCATTGGTGGGCATCTTCCACCTCTGAAAGGTCACCCTCCTCTGTCAAGTGAGCATAAATAAATAAATATATACACACAAACCTCATACATTTATTTATATATGTATGTGTGTGTGTTTTGGTTGAAGTGACAATCATGACAGACTAACAACATCAAATGGCCACAGCCAAAGAGAAAATAACCAAAGGACCTCAACCATTAACTGAAACTGATATTGTATTGTAAAGCAGCGAGATATTGAAAGATGAAGCAATAAAAGTTATGCGTGGTACAAATCTTAAAACTGATAGGGCATACCTCTTTCTTAAATATTACTAAATTTCTTGATTATCTTGATGAATGTACATATGTAAAATTTGTTGAATTTTAAATGATCTTGATACACCAGTTATTTTTACAAAGAAAGTTATTCTGCAAATTTGTGATGTAGCTGCACTATACAACAACAAATGAGGGATCCCCATAAATGTAACAGATTTACAACATGCAATCGTGCATGTTGGAAATTCTTTATTATTATTAAAAATTATTCAACTTACCTAAACAGGAACTCTCATGCGTCCTCTTTGTACTCCTTCTACCCTGGATCAGTCCAAGCTTCGCGTGAGTACGGCGGGTATTGTACCACTTACAGTAGAGCTTCCCTTTCCCTGTCTCACAAACTCCTTTTGAATCAATAGATATCCACGCTGCCTAAAATAATTTAACCCATCAGGAGTGAGAGGAGTACCCAAAATATCACTGAGGCCTTTATCACTACCTTCCATTACAAGAAAGAGCATCAAGTTTACTTAATAAGAAATTATCATCACCTGAGAGGTAAATCTCAGGAACACAGAAATGTGTTAGGTAGACAGAATAATTAAATTGACTGTAGTTATCTGAAGAATGAGGTAATGTACTCTCTAGATTCATAATCATAAGATCATACCTTACTTTCCGTGGGGAACAGCTGAACAATTTGGTCAGCTAAATAATTTAGCCTATCAGGAGACAATCTGCAAAACAATGAATGCCTTTATATATTTGTCCTTTTGCATTAAGTCTCTTCTTTAGTAGTGAAGAGAACATGTGTTAAAACCAACACAGGCTTTAAAATTAGATTTTCAATAGTTATAAGACACAATTGATTAATTTCATTTACAGCTAAATCAGATATAAACTCTTCTTTACTAAGAAGGTAAAACATGCAATGGCTGCTATGGCCTTAAGGAAGTACCTTTTATCAATGTCATCTCTCAGCTCATGGGCAATAATACGCCCAGCCAAAAGATCCCGTGCCTTTTTATCTAAAAATCCATTTTTTTTAAATGTCCCCAGGACTATACTTCCTTCACTTGATGACCTGAGAAGTTTTTCAAGATCCTATGGAAGAGTGTGCGGTTAAAAGAAGACACAACCACCAAACTTTGAGCATATCACCAAATATTGTGAAAAATTATGAAAAGCTGATGAGAATAGTGATGAATTCTTACTTACTATGTCCTCCTTTAAGGAACTTTGCCATTGACATGGTTTTCTATTGGAAGTTTCTGTTTTCTCCTCTTCAGATCTTACACCCACACTATTTGCATTCTCTCCCCTGGATGTTTTTAATTCAGAATTGGACAATAATATGATATCTGCATTCGAATCTTTGCGAGAAAAGGGTTAATATGGAAACATTAACATCAATACGTGTGGATATTAAAAAATAAAATCCACCTATACTTAAATCACTCAGAATTAAATAAGGCTAAATCACTGATAAAGGCATTTAAAATTGTTAGTTACAGTTAGTTTAGATAATACTATACAATGAGAATTGGACACTTTTTAACATATTCAAATTAACAGAAACAGTCATGTATTAAAGAGATAAAGCTTATAAAAATGAAGGGAAAAGGTATCCATCAATTGTAATAATTCCTTCATTGGGACATCGTTATGCAAAATTAGGACTACAGTATGATGTTTTACCATTGAAAGGAATCCACTCCAAAATATTAGGTTCACCTTCTTCAATAGTCAGGACAGGTGCCAGATTTTCCGAAGTCAAGGGTTGACTTGCCTACAACAGATAAAAACGAGTACAATATATATCACAATCAACACATATATTCTATTCCAGATACTAACTGATACCATGAAACAAACAGTTCTTTCTTGGACTCAGCCCTAAGTTTCAGGCGAAACCTTATCATATCTCCTGCTAGAGGAAGCAATTATTCCAACGTTTTGTCATCGATGAACTCGAGTAGATCTTCAGATATATTCTGCTCTAAATACATGAAAGTAAAAATTGGCTACCATATCTACCAATCTGGTATCTACATGGTTTGAAATTGCAGCCTCAATATCAACATTATATTCTTCCAAAGAGAAGACACAAATGAGAAGGGTGAACTCAAATCCAATGCTACAAAATTATCACATATTTTCCACCGATCAGTTTTTTTGATGAGGAGACTATTTCCCCTAAAGTGATTGGCTTAGAACCATCACAGTTTTTACTGATAATAGTCCACTATCATGCCCACGGTTAAGTTAGCTACATATTGAACAAAAAGGACCACGGCACATGCGGCCGTGCCGAATCCAATTTCCGCAATTAATTGATGTGCTTATTTATACTATATGATCAGGTAGTAGTTTCAGATTATAACTTAGATACCCAAGAAGAATTAAAAATGGGTGTACACAAGATCATATAAACATCAATTATGTAAGGAAAGACTGTACTTAAGCATCAATGAAGACATGGATAAAACATGATGACCAATGTAATATTTCTACACACCTACCAAAAATGTATTGAAACAGATTATTAATGGCGCATATCACAAACAAAACCAGTTCCAATTGCTCAGGTTTTTAGTTACTTCACCTCTAAACATTTTCACAACCTTGTCACCAAAGCCCCATCACTTCAATTTTTCAGCAAGTGACTCAGCCATATTTCAAGATCCCTGAGATTATCTGAGGAAAATATATAGAATTCCTCGTTAATTTCTCATTTCATTAAACGTTTTTCGTCATATAGATTATTGCCAGGCATACTGCACAATAGGTCCAATCCACAAATGAAGCCATGAGCAAGGGCTATTATGGGGACTTCTTTCATGAGCACATGTCTGCTTAAAGTATATGTCATTTAACGCGAAGTTTCACAATAATTACCATTAAAAATATTTCAATATGAATGAATATAATAAAAAATTGAAAAAGTACCATCAATATCTACCAAATCGTGAGGATTTCCTCAGATTCTTCCACAGATACCACAGATTCTATTTCCACAGATTCCACAGAAGTCACACAGCGCAGCACAAGTTGATCAAGAGGTGATAGTAGGGTTTTATCGAATCACCATAATTTGTCGGATGGTCACTGAATTTAGGATTTATCACTTATTTTACATGCTAAACAATACTAGATACGGACGAAAGAGCTGCGACAACAATTAAAATATGATAAATATGGTTACTATCTTGATTAGGGATGGGTACCTCGTCTGCTTCAGCAGCAACAATAGATGCAACAAGCATCCAGGCAACATCCATCAGATAATTACACTACTGACTACATATAAACAAACAGGAAGTTTAATTTAGAGCGGGAAAACTCATATAGAAAGCTATGGAAAATGTATCTTCCATTCAACAATATTAAATAAACAAAGTTTTCCCCTTCTAAATGAAGCAAAATAATTTAAAATGGAAGGAGGAATTCTTATATGAAATCCTTTTTTCACAATTAAACATTTTTCTTACCCAGGTGTTGGTTTCACATTAAGATAAGCAAAACAATGCAGATAAGTGTTATATGCCGAGTAACTTGACCGGTTACTAAAACCATCGACAAGAACAATTGCTGCAGTTTCTTGATGTGAAACTCACTCCTATCAATAATGCATAAGAATTTGATAGTGCTGTACATATTATTACCATTTGGTAGCAACAGCTGGAAATTGAAAGTCCATTTTCATATCATAAATCGCTCCAAAAAGGTACCCATGCTAGCATTTATTATCATTTTGGTAGCAAAACCTGACAATTGAGTCTATTTTTATTGCATAAATACCTCAAAAAGCTACCCATGCTAGCTTGGGTAGCTTTTTGGAGTAATTTATGCTATAAAAATAGACTTTCAATTTCCAGCTTTTGCTACCAAAATGGTAATAATATGTACAGCACTATCAAACAACTAATCATGATAAACAGAAATGTAGGGAACAAACAAATATATTTCGTTTAATAGAAATGAGAAACATCATAGGAAATGAAATAACTGATGAACACCAAAAGATATATACCATGGACGTAACTTAGTTTTCAATATCATTTTCCAAAATAGGTACCGTAAGACAAGTTTTTTGATGTAATTCACCATAAATTATGGATATAATTTTCACGAAAAATAAATTTATTGGAATACCTCACATAAAACTGTGGACTTCATTCCCACAAAAATGGATAACTTTTTTGGCATACCTAACTATTAATTTTTACTTTTGGAGAAACCTTATATTGCATACCTGACCTTTTAATATGGATTTCAAATTCACCACAAGAGATAACATTATTGGGATAACAGTCTATTAAATATGACATCATATCCATCACAAGAGATAACATTATCGGCATACTTGACCTTTTATCATGCATTTCATATTCACCACAAGGGACAACATTACTGGCATACCTGACCTTTTATCATGAATTTCAAATTGATCCCCAATTCTACCCTGAAGAAGCCTCCAGCAGTGGAGGGTAAACATAGGTGGACAAAAACGAAAATGTGGAGAAACCCAAAAAACCACATCGCTTACACATGGACCAAGAAAGTTTTAATCAATTGAATCTTGGAAACAATTTTCTACAATACCAGGATTCAGATCCACAATGAATCAAGCCCCATGAGAAAATCATCAACTGCTCTTTTGTTCTTATGTGTAGTCAAGGGCTGGATTTGCATATTGCGTCATGGATCAATGAGATTGGCAAATGAAAATGAATTGCAGAAGGAGTGGGCAGTGTGATGTGAGATGGAAAGTGCGCGGAAGGGTTTATGTGATGGGTGCCAACTGTCAATTGTTTTCTATCATAGACACTTAGCGAGAGATAAATATATAGAGAGGAAGGATGGAATTATTGGAAAAAAATTTCAGCTCCACTGACGGAAGTCAAGGGAAACTTCATGTTCAGTTAAAGTGCAAATACAGAACTTGCAATTTCTTACATAAGAAGTGTGATAATTGATGTATGGCATTAACAGTAATATAGGTTTAACAGTGAGAGAGAGTTTGAGAGATCAAACAAAGAGAGAATTCCCTAAAATACAAGAAAAAATCAAAGGTATACATAATACACTTGAAGGATGACACCTCAATGAAGGAAAAAAAAGCAGTTATCTACTAAGGTATTGAATTCCATTGGGGGTTTTTGATGCCTTCCAGGGAACAAATACTGAGTAAATATTATAAAATAAACATTGGTCAAGACAGGCTATGAATATAAAAACTGCTGTCAAAATTAGGTTAAAATTAAATAACTTGATTTCACTACTCACCTTAGAGTCAACATTGAGAGCCTCTGAAATGGGGTGATCACTGCCATCATTGTCAGTATCCGTGTATGAACTGTAGTGTAGTGTATTCTCAACAGCAGTATCCTCTTCTGACTTAGTAGGAATCTGCAAGGGGATTTATATTGTTAGGCAATGGAGTGATGAGGGCAATGACTTATTCTTCTAAATTGTCCATTTTGGCTAACTACTACAACAATTGACACTTCACTATTTATTTCCATCATTCCTTCTACTGACGTTCGACTGGAGATTTTATTTTCAAACCACTTGGTACGGGTTCTTTTTCTTATCATCTCTGAATTCTCACATTCATGCACTCAACTGATTTAATTCCTGACTCACTGGCTGAGAGATTCAGCCCTGCTGAAAATCTATACTGTATTTTGTAGGAAACATCAACGCAAGCCCATATAACTTAATTTAACTATCCAAATCCTATTTCCACTCCTACTGGGTCGTACTGTTTCATGTACTACAACAATCTACTAAACTCCTACTGTACTTTGATAAATCTGATTAGCATGATAAGTTTCCTTCAATATATGCATTTCTTTGTAGCCTATATAAGAAAGAAATAGGATGAATAATGCATAAAACCTGTTGGAAGGTTTTCTCTTGGAAAACGGGGAATTTTTGAAGAGGTAGCTGTTACGGGGGGAAACTATCCCAACAAAGTTCTCCATGAACTTTTGTTCCCCCTGACATATAGATTAGATTCCCACATGGAACAGAGTCTCCTTGGCACATACAGTGATAGAATACGAATCGCCTGGAACAAAAGTTCCCCCCTCCCACTAGAACATATAGGTTCCACCATCAACATTTGCATGCATGGAAAACATCCCTATCTCAGCTTTTTTACACCTTAGGTGTAACTGAACAAGTTGGGTTATAAATCATCAAAGTTGGTACTTCGTCCAAAGATCATCAAAAACCAACAATTTTTTACACAATGCCCATTAAAAAATATTACAATGCAACTCAAAAGTTTAATTTATCCCTCAAATAAGTCATATAAAATACATAAAATTATAATGAGATAAGTTTTAAGTAGGCCTTCCTGTTGCCTTGTTAATTGTATCCGACTTGAGTGCACATAAATTCCATACCAACAGAAAGTCAGCAGCCATGGCAGCCAATGCACTTACATATTTTAAATAAGGGATAATTCTCTCTGAGGTCTCAGTTTGTAGGGAAAAAGGTCTTTTTGTCCCGAATGAAAAAAATACCTGGGAAACTCTTTACGCTGTGATTCGGCAGAAAGAAATTTCAAGAAATTGGATTATGTTGCATATTCAAGGCTTGGAAAAGTTGGTCTTGGTAAGAAAACCATGCCACATAAAACAAGACTTCAAAATCCAAGGACAACCAGGCTTATGTCAGAGAAAATTGATATCCATTTTATGTTGCTGATTGCTTTCTAAAAATATGTATTTTAGAGGACAATGAAATCTTATTATATTAGACATTAAATGACTGAATCATTCCATTATTCATTAAAAAATTTTAAAAGTATTAACTTGACAATAAATTGATATTAGTGATATTAATAAGCAATGGCAATGAAGTATATTAGTTGAGGCAGAGGGAATATTATACTAATATGGCCACTCTGAAAAAAAGACACAGTGGCTTAGGTATTTACATTGCACAATACATGTCATCCCCACAATCTACATGGTATAGGAATGAAGTAATTGTGCATACATAATCTTTTGCAGAGAACAGTGGCAACTAAGCAAAATTATGGCATCTCTAACTATTGGCGGTGGTCAGTAATATATTAAAGCTTTAAGTATGCTGGATCTCAGTAACGAATCATTACTACAAGTATGTTATTACATGCTACTTTGCCAATCTCATTCCTCAGTAATTTTAATTCTGGGTGTCTATGGTAATCAATTACTAGTAAATTTTCTGATTTCTTCAGTATCCCTACTGAACTTTGGTGAATACAGTAGAGAGAGGTCTGGTAGGGCTACCGAACAGAGAATGTTACAAAAATCAGGTTGGCGAAAGACCCCAGAGGAAAAATTTACAGCAGAGAGGTCTCCCTTCAAATCATTTGAAGACACAATAACACGTTTGCAAGATGTGATTACAATATGAGTGAAATTAATTCGCAAGACATGGAAGCCAAGTTGGTAATATGCTGGCCTGCATACTCAAAGTTCACAGCTTTAAATCCTACCTAGTTCATGCTGTTCTGTGTATCCTATCGTTATAGATTAGACATTGCAATATAAGCTTAGCTGTCTAAGTATCTAAACAAAATAAGTCTATTGCTACAATATTTATATATTGCCTTAACTGTAAGTTACCATGCTGGACCATAATGAAAAAAATCACATCCATCCCCCTCATCAACCTTTACCTCCAAAAATCTACCATGACAGGAAAGATTATTCAGATCATAATATATAAATCATATGAAACATGGCATTTAATCAAATTTGCCTAGGTAGGTAAAACTTACCCTTGAATCTAGAATTACATTGAAAACATTGTGGGAGTATGGTGAGCCTCCTCTACAACTTAACTCCCAATTTTCAATTCTGCATCACAAAGAAAATGAGTGCAAGGATGATTCACAAACTCACCCATATCAGTAAAATGTACCACATGACGATTTTAAATTATGTTTGTGACAGATAAATTAGGTAGACTTACCCATTTTGTAAGAAGTAAAGAACTAATATGTACATATCACTTCTTAAAACAAACAGATTTTATACTTCTGACTACAAATACTCAAATCACACTCTTTTTCCTGGGATTACTCACATCCATAGTTGGGCAAAGTTAATCCAAAAATTAACATCATTAATGTATGAAAAGCTAGTCAAAAAGTTAACTGCGTTAATCGTTAAATCGTTATCATGATGAAAGTGTAACCCGAGTTAAAGTTAAAAAATCTATATGAAATTGTAGGCAATTTTGAATTATGTGTTACTTAACATTTAGGTATTTTTAATGTTAATGAGCATAATAAGAATTTCATAGTCCGAAATAATTATTTCATAGACAGTATAGCTTAGGTAATGTAGACTTATATACATGAGGTATGGAGTTTCATAGTAATATACCGTTTAGGTCAGTAAAGTTGGACCTGATGCTGTTTGTATTTGATTATGGAAATAGAAACCTTAGGATACGCTGCTACCAGTACCTGCGATACCAAAAGATTCATCAATATTTTGCTGGCGTAGTTTTTTGCCATTAGATGGTGAAAAAACTATTGCCAGTCCTATTGACATAAGATGAATCCACGGCTGTTGAAGAAGCCTTAGACTTGGTTTTTGTTTACCCCTGAGTTGATCCTGCCTTTATTTTTTCTTCAAATTCAAAGAATTTAGATGGATGCATTCTCTTCATGTGTTGTTAAAGATTGTATAGGGTAGAAACGTGAGCCTTGACTGTAAATTTTGTCTGTAAAAGTCTGATTGCAGTGCAAACGCTGAGTTCTCTAGATTGCATTCTCAACACTACTCCTTCACCAAGTTATTACATGGTAATCGGCTCTAAACAAATGTAACGGACTTAAATTAATGGAATTAAAAGTTAACGGAAGTTAATAAGAACATTAATAATTTTTGGATTTAACTTAAAAGTTAAATCGCTAAGCAATATGTTAACTTAGTTAATTAACGATAAACAGATTAACGTAATCCTGCCCAGCTATGCTCACATCAAAATCAATATAATAGTCTCTTGATGACTGCAACACTTCAGTGGGATTGTTATCAGTGGGGCTGTATGAGTGGGGTTGTATGACTGCTGGACCATTGAATTCCAGTGAAAACCATCCTCTTCACACTTCACAGCAATCTATGGGGGGTAAATGACGATTACCTACATAAATATCTTCCTATTATGAATAAAAGGAAAGAAAGCACATTAAGTTGTTCATTTAAACACATGTTGTATGGGCTAAAAAGAGTAAATGAGTGAAGATTAGGGGCCCAAAATCAAGGAATTTGCCTATAAATGTAAGAACCACCCACTGCACTAAAACATTGGTTTATAGTGCTATGGGAATCATTTTCTCTGTGTGGGTCTAATTCTCCAGTTATTCATTATAGCCTGGGTGGGATCATGAAAGTTCCATCAAATATTATAATGGGTCCTAGCCACCTAACATGCTGGACAGTTGATGAGCATAACATGTTGCATATGGATGGCAAGGATTCTCTCACTTAAATCCTTTCCATTGCGGAAGGATGATGAGAATTCTCATCATTTAGGCACACCATGGTAAAGTATTAAATTGTGTCATTTATGCATATGGTGATTATTTTTCATTTGCCTTCTGTTATTTATTAAGAATAATGGTAATGTAATTTTCAATAACCCGAAGTAATTTTGTTAATTTTAGCCATTTAAATCTATTTTAATCTCAGTCCAGTGTTCGATAATGGTGCGTAAATTTAATTTCATGAACTTGAAACTTATTCGTCTTCCTTCTTCTTTTCAGAGGTTATATTTCTTTCAGAACTTCCACGAACACCCCACCTCCTTGCCTCATTGTTTATGGAATGTTTCTTCACATGGCCCTACCTTAGCCAGTGGCAAGGAACCGTATCTCCATCGCCACGAGGACCATATCTGTATTAACTCGCCTTCAGGTTCCTCTAACAACAGATGGAATGCACTCTCAGCTCTGCTCCATCAATGTAAACATTCATTATGAAAAGAATGAGTGGGCCAATAATGAATCGCTCATTTTCCTTCTTTAACTCCAGTTAGCTCCTTCTCTTGATGTGTCTTGAGCAGTTCGTTTACTTTACTCCCAGTGAATTCTGATTTTGGTGTCAGGTTTTTCTTGCCAGAGGGTTTACTCAACCCGTACTTATTGAAATATTCAATGCCATGGCATTGCATAGGAAAGACAGTGCTATGTGAGAGGAAGAAATAACATTAAGGCCTGTGCACCGATGCTTTATCAGCTGTGTCATTATAGTATGATGAAGATAGTGAGGAGAGAGGAAGTGATTCAAATATTGTCGTGAAGGTCAGAAATAAAAATTCACTCCTCTCTTGATAAGTTAAAGTGACTCCAATAAGAGCACAAGAGAAGACAAGACTTCACCAGGAACCTCCACTGCATGGGAAAAAATAGATTCTGAGAAGAATTTGGAGCAATTTTTGGGCCAACCTGGTGGGAAACATGTCCCAGAAATGTGTACTATTCCACAAGTGTCCTTGACATAGTTTCCCTCTTTATTGCCAATGACTTGTACCAAATGAAGAGCATTCAGTCAAATCTCTGTTAATAATAAAATAATAATAAAAATAATACTAAAGTAATAATAAAAACCAACATAAATACGAAGAAACAGCAGAAACAGGTAAGTGGTCAGACAAAACACTTACTGAAATGAAAAATTCTTAGCTATATTGGATGAGTAAAACTTTAGCAATTTTCCACAATGTATTTTAAAATAATAAAGTACACCTGATGATGGCTTAGTAAGCCGAAACACGTGTTGTGTAATTTTATTATTTTAAAATACATTGTGGAAAATTGCTAAAGTTTTACTCATCCAATATGTATAAATTCCACTACGTGGCGCCTGATACTGTGATCTAAATTCTTAGCTATTTTGATTCTCATGTGGCAGGTGAGGAAAAATTCATTTAAGGAGTATTGGAGCACTGATCCTTTTTATTGCAATGAACATTTTTGGAGAATTACTGATGAGAAGCACATTGTAACAGATTTGAAAAGTGTGGCACTTCCGTAAAAATGAGAAAATTTTGGATGTGACGGACAGACTGTACAAAATAAGACCTGTCTTGGAATGAAATTTCAAAAATTTTTAAATGTACATATAAATACCAAGGCGCTATCTCTTGATGAAGCAATGATTTCTTGGAGAGGAAGATTAAAAATTAAGTCCTATAATCCAGCCAAATTCATTAAGCATGGCTTACTAGTTCGCATGGGTTTTGAAAGTGATTCTGGCTATATTGGTGATTTAGAAATATATTCGGCCAAGGGGAAAAAATAGGAATAAACCATCTTTTCTCTTTTGAAGCCTAGTCTCAATCTTTGGCATCAGGCATATCAAGATAATTATTACAACACCATAAAAATAGCAGAACTGCTCTTTGATTATAAAATTAGAGGTTATTGAACCATCAGACTATATAGTGGGCTCCCTGCCACATTGAGGCATGAGGCAAAACATTTAAGAAAGGACAGCGCATGTTTTCTCACAAAGGTGAAGTTTTACTTGCTGTGTGGAAAGACAAAAGAGAGGTGAGGATGATTAGCACTAAAGCTGAAAGATAGCATCACAGGACTTTCGATTAAAAAAACTTTACTGTAAATTGAAATACAATCAGTGTATGAAAGGCATAGACAGAGCAGATAAGTGTTTATCATATTATACAATCATGAGATAAAGTATGAAATGGTGAAAGAAAGTCCTGTGGCTAATAAACTGTGCTCTTTTTAATGCTTTTAGAGTTTATGAAACACTTTATGAATCAAATAGCATTCGATCAAAGTCTTTCTGCTCCCTACCACCAAAGAGTGGGCAGCGAGTAGAGAGGAGCCACATGAGCCATCCTCAGACCAGGACAGAGAAAATCAGCTGACGGAGCATGCTCCTTTGAGAGATCACCCTCATCTACTCCTGAAGAACCTTTGTGAACATCATCTTGTCCCTATCGTAGGAAAGGGGAAGAAGAAATACCACACCCAAGATGCAAAGTGTGTTCTTACAGAAAAATTAGGAAAGAGATGAGGTATGTGTGCTCAACTTGCACTGTTCGCTTCCACAAGGGAAAATATTTTATGGAGTATCACACAAAGAGGAAATACTATGACAACTCTGTGAACGTTATTTTTCAAATCCCATTAAAAATTTCATTTTAACTAATTCACAGCATTTTTACTAATTCAATGCATTTTTACTAATTCAATGCATTTTTAAACAGTCAGGTTTAAAAATCTGCCAAAGACGAGAGTTAAAAGACAATTAAATACCTCAGTATGCAACACTTTAATACACAGCTGTTTCAATGTTATACTTCCGAAATGACCATTGAAAATTATCCATTATTTCTTTGGAAAAAAAAGGAGGTCAGGTAAACACAACACCCTTTGTTGAACTTAGTAGCATGGAAAACACATTAGCTATTCCTAGTATCTAGAGAAACAACTTAATCAGTTATCCACTGATATTTATTATGTTTTTACCATGTCCACCTTTACAAGTTGTGCACTGTATTATGGGATTCAAATCACTTATGAATCATTCAATTATTCATTCACATTATTCATTAGGAATGAAATATGTATAACCATTCTTGAAGCACTCAACTCTCCACTCAAATAATACATTTCAAACAATTTCAATCAAAATCATGATTCAATTAGTTTGGTTCATGCCAATGAATTGTGACTTTTGAACGATTCATTTATTAGCCACACATCACTACTAGACACCAGATATTATGCTGTTCTAGCATTATTCCAGGTTCTACGGGCCAGCATTTTTTTTCCAGGTGAAAATATGTTAGGGTCCAAAACTGGTGCCTTGAGTATAGACAGCAATGCAAGCATAGTGAACATGAACATAGAGAGTAACTGGAAAAAAAAGTCCTTTAAAAAAATTGAGCTTATATTTATTAGCTTAGTTATCTGAGTTGATGTAGTTTCCAAGGACTTCTAGTGAACAATAGTGAGCAAATATTGTGAATAATTATTATACATTTAAGTTTTCCCAAAGGAAAGGCTACACAAAAACACTTTTGAAATGTACATAAATGTGGATTATTTTAATTCAGTCCTCACCTTAGAATCAAGATTCAGGTCCTCTGTAACAGGCTGATTACTGTGGTCACTGTCAATATTCTTCCGTTCATCATGCTGCAGTGGCTCCTCAATGGCATTATCTTCTTCAGACTTTACAGGAATCTGAATGGGAATGTATGAAATAAGAATTGAAACTCATTAAAAAAAAGTAAAAAAAACATCCTAAATTGTTGTCAATTGTTGCCGGTGGTACAGTGAACCAGCTAGTGCCAACCATCTCGCAATGCTTAATTAATAGGAGCGTGCTATTTACAACCAGCTGGTAGTCAACGGTATTGCCAATAGGAGCTTGCGACATGGTCACGTGTTTGTATTTACATGGGGGAGTCTAATGAAAACCGTAAATTCCGCACATGATTTTAAATTATGAAAATAATTATGCAGTGGTGACCTGGTATTGAAATTTTACGATATAGCATCATAGAATAAGTGGACGGTAGCCCAGTAGAAAATGGGGATGTAACGTAACAATGGCAAGGAAAAAACCATAGAGTGGTAAAGTATAACAGTCAAGCATTGACAAATGTTGAGAAAATTTTTTTCTCAAGTGATAAAGAAGTACATGCAATTGTGAGGGCTGGCCAAATAATTCACCATTATCTTAAGTGCAGGGAGCTTCATATTCACTAAAGAATTAAGATATTGTGAACTGATCAAATTGTGTCGAATTAAGCAGTTGTTGATTAGAGGAACAAAAATAGTGTAATCAAAGCTGATTCAAAGGGAAAGCAATGCTGAAAGGTCATTAAGGCCTCATGGGAGCCCAGATAGCATGTAAGTTTGTACTTCGATTGATTTTCACTTCCCAGACTTTCCTTAATTGTTAGTTTTCTGCAAGTTTGCTGCAAGCCATCATGCACATCTGCTTTGCAAGTTTTCACTAGACAGGATTTTCACTGACCTTGATATACTGCTGAGGGTTTACTACAAGTGAGTAATGTTAACAACTGTGTCCAATAAATTAAGTGTCTATTGTATGTATTCCGGAACAATAATAAGGTTAACAAGATAAATTTCTTTAACCTACCCTGAACATCAAGTTATTTTTGTAGCACAACTGAAGGAGGTCGTTCATCAATGATTAGGATAAAAATTTTAACAATCCATAGAGCAGTTTTGATGTCCTCCTGCTCTTTGGGCATTCAATATACTCCTAACAACCAGCTAACATAGTGGAAAGACGGCAACTACATATGTATTTCCTATCCAATGTAGATAGCATAGAACTTGTAAATGTCATAAATCTATTGACTCAAGCGATGCTCCCACACTCTATCCTTTTCCTGTCCTTCGATGAGGTACCAGGGCAGACATGGTCAAAAAACAGATAAACCAAACCCTTTGTATTAGTTTAGGTTTAAAGGTGCACTGACAATGATGATGATGTTCACCCTTAATGATATTGTGCACGCTGCATTGTTTGGCTTTACAGCTTATGGTACCTACCTGTATTATGTATAAAATATTAAGAAGTCCTGCTTATATTAGTAAATTAAAAAGATTTCATATTTTTATGTCTTCATCAAACAAATAACCAGAAAGTTCATCGTGTGCTGGTGACTTTGCATTTGTTGAATAAATTACCTAGTATTTTCATAGCTCTATGATAATGGAGTATTTTGTGGAATTTGTAGAGGGTTCAGTTAATTTTTGAGATATAGTGCTTTTCATATTTTGCAGAGACCCCGTAAGCTTGATAGGATACTATCATATTCACTGTGATAGCAAGGCTTGACCCGCTCATTTGAGCAGCTTTTCAGCATTTTAAGCATGTTGTCAGAGGTTATTGCTTCAGCAAAAAATCCTGTTCTAACCACAGCTTACTATAAAATAATGAATTCAAAAGACTGAACTACCAACACACATTGAACCAAGATCTTGCTGTTGTCTCCGTGCTGCATGGGCAATGCCCACTTCTGCTTTCCTGTGTGCCAGCGGTCCCAGCATTTTTGTATTAACTATCATCTTTGGCTGAATTCATTGAAAATGCTACATTTTCTAAGTCATATTAAAACTTTGACAACATGCCTTTAAGTCTGTAAGAAGCGATTTATTTGAGCTGACAAAGTGATAATTCAACTAATTTGAATAAATGATGTTAATCCATACGTCCATAAGCCACCATGTATTAGCAGTACTCCGAGCAATGAGAAATGGTGACTGCCACTTGGCCAACCATAGATAGACCTTAAATAAGGTCAATTGTTATACACCTTATTTACGTGGCCAACCTCTCCGCATACTGTGCCTCCAAATGGAATGGACTGATAGTGTTTGTACACTGATGTGGCTGCAGATGAAATAAAAACAAATGCATAGCTCTAAGCAATGGTTGGCGGCAGGCATACAGGCATGAACCTGTGCATATTTGGGCAAACAGGTTAGCAATTTATGTTTCGTGCAATATTATCACAGAGGAAATGATATAAAAAGTCACTGGAGATTGGCAGCACCAGTGAAAACACACCTAACATGAACATAAGTACAGAACTGTTTAGTCAGGCATACAACACACATGTATTTTTTGATACTCAGCATGTCACATTGTTCCCTTTCTATTTATATTAGAGAACATTTCTAATATTTTACTCATGAATCTGGGTTGACAAATAAAAATGTCATACAGGAAGTAAATAAGAGCATTAATTCTTTTTACAGGGAGGTGAAAGTAAAACCTCTGCAACAATATGTTCTTCCCAATCGTCAAGAGATGGTAGCATGAATGTTATCATTATGCGTTTCTTTGCCCTCTAACCCTTGCTTTATACACATCACCAATGCATATACTGCAGACTATTGAGGAAATATATAACATTTTTAAGGCCAAATGTAGATTTGTCAAATAGGTATACATCGTTTCCATAGATTGCACTATATACTGTAGACTGTGGCAGACTTACTGTTCACACTTGCAGTTTATTTGCTCTGCACACTTGCTGCAAGTGCACAAAGTGGAAACTAGAAAGGTTGATACAAACTTGCTGCAAACCTGCAGACTTGCTTTGCTAGTCTGGGGCAAGTTTCTAAGACTTGATTTGCAATCCTGATGTATGTTTGCAGCAAGTATACTGTGTAGAGTAGAAGCATGAAAAAAGTTTAAACCTTACACCAAAGCTCACTGTCGGGAAACATACTCATCACCTACAGCAGAAAAATGGAAGAAAAAAAGGGATAATAAAAAGGTACGTTCACGGCAGCCTCCTGTGTGATCACACTGAGTACGTTCACAGCATCGAAAGGGTTAAAAAAAATAGTTTGGAAGTAAAAAATTAAATAGGATATAATGGCTTAGTTAAACAATACACTAACACGCACAAATTAAAGTGCAAATGTATAAATGCGGGAATGAAAGCAAAAATTCATCATTTAACCAAACCAAAATGTACAAATGAATGAATGATGAACAGAAAATAGAACCTGTTCTAATTTAGGTCATACATACATCATACATTTTTGTGCTTCAGGGACATCTGGTGGCAGAACACGGAAACGACACACTGTTGGTTCATCTTTACTGGAATTTGCATTACTCATCATGACTGATTTTTCATAATTTTTTGAACTTTTCTTTGTGTGCACTCTCTCTACATTATACTGTTTGACTTTTGCACCTCCTGCACAGTTCTCATAAAAGTGTTCTAGACCTTTTGGCCTATTTCGGATATTTTTTCTGCTCTAATCGACCTTCGAACCATTTGCACTACCTGATTTTGACAGAGGTAATGGCTTGGACCAGGGAGCAGGTAGACAGGCTAATGTGTCTTATTAGCAAGAGGCAGTAACTGTTCGACACCTGGAATACCCTGTACAAGAACAAGGGGAGGGCAGTTGTTATGCAAAAGGTAGCAGAGGAGATGTGTGCTGCAAGGTAGGAATTATGAAATCATAATGCAAATAATTGCAGCAGCAGAAGCATTTTTCGCTTTAACAGAATCCATCTATGAGTTTAGTCAGACAAAAATTAGAATTAAACAGTACGTCAACAATGTTCCTTTCAGGTTGTCCAAAAGGTGTCAAGGTTAAAATGGGAGAGATATCTCCAGTGGAAGCAAGAGATCAATTAAGGGTAATCCAGGAGCTGCAAAGGTCAAATACGAAATCAAAATGTCCAAGCAAGCAGAGGTCAAAACAATAATATAAAGATATGAGCCATCCACAAACACAACTCAACATCCAACTACCAAACCACAATGTGAATATCACACTTATGCTTTATGCCACAGGGCCACTATGTGTCTCCCTGGGTTATTACAGCTGAAAATCGAAAGTCGATTTTGGGAAGATTGGTCTTTTACATAGTAGCAATGGTAATAATCATCAATTGTCGTCTTTCACCATTTGAATGTTGCACTTAGTAAAGATGAAGGCCTCACAATCGCAAACTCATACCCGACAATTTGTGCAAATGCATGTACTGTTCCAAGCGATCGGAACCATTGATTCATCTAATTGTTCACACCAAGCTATATGAAACCATTCACACAAATGTACATGAACTTGTACACATTATTGTATCGTGTAACCAGGCCTTAAAGAATACTTTCATATAATGTCATGACTGTAATTCCTTAACCCACCAGAACTGATGGTATAACCAGAATCAGAAAAAAAGCAAATAAATCCGTGGGAATAAAAATAGCAGATGTTTTATGCTCTCAGGAGACAAATTGAGAGGAGTGCCTAATTTGCGACTTTGTCAATTAGAATAAAAAAGTGATGTTAGTCCAAAACTGCTGAAAACCTGCTTTATAATTAAGAATTTAATGATTAATAATTCAATGCAATATATATATATATGAATGCAAATAATTAATTTTTAAATTTTTTTTTTAGACATTTGGCTTCAAAGAAGAAGTAATAAAAAATTATGATGAATTTCTACAGGATTCATCATTTTTCTACATCCCATTAATATCACATAATTGGAACAGTAAACCAAAGAATTAATACACACTAAAATTATTAACAATTTTCAGAGGAATTACAAAATGGACAAGTGGATTACTTAAACCATTGCCCTGGATATTAACAATTAGGCCTTCGGGCAAGAGACAACCTATCTATCTCTTGTAATATATTAAGGTGACCTAATTATTTTATAATTTACTGAAGTTTTAGCACATACATTCTATTTCCTCAGGAAACACGTCCAAATAAAGTTCCAGCTTGACATGTAGGTAAATGGCATCACAACCTACCATGCGTTTGATATTTTCAATATATTCCTTCAATTTTCCAGAAAACGCAATGCATAATCTTTAAACCTATTGTTACACCTCTTCACAAATCTGGATGTCCTTTGCTGAATCCAACCTCATTGCAACATAAAAACTAATTTACACGCATTCCATTCTTACACACGATGCACATAGTAAGAAGGGGTTCATGAGAAATATATATATAATTGTATGGTAAATAGCTATATCATCACATTCGGTGATGCGAACTTGGTTTACCTGCCAGATATTCCCTCTTATGCGATTGTCATAAACTTCCTGGCTCTCCACGCAGCGTCGCTTGAAAAAGTAGAACTCCCTCAACTTTTCCAAGCAAATGGAACAAACCAGCCAAGGATACAAGGCTTCTCTCACGACCTGAGAAATTTAATATCAGCAATGGTTTATTGAATGACAAAATAGATTCAGACGTCAACCACCCAAACAATACAAGTGCGGGAGAGGAAAGCACTAAAGATAATCACAAGTACAGGCAAAGGACTGGTATGAAATTAAACGCAATAACTCACCACTAACCGCAGCAGATCTTCTACTGCTAGTTTCATCACGAATTCGTCTTCCGTATTTTCTTCTAGTATATCAACTAAATGGCAGCCGGTACTAAGGCACAACCTACAGATACGATGCTCTCGTAATCCACGCATTGTGACACTTTGTAATAGCTCGCGTTGGATACTATATCTACGCTAGATACATCAAGGAACTAACAAACGAGAAAAATACCATTATTATTCTCCTAATGAGTATGATGATCGAAAAAAACGTTGGTGAAATTAAATTCTATCGTAAAGTTGAATCCTACATGAGAAATTAGAAAATACAACGCAATTTTTCGACAGGAATGACCGCACGAAGCATACAAGGGTTACACAAACAAACGTCAACTTAACCCAAAATCAAGAAAATGTCGATCGTCGTCGAACAAAGTCCGAATTAAATATAGTTTAGTGCGTGGTTTGGTGACTATAAATTATTTTTATTGTCGGAAAATGCTGAGTAAGACCACGTAATTCTATTTAACAAACTAGGTATCTATTACCATCAGATTTACCCAACTGTTTTTCATTAGTAATATTGCAAATTCTTTCGCAAGTTATAGCTAGAACCTATCATTTAAAGGATTTTACTCAACCTTTTCTTTCTTATTTATAAATTGGTTTACATATCCATCTACACCTACTCCGCGAAAAATAAGAACTATTCATTTTTAGTTATAGTGCACCGATTTTTCACATTCATAAGTCTGTGTCATAAATCTGCATTTGTAATGGCATGGAGGAAGAATCCTAATCCCTGGTAATGGCTTTTGATTAACTTAAATATATTATTTGACGTCACAAAGATAAATCAAAAATATAATGTATGGCACTTCCAACCGTTAAAATGAATACCACTGAAATCTCATCATCCTTCGTTTCGTTACTTGTATTAAGTTTACTAAAAAAGTTTGGGATATACGAAATTTTGATTAGGCGGGCATGGGAGAACTGCAATTTCCTGCCTATGCGATACTATGTATCATGCAATAATGCTTTTTTTCATGCAATAATGCTCATTATCTTACGTTTTAGAAAGCTACCCTCTGCAATATTATTCGCACCAATTAATCCTAAAAAATGTGTGTATTTGTAACGCAGAGGATACATAATATTAGACAGAGTAGTCGCCGAACGACAGTCATTTTCTTAATTTGTGTTAAGTTGACGTTTGTTATCGTTTTTATTGCGTATTTCGTGCGGTCATTCCTGTCGAATAAATAACGTTATTTTTCCTAATTTCTCGTCTAGGTTTTAAACTTACCAAAGAATTTAATTTCACCAACGTTTATTTCGATCATCATACTCATTAGGAGAATAATAAATGGTATTTTTCTCGTTTGTTAGTTCCTGATGTATCTAGTGTAGATATAGTATTCATCGCGAGCTATTAGAAAGTGTCACAATGCGTGGATTACGAGAGCATCGTATTTGTAGGTTGTGCCTTAGTACCGGCTGTCATTTAGTTGACATACTAGATGAAAATACGGAAGACGAATTCGTGATGAAACTAGCAGTAGAAGATCTGCTGCGGTTAGTGGTGAGTTATTGCGTTTAATTTCATACCAGTCCTTTGCCTGTACTTGATATATTCTTTTGTGCTTTCCACTCTCACAACTTGTGTTGTTTGGGTGGTTGACGTGTGAATCTATTTTGTCATTCAATAAACTATTGCTGATATTAAATTTCTCAGGTCGTGAGAGAAGCTTTGTATCCTTGGCTGGTTTGTGCCATTTGCTTGGAAAAGTTGAGGGAGTTCTACTTTTTCAAGCGACGCTGCGTGGAGAGCCAGGTAGTTTACGACAACCGCATCAGAGGGAATAACTGGCAGGTAAACGAAGTTGTGATGATATGATACAGAATGTGATGATATAACTATTTACAACACTATTTTATATTTATTTCTCATGAATCCCTCTTACTATGTGCATCGTGTGTAAGAATGGTATGTTTGTAAATTAGTTTTTATGCTGTAATGAGGTCTGATTCGGCAAAGAATATCTAGATCTGTAAAGAGGTGTAACAATATGTTTAAAAATTATGCATTGCGTTTTCTGGAAAATTGAAGAAATATATTGAAAATAACAAAGGCATGGTAGGTTATGATGCCATTTACATGTCAAGCTGGAACTTTATTTGGACGTGTTTCCTGAGGAAATAGAATGTATGTGCTAAAACTTCAGTAAATTATAAAAAAAATTAGGTCACCTTAATATATTACAAGAGATGGATTGGTTGTCTCTTGCCCGAAGGCCTAATTGTTGATATCCAGGGCAATGGTTTAAGTAATCCACTTGTCCATTTTGTAATTTCTCTGAAAATTGTAAATAATTTCAGTGTGTATTAATTCTTTGGTTTACTGTTCCCATTATGTGATATTAATGGGGTGTAGAAAAATGATGAATCCTATAGAAATTCATCATAATTTTTTATTACTTCTTCTTTGAAGCCAAATGTCTTACAAAAAAATTTAAAAATTAATTATTTGCATAATTAAATTCTTACTCATAAAGCAGGTTTTCAGCAGTTTTGGACTTCCATCACCTTTTATTCTAATTGACAAATGTGCAAATTAGGCACTCCTCTCAATTTGTCTCCTGAAAGAAAACATCTACACTTTTTCTTCCCACGGATTTCATTGGCTTTTTTTCTGATTCTGGTTATACCATCACTGCTGGTGGGTCATGCCTTGTCAAGGAATGACAGTCATGACATGATATGAAAGTATCCATTGAGGCCTGGTTACACAATACAATAATGTGTACAAGTTTTTGTACATTTGTGTGAATGGTTTCATGTACCTTTGTGTGAAAATTAGATTAATCAGTGGGTTCGCGTCGCTTGGAACAGTACATGCATTTGCACAATTTTCTGGGTACGAGTTTGCGATTGTTGATGACTTCATCTGTACTAAGTGCAACATTCAAATAGTCAAAGACGACAATTGATGATTACTTCCATTGCTACTATGTAACAGACCAATCTTTCCAAAATCAGGCTTTCGATTTTCAGTTGTAATTTTCTGGGAAGACACATGGTGACCCTGTGACATAAAACTTCACTTAAACTTCACTTCACGATATTCACTTTGTGTTTTGGTCGTTGGATGTTGAGTTGTGTTTGTGAGTGGCTCAGATTTTTATATTATTGTTTGACATCTGCATGCTTGGACTTTGATTTCCTATTTGACCTTTGCAGCTCCTGGATTACCCTTAATTGATCTCTTGCTTCCACTGGAGATATCTCTCCCATTTTTACCTTGACACCTTTTGGACAACCTGAAAGGAACATTGTTGACGCACTGTTTAATTCTAATTTTTGTCTGACTAAACTCATAGATGGATTCTGTTAAAGCGAAAAATGCTTCTGCTGCTGCAATTATTTGCATTATGATTTCATAATTCCTACCTTGCAGCACACATCTCCTCTGCTACCTTTTGCATAACAACTGCCCTCCCCTTGTTCTTGTACAGGGTATTCCAGGTGTCGAACAGTTACTGCCTCTTGCTAATAAGACACATTAGCCTGTCTACCTGCTCCCTGGTCCAAGCCATTACCTCTGTCAAAATCAGGTAGTGCAAATGGTTCCAGGGGCGTAGCCAGAACGATGTGTTGGGGGGGGCACGACCCGGGGGGTCAGGGGGTGGAACCCCCCTCTGGGGAAAATGTGAACATTTTTATCTCTAGAAATCACATTTTATGCTATTTTGGCTCTTAAAATTACACAATTGATGGGTTGTCGGGAAGCTGTTTTGCTAAAACATACTAGACTATAAAATACAATTTTCAAAAATGAGGTTTTTTTATAAATCTAATCACTATAATCAATAACTTTTACTCCAAGAAAAAACTTAACTTTTACTCAAAGAAAAGAATAATGGAATATAAATAAATCACTCTTGCTTTATGAAAGATGTAAATACACTATTTATTTCTTTACAGTGTTCTAAGTTCTTTGTATAATCCTAAATACAAATTCAACAAATCTATGAAATTATTTATTGTCCATTGGTCTAGGGAAAAGAAATATAGGCTTATCTTACATTACCAAATCCATTCTTCTCTTGGAACAGTTTGAAAATCGCTCCACTACTTCTTCAGCACTAAGCGGCACCTGCCAGTGAATGTTGAGTAGGGCTAAGCCGTTGAGTCTACCACCAGATGTGGTGGATCGTAACCACGTTTTAAGTCTACGAAGGGTAGAAAAGGAGCGTTCACCTTCAGCAACAGTGACAGGAATTACACTTAGTGTTTCAAGCACTTTCTTTATATTTGGGAATAAATCATTGTCACAGAACGGTAAAGTATGAAGAGGACATGATGAGATGTTACCAACTTCCTTTTCTTCTATTTCCCATTTCTTCTTCCAGATTTCAATTTCATGTAGAAGCATTAGGGTGTCAACATCTGGAAAGTTGATTTCTTTCAAAGCCTGTTTGGCGATGTCCATTTTTTCTTTTACAAGGAAGCTTGGCACCACATACTGCAGCTTAGAGACCAGGTTGAAATGATCCCCAAATCTTGATGTACATTCAGATATGCAGTGGTCCAAAAATTGAATATAGACATTAATTTTAAAGTAAGCTTTTGCGTCTTCTTGTGCAACATTTGATCTATGAACCTGCCTTCCACAGACTCGCGGTAAGGACATCTCGATGTTGTGCTTCGTTGCAAGATTTTCTGCCTTAATAAATATGTCATTAAAACTTTCATCGGCACTTTCCCTCTTTTCAATGAGTGTAGCTTTTAGTACATCTAAATGTTTTTTGGCTTGCATTAGATCTCTTTGTCTTTTTTGCAAATACCGGCTAACAGGCAGCATCAAGGCAGTTATTTCCCCACAGACAAACATGCTTGTTATAAAATCTGAATTTAAGAGAGCATGTATTAAAGCAGCAGCTCCAGAGTCTGGTTTTACCTCACTGATTTCCTCGAGCGAAGATATTATTGCATCAAATAATGCAATAAAATCCATCAGAACAGTGTGTCTTTCAACCCATCTCGTTTCACAAAACTGGCCAATAACAGTTTTTAGAGCATGGCTGTCAGGACAATTTTCAATATTCTTTTTTAGGACTTCTCTTCGAAAACTGCTATGCCTTAGGAATGTTATCACACTTCTGATTGTAGCCAACATATTTTTAATATGTCTAGACGCTGTTGTGCTATTTGTTGCTGCTACAATGACAAGGTTCAATGCATGACTACAGCAGTGAGTGTACAAAGCATGCGGGTATTCCTTTGAAATCCTTGTCTGTACACCCTTAAATTGGCCCGCCATATTGGCAGCTCCGTCATAGCCTTGCCCTCGTAATTTGTTTAAGTCAAGACCAAGTTTTGTAACAGTTTCTAAAATAACAGAGGCTAGGTTTTCTCCTGTTGTGCTTTGAACTGGTACAAATGTCAGAAACGCCTCAACAATCATATCATTTTTTAGATAACGGACACTGAGGGACAATTGTTCAATCCCACTTATGTCTGTCGTCTCATCACACAAAATAGAAAAATATGATGATTGTTTTACATCAAAAATAATCTTTTCTGTTATAATATTGCCACAAATTGAGATGAGCTCATTCTGGATTTGTGGGCTAATGTATAATGCATTTTGTGACCCTTTGTTGAAATGCTCTTTTAACACTGTATCTCCAGCATCTATTCTAAATTTTAGCATGGCTCTAAAATTTCCTTCTCGGCTTTCCTCCTCATCATCTTCTAGAATGTCTGAACAGCTTCCTTCACGATGTCCACGTAAGGGAATATTTTGTCTACCGTGAAACATGACTGTTTTCACTATTGACACGAGCTTTTCTCTGTTTTCCTTAGCCCGTTTTACAGCAGCATTGTCTGTCATGCGTATAACATCACAGGATCTATTTTTATAAATATTTTTGAATGCCTCACTATCCAAGACACTATTTTGATGATAAGTGCTGATTTCATGTTTTTTTAACATTTCAAGTGCCTTCTTCCATTTTGTGAGTGGCTGGGTAACCAAAGTGTTAATGGTAGCATTATGAGATGCACTTTTACCAAACAAAAAACAATGTTTACATAAAATCCCATCAATATTTTTGGAATAAACAGCCCATTTATACTGCTTCAGCCAAGACAACTGACAACATCTACTTTTGCTTCCCTCTTTTTTTGAGGGAAATGTATACGTATCTAAATATGTACAACTATCTTGAGTCAAAATCTGGTACTTTACATTGTTATCAATGTTAACTTTAGGCGTTAATAATGTGTCAGAAATGTCATTAATATTAAGCCCACTTACACTATTCTGTTCCGTAACAGTTTCTGACGAGGTGCAGGTGGCTTCACTGATGTTAACGTTATTGTCCACTACGTCACTAGTTGTTCCAGTGTCAGAAGGTTTACTTTTCTTAATAATAAATGATTCTAATGTCCCTTTCCGCTTTCCAATGTTCACTTCAGACATGATAATTAAATATACACACTTTCCACTATCAGTTACTCACTTGACACACACGAGAGAATACAATCATTTAAAAAAAAATTTGTATCACAAGACTACACTCACATCGTCGCTATAATGACACATCGACTAGACAGACACGACGAACAAATGCTGTCAATGCAGTGACGGACGAGTCCATTCGGCGAGTCGGGAGGGGAGGCGACAGTGCGTGGCGCGCGACAAGTGGCGATCTCAAGTTCAAGTGGCAGGTAGAAGCACTATAAATGAGCATCTTATGAATACAATGTGTTCGCACTCAGACGCTATAAAAAAAATGGTAGCTTTGCTGTCAGGCCGGGCGCAAAGCCGTGGTTCGTAATGTCGCTTCACAAAAGTAATAGTCAATATTAGTTTTGCTTCCTAGTATTGGTGAAGTAGAATAAATTTGTTTTATCGGTTAATATTTTTCTGCTAAAATTAATTGGTTTGGGGGGGGCACGTGCCCCCTGTGCCCCCTCCTGGCTACGCCACTGAATGGTTCGAAGGTCGATTAGAGCAGAAAAAATATCCGAAATAGGCCAAAAGGTCAAGAACACTTTAATGAGAACTGTGCAGGAGGTGCAAAAGTCTAACAGTATAATGTAGAGAGAATCTACAGAAGAAAATTTCAAAAAATTATGAAAAATCAGTCATGATCGAACAATCCAAATTCCAGTAAGGATGAACAAAGAGTGTGTCGTTTCCGTGTTCTGCCACTAGATGTCCCTGAAGCACAAAAATGTATGTATGACCTAAATTAGAACAGGTTCTATTTTCTGTTCATCATTCATTCATTTGTACATTTTGGTGTGGTTAAATGATTAATTTTTTATTTCATTCTCGCCTTTATACATTTGCACATTAATTTGTACTTGTTAGTGTATTGTTTAACTAGGCCATTATATCGTATTTAATTTTTTACTTCCAAACTAGTGTTTTTAACCCTTTCGATGCGGTGAACTTACCCAGTTGTATCACACAGGAGGCTGCCGTGAACGTACCTCCTATTTAATTTTTTACTTCCAAACTAGTGTTTTTAACCCTTTCGATGCTGTGAACGTACCCAGTTGTATAACACGGGAGGCTGCCGTGAACGTACCTTCTTATTATCACTTTTGTTCTTCCACTCTTCTGCTGTAGGTGATGAGTATGTTTCCCGAGAGTGAGCCACAGTGTAAGGTTTAAACTTTTTTCATGCCTCTACTCTACGCAGTATACTTGCTGCAAACAAACATCAGGATTGCAAATCAGGTCTTTGAAACTTGCCTCAGACTAGCAAACCAAGTCTGCTGGTTTGCAGCAAGTTTGTATCAACATTTCTAGTTTCCACTTTGTGCACTTGCAGCAAGTGTGCAGAGCAAGTAAGCTGCAAGTGTGAACAGTAAGTCTGCCACAGTCTACAGTATATAGTGCACTCTATGGAAAGGATGTATAGTTTTTTGACACATCTGTATTTGGCCTTAAAAATGATATATATTTCCTCAATAGTCTGAAGTATGATGCATCGGTGATGTGTATAAAGCAAGGGTTAGAGGGCAAATAAACATAATGATAACATTCATGCTACCATATCTTGATCATTGGGAAGGACATATTATTGCAGAAGTTTTACTTTCACCTCCCTGTAAAAAGAATTACTGCTCTTATTTACATCCTGTATGACATTTTTCAACCCAGAGTCATCTATGAGTAAAATATTAGAAATGTTGTTTAATATAAATGGAAAGGGAACAATGTGACATGCTGAGTATCAAAAAATACATGTGTGTTGTATGCCTGACTAAACAGTCCAGGACTTACTTTCACATTAGGTGTGTTTTCACTGATGCTGCCAATTCCGGTGACTTTTTATATTGTTTCCTCTGCGATACTATTGCACGAAACATAAATTGCTAACCTGTGTGCCCGAATATGCACAGGTTCATGCCTGTAAGCCTGGTTTTACAGCCAACGGACGCTTACAGCTATGCATTTGTTTTTATTTCATCTACAGCCACATCATAGTATGAGCACTATCAGTTCATTCCATTTGGAGGCACTGTATTCGGAGAGGTTGGCCATCTAAATAAGGTGTATAACCATTCACCTTATCTAAGGTCTATCTATGGTTGGCCAGGTGGCAGGCCCATATCTCATTGCTTGGAGTAAATCTAATACATGGTGGCTTATAGGATATGGAGTAATGACATCTATATTATGAAATTATCACATTGTCAGCTCACATAAATGGCTTCTTACAGACTTAATAGGCATGTTGTCTAAGTTTTGAAATAAACTGAAAAAATCTACCATTTTCAATTAATTCGGCCAAAGATGATAGTTAATACAAAAACACTGGGACTGCTGGTACACAGGAAAGCAGAAGTGGGCATTGCCTGCGAGGTACGGAGGCAACAGCAATATCTTGGTGCAACATATTTTGCCAAAACTCTCAGTTTGAAAATGCATTGCATCGGTAAAAAGTGTAACTTATTTGAAACTGAAATATTTAATGGGATTTGAAATATAATGCTCACAGAAAGTCTTAGTATTTCCTCTTTGTGTGATACTCCATAAAATATTTTCCCTTGTAGAATCGAACACTGTAAGTTGAGCACACATACCTCATCTTCTTCCTAATTTTACTGTAAGAACACATGTTGCATTTTTGGGTGTGGTATTTCTTCTTCTCCTTTCCTACGATAGGGATGAGATGATGTTCATTAAGGTTTCTAAGGAGTAGACGTAGGTGATCACACAAAGGAACATGCTCCGTCAGCTTATTATCTCTGTACTGGTCTGAGGATGGCTCATGTGGCTCCTCTCTACTCGCTGCCCACTCTTTGGTGGTAGGGAGCAGAAAGTCTTTGATCGAATGCTATTTGATTCATAAAGTGTTTCATAAACTCTAAAAGCATTAAAAAGAGCACAGATTATTAGCCTTAGGACTTTCTTTCACTATTTCATAGTTTATCTCATGATTGTATAATGCAATAAACACTTATCTGCTCTGTCTATGCCTTTCATACACTCATTGTATCTCAATTTACAGTAAAGTTTTTTTAATCGAAAGTCCTGTGATGCTTTTTTTCAGCTTTATTGCTCTGAAAAGTGCTAGTCATCGACACCTCTCTTTTGTCTTTCACACAGCAAGTAACAATTCACCTTTGCGAGAAAACATGCACTGTCCTTTCTTAAATGTTTTTGCCTCATGCCTCAATGTGGCAGGGAGCCCACAATATAGTCTGATGGTTCAATAACCTCTAATTTTATAACCAAAGAGCAGTTCTGCTTATTTTTATGGAGTTTTAATAATTATCTTGGTACGCCTGATGCCAAAGATTGAGATCTGGCTTCAAAAGAGAAAAGATGGTTTATTCCTATTTTTTCCCATGGCCGAATGTATTTCTAAATTACCAATATAGCCTATATCACTTTCACAACCCATACAAACTAGTAAGCCATGCTTAATGAATTTGGCTGGATTATAGGACTTAATTTTTAATCTTCCTCTACATGGAATCATTGCTACATCAAGAGATAGCTGCAACTTTGGTTTATATATATTTTAAAATTTTTCAATGTAGTATTCCAAGACAGGTCTTATTTTGTATAGTCTGTCCATCACATCCAAAATTCTCTTGTTATTAATGAAGTGCCACACTGTTCAAATCTGCTTCTCGTCAGTAATTGTACAAACATGTTCATTGCAATAAAAGGATCAGTGCTCCTATACTCCTTAAATGAATTTTTCTTCACTTGCCCGGTAAGAATCAAAATAACTAAGTATTTTTTCATTTCAGTTATGGTTATGTGAGACCACTTTCCTGTTTCTTCTGTTTCTTTGTATTTATTTTGGTTTTTATCATTATTTTAGAATGGTATTAATTATTATTTTAGTATTATTAAATATTTGCCTGAATGCTCATCATTTGGAACCAGTCATTGGCAATAAAGAGTGAAACTATGTCAAGGACACAGGTCAAATTTTCTGGGATTTTCACATTTCCCTCCAGGTTGGCCAAAACATTTCTCGAAATCCCTCTCAGAATCTATTTTTTTCCAATGTAGTAGAGATTCCTGGTGAAGTCTTGTCTTCTTTGTGCTCTTATTGGAATCACTTTCACTTATCAAGAGAAGAGTGAATTTTCTATTTCTGACCTTCACTACAATATTGGAATCACTTCCTCTCTCATCACTTTCTTCATCATGCTGTAATGGCACAGCTGATATAGAATTGGTACACAGGTCTAACATTATTTCTTCCTCGCCCAGAGCACTTTCTTTCCTTTGCAATGCCATTGCATTGAATATTTCAATTAATACAGGTTGAACAAACCCTCTGGCAAGAAAAACGTGACACCAAAATCAGAATTCACTGGGACTAAAGTAAACAAATTGCTCAAGACACATTGAGAGAAGGAGCTAACCAGAGCCGTAAAAGAACAAGGAGTGATTCATTATTGGCCCACTCATTCTTTTCATAATAATGTTTACATTGATGGAGCAGAGCTGAGAGTGCATTCCATTTGTTGTGCGAGAAACTTGTAGGGGAGGCAATACAGATATGGTCCTCACAGCCGTGGAGAAACAGTTCCTCCCCGCTGGCTAAGCTAGGGGCATAAGGTGAAACATTCCGTAAACAATGAGGCAAGGAGGTGGTGTGACTGAGGAAATCCTGAGAGAAATATAACCTCCAAAAAGAAGAGGGAAGACAAATAAGTTTCAAGTTGATGTAATTAAAGTTACGCACCAATATTGAACACCGGACTGAGATTAAAATAGATTTAAATGGTTAAAGTAAACCATAAGCATGGTCCAAGAGGTTGGAAAAGTCAATCAATTTTACTACAGACACTGGTACTTCATACTACACATCAATAAATCATTAACGTACACATTTAACTGAGGGAAAACAATGTAGCTCAATACTTACCCCCTTCGACCCTCGCAATGCAGGGAATGGAGACTGCATCCAGAGACAGGTCCGACAGATAATAATCTTGCTGTTGATATTTAACTTCCTCTTCTTAAGTGAAACACCCAAATGATAAATCGGCAAACCAACGCAAAAGCGAGAACCAAAGAGTGAGGGGTACTAGTAGGTAGTTCAAGGTAGAGCAGTTGATAGAGAGTTCTTTTCGTCAGCGTAATCGAGAAATAAATGATCAAAAGCATGGCATTGATGGGATCCCCTGCCACACAAACCTGAGGTGGCTCTCTTTGTAGATGTAGATGATGGCATGTGCACACGTTGAATCTAGTTCATGAGTCATTCCATGCCTTCTTTCCAAACTCAGTATACGCTGTAGAGGGGCTCACCCCAATGAACAAGCTATGCCTGAAAACACATAGTGCGAAATGACGTCACAGCTCTGACAATATGGCTGCCTGGTGTTTCAGCACAGCATTAATTTTGCAAATTTTAATAATAAATAATTCACTTAAAAAGTACCTCACTATTCTCAGACTTGGGAATTAGCCTTACTGAGGTTTAATTTTTTTTAAGATTGCTTCCCAAAAACATGCAAATACTCTATTACTTCAGGTTATCGAAAATTATGTTACGATTATTCTTAATAAATAACAGAAGGCAAATGAAAAATATTCACTATATACATGTATAAAACAATTTGAAACTTTAACATGGGGTGCCTAAATTACGAGAAATCTCATCATCCATCCCAACAGAAAGGATTTAAATGAGAGAATTCTTCCCATCCGTAGACAACATGTTATGCTCGTCAACTGTCAAGCATGTCAGGTGGCAAGGACACATCATAATGTTTGAGGGAACTTTCATTATCTCTCCCAGGCTATAATGAATAACTGGAAAATTAGACCAACTCAGAGAAAATGATTCACATAGCACTATAAACCAATGTTTGAGAGCAGTGGGTGATTCTTACATTTACAGGGAAATTCCTCCACATTGGGCCCTAATCTTACTCATTACCTTTTTTAGCCCATACAAGGTGTGTTTAAATTAACAGCTGAATGTACTCTCTTTCTTTTGATTCACAATATACATATTTATATAGGTAATCATCATTTACCCCCCATAGATTGCTGTGAACTGTGAAGACTGGGATTCAATGGTCCACCCCTCTGATAACAATCCCACTGAAGTGCTGCAGTCATCAACAGACTATGATATTGATTTTGATGTGAGTACTCTGGGAAAAAGTGTGTGATTTGGGTATTCTTAGTCAGAAGTTGGATTTCTGTTATGTTTTAAGAAGTGATATGTACGTATTAGTTCATAACTTCTCATTTAACGGGTATGTCTGCCTAATTTATCTGTCACAAACATAATTTAAAATCGTCATGTGGTACATTTTACTGATATTGGTGAGTTTGTAAATCATCCTTGCACTTGTGTGAAGATTTCTCGGGTTTCACACCAGGTCAGGTTCTCCATATCCTCCTCCGACGTTTCGATGCACGACTTGCCCATCGTAACGTCGGAGGAGGATATGGAGAACCTGACCCGGTGTGAAACCCGAGAAATCTTCACACACATTATCCGCCGGGAAAACACCAGATCTTACATCCTTGCACTTATTCTCTTTGTGATACAGAATTTAAATTTGGGAGTTAAATTGTAGAGGAGGCTCACCACTCACTCACAATGTTTTCAATGTAATTCCAGATACAAGGGTAAGTTTTACCTAGGCAAATTTGATTAAATGCCATGTTTCACATGATTTATATATTATGCTCTGAATACCCTTTCCTGTCATGGTAGATTTTTGGAGGTAAAGGTGGATTAGGGGGATGGATGTGATTTTTTCATTATGGTCCAGCATGGTTACTTACAGTTAAGAGAATATATAAGTATTGTAGCAATAGACTTATTTGTTTAGATGCTTTGACAGCTAAGCTTATATTGCAATGTCTAATCTACAATGATAGGATACACACAACAACATGTACTCGGTAGTATTTAAAGCTGTGGCCTTTGAGTATGCGGGCCAGCATATTACCAACTTCCTTCCATGTCTTGCAAATTAATTTCACTCATATTGTAATCACATCTTGAAAACGTGTTATTGTGTCTTCAGATGCTTTGAAGGGAGACCTCTCTGCTGTAAATCTTTACTCCGGGGTCTATCACCAACCTGATTTTTGTAACATTCTCTGTTCTGTAGCCCTACCAGACCTCTACTTTATTCACCGAAGTTCAGTAGGAATAATGAATCTAAGCAGAAAATTTACTAGTAATTGATTACCATAGACACCCAGAATTAAAATTACTGAGGAATGAGATTGGCAAAGTAGCATGTAATAACATACTTGTAGTAATGATTCATTACTGAGATCCAGCAACAAATTATTTAAAGATTTAACGAATTACTGACCACCTGCAATTTGTTAGAGCATCCCATAATTTTGCTTAGTTGCCACTGTTCTCTGCCAAAACTTCTCTTAGGACAATTACTGCATTCCTATACCATGTGCATTGTGTGGAGGATATCTAGTGTGCAGCATAAATACCTATGCCACTGAATTATTTCTCGGAGTGGCCATATTAATGCAATACTCTCTCTGCATTAACTAGTATACTTCAGTACCATTGCTTATTGTCATCACTAATATCAATTTAAGATCAAGTTAATGCTATAAAAAATTTCTGCTGATAAAGAAATGAATACAGTCATTTAATGTTAAAAATAAATACATTTTATTATTCTCTAAAATATATATTAATATTAAAAAGCAAAATTAATATTAAATAACCTTAACTTCTTGGACGGTGGCACCATGTACATGACTACAGCTGCTAAGTGACATGATATGTCCAGCAGCCCAGTAACATCTAATTCCTTTAAAGCCTCTTTAAATTCCGCAAAGAAAGAGGACATCTTGATAGCTCTAATGGATCGTTCCGGATTTAACTGCGATTTTTGTAAAATCGCAGTTAAATCCGGAACGAGGCAACGAGGCAACGTAAAGCGCCGAGAGTCAGGCACCGGTCTCACTCCGGTTTTGAATGTCTTGCGCCCGACTCCGGTGGACACGAGGGGAAGAAATTCCCGGTCGGTTCTCCTGGGAAAAGATTTTGAAACATTCTGAAAGAAATGAAATGAAAATTGTTTGGTCACTCAATCGCACCTGGCCAGAAATCAGGGGGTCCAGGTTTCAGTCCCAGTCAAGGCGAATGATTTTTTCTCTGTGGATTATCTTGATATTTTACAAAGAAACATATTGAAGGAAACTTTATCATGCTAATCATCATCAAAGTACAGTAGGAGTTTAGTACATATATTATTGTACATGAAACAGTAGGACCTGGTAGGAGTGACGTAGGACTTGGGCTGGTGTCTCCTACCAAATACAGTATAGATTTTCAGCAGGGCTGAATCTCTCAGGCAGTGGTTCAGGAAGTTAATCAGTTGAGTGCCGGAATGTGAGATGGTTAGTATCATTCAGAGAATATTAGAAATAGAACCAGTACCAAGTGGTTTGAAAAGAAAATGGTCAGTCGAATGTCAGCAGGAGGAATGTTAGAAATAAATAGTCAGGAGGGTGTCAATTGTGGTCATAGAAAGCCTAAAATGACCATTTAGAAATACAAATCATTGTCCTCATCACTACATTTCATCACAACTTTTATATTCCTTGGAAAATTTTCAGAAAGTCACAAGAGGATATTGCTGTTGTGGGTATGCTACGATATGGTTCATACAAGAATATTGACAATGACATCAGCGATCAGCCCAATTCAGGGGATCTCAATGTTGATTCTAAGCTGAGTAGTGAAATACAGCTATCCAATTTTAACCCAATTTTGACAACCGGTTTTATATTCATAGCCTGTCTTGACCAATGTTTATTTTATAATATTTATTCAGTCTTTGTTACCTGGAAGGCATCAGAAACCCCCAATGAAATTAATTACCCTAGTATATGATAGATTTATTTTTCTTAAAATTGAAATGTCATCCTTCAAGTCTATTCTGTATACCTTTGATTTCATTATGTATTTTAGTCAATTCTTTCTATGTTTGGTCACTCAAAGACTGTTAAACCTAAATTAATGTGAATGTTCTATTTCAATTATCTCACTTCTTACGTGAGAAATTGCATATAATTTATTAGTACTTCAACTGTGCATGAAGTTTTCCTTGACTTCCGTTAGTGGGGCCTACACATAATTTTTTTCTAATAGTTCCATCCTTCCTCTCTATTTACTTATCACTAAGTGTCTATGATAGAAAACAATTGACAGTTGGAACCCATCGGCTCACTTTTCATATCACATCACACTGCCCCGTCCTTACGGCTGTTTAGTCCTGGAGCAATCTACCAATGGTTTTCAGTTGTCAGTCTCATTGATCCATGATGCAATTTGCAAATCTGGCCCTTGAGGACACGTAAGAATAAAAATAGCAGTCAATGGATTTCTTGCAGGGCTTTATTTGACGAGGATCTGAATCCCAGCATCATAGAAAATCGTTTCCAACATTCAATCGATTAAAACTTTCGTGGTCACAAGTGATATGGTTTTTTGGGTTGCTCCGCACTGTCATAGTTGCCCTCCTATGTTTCCCCTCTGCTGCTGAAGGCTTATACAGGAAAGAAATGGGGGTGAATTTGTAATTAATGATAAAAGGTCAGGCATGCCAATAACGTTATCTCTTGTGGTGACTTTGAAATTCATAATAAAAGGTGAGGTATGCAAAAAGAGGTATCTCAAAAGTTAAAAGTAATAGTGATGTATGCAAAAAAGGTTATCCCTTTCGGTGGGAATGAAGTCCACAATTTTATGTGAGGTATTCCTATAACTTTATTTTTCAGTGAAAACTATCCATTATTAATGGTGAATTATGTCATAATAGTTATATCCTGTGGTATTTTGGAAATTGATATTTAAAACTAAGTTACATCCATGGAAATTCGCTCTGGATTTTTATCAGTCATTTCATTTCCTATTTTGTTTCCCCCTTCTATTATTCTGTTATACATTAAAATTGAGTCATTATTGCATTTATTTACTGCATAGCTGTTATTATTACTGTATATTTCCATAATTTATGCCCATTACACCATGTGCCACATTTGATGACATAGGTATGCCATAAATGTTATGTCCCTCCATTTGGGATTACTCTGGAAATTGGCTGTGTGAACGCAAGTTTGGCACTAACCCTGATAAGCTTTTCTACCGCAATTGAGTCACCATGGTTGACATTAGATACTGATATTTTATGTGCGCGTAAACACAAGTATGTAATAGTAGAAAGGAGGTTTGTGTAAAAATGGAAGTAGAAATGGAGGTAGAACATTTGAAGATGAAGAGACTGGATTGCACTATATTGAATGTAAATGATTCTTACTGACAACAATATTTATTGAATCACACTGTAATATATTTCAGTAATTGTATGACCACATTCTACTGATTCAGTTGTTCAAAAATGGTATCAAGTAGTTTCCTTTACCCCTGAATCCTGAGTTTGTGGGCTTATGTATTTATTGCATGTGTTTATCTTGCGGTGCAGAAAATATATATACTGTAATTAAGTAACTAGAAGATGCAAACATTCACAGGAACGTTGACATGTGTTATTTTTTATGTATTCACTCCAAGGATGGGGTTTAAAAGTGTTTTCAGCATCATGCCTTTAAATAGCTCCTTTTACAAACAGCAGAATATGGTGACCTTCGATACTGGATTTAAAAATACTGAATTTTGATAACATGAAATTCAGTAAGCATATTTGTGTATTCTATTTGCACGCATGATCTTGTCTATGAAATGGGCTAACATGAGCAATTACTTCATGAGATATGAACAATTAATTAGTGATTGATGGATCCAGATTTTTATTTGGATCTAGAACCGGATCTTTGTCTTGGTTTTGGATCCTTAGTTTCCGATACTGAATTCTGATTTTCATTCCATTTTAATTCTAGTTTTTTAATATATATAGAGAAACACCTGCATTAGTATTTCCAAAATCAAGTTTATTTTTTCTAGAAAAAATCAACTACCTATCATCTGTGTGGATTAAATTTTCGTGGATCAAGATTTAGGAATGCAATGCCTATACATGATTACTTCTAATATAAAGTTCACTTTCCTTATCACATACTCATCAATTGATATATTTTTAAACCGGTAAAACTATTCTTTAACCCTTCGAGCCGGTCAGTGTATTTAAATAGCCAGGCCCTACTCGCGGTATTTAAATTTGCGAAAAATCTCATTTTGTGCACCTTTGCAAACATTTATTTTTATCTTTGTTACTTTTAATTATAATAATGTAAAAATTTAGTATAATATACTAAAATGTTTAATTTATATAATAAAAATTTTACTTACGTCTATCCGTATAATTTGGTGTTTATTCACTTAGAATTTGCAAACTTGAGTCCTAAAAGTTAACTTTGGTGTGATAAATTTTGAAGCATTCCTCTAAACATAAGCCAGCATTGCAGTCAGGGCACCAGTACACTGTTTCCTTCCTTTTGCCTCTAGCTGAGCACACTTGGCATCTTCTCTGAGGCCTGGACTTCTTCGCGGTAGGCGGTATTTTTTCAATGAAATGTCTCTCGACTAACCGGCGTGGCGACGGATTTGTGGGAGGTCTCCTAGCTGTCGATGAATTTGAGCTAGCTCCGTATTTTTCAAAGAGCTGCTGGATTAGCTGAAGACGAAAGTTTAGATGATCCACCTTATTTTGACCGCTATTGAATATTACTAATGAGTTGTGAACGGAAACATTCAATAACCTTCTAAATAGTTTTATATACCATTTCTTAGTCTTTTTGCGTTCTAGTAAATATGGCTGAAGCTTTTGGTCTTTTAGGTCAACACCACCCATTGCGCTGTTGTATTCTACAATACACACTGGTTTAGTTTTTCCATTCTTTTCACGAAAATTATTGCAATGGAAGGTTGAAATAAATGAAACTGGTTTTTTGTCTTTCCACTTCATAACCATTATTCTTTCGCAAACTTTCGCTATGTGTTCTCCTTTCTTCAACTTTGCTAACTTTACCTCTTTTGGAACGTTTTTGCGAGATAATCGTAAAGTTCCAGCAACATTTGTACCATGATCCAATAAAAATTTAGCCAAAGCTGGTGAATTATAATAATTGTCTAACCATAATGAATAGCCTTTTTCAAAAAGAGGTTCTAATAATTTTATCACTATTGCTGAAGTCTTGAGCCCATCAGGAGTTTCTGTAATTGAAAATGTTGAATCAGCTCCTGAGTAAACAACAAAACTCCATAAGTAGCCAGTATCAGATTCACAAAGCTCAAAGGTTTTTATACCAAATTTAGAAGACTTCAAAGGAATATATTGCTTGAATGATAGACGCCCCTTCCATAGAGTGAGAGATTCATCAACAGCAATATTTTCCTTTGGTAAATACATTTTTTCAAATTTATCCTTCAAGTAATCTGTGATAGGTTGAATTTTGAAAAGTTTTTTGTTGCCATTATAATGTCGGATATTATCATTATCAACAAAATGTAAAAACTTTGAGATGCATTCGAATCTGTCCTGGGACATAGTTTTGGAGAAAATTTCTGTTTCCAGAAGTGGGTTTCGTGAAAAATATGAACGAATTGTGGGTTTTTGAACTATTCCCATCAACATTATCAACCCTAAGTACACATACATCTCCCCAGTATCAACAGGTTTCCATTTGTTCAGTCGTGATCGAGGGGATAGTGGATTATTTGCTAAATAATTATTTGCATACCTGTTCGTCTCGAAAACGATTTTTTCGATTATTTCATCATCAAAAATATTTGTGAAAGACTCAACTATATTATCAACAAGCACTGTTGGACCACATTTCCCAATGAAAGGAATTTTTTTTGGAATGTTGCATTCATCAAAATCATCCCAGACCCAAGAGGAAGAAAGACCATCTGCCCTACTTGGAGTATCACCGTCACTTTCGTCTTCGCTATCGCAAACTTGGGGAAGGGTATTCACTGAGTAATCACCTTCTTCTTCACTTGAGCACTCACTACCTGAATCAAGAAGCACTTCATCTTCTTCACCCAAATTTTCAACCATATCTTGTATTTCTTCATCACTCAAAAATGATTTATTCCTTTTAGAGTCCATTTGTAAATTTGTATCGGGCTTCCTGCCCTTCTTCTCCACACGAAAGTAATCTACCAACTGAGTCAGTTGGGAAGTGAGGCGTGAGGCTTTGTGGCCAACGTCTCTGTGAGTCAAAATAAAAAATATAAAGAACGAACGAAGCATGAATGCTCCGAAAGAAGTGTTTACGAAGATCCCCTAATATGACTGGATGCGATAATGAGAGATAGAATCCAGATGCCCGGCATAAACACAAGACAAGCAGAATAAGAGATCTCTTTGAGATGACGAAGGAGTCCAAGGCTGACCTACCAATGGCATTGTGATAGATATGGTTTTTTTTTCCTAGAGTGCCTTTTCATGTAGCAGAAGGCAATGATAACAAAGAGGCATCTTCTCAGAGGCCAACGATAACATTTGCCCTTCAAAAAGTGCTGCGATGACAAGAAAAAAAAATCTGAACGAAGGAGTGTAACGCACCGTACCACACACCGAGAACCGCATATGGGGCTGACTACCGAAGCCGTGCAGTGTACGGCGAACCGCGCGGAAGGGTTAAAGATCTTTTAAAAGAAAAATTATTAGTTCATTTTCAGTAATATTTGATTTATTTTCCATAATATTAGATCTTAGTGATGCCATATTATATCACCCTATATCCAGAAAAGTTTTAATGTAATTATAGGAAAAGGAATTCCAAGCATATCACATGCCAAGAATAATATAATATACAATATTAAATAATAAACAATAGCAAAAACCTTAAGTCACTTCAGTGCACAATGGGTTTACATTTACTTGGGTTGCTGTCGTAAATCAAATCCTTGAATGCTTTCAAATTATTTTTTAGAAACAAGAAAATGTAATGCAGTTAACCCAGCCGGCACAAGACAGGGCATATCCCTAAACAAACAGATAGCATCCATGGAATAGAAGGATACAGAATCTCTGTTAAGTATAGGTTATCTCACGGCAAAAGTACGCAACACAGATGGCCGGTATGGAGTATCCATGGATCATCTAGATAGATTTCCGCTATTATGGATGGAGCCCAGCTTCTCTTGTACTGCAGCTACATTTTTTCTCTCCATACGCGAGTGTGTGGGGAACTATGTCAGTCATGTGGCATCATCTAACGAGCACATTTTAAACTAAATACCGCCACCTAACAGCAATTCTACTAACTAATGTAAGGTGGATTTTGGGTCCACTTGCACTTTATAAATAAGTAACTGATAATATAGCCAGTTACAAATGCAGCGCGAAGAAAACCGATCTTACCGAGTGGTTTTCCCAACCATTTTCAGATGTAGTCAGCAGATGCTGCAATTTATGCAAAATAATTCACCATCTCACAAATAAAATTAACAATAGGTAGAGGAAAAGGCAGGAACAATTACATGTAAAACATTTCCAAATCAAATGAAGTGTTATTCACGGCACGTTCACAGAACAGCAGATATACCGAACCAGTTAGGTCACCAGTAAGCGTACTCCAAAGATTAGCGTACTCCTTCCCATGGTACTAAATGCTCCTTCCTTTCCAGTCTCCTTTCCGACACGTTCTGCACATGTGCTTACAATACAAAGATGGCGTTCACGACGAGGCAGTTCAGTTCAGTGTGTCCATCTACTTAATTTAACTCATATCTCCTCGTACATCCTTGAAACCCTTTATATTTTAATTAATATTTTTTCTATGCAAAATTACTTGTATCTAACTTCTTGATGAGTATTATTCATTGTACGGATTTTGTGTTGTTTCGTCCCTCACAGAGAAGCTAGGCTATTCAGCTGATATACGTCGCTCATCCTTTAACTACGTTATGCATAATTTGGTTAAGTTAATAATGGTGGTCTTTGGTCGTTATTTGTTACGTCCACCTTCAATTAACCCTGCAAATATTATATAATATTGGTTTAGATAGGAAATACGTGCTAATAATTCTTTTGGAGCATTACGTTTTCACCTAAAAGGCATTGTTTTGTATTCTTACATCGCTCAAGTTGAGATAAGTTGGGTATATGGAGTATGGAAGATATTCTATACCCACTTTGGAGCCACCTTATATTAGATAGTATAGCCCTTGTGCCGGCTGGGAAGATATTCCATTTATGGAATATTTGGGGATTCCATTTTTATGATAGATTATTCAAGCTGCTAAACTTAATTTTTCAATGTCTTATTAATAAATGAGGCGAGAGCCTTTTTTCATGGAAGTAGAAGAATAATGAAGAAATATGCATATCAGCTTTTTCTTGGAGTGGTGTGGGTTTTGCGGGAAAAAAAGTAGAATGACATGTGGGCCTGAATTCTTTGAACTCGGTACACCGAAAATAACAGATTGTTGTAGTGTACTGCAGGTAATGAAGTTCCATTCTTATCGCTGTTTAAAATTTTTTATTTCAGCCATTCGAATCAAAAATTTTATCATCCTTAATTTCCAACCCTTGTGTAAGGGTACTGACTTTTTTGTACTTTAGATTTACAAATTCATCAGTCAAAAAACATTGTAAAGTTAATGCAATGTTTCCACAATTTCAATTCTGTAATAAAATATTTTTCCAATCACTTTCACTGATGTCATATTTCATAACTTTTATGTATAATTTACTGACTTATAAATTGACATGAAATTTCTGATATACTACTGTTTTTAACTGCCTGCTTGCCTTTCCCAGGAATACAGCATGGACTGTATTCCTAGACTGTGTTAAGGATCAAACTCGCAACCTGCAGTACACTAGTTCTCATTTTTAGCAACTATGCTTTCATCGGTTCATGAGAGTCTGGCAAATGTAGGCGGCCACATGACATTCTGCCTAATTTTTTTTCTATGCATTCAGGAGTATGGGGAATAAAGTCAATACATGTATTTCTTTATTTTTTCTATTGGTACACAAAAAAACTTTCATATCATTTCATGACCTGAGTCACAAATACTCTCATTGTCAGCATCTATTGCATCTACATTCCATTCGTGGGGTGCATCGATCAATAAGCCTTGAAAACTTAAAATCTACAATTGAAGACCTGAGTGCAAGAACCAGATAATGACCACTTTTTGCGAAAATGAGTTTTCTATATACACATGAAGCCCTTCCTGCCCTTTACCAGCAGACATTGTCATTTTCGATGGTGGGTTATAAATAAGTTCAGGAGACATTGTTGAAATTTTACGTTCTACTCTCTGAGTGCAAGAACCAGATAATAGCCGGAGTCATCCACTTCCTGCACTCAGTCCTCAGTTGTTCCTTAGCAAGATCGCTGAAAGAAGAGAAAGGATGTATGCAGCTAGCAGCTCAATGATGGACACAGAGGTGAGAAAATATATATTTAATCAACTTTTAATATGAACTTGTTTCTAAAAATATATATTTATTGTAATATGAGTATAATATCATATAAAATACATCCGTTAATGTAATTTTATAACTCCTGTTACGACTAATTTTAGGCATGTAGTTCAGTTGAGAGTTCACCAGCAAAACCTAAGAAAAGGACAAAAAATGAAGATCAATTGGAAAGAAATTCACGAAAAAGGAAAATTTTACGTGGCGAGGCATATGTTTCAACCTCTGGAAAACATGTTTCAGCGAAAGCTGTATCTGCAGATTGCCCTTGTAAGAGGAAGTGTACATCAAAGTTTTCTGAGGAAATGAAGGAGGATATTCTAGAAGCATTCAATAGTATGCCAGACAAAAATGTTCAAGATACATATTTAATAGGTTTAATATCCTGTCATGATATTCAGAGGTATGATAATATATTATTGTGTCTATATTTCAGTTAAGCTTTTAGAACTTCAGTCAGTGTATCCGTTATATTCCTTTTCAAGGAGGCGACCTGATCTGAGCTTGAAATGGAGGAAAATTAAACACAGTGCTGGAAAAGGAGAAATGAAAGGGGAAGTAGGAAGTGATTTATCGGAACCAGGAACCAGCATTAAAAACAGAGCCTCCTCATTTCGCTTTAAGGTGAATACTAGTTTTTTCTCTGCATGCATGTAATGAAATATAGAAATGTTTTTATTTCCTTAGGATTTTTAACAGAACCATTTCCAATATGCAGTTACTTATGCAGCATATTTAGAAACCTTTCAACATTATACCTTTTTCAGGACTCATTTTTAATTTTTATATTGCAGGTGTGCATTTCAGGCTCAGAGTTTGTTGTCTGCAAGCAAGGTTTCTGTAGTCTACAGAAAGTCTCGAGTTGAGCGTCTAGCACAACACAAGAAGGGTAACATTTCTCCACCTTCAGACGGACGGGGTAAGCACACCACAAGACCAAACAAAATGTCACATAGTATTGTACAACAGGTTATTCAACACATACAATCCTTTCCCGGGCGTTCTTCTCACTATTCTCGGAGTGCAACAAAAAGGAAATATCTGAATGCAGATCTAAATGTCAACAAAATGCATTATCTGTATCTGGAAAAGTATGAACCGGAAACTTTCTTAGAAATGAAGAATAAGATATCAGTAAAACCTTCTGTAACTTATGAGTTCTACCTTCACATCTTCAATACTCAATTTAATTATTCATTTGGATTTCCACGATCAGATACGTGTGAATGCTGTGATGCCCTACATCTGAAATTACAAACGGCAACTGATAAAGACAAAATAAGAGCTCTGGAAATCGAGAAGAATTTACATCTCAACAAAGCACAACACTTCTACCAAAAACTCAAAGAAATAGCAGCACTAGCAAAACAAGAGGAGTCCATTGAAGCTGTATGTTTCGATTATCAACAGAATCTGCCAATTCCTGTTCTGACAACGGGGGAAATCTTTTACTTGCGTCAGATATGGGTTTATAACATGGGTTTCTATTCATGTAAGACTGAAAGTCATAAAATGTATATGTATGATGAAACTACAGGGAGGAAAAGCTCAAATGAATCCGTTTCACTTCTTAAACATTATATAGACAACTACATACCTGAAAATGTTAAAACCCTACATCTCTTCAGTGACAACTGTGCAGGTCAAAACAAGAATATCTTGATGGCTCAGTTTTTAAGTTCACTTAGTGCATCAGGAAAATTTCTTCAAATACATCACCACTTTCCTGAACGTGGGCATTCATTTATGCCCTGTGATCGGGCCTTTGCTCAAATTGAGAAAATGAAACGGAAAAAGGAATACGTCTTTGTCCCAGAAGAATGGTACGAAATGGTATCATCAACTTCTCAGAAATTCTCTGTTATTAAGGTGAACCAGGATATGCTACTAGACTATAAATACCACCTGCAACCATTCTTTAAGAAGGTAATCAAGAATGCAACTGAGCCTTTCAGAATTAGCAGGTATCGAAACTTCATATATGAAGGAAGAGATGTGTCTGTTTCAGCAGAGCAGAGTGGTATTGTTAGGACCAAATTTTGTCTATTTAAAGCACAGCGTCTGCCCTCTTTTTTTAATGCCCCCAAAGCAAACACTGAGGCACTTCCATTAAACTGTAAAAAGTACAATGATGTAATGAAACTGGCACAGAAGTATATACCGCCTGTTCACATTCACTATTACCAAAATCTGCGCTCTACGGACAACAAAAACCTGCATGAGGAATCTGAAACAGACACTGACATGTAGAACGATGGTGATAATTTTCTTTTTTGTATAAAATAAATTTGTTAAGTAATTTCTTCAATAAATTTCATTTGTTGCATGTAATAACTTTCAACTAAAGAATTTGTAAGGCTATTTTGAATAAAACCATTGTAATTAATCATTTATGTCCAGTTATTCTTGTCTGTACCCACTACACATATTTTGAGTGCAAGAACCAGATATATCCAACATGTATTTATGTAATTATAACCCACTTCTACTGAAGCTATTGAGTTTACAATTTGCGGAAATGTTCATATTGTTCTCTTCCTTCATCTCATATTGGCAAATGTGACGCATTCAATGTTTAAAGTAATGCAAAATGTTTTTCTCATTTTTCTCGAAACTCCACTATTGGTTATTATCTTGTTCTTGCACTCAGGTCTTCAATTGGGATCCGATTTTACTCTTGTCTTTGGATCCGGATCCGAATAAAATGAAATATCCATGGATCTTTGGGTCCAATCCGACCATCCCTACAATTAATCATTTCATAGCGTGGCCTACCATGGTGAACTTCATTTCTAGGTTCATAATCCCCGTATACAAGCTAAATGGAAAAACGTATGGACAAGGATAGGTACTGGTTGTAGATTCAACCCCTGTTACTCAGGTTTTTGGTGGCTAGAATTGTATTATGTGCAAGTAGATGAAGTCAATAAGTGTTGTGTGTTGAACAATTGAAACAAACAACCGTTGAAAATGCTTTGAACAACTAATATTTTTACCACTCCTATCCATGATGTGTAACAACTCTTGTTCTTGTCTGATAGATCTTTCGCATGTGCATATTTTGTGTCAAACTTAGTTGCTACATATCTCTTGAATGTGAAAATCTCAGTGAAATTCTTCTCATAAATATTCTTATATATATCAAGCCCAACTCTCAAATTGTCCATGAGCAGAAGTTAACAAGCTAACTTTGGTAGCTGCTTCAGATTCCTGTAAAGTCAGAGGAGGGTGAGGGAGTCGAGAATTCAATGGATGTGGATTCTGGGCATCAACCGAAGACCGAGGTCCCTGGTGTTGATTGTGAGGTGAGCAGTAGGGCAGTATCATTTATATTTATTTTTTTGGCCAAATGTTTATAAACCCTGAAGTCTGCATGTAAAACCATTTAATTTAGCAATGATTCTAACTTTTTTCCTAATTAAAAAAAAAGAAAACACAATAGCAAAATATTGCATGGCATTCAATTCTACTTATGGCATGAAATGTACATACACACTCTCCTCTCCTTGCTGCTAGATGGCACTACACATGCCACTATGCTGATTATGCACTATCTGAAAACATATGAACATGCATCTGAGGAAACATTTTTCAGTTTTTTATCATAATTATCTATTTAATGTATAATAATTGACTAGTTTCTTGCTCATGTTTTGCCACACAATTAGAGAGAACACAGATTGCCTGACACTGATGTGTGTTTGTGGCCCCTTGTGTACAATTCTACCTCTATTAGCGTGCCAAGAGAATGTTTAATGCCTCCTGATGTAGAAGAGTCACCTCGGGTCCCAGAAGAGGTAGTTCATGCACAGTGCACTACAGGGAGAATGTGAAGGAACATTGACTGCGGCAGTGAGAGGGTTGAATTGGTGTCTCACAGTTCTTAAAAGTGTGAATCTGCATTTTGGGTGCAGTGCACGCATTTTGTAGACTGTGGAGTTGCTTAGCATAGTCTTATGACAGTATTGTTCATGAACTCTTGCAGGCCCCACCTGGAGGCATTGGCAGTGTGGGGACATGTTCCCAGGGGTGTGACTTAGGATATGGAACACTGAGCACGCAAGCCTGTCTTAAACGAGGTAATGTAACACTTTCCTGTGGCCTCTTATCCACTCTCTCTCTCTCTCTGCATTGCTCTTTGAAACAAGTTATCATCTGATCATATGTTTCACAAATATCAAAGAAAAATTTCATCTGGCATGTCTCATTTGTACAGTCTGTGCTTCGCAATGAAACCACTTCACAGGCAGTTGGTTGGAAGTGAATAATCATGTAATTTACATTCTCTTAATTCTCATAATAGTAGTATTGCTATTCATTTTGCATGAGCCCCCAACGTACCATTTGGAAGGTGTGGTACACCCATCCATAAAAAATTGACCAGTCTATGTCTAAAATCTAAGTAGTGTGTTGGTGAAAAAGGGGTATAGTGGTATTGATGTCAGAAGGAAAATCGCATTGGCAAAACAAGCTTTTAATCATAGACCTGAACTATTGACAGGGAAGTAAAGACAAGACCAGAGAAAAGTTTGATATGGAGTGTGCACTAAATGGTGCTGAAACGTATGCTTTATAGAGAAGATATTAGCCGTAAAGAAGATATTCGGAATTAGCCGACACAGCCTGGAAAACACTCAAGAAACCACGATTTAACATCCAATAAGATGGCCAGAGATCTCTAACTGAAATACCTTCCACCTAGCACTAAATTAGGGACTGTTGTGTTTCAAACCAGAACCTTCAAATTGGAAAACACACCGATAGTTTTGACAATTGCATCTACAAGCATTGATGGGATGTTAATGGTATTCCCAATAATCTCTTTAATATTTTATTTTTTCAGTCAGTTTGTTTCGATATTTAAAATAGGACATACTTACCCTATGTATTGCTAACAAGTATTCATTCTAAGAAATGACCATACGAGTGTGTGAGTGTGCGAGGATTGTTTGTAATTTGAAAGAGATTCAAATAATTACAAAGTAATTTTTCCTCCAGTATTATCAACTTGAGCTCAAAAACACTCATATTCGGTAAAGTTGTTCAATATGTCTTCTCTACTCATGCTGAAATCTGCATCTTTCAGTTGTAGCATTAATATTATTGCCATTTACTATACAAGCACATTTTTCATGCTCTCAGTGCAATCAAGGAAAATTCTAATGTCACTGATCATTAACAGATGCACAAATTCTGATAAGAATAATCAACTGTTTTTATATTTTATGATAAAATTGTTTCCTATGACAAAATAATAGAAAATGGCAATTTCGGAACATTTTGGAAATGTTATTGACTGCAAAAAATCGATGGTTTTGATGACACTCTTGATTTGAACTGCATTTAGATTTAAGGGCGTCACTCTCTCAATAGCGATGGTCACAGAAATGTGCATGATACCTCTTCTTTGACGTGACTTTTTCTGAGCGTAAATGGAAAAGAAGGCTGCTTTTTCGGGAGGCTGCACTCATTGGAGCCGACTAAATTACCAAGGAGCACCCTTTAGGCTCCCTTCCCCTCCAATGCAAAAATCCCTGTCCAGGTCATTGAGGAAGGGTCTCACCCCAAACCATGGCAAGGGTAGGAGGAGGAGCGTGCCTTGATCTTGCGGGTCTTTCATGGTTGGGGCATTTAAAGGGACAGAGTTGCGAGGTCTTGAGTCTCCTTCAACTCGGTAGTTAGGAAAATTCAGCCTCCAAAGTGGTAATTTTTTTTGTGGATGGGTGTACTAAGCTCACCTAATGCAATTCGCAACTAAGCTTTGTTAGTGTGTAGTTTCAAGATTTAAATGGAATCATTGTTTTGTTGAATTTTGTTGCTGAATTAACCAGTGAATGGGAGGCCTTGGGAAATCTTTAGGAGTCCATGGTACAGCTCATTGATCTTAGGCTTGTTCTCAGATCATTGCAAGCTCCCTCAATCACTTTGAGGCTCATTGTATTGCCAAGGTCTTGGAATGGGTGGCTCACAGAATTTCTTGCACTATAAATATTTTTAGAACCAGCAAGTACATTAGGTATTGTGCTGTTTTCACAGTAAAGAACACAATTTTGTATCAAAGAAGAACAATAATTGCAGAAGGGTTGAAATTTGGTCCCATATATTACTTGTAGTACCAAGGGATGCACTTATGAAAGTAACCTTTTTTAGAGATGTGACATAAGATGTGAATATGTCTAGTCTATTCTAAAAAGACATACTGCAAGTAGAATCAAAACAACATGTAATGAATTTAAGATCAGGTACTAGCTATGAAAACTTTAGCGGCATTACCCGCTGAAACATTTGCTGAAGAACATGTAACGACTTGGTTATAATATACTGCTGCAGTATCAGAAACAAATAAGCTGACTGAGTGCTCCAATATTGGGAGCATCATTGTATTGGAGAATTGGTTAATGGAGACCATTGAGGACAGTAGTCTGTCCACTTGGATGTAAAATATTCTGGTGCAAATGGCCCCTTGGGACCAGAGTGTTCATTGCAGTCAGATCTAATTTAAGCAGGATCACAAACACTTTTTGTGATGCAATTAGGGTGTCTGTTGTACAGTTAGAAGTATGTATGTACATGTATTAAAATCATCTTCACAAAGAACAGGGGGGTGATAGTCATCATGGGAGACGTTTATCCCTCAGCTATTAACTGGAGTAGTAACACTGTTGGTAGAGAATGTAGAAATTGTGACACATGTTGCAAATTACTAAGCACACTTATATCAATTCTTGACCCAAGTTAGTTAGAGCTAACAAGAGGAAATAAAATATATTTTTCTTTCCATCGCAACCCATTCTTAAATGATAACACATGTCGATGTTTTGATGTATTCACCAATTGTGGTGGAATATTTACCACCTTGAAGGCCACTGTTTGTACCACATGCTAACCATTATGGCAGTTATATTTATTTGGGAAGAGTTATTTCATGAGGTTTGGAGCCGAACTTAAAGACTCTCACCCTGTATTTGCAAATGAATCCCATGAAAATGCACTGAAGAGGATTGGATGGTGTTAGTACATATAGCTTGGAGAACACATCAAACTGTAACTGTTAAAATGAACATGGAAGTGATGTTTAGATGGCCTCACAAAGAATATGGAAGGAATTAAATGCAATAAATTGCCAGACCACACAAAATTTCAGTGAGATTTTTAAACTGTAAACAAAAACAGATTGATTTCAGCAGGTGGCCCAATTTACTGTTTTTCAATTTTTTTCCAAAGGGAAGATATGGAATCAGAAAGTGCACTGTTTACATAATTTATATTTAATACTCCAATTATGTGCATTATTAAAAGTAACAGTATTTCTGTATTAGGCTTCCTCTACCACTTGATGGAAATCTCAAAACCACAAATGATACAATCAGATATTTTGAGTGTTGCACTTCCCTTCATTTATATTGCTCTCCTGCACATTATCCATTCAAGCTCAATGTAATACCTCCACTTTAAACTAGCATGAGTTCTCATTGATACAGTAATCAAGTACCGAGTCTCACAATTATGTCCTCTATTTCAATCCTATCTTCTCTCTCCATAAGTAATCTGCCTGACCAGATACATGAAAAAGATTTAAAATTCATGCACCGCATGATTAATTCCACCATTGACTGTCCTTAACTCCTTACCCTCATCAGCTTGAGACTCCTATGTTGATACCCTTTCACGAATAATTTTACTCCTTAGATATCCCCAAATTATCCTCAATCAAATGTTCCCTTTTTTGCCACTTCTCCTCTTTGCTAAATTCATTCCCTAACATCATGGATCCCTGTTCACTTTCCTTAATCCTACTGCTGCAGGAGCTTGATATTTTGCCTGCCACTCTCCATGGAAGAAAAGGGCCTTGTTCCACGAATTCTGTACTGAGGGTTGACCCTGATTCCTATGCTGCCTTTTTTGTACCCTGTGTGGGCCATCATATAGCAACTGCATGTTGGTTACAAAGTATTGGGACATCAAATGACAGAGATAAGAGAATCGCCAACAGCATATCTCTTGGAAGAAATATTTTGTGGCACACAAATAAGAAAGGGCTCTCGATTCAGGACATGTTCAATCTAATATATGTAGTCTTATAAATGTTTCTCCTCAAGTTGCCTTTGAATAAGTACATGTACCTTTACCAAGGCTATAGAGAGTTTAATATGTTTACCAACTTGGCATTGGCTTATCTCTATCCTACTCACTAATACTCATATCTTTCCCATATCCATTAATGCTACTGGCTTATTTTTTTGCCTTTGTTTTGTTTTTGTTTTTACTTATTTACCACATATCATGTTTTGCTTCATGTACTACAATAAATTGGCAGTGTTTCTGAATTTGGCAAGCTATAGATGCCAATGGTGTATAGCACTACATTTCATACGTCATTAAAACCAAGTTTATCGGGTGAACGCAACATCAAGGCTGGTGACATACTTTACTGGCACCTAAGCAGCAACTCACAGGCTAAAATATAAAAGTGTCTGTCAGTCAGCTGGTATCTTTCATGGTGTGGGTTGTTCATTATATTCTTGTGTTTTTTACTGAGCAGTTCTTATTGCAAGTGATTAGCCTTTCTCAGCTTCAACAGTTGGAGGAATGAAGTTAGTAAGTGACAATTAAGCAAGTGAAATATAAATTTTGCAAGTGATTGTGATGATAGTGTGAGTTCCAGATGATGGAGCAAATTATGTCAGTGATCTCAGTGGGATTGACACACTCCAACCTTTGTATGCTGAAACTGAAAACGTTTCTTGAAGTTCAATGCAGCAGACATAAAAATTCAAGTGCTATTCATGATGAATTCATGAAAACAAATTGGGCAAAATCATTTGAGGGTGCCCCTGGCCAAGGGGGGTGTATTTTTGAAACTGGCATCAGTGTGGAGGCAGTGTGTAGTGGTAGATGTAGATAGGGGACAATGAGACCCCTCATCTCATGGAGAGACATTTCGTGCATCTTGTTTCCTCCCATCTCTTTGCCTCCACAAACATTCTTTGCAAAACAATCCTATGTCTACATCAAAAGTGCTTCATCTGGACTCCAACTGAACAGAAATTGAGATGGAACTGCTGAGAAAATAGTCTATAAGTTTGACCATGAAAATCGCATGTTCTTGTAAAGGGATGCCATTGGGCTTTGAGGATGTCACTGGGCTAAGTATTCTAGTTAATGCTTCAGTTGCCTGGAATATACTCTTCTTATTTATATTTATCAGGAATTTTTGATGCTATTTTTCTATCAATGGCCATGTGGAACTAACGTTTATGACTATAAATGAATTTTTAAATACTTGTTATTGCAATGTTTGATTATACGAAATGACATATTATGGTCCTGTAGACTTATGATGTAGACGTTTTGCTGTAATACTCTTCACATTGAGTACCAATTGTCAAGTTTAAACCTAAAAGAACATAACTTTTATAAAATGTGTAAGTTTTATATTATATAGGCTGCAGTGATTTAAGATAATATTTCATTGTTTATATGCATGAATGAGACATCATTGTAAGAAGAATATATGTGGTACCCTTTTATTTCATCATGGTTTCTCAATTTCCTTATCAATTAACATTAGATAAATCCTCCCTACATATTTGCAGGACAAGAAAGTGCGGTCACTGAGGTCTTTAAAGAATCAACTCCAGCCTCAGATGTCCCATTACATGTGTCTGCCTCAGTGGCAAGGGAGGAAGGGCAGGAAAAGAGGAATACTTCAGACTCTGGGTCCAGGAGGGAGGATGAGATCATCAGCTGCATGGTCCTGGAGGAAGGAGAGAGCATGGAGGCTGTGGCACTGCATGACAACACTCGACCGAGCATTAGGGTCATGAAGCGGAGAAGGAAGAATAATGCGAAGTCAATAGAGTGCACAGAAGTGACAAGGAATGTCGACTGGATAGATGTGCAGGGCACTGGGGGTGGTGCAGGGAACCATCTACCCCTGAGTTATGAAAACCCACATGGTAGGAGCTTCAAGTGTGACAAGTGTGGAAGAAGATTTAGGTCAATGTATTCCATTGGCAAACACATGAAGGTACATAATGTTGTAAGTGATTTCAAGTGTAGCACATGCAACTTGGACTTTGACCATGAAGGTGAATACAAAGTTCATAACTGTGTTCAGGGAAAGATTGATTCCAGAACTCTCCATGATACTGACAAAAGGGCGCCTGACTCAGCCAGTTCTGGGCAGAGTAAAGGCAGAATTCAGGATGTGAATCCCATTGTAAAGAAGTTATTATCTTGTGAATTGTGCTCCAAGTCCTTTAAAAATCCAAGTTCCCTTGCATCACACATTCGTACACACACTGGGGAGAGACCATATTCATGCACAGTGTGTGGTAGAGGGTTTTCAGAAAAGAGCACTCTCAACATACATATGATGTTACACAATGGAAAAAAACCTTATTCCTGCAGTCATTGTTCGAAATCATTTTCACGTAAAGATTATTTCAAAAGTCATATGTCAGTTCATACTGGCATTAAACCTTTTTCCTGCAATCATTGTTCCAAATCATTTTCAAAAAAACAAGTTCTCCAGAGACACATGTTAGTTCATACTGGCATCAAAAATTTTTCTTGCCATCATTGTTCCAAATCATTTTCAGAAAAGCAAACTCTCCAGAGACACATGTTAGTTCATACTGGCTTTAAAGCTTTTTCCTGCAGTCATTGTTCCAAATCATTTTCACTTAAAAAAACTCTCCAGAGACACATGTTAGTTCATACTGACCTTAAAGCTTTTTCCTGCAGTCATTGTTCAAAATCATTTTCACGTAAAGATAACCTCTATACTCACATGTCTGTTCATACTGGCCGTAAAGTTTTTTCCTGCAATTATTGTTCCAAATCATTTTCATCTAAACATAATCTCCAAAGTCATATGTTAGTTCATACTGGCCTTAAAACTTTTTCCTGCAGTCAGTGTTCCGATTCATTTTCTTCTATAAGTATTCTTAACCAGCATATGAAAGTGCACTCCTAAGACAAACCTCATTCTTATGCTATATGTTCGTTCATTCAAAAACAGGCAACCTTAAAGGCAACTTTACACGATACAATTTTTTGTACAAACTCTTGTATGAGGAAATTGTACAATGTAAAGCGGCAAATTGTACGAACGCTTGTGTGATTGTCTGAATGACTGAACGGGAAATAGAACCTGTTCTAATTCCATTCAGACAAACATACAATTTCATTCAGGTTATACAAGCGTTTGTACAAGAAATTGTACAAAAAATTGTATCGTGTAAAGTGGCCTTAAGTCATCTTTGCCCTCATTCCTTTGAAAAGCCTTTATGATGTAATGTTTGCTCAAATGTCATGGACAAATTAGCTATCAAACTTGAATTGCATCACATAGAGAAAAGCATCATTTTATGGTGGAAAGTTGAGTTATTGATCTTAAAAACTGTAATCAGTGCTTACCTTAGGTGTAAAATCCTCTGTTTGGATGTGTGAAATAAAGTCTTGTTCACTCCACTCATGACTAATGATTGTCCTACTGTATGGTTTAGGGCTGTGTTGCAATTATTTTTCTGGTCGTGATAAAGTTAGCCTGGTCCTCAGTCCATTTTGTTGTTGAAGAAAATGTTATTTGTTCAGTTTGCCAGAGGAGAGTAGCATAATCCAGAGTCCTCTATATGGCATTCTCAACACATCTCCTAGGTGGAGTCGTCCCATATGCTTCCACTATGGGAATTGCGTAGTTGGCCATTTTCACCCCTGATCCCCATTTAGCCTTATGGGGAGAAGGGCAAAAACCTTAATTTTTGGAGGAATGTCAGACATCTGAAGGATTTGGAGTGGTCATACGCTAAGGAGATATCGGGGGTAAGTGAATCCAGGGTGGGACAAGGACAGAACTTGCCCATGGACCACTAAGACTTTTCTTCCTCTGTAGTGAATTGGATTAGATCATACTTATCCCACAGGAAACAAAGTTATCTCAAATGACTCTTGCTCCTTGTGGGCCGATGTACCTCGAGGAGTACCTCAAGGCTCTATCCTCGGACCTCTTTTATTCTCTCTTTACTTTAATGACTGTCCATTATCACTCAGAAACTGCAAATACCATATTTACACTGACGATTTTCAAATATATCTAAACTCAACTGTTGACAACTTACGTAATAATTAGGAGAACATCAACAATGATCTTGTAGAAATTAATAATTGGAGCAAAGCCAACTTCTTAACAATTAATCCTGACAAATCACAAGCCATCATAATTGGATATCCGAGAATGCTTGCATCAATTAAAAAATATGAGCTTCCGCCTTTACGAATAAATGGTGATCCAATTCCTAATTGCAAGGCAGTTATAAAGTTAGGAATATTAGTAGATGAAAACCTATCATGGTCGTACCATGTAAATAATATCTGTAGAAACGTCAATAAATCATTATTTCCCCTTCTCAGATTGAAACATGTGATCCCCACATCTCTTAAGGCACAGCTGGTTTCTGCGTTAATTTTACCGCACTTTGACTACACCGATACAGTTGATCAAGATTTTTCACAAGAACTGTCACTTAAACTTCAACACTCTCTGAATGCATGCATCAGGTTCATTTTCAATCTACAGGTATCAGATCACATCACCTAATACAGAAATGAACTATCTTGGTTAAAACTTAGTTACAGACAACAACTTCACACTCTCTCTCTTCTTTATCAAATTCTGAACTGTAAAACGCCTCCTTACCTCTTTGAAGAATTCAAGAAGCTGAAAAATGTCCATGAATCCAATACGTGTGGAAATCATAAGCTGGTAATATCTCTCCACCAGACTACTATCTTCAGTAAATCGTTCATTATCACTGCATGTTGTCAACGGAATAAACTTCCCTTATCCTTAAGAAACTCCCCATCACTTCCATCTTTTAAAAAGGCGCTGCATAATACACTTCTGAAAGTTCAGCAGATGGGCACATGAGCATCACAAGTCACGGGCACTCTGTCAATACATATGGTAGATTAGAAAATGGATGGCAAGATGAACGGTGCACATTTAACGTTGATGTTTGTTTTTGTTTATTAATTTTTCCTTAATTACCTTTTAACTATTTTTATTCTTTTTTCCACACATTTTGTAATTTTTCTTTTCTTGAATTTTATTATTATCTACTAATTTTCCTATGTACATGCTATTATATTTTAGTTATTCTTAAACACTAGCTTTACTGTCAGTAGGATTTCACAGGTTTTTCACACCCCCCTTCTTGTGTGGGTGTTTTCCTGAAGTGGGTTTTTGCGTAAAGGATGTAACCATAATAATCCTCACGTTTTTCCTACATTGTAAAGTCTTTCACACACTATTAGATATGAAATATTGATATATTGTGTATATATATTTCTTTTGTATTAATTTATCATTCTTTAATTCCTATAAGTGTATTCTTTACTGATTTTTTTAACCTCACATTGTAATTGTTTTAGGTATTGACCACTATTTGATTTATATATTTATATTGACGAGGGGTTAGATGGCAGAAGGGACACTTTTGTCTCAATCTCGCCCCAATAAAGACCTTTTATTATTATTATTGTTATTATTATTTGTTACTTTTGTAACATCCACCTCCGAGTCTCCGGCTAGCATCAGGTTTCGTTGCCGTCATAATTGCCGGGGACTCGAGAGGGGTCGCGCCTAGGGGTAGCCACGTCCGCCACCGGTGGATAGGTGGCTACCCGGCATTAGGGTCATGCGCACGAAGCAGGCGGAGAGACCCGAGAAGGACAGCCTTCTGCATTGCACTTGCAAGTGCATCCGCTCGCGCCCTGCACGCTGGGATGCACTTGAGATTTTCGACCAGTGAGCTCTTGACACCACCAAGCACGCCCACGATGAGGACTACCAGTTTCACAGAGTAGCCCGCGTACATTTGCCGGAGTTCGCACAGCAGATCTTGATATTTAGTCCTTTTTTCAATCTCCTTCGCTGCCATGTTCATTTCGGCCGGTGCCGAAAACTCGATCACGAACATGGCATGAGAGAGATTGTCGAGGAGAACGATATCAGGCTTCGTCGCCTCCAATTGCCTGGAGGTGGAGAAGGAATAATTCCACCAGATCTTACACTTATCGTTCTCCACGACGGACTCGATGTCTCCAGGGACGTAAGGCAGCACCGGATTCGCGTCTATGCCGTAATGGTGTCTTAGATGGTAATACAACACCCGCAGAGCTGAGTTGTGCCGGTTTATATATGCGTTCTTCGCATAGAAGCTGCAGCCGGAGAGTAGATGACCTAATGTCTCCGGCTGCCTTCGGCACGCTCTGCATCTCGTGTCCGTCACGTTTGCCCCAAAGATGAGGCGACGGTACACGAGGGTGTTGATGACACCATCCTGGCACGCAAGCACGAATCCCTCGGTCTCGGACTTCAGACCTGCGGAGCGCAGGAAGGCGAACGTGAGCTCCTTCGATAGCCCATGCGTTTCCAAGTTTCGATAGAAACTTCCATGCATGGGCTTCTCGGTATGCTTGCGGAGCAGGATCTTTTGCTCCGCATTCTTTATTTCGAGCTTTAACACGTCCGCCTCCAGCGACAAGATTGATTTTTCGCACGCTTCTCCGCTGGAAGTAAGGTCCAAGTCCAAACCGAGGCCATCTGCTGCCCTTTTCGCCGCCTGGAATAGGAACGCCCCTTTGCCGACACTCTCGTGTTTCTTCACGAGCAGCATAAGGGGGTCCGTGCTGTGGAACACGCGGCAAGCCGTATTCAGGACTACTCTGTCATGAAGGCACTCCAGGCTTATCAGCCCTCTACCACCTAGCCTTCTCGGGAGATACAATCTGGCGACGGAAGACTTCGGATGAAGACTGCGGTATATGGTCATCATTTTCCTCGTTCCCCTGTCGAGGTTTTGCAGCTCGTTGACATTCCATTTGATGCAACCGAAGGTGTAGAGCAGTGTTGGAACCGCGAAGGTGTTGGTCGCAAGAACTTTGTTCTTGCCTGACAGGTCAGAGCTCCATATTCGCCTGAGAGTCTGCCTGTATTTCGCTGCAAGCCTTTCCTTCACTGCTCTCACCTCCTGCAACCGGCGCTGGGGGACGCCAAGATATTCATACGCTTCGTCTTCATCAAGAAGACGAATAGCGTTTCCGTCAACGAGCTGCACGTCTTCCTGGTCTTCCGAAATCTTTCCTTTCGCCAGATGGATGGTCGCGCACTTGTCCAATCCGAATTCCATCCCTATATCCTCACTGTATCTGCGTACGGTGTCCAACGCCAGGCACAGGTCTTTCGCGCTTGAAGCATAAAGCTTCAGGTCATCCATATAGAAAAGATGGGTGACCTTATGCTCCCTTTTTGACGGGACACCGCACATATATCCCCTACCTCGTCTCAACTGAACGGACAGTGGGAGGAGAGATAAACAGAACAGGAGGGGACTGAGGCTATCGCCTTGAAAAACGCCACGGTGGTATGTTACCAAATCCGTGTAGACGGTCTTCTTGCCAGATGGTATGGCGAACCGCGTCTTCCATAGTGGTAACAGGCGTTCGATGCAGGACACAACCTCTGGGTGGACTTTCATGTACCTCAGCATGGCTATAATCAGCTCATGAGAGGTGGTATCAAAAGCCTTCTTGTAGTCCACCCAGCCCATTGACAGGTTACGCTTGTATTGACAAGCGTCCTGGCTCACACACCTATCAATGAGCAGGTTGTCCTTGCATCCCGCGATGCCTTTCTTGGAGCCCCTCTGCTCGTACACTTCCTCCCATACCGGTTGGACGTGGCGGAGGATAAGGTCGTTCAAGATGGAAGTGAACGCCTTGTATACAGTGTTGAGACAGGTTATAGGGCGGTAATTCTTCGGATCGGACAAGTCTCCCTTTTTCGGTATTAGGACCGTTCGCCCCTCAGTCAGCCAGGACGGAATTGGCTCCGTTCCTGACAGGAAGGATGTGATGATTCTGGCCAGGTGTTTGTGCGTGGAAGAGAACTTTTTCCACCAGAAGTTATTCACTGCGTCCATTCCTGGAGCAGTGAAGGCCAGAGAAGGCCTTCTTCACATCACTTTCCGTGACTGAGATGGGACGATCCATATCGTCTAGGTGGCGGTCACAAAACTCTTTAAAGTGGGCAATAGCTGGAGTACCTTCGTTGAATGGCTTCCTAGTCTCGTAGATGTCCTTCCAGAAACGTTCCACCTCCGGGACAGATGGTGGTGTTTGGACAACAGGTGGAGGGGGTCGGAAGAGGCGGGACGGCTGAAAGGAGAAGGTGGAGTTCTCCTTCCTGGCCTTGGTCCTTTTGACCAACTTCTTCCTCGCCGTTGTAAGTGCCCGCACTCTATCCACCTCGTGCTGCTTAAGGATAAGCAGTACTCTTTTGTTCAGTGTGTGGTGGTCTCTCCGGATTGCACGCGCAATGCGCTTGACCTTCGGCGTAAAGGCCCGACCGGAGGAAAGGTAATCCATCGCACACTGAAATCTCGACACCTGTTGTCTTGCCAGCGTGATTTTGGCATTATTGTTATTATTATTATTGTTATTATTATTAAGACCGTCATGCGTGGTGAAGAGCCACATCCTCCTCGAGGTGCCCCTGGTATCGCTGAAAATGACGGATCTAGACCTGGCGGTAGTGATGGGCAAAGTCGGTCTTTTGAGAGATCTCGGTCACGCCTATCACTCCCACTTGTGATTCGGTCGTGAGCTTAAGGTCAAGAGTGAACGATGTTCCAGCTAAGTGATCTGCTCAAGTTGCCTACGATCAATGATCTATCAGGAAAGTCGTGAGCGATAAAAAATGTGGTCGTTCGTGATTTTTATTCTGTAAGCATGACCGATGTGTACAGATACCTTGTTTAGTGCCGGTTTCTGTGGAGTTTTGAGCAATTCTTCGAAGTCAATTGAAGGCACAATTGTGCAATACGTTCGAAGGTTTGTTTTGTTTTTACACATTAATGTTCTTGGTTTGTGATTTTAAGTATAGTTACGAAGAATATTAGAAATATCCCACTTCATTACAAAACTATTGAAGTGACTTATTTTATAGACCAAAATCAGTGAAAGGATAATGATTGATTTGTGTACCTACGCAATGTAGGTATTATAGATAGATATAGTGTAGGTATAGTTTTTATTATACTTCTTTCGATAAACGTTGTCATCTGAGAGTCATCTCTTTATATTATCTCATTATTGTAGTGGAAATGAGATTGTGTTGACTTAATTAATCACGACCAGGAAGTTGGCCCACGGTTACTCCCGTAGTTTGCCCATAGTGATTTCACCATTAAAAATCGTAGAATTATGAATTTGCTACTTTTGCAGGAATTGTAATTCAAAGTTACGAAACTCTAAAGTACTTTTTCCATCACACGGAGTAATATCCGGGAATTTGCACGTACTTTCTCGGTATTTTTATAGAGTTAAATGTAGTTACCGTGAGTAGTTAGCGTGTGCCAACTTCATGGTGCCTAATTAATCCTATTTTGGGCCAGTAATGAGTAATTAGTAGTATCAGAAACTATAGTTTGTCATTGGCAAGGAATAAAAGTTTAAATGAATATGGTCTAAGCTCCTCAGCGCACAAGCCATGTCGGAGTACACATTTTGATGAAATCACAGATGGAAGAAGGGACTGCCCCAGTCTCAATCTCGCCCCAATAAAGTTGTATTGTTATTATTATTTTTGTTTTCCTGAGACGATTTCTTCTTTTCGAGCAAAGTACACAATTTTACCCGCAGAAACATTTCTTCCGCGGAGGGAAATTCTAGTTTCCATTCGGGGATTTTGGGATGTCATGCCGGGGTCAAGGCGGTATTTTCAATATGGGATAACACCACAGCTAAAGTGATGTGTTATTGATAGATGGTGATTTATATTGATTTTGTATGTCTAACTACGTCTACGTACGTCTTATACTCAACTTTTCCGTTGATTAAATCCTATTGCTAAACAGAGCAATGTAAAAATTACACACAACGCACCCGCTACTGCAGTAAACAGTAATGACAACTCTGATTGTGCTGGAAGTAAGAAGAATACGGTTTATTTTATCAATATGCCAGTTTTTATTTACTAGTACACAACCATTGTCATATTTGGCTGAAGTGTTCACTCACTTCTTGGCTAGTAAATTAGATGTGGATGAGTACCTACCCACATGGCAAAGCAAGCTTACTGCAACCTTGCAGCAAGCTTGTCATTGCACGATAGCAACCTTGCAGCAAGCTTGCATCGGCAAGGTTAAAGCTTGCAGCAAGCTTACTGCACCTGTTACAAGCTTGCTGCAAGGTTGCACTGCAAGCTTGCAGCAAGTTTCATGCAAGCTTCACGCAATTCCTGTGCAAGTTTCAACCCTGGCAAACATAGAGGGTACGCCGAGGGTAGGAAAGCATTCGTGAACCACACACAAAAACATTACCTATGGAATGCAATTGTGCAAAGGAGCTGTAACAATGTTCCTAGTGTAACAAATTAGTTAGGTATCACAAAAAAATCACTACTTGCATGAGTACCCCTATAGTTTCAAATTTTAAAAAGAAAATGACTTTCCCGCCTTTGTAAACGCGCAAGATATAATTCTTAACAGTACATACTTGACTTACGTGTCCTATTACCTTATCCTAAACGACCTAAGGAAATGCATATCACGATGGCTATCTAGCGCTTCTTCGCTAACAAATGACTGTTGGGAGGCCGTGTATATACAGCTGCTGGCTTGCATGAATTCGTTAGTGATAACTAACTTTACAACATATGGACACGGGTATTTGAATAATTAAAACATAACCCCAATGACCATTTTGTGGCTAAAAGTAAGCATGATCGTTATGAATATGCATAACGGATATTCTTTCAACTCCAGGAGAGATAAATAAGAGTTTCCTCAGTAATATGGCAATCGCCATCTTCATCCCATGGGCCGCGGGATCCTTGGTAGAAACCCTGACATCAATACCACTGTTTTCTGTACTCAATTAATCTGTATTCACAATTAATCTGTATTCACGACTTTACAAAATTGTTCTTCTTTGTCAGTTAATTTATCGTTACGCATGCTTAAGTTAATTTCGCGCAAAATTTTCCTATTAACTCGCTCCTCTTCAATTTAGCTCGAATTGTTTTTCTTCTACGGGAAATAAGCCGTGCGCGTTCAAGTAACTCTACTCCTCCCTTAGTAGGAACCGTATCACCCCCGTTCATCTTCCCGGGCAAATCGTTGACTGCGTTCTGCGCCATCTCAAAAGTCCTACCGGAAGTCGGAACTACTTTTATATTTTTTAGATATTTTTTCTTGTCTACCGGAACTCGGAACTGTTTTTTTTTATTTTATACATTTTTTGTAGCTCGTCTGTAATTGGTCGGGGAAGCGAACGTTTTCATTCAAATTTGTAGCGTTGCATTAGTCAACACGCAGAGCCTCGAGGAATGGTTGTGTCTTCTTCCATGGTTGTGTGTTATTCTTGGTGTTTTAGTTCCTGATTGTGTTTTTAGTCGTTTACTGTAGGAGAAAGTGTATCAAGAATGTGTATGCGACGTGTGCTTTGTTAATGCTGAATTCGTATCTTGTTATGGTCAGTTATTTTAAACGTAGTTAGCACGATTTATGCCCCGTTTGGCATAGTGAAAGTGTGGAAGAGATTGCTGATGTGCTGGAAAGCTAATGTTAACTTTCAAATAACCGTCATTTTGACGAAGTTTTTTCGACTAAGTCTCGCTACTGCCTCATGACCTTGTAAATACTCGCCAGCTAACGGTTAACGTTAATAAGGCGAGAGACATAAACAACAACATTGATCTTGTTTGCTTTGTGGAGGTGGTCTGTGTAAAGTGTTTGTGGACATACATAGGCTAGCTTTCCTTCGCCACTCACGAGTTTCTAGGAAATGGATTGTCCCAGATGTCTTCTTGCTGGTCCTAAGTGCCAAGGAAACATTTCCACTCACATCGCATGTTCGTAAATGTTTTGCCTGTTTCACTCATCATAATATGTAAGTCTTTCTACCTTCGTCCTCCTTTTGTATTATCCAGGTGTTTTTTTGTGAAGCACTCAATTGTATTTGGGGAGCAATACACTACTATTAATAACGTTCTGATGACCCGAGTGACTTCCTTAGCTCTTAGGGGTGTGTGTTCGAACACAGTTCACCTTGACTGTGTTAGAGAAATTTTCCTAAGTATCCTCGTTTAAATTATATTATGTTCCTAAACTCTTTATTCCCGAATGATATATTTTAATGCAAAGTTTTCCTGGATATCATAGCAATTCATTCAAATTTCTGTAGTTTCAAGACATATTGGCCTGCTAGTGTGGATAAGTAACTTATTTATGTCCATTGTTATGAACCTGTCATTGATGAAGGATCATTATGACATTATTTCTATTGAGAAAGTTATCTATTTGGGAAGTAATTCAGAACTGTAGGATATACTTGTACTTAAACTTGCACTGAAAACTTGTGTTATTTGATTGGAATGTACTGACTGCTTTTAACATTGCGCATGATGTCAATATGATTGATATTTGGTGTGGAAGTTATAGCCCATTCTGTGCCCCTCCATGTTTAATTGGAATAGATTTCATTACAGTTAAATATTAATTTTAATGCCTTTTATGTTGTTGAATCAATTAGCATGCAGTTGATGTGAATTCACTGTTAGCTATGGTAACGTTTATTTATTAAATTAAACCTGTTGTAAGTCAGTCACTTGCTGTATCATTGATATTTTGTGGGACTTGTGCAGATCTTAATGAAAAATTATTTCTGATGTCTGAAAATTAATCGTTTACATAACAAGCAGGATTTTGTATGGAGGCTGCAGATGGGTTACTGAATAAAAATAGCTTATTTATATTTTATTGCCTCTATCTTGAAAAATGACGATTGCTCAAATCGTGATTTGACCAATAGATGTTCACTGGTGTATTTGTAATTTTTGCCAATCAAATAAACTTCTTCTTGTACAAAAGGTACAAATTTCTATTTATTTTGAAGATGAATTCCTGTCCATGTATTTATTTTCAGAGTTTGCGCCTTGTCATATACATACATCTGGTGACGATATTTAACCCTTTCGCGCCGGAGTCCTACGCAGGAAAATGCTTGCCTTCTCACGGGTTCCTCTAGAATATTTTTCCACTCCCTGTACGGAGCTCTCTTGAAGCAAGGCATCGAGCAGGTATATCTTTCCCCCGCTTTGGGACCGGACCCAGCGGGGTTCCCGACCCTTTCCTCGGCCACTGACCAGAGATTATCTTCGCCCTTCTCCGAATGAGAACCCACCTCGGCTTCTGTCCGCGGTCAACTATTTTTAATTCAGTGATTTTTGTTAAATAAATAATAGAAAGACTTTAACTGGGGGTTAATACACAAATAAATTCCTGTTGTTATAAATACCATTTAGAGATTTTAAACGAAATTCTAATGTTAATATTAAGATATTTAGCACAATAGACATAATATCAATGGTTACAATAATAATTATTTCTGTTGTTTCGCAATAGAAGACGTCCGCGCATAATCCAACCATACCCGTGTTTTATATAAAAGCACATGCACTTTTTTGGTGCTATACCTTCATCAGGAAATATTTTTATGTAAATATATTCGCAATGGTAGCGCGAGATAGATTTTTCTGCCTAGCAATTATTTATTGTATCTCCCAATATTCCATCACGCACGCATGCGGTTTTCTTCTAGTTTTAACATAAATGATTACAACATAATTATCACTCTTAGCCACATTACACAGAACAAATTTGAATGCTGAACACCAAAAAGATTCAGTTACAAGAAAGTAAAGTTTATTGACTGCTAATAAATTAGCATAAACCACACCCTTCAGCGGGATTTTCAACCTATAATGTAGATATAATAGATTTCGCGGTATGTTGTGGTATTACCATTACAGTTGTTTTCCAATATATGTTCATAAACAAGTAAAACGGAGAGAAAAATATCGGTACTACCTTATCGTCAAATCATAAAAAAACATACGTCCTTGTTCCTCATTGCAATGAAAAATTCTCCAAAATCGGTTTGAATCTCATTGACAGGTGAACTCTGTTAATAATAACGTTAGAGTTCCGTTTAAAATTTCGGGAGATTCAAAAAAACATAAGGAATTTACTTCTGGAACTCAATAATGCGATTTAGAAACAAATATGATTTTGGTTTTTCAAATGCATAAATAAAAAAGTGACCGCGAACAACTGCCGAGTGTGAGGCTCGCGCTGCGAAGAAGGGTCGAGATAATCCCCGCCTCTAAGCCGAGGAAGGGTCTTCAGACCCGCGAGGAAGGGTCCTTTATGACACCTTGGACCTTTTCTGCCTACCTGACCCCAGCGACGTTTTAAGACGCCCTTCGTTCTCTTGCGTAGAAAAATCTGCGGCGTTTATAAACGGCCTTCGTTCACAGGAGTGAAAAATCTGCGGCGTTTATAAACGGCGTTCGTAGCGAAAGGGTTAATTTCCATCGATGAAGGTAATGCAGTATTTACTTCGTGTATGAAGTAGAACGGTCTTGGAATAGTAAACTTAGTGTAAACTGCCAAGAATTTAGTGATTAGTGTGGCTTCTCAATTAATTAGCCGTGTGTATGCGAAATTAGCAAGTTGAGCTTGGACTTTTACCTTATTTAATCAATCATGCACTGTTTCCTATTCAGGGTTGCTAAACTTCTCGCCGAAAACTTGATTAAAACGAAAAAATTAACGGGGTAAGTATCAAGAATATATGATATATAGTAAAGAAGGAACCATGAATGTGAACAAGTTCTGCCATCTAGCGGTTGTATGTAGAACTGCGTGCACCACGGCTTATTTGCCTTTAAAATCTCAGCTAGTAACGGTAGACATTCTAAGATGTGCTAGTAGTCGACACGTCACGTTTTGAGTTTCACCTCCAAATCTTGTCAAACTATTGTATCGTTGAGTTGACCGCCCGTGAACCGTATAGTTGCAATTGCCTTGGGCCTTGCACTATTGCTACCAATGTTGCCAGAGTCCTGCAGCAAAGTTGCCAAGGTTGGCACACTTCATGCAAATTGAGCGTAACTTGCACGGAACGTGTCAATATTGGCAAAATTGCAGCAAGCTTGCGTCTAGATTGCCAATCTTGGCAAGCCATACGCCAGCCTCAACCAAACTTGCTGAAATCTTGCATGCTATGTGGGTAATTGCTTAGACTACATTATGTAGCCACAGGTAAGAAGAGAAATGAAGGCTGCATGGTAAGAACGGTATATCAGAGAAATAAGATGAAAATAAGACTTGGGAAAAATTGAGATTTTGTAATCAAATGACGGAAGATAGATAATTTATTGCTGGATCTGCTCTAGTTCTTCCAAAACCCCTGTTCAATCAACCACCATTGGGGCAAATAGAACATTTTGGACCTGGACAAGTTTGAAAGTACTTTTTTCCATTCTGATATAGGTTCCGTGGAATGCATCTGAGGTAAGGTAGGTTTGAATGTGAGTAAAAATCCTCAAGATTTTTACAGGCATGTCATTATCTACCTACACTATTTGGTGCATCCACTTCCCTTTCTTTCTGTAGTTTTTCTATTTCTTCGCAGTTTTCCTTAGCCTGATTGGCTACTTGCCAAAGTTTATAATTTAATTCCTTATACCTTCTCTTGTTACATGTTAAGGCAATGCCTCCAAAAAAAAATCCAGTTCCGTCTGGGGATACTTCAAGGATGAGGGCAGTAGTAAAGCAAAATGCAATTTCTGCTCTAAAAACATATCTTACAAAAATGGTGCCACAGGTAATTTACTTCGGCACTTGAAATTACTACATCCAACTATGCACCCTGTGTCCTCAGGCATGCCATCTTCCTGTGCAATTGATTCAGATGAAGTGGCAAGCACCTCACTCACTGGGACAAATACTAGCTTCTCCACACCAACAGACACTGCAATCATCTGCCCATCACAATCACTAGAGACAGTTCCATCACTGTCATCAAGTACTAGAGAGCCGTTGACACAAACAACTTTGACACATTTAATAAGGAAGCCAATATCAGACAAAAAAACTCAGGAGATTAATTTCAGCTTGGTGAAAACTATTGTGAAAAATTATCTCCCTTTTCAACTGGTGGATAGTAAGTATTTTAGAGAATTTATTTACAAACTTAATAACTCATATCAGTTACCTAATAGGAAAACATTGTCAAAGGTGTTCGTACCACAATTGTACGAGATGGTGAAAGAAAGGGTAAAGAATGAGTTGAAAAAGGGGCAGAGATACTCAATAACTACAGATGGTTGGACTTCCAGAACCAATGAAAATTATTTGTCAGTAACAGTACATTTCATTTCTAATGACATGCAGTTTAAATCCTTTCTATTAGACTGTTTCCAATATAATGACAGGCATACAGCAGTAAATATTGCAAAAGAGTTGCAAAGGATAATGAAGGAGTGGGGAATAGATGAACATGTGGAGGCTGTAGTAACTGATAATGCTGCAAATGTTGTGGCAGCAGTAAAATGTGGTGGTTGGAAGCATGTTCCATGCTTTGCACATACGATAAATTTGATTACTCAGCATGGAATTCATAATGCCATACAAGATACAGTCAGTAAAGTAAAGAATATTGTTAAACATTATAAGCATAGTCCCCAGGCAACAGAGAAATTAAAAAAAATGCAAGAAAAATTTGATTGCCGCGTATTAAAACTTAAGCAGGACTCCCCGACCCGATGGAATTCTACTTTCGAAATGTTGCAGAGAGTTTTAGAAATGAAAACACCCCTCCTTTCCTCAATAGCTCTGGATTGCCCAGAATTAACCAATTTAACTAATGATGATTTTGAAATAATTGATCAATCTTGTGAAATTTTAAAAGTATTTAAGAATAGGACCGAGGAAATGAGCAGTGAAAAATGTGTCACCATATCGAAAACTATTGTTATGGTAATGGGATTGAAAGACTGGTGTTCAAAGTTCTTGAACACACCAGAAGTTCCAGATCAAGTGACTACCCTTGCTGAAATGCTTCTTGAAGAAATAGAAAAACGCTTCCACAAGCTGGAGGAAAAGCAAACATATGCTGAGGCAACATTTTTAGACCCTAGGTTTAAAAAATCTAAAGCGTGATCAGTATTGGAGAGGGATGGCAAACTTTTACATGTACCTGGTAAACTATCTCATGAGAGAGATGGTAATCAATCATACACTCCAATGAACGCAAGACAAGTAATTATTTTCTAGTTTATCAAATAGCATTATAGATGCATGCATGCCAATAATGCTGTTCCCTTCTGGGGTAGCATAATGATATGCTTGTATACCTTACTCTGCTTCATTATAACTTCCTCCATTCTGACCCATCCTTGCAAACCTATTTTGCCTCAATGTATCCCCGTATGAATTGGGTCACACTCACTCTACAGTTCTCAAGACTCCTAATTTATTCCTTCTCTCCAACCATGACCATCTCAGTCTACTTATCCTACCTCTCATACCATTCATTTGACTCTTATATACCAGTTTCATTAGTATTTGACTCTCTCAACATGGCCAAACCAACGAAACACACTCCTCTCATATGTCCATTACTGGAGCATCCAACCCACATCCTTTATGACCCAATCCTTCCTAATATATTGATCCTACTTTTGACAAACACTCCTCAGACATCTCAGACCTACGGCATTTACCCTATTCTTATTTTTCCCCGACACATACTCATATTTCAATACCATATATCAAAGTGAGGAGAAGCACACTTTTTTGTACAGCGATTCTCGCTTCCTAAGACAAACACTCATTCCTTGATATGGTCCACCTACCATTTTCTATCCAGTGTTCGCACACCTCTTTATTTCCACTCATATACCGCCATATATCTCAAACATCTTATCTAAGTACTACACTAAATATTCCACATCATCATTTGAAAATGATTTTCTGACAAGTTGCAATTATGTTTTACTCTTCTATGGTAATCTATCATAATGCTGTCCTATGCTGAAATTAACTCTCTTATGCAAAATTTCTTGATAGAACAAGAAACATATCACTGACCCAATCACATTCTACAATGTTCATTACATCATCACCTGTGACAGACATATCAGGCTACATTAATCAGCACTACACATTCCCAACAAAAAAGGTAAATTGTGTACTGTCCGTAATATTAAAGTCTGATAATCTGATTTGGGTGAGTATATTTATTTTCTTATAGTGCATAAGATATAAAGGGAGAGCTCCAGAAATAGTTTTATAAAAATTCAAAAATAATTTTATGATCCAGTAAATAGTGTAATTTAGTTTTATGCTTATTTCTCCTTTTCCAGCACAAATAATATATGGTAAAAAAGAAAAAATTACAATATTTTTACATTACCTTCCAAGGGTGCAAAAATAATTTATAATATATGAATATCACACTTAGTCATTGTTCTTAAATACAAGTACTTATAAATTGAAACTGTAAAGAACAGAGTATTAGCTCAATCTGATCGCAAACTAAATTACAGCTCCACTTAACAACTCATACAGTAAACCCTCGATAATACGTAGTCAGTGGGATCGGAAAATCGGGATTTCGTTATTTCGAACATTTTATAAAAATCGTGAAAACACATCTTTCTTTCTAACTAAGGGCATAAGATATAAGTAGAAGTCTAGAAATATTATTCTCATGAGTATATTAGAATATTCCTGGCATATTATCAGAACGTAATAGAAATAGCAGCCTGGACAGTAAATATCTGGAGCTCTACTATATCTTATGCCCTTAGTTAGAGAAAAAAACATGTGTTTTCACGATATTCAGTTCAGTTCAGTACGTTCAGTTGTCAACAGGCAAACAAAGAGAGTAGTTAAAAAATTTTTTTGTTAACAGTATCTGTGAAGCTTTTTGAGAATTCTGCTGACTGACTGAGTTGTGGAAAAGACTATTTGAAATGTCTTCTGACTGGGGCCATAGGAGAGTGAAGTGTGCTGACTATTTTCATATCCATAAAAGAGTGATATATAAGACTATCAAACAGATAGACTTTCTTCAGGTTGGAAATAAGAGTGCTCATTTTAAGACTCTGCTTCAAAGTGAAAGTTTCCAGTAATGACTTTGTGTTCCAAATGCTTTGACAGAATATCAAACATGACAATAAGTGAACAAGAAGCCTCCCATGTTGTGTGTGATGCAGATTTTGTAACTGCAGAGGAAGAACTACATACCCTGAATCAGTCAGCTACAGAGGTTGGTGTTAGTCCTGTTAAGAAACCATGAGTACAAACCAAGAAGTCATGAGATGTATGCATCAAGAAAACACAGAGAAATTTTTGAGGCAGTGGATGAGCATACCAGAACAAAACTAACCAAACTCTTCAAAGTAGAAATTCCAACTTCAGAAGAAAATGAACCAAAAGGAGCTTGTGCAACCTGCCAAGATTTTTTATCAAACATCAGTCCAGCTGTTGAATCATGTGCATCCTACAATGATAAGGTTCAAGTTCTAACAATTATCCCAGTATCCTTTACAAAGAACCAAATTTTGCACCACATTCCATCTGCATCAAATACATGGTGGACAAGACAAGAAAGTTGAGGTCAGCTAAAGGAGTGTTTGGAAAACCAGATCCAACCAAGTTCACATATGTTCAAATTGCAGTCATTTTATCTGGAAGATAAGTGGGACTGTTCTCGCCAGAGTGCCAACAAAAAAGACATTATGACTATAACATTTGCAGGAGAAAAAGTGGTGAAAGTGAAAAGATACATGACCCGCAGCATTAAAGAAACTTTCGCCATATATAAGAAGGAACATTCAACATTGCATATTGGAAGATAAAAATTTTATGCATTACGACCTAAGTGGGTTGTTCCACATCCACCTAGAGATGTCTGTTTATGTGTGAATGTGCAAATTTTGAACTTTGTGTGGTAGCTTTGAAGAACTTACTTGAAGATATGACACCTTGGTTGGACATGTGAAGTCGTTAGTGGTCTGTGACATAGAACAAGAGATATGTTTATTTCAGGACTGTGGTGACTGCCCTGGAAAGGGGGGACTCGACTTACAGACACTTGGTCTGGAAAGTGTAGCAGATAACTCTTCTGAAGTTACATATACAACATGGGAACAAAATAAACTCATTAAGAAAACTGTTGCCATTGATACCTTCTTAGATGAACTTGGGAGGTGGACAGTGAAAGCAGTAACACACCAACATCTGAAGAAATTGCAACAAGAACACATTGCAGAAGTGAAGGGATGGGTAGAAGCTGCATGTTTAGTGATTCACTGTGCTTTTGCTGAGAACTGGTCTGTAGTTCTACCACAAGAAGTTCAAGGATATCACTGGAGTAATGACCAAGTTTCAATTTTTACAGGAGTGACATATTTGAAGAACAAGACCACAAGTGTTGCAGTTATAAGTGATGGCAGAGGACATGATTCAGCATTTGCATTGTTGGCAATACACAAATTTATTCAACCACTGCAATCACAGGTAGAAAAGATCATAATTATTTCTGAGGTGCCCCTAGTCACTTCAAAAACCGTTACCAACTATTTGAACTTGCAAAGTCTCTTGTTCCAATGGAGTGGGTATACAGTGCTACTGGACATGGTAAGGGGCCCTGTGAGGGCGTAGAGGCCTGCTGAAGCACCATACAACAAAACATAATCTTTCCAGCCCAAGTACAGCTGCAATTCAGAATGCCAAGGAGTTTACAAGAGTGGTGCAGTCACACATATCAATAAACCTGATCTTGTAGCCCAAATAGGAAGTTGAAGAATTCCCCCAGCAGAAAATAAAAGAATGGTCGAACCAAACTACCCCTGTGAAAGGAATTCAGAAGACACATGTCTGGACTCAAATTGATGGGCGAACTTATATTGCACGAACGTTAAAGAGCAAGAAAGAAGAAATTTTATTTGTCCAACCAAGATCTCATAAATGTCAAGAGAATATTCCAAGTCACAAACTACAAAAAGGAATGTTTGTGGCCTGTGTGTATAACTGTGATTGGTGGATTGCAGAGATTGTAGATATTAGTTGTGAGTTAAGTGAAATCATTGTTAACTTTATGCTGCCACATGGACCGGCTGCTCGATATAGACTCCCAGATGAAAGACAGCAACACCACCACCAGTGCTCACTTCCAATTCGTGATGTTTTGAAGATTTTGGGTCCTCCTGTTCCTATTGGTCCAACAGGAAGACATCTCTCAATATAAAAGGAAGATACTGATGCAGTTGAAAAAAATTTTAGTTCATTAAATTGCTAAATTCAGTTCTAAGCAGAGTGCTCAGAAGTACTTCGGAACCTGTACATTTTTTAACCTGCACATATACTTTAAAAGCTATTAATGTTTGAAACTTGTGTCTGTTACCCATATTTAAGAAGAATAAAAAAAATGTCAAGTAAGACTAGAGATTTTGATTTTATGCGACCAATATCTGAGAATGTGGTAATGGAAACTGGCTTTATGTTAGGAAATTATTTGAAATGTTTATAAAACCTGTTAAACTGAAAAGTGGAAGTTCTTCTTTTCAGGGATTGTAGTACTCATCGGTACTGATAAACAGTAAAAAAATAAAAATTTATAGGATTGGCATTTTTGAGAAAAACAATTTTTTTTAATAAAAAAAAATAAAAAAAATGCAGCAAGAGAATGTGGACACACATTTTCAAATCAAGGATATCATTTTAATCACAAAATTATTATCTTTCAAATAAAACAAAAAGGAGCAAAATATCTTGAACCGTTCCTGAGATATGAGCATTTTAGTATTTTGTCAAAAATCACATTGGAAAAATAGCGCACGCTCGCGAATAATAGCGCATGTTCGATGGACTGTATCTCGGGCCGAAATTTTTTTTGGACAAAACTAAAATATACGTATTACTTACTTCATCCTGAAGTTTGACATATGTTAAATTCAACAACATCTGAGACTATGAAGGTAAGATTTTTTCTTTGACTGCCTGAATCGATATGGACTGGGCCTTGCCATCTATATCATGAGATATTCAGTTACATGTAAATAGTTTGCCATCCCTGTAAAATAATCATGACTTGGTATTTAAATAAGCGTTTACCTTCACTGAGATAATTTCATATGAATACATACATACATACATACATATGTTGCGGTATAAATTATTGTTTGCCATCTCTCTCGTGAGATTACACCAGATTATCATCCGTGTCATATACGATCATGCCCTTGGTTTTTCAATAAGTGTCTTTACTCAGAGAATTGGTTGTTTGGGATATATCATTGTGTGCCTCTCTAACATGAGATATATTTCTGTCAAATGGGAATGTTTTCCATCCCTCTCATCGAAATAAATTGAACTATACCTAAAACGGTGCTCTGAACCAAAACATATCGCATTTGAGGTATATATGAATGGTTTTTGTCTCATAAAACAATACCTTCCCGGGGTATATATGATTGCTTGCCATCCCTTTTTCGTGATCTTTTACCAAGGAATTTTAAATGTATGCTATTCCCCTCTAATAATCATTCAGAAATAAATGTCATATAATTCAGTAGTTATTGATGAAAATTTGCCATTTTTTGCTAGGTATATTGCTGATGCATATGCTAAATATAACACTGAACTGCTATATCGTGTAAGAATTCTGAATTACAATATTTTAAACTAATATTTCTCATGTTTTCCGGTATTACTTCATATTTTATGCAAGTACAACCCGAGAACTTGCTTCCGTGCAGTTAAACTTGCCGCCATCTTCGATTTTGAGGTTTATTTACCGTATTAGTATCAAAAGTGGTCGTTGTGGCGCTGGCATCAGGTATAGCGAAATGTTTGCCATCCCTCCGTTCGGAACGACTCAAATTGTTGACTGTTAGTAACGCTGCGTCTTTGTTTGCGCAACTGAGCGATGAGAAATCACGAATATAAAAATAACTCATGATTGGTTTCACACGACTTAACTGCCTACATCTCACGACCGATCAAGTAACTTATGCTTCTCACGTTAGACAAATCACTCAAGATTTATTTGGCCGGTCTCAGATCTCGTGATCGATACTTGATGCCATATAATCATTCCTATCGTGATCCGTAAAGATGAACATGGATATGGACTGTCAACGGACCAATAGAAAGTGAACCCAAACATTCCGCATCAATGACATCCTCGCTTACTGCGCAACCATTCGGAAGAAAGCGGAACTAAAAATGTAAACACGATGGTTTAGATGCGTAGTGTACGTGGGAGATGAGCGTAAAATGCAATAACATCATATTAAAGTAACAGCGAGTAAATATCGGAGATGGCTGAGCAAATGACGAAAACTTTCATATGCATAATATCACCTTATTACTAACCAACGGCTTCTAAATGTCTGGTTTGGAGACATCTCAAACATGCTCTACGTGCCAAGGATGCAGCTAGGATTTTATCAGACCTGCAAGCGAATGGAAAGCACTACACCAGCCGGTAACGAAGTGTAAACAGACGGTAATGGTTCTAATAGTTAGGGAAAAAGTTACAATTAGCCCTTGAAATAGTCATCAGAATGATATTATCAACTGCAAATTCGGATCCGTCGGAAGGCTCCATTAATAAGGAATATATGTATGCACTCACATACAAGATTGTAACATTGAAATTTCAGATAATCCTTGCTTATTTTGAATGGCATTAAATCAGGTCCCATAGAAAAATTCACAATCAACCGGCTCAAAAAAGGTCCTTTTAACTAGTTATATATTTCATATCCAATTAAAATATAGCCTTCAATCGCGGTAAATCACCAGAGAAACATTAGTAAATGGTGGCCGACGATACTTGATCTCATAGGAGAGGGATTAAGTTTGTGGAATAATCACTGAAACCTTCCTTGGCAGACATTTTATTAACCATGAAGTACAACATCCAAAGACTAATACAACACATTAATATAATAATTGCATAGCATGCAATAGCATATCCTTTTCATATCAACAGCAAAAGACATGCTTATAATCTCTCAAGATGATTCTCAAAATAATCTCAGTTAAAATACCACAGTACATTGAAATCAGTTGATATACTTTCCTTCAGCAACCGAGCATTGGGTGGATGAGGATTGTCAAACTAGTACGGATTGTTTACCAACCACAAATGACATCCTCATCTGAAAATGAAAACATGAGAAAGGTAAACATAACATACTTCAGACATGATCACAGAGTACGTAAACAAGATCACTAATCACATACCTGTCAATAATCTCTCAAGAAGATTCTCAAAATAATCTCAGGTAAAATATCGCAGGGCATTGAAATCAGTTGACATTCTTTCCTAAAGCAACCGAGCATTGAGTAGACGGCGATTGTCAAACGAGTATGGATTGATTACAAACCGCAAATGACATCTTCACCTGAAAACATGAGAAGGGTAAACATAACATAATTCAGACATGACCACAAAGAACGTTCTTAATTAGAGAAGCGCTCTAATTATAATTATATATAGATCCACGCTTCTCTAATTAGAGAAGCGTGAATATCACCAGAGCACCATAGAGGTATTATCCATTTTCGCATTTCCATATCCGTAATAACACCTATTCATAACGCAAATTGTACGAAGGAAGGGCATTTTGTCTCAGTTCGGCAATCAATTTATCTAATTTTATGTGATTATGCTCCAGTCTACCATAGATAGTTGGACGCCAAATATTTATAACGTCATCAGTAAAAATATTTTCTACGAATTTAATTAAGTGACAAAGTCAAAAACTCAACTTCAGGTCAGATAAAAATTCCCAATCCATGAAATAAAGTAATACAATTACACAAACATTACCGCGAAAAGTTTCGTTTATAATTAGCACTGATTCATCCTGTTCTATGGCTTGCAAGGCAGTGGAAGCTTCATCAAATTTTAATTGTTGTCGCAGCGCTTTAGTCCATATCTAGTATTTTTTAGAATGTGAAATAAGTGATACATCCATGGTCCATAAATCCTAAGTTTGGTGACCATCCGACAAAATGTGGCGATTCGATAAAACCCTACTATACACCATTACTGCTTCAATAAAAATCCACTATGCTTTCCCAAATAAATGTCCACTTGACTACTTATTTACGGAGTTTACTCCCGCCAAGACGTCTTTGATGACGGTAAAACCAAGGTATATTTATCAGACGCTGGGCATGTTCTACTATTGAAAAAAAATTAGAGGGTTTCCGACGAAAAATTAATTTCTTCAAATTTTCATTCGCGCTTGAGACTGAAAGCATCCGTGTGGGCTGCTGTCTTTGGCGCTTCATAATAATCGCAATTACATTTTCCAAACACAAAGCATTATCAGTAAAAGGTTAGATATAGTCCCGGTGACATTAAATATGCAAAACGTGCTGATCCACCTTCACTACATATCTTCGAAGAAATCTCTAATTTACCTCAATTAATAAGTAACTTCAACCGAATTTCGGATTCTTTCAGTTCCAACGAAACAACACACAGAAATATCTCTTAGCACGTCAGCAATAACAAGTCCCTACCTCACATTTTCTACCGCTACGTGGACGAGAAAGCGGAAATATTAAACGTTTACTGATTTTCGTACTATTCTGAGCCACAAATGAGCACTATTGTTATGATATTGCACTTGATAACAAAACAAATAGAGTACTACAAATGCAGAGCATTAACAACAAAATGTGTACTTACAGTGGCTTTGAACAATCACTTGATCTTCACATCCAGCTTGGCATTTCTTCCCTCGTTTTACTATATCCCGTCTTGCATCCTTGCACGAAACACTGCTCTTGGTAGTGATGGCTGATGTGCTTAGAAAACGTTCAACGCCAGAAACGAAAATGCACAAATGCCTGCAGAGAGATCCGTGGTCTGGAGATTTTTTTACCACTAAAGTACTCACTCCCTAGGAATGATATTGACCCTCCAACAGTCTCACACACAATTCTTGACATCAAAGAATAAATGGTGTAATCGATATCTCTGAGGGTGGCTTTTCAGCTGAAAAATTAGAAGATAAGTGGCTTGCCGTCACAAAACTCCCTACTGCCGCCATGTATTTTCACAGAGAAGTACGCGGCACTTGGAACGCTAGCGACATCACCAGGGAAAAGTTAACAAGCGGAAGTTCCGGAATCAACGCAATACATGCAGCGCCTTAGGCCGATTACAGTCCTTATACATGTTCGTGCCTCCGTTCGGAACGACTCAAATTGTTGACTGTTAGTAACGCTGCGTCTTTGTTTGCGCAACTGAGCGATGAGAAATCACGAATATAAAAATAACTCATGATTGGTTTCACACGACTTAACTGCCTACATCTCACGACCGATCAAGTAACTTATGCTTCTCACGTTAGACAAATCACTCAAGATTTATTTGGCCGGTCTCAGATCTCGTGATCGATACTTGATGCCATATAATCATTCCTATCGTGATCCGTAAAGATGAGCTCTTCGGTCATTGGAGAGATCCAGTTCATCGATCAATCTTTTAAAAGAACTTGATCTCGGGATTCGATCACTCACGACCGACCCATCACTACCTGGCGGTCAATAAACAGCTCCCATCGCCACGGTGCGTGTCTGTGCCAAGGGTGACCGAAGCCGCGGGGCGGAGGGTAAGAAGTCGCTAACAGAGAGACTCCGGATACTGGGTGACCTGTGGTTTTATTTAGCCTTATACCCCGTTTCTACTACTAGCGTATGCACGCGCGTACATACGTATGTGACTAAAAAAACACCGTGGGAACGCACGTAAGGACCATCGTAATTCGTAGTTCTGAACCATGCCATTTTTCACTGGTTAGGCGCTGGCGGCGGGGCGGAAACTAAGAGCACTGAGTTACACGAGTGTCGTGGGAACGTATCGCTGGTTGATACGCGCGTACATACGCTAGTAGTGGAAACGGGGTATTAGCCATGCATGCGGGGCTCTGTGTGGGTGGACCCTTTATTTCCCTAGCTACTCGTGGGACTATTATGGACCTTAATAAAAATAAAATTTCAGCTGAGGATGCTGGAAGAACTCCGACCGAGGACTCTAGCAGTCCAATTTCAAAAATGGAGGAGGAAGTGCTGTTGGGGAGCCCAGGTGGGGAACCCAATGGGAGCTCCTCCTCTTCTACCTCAACCCTACCTTTGGGGGGCCCTTCAGGGAACCGATTAAAATTATTCACCGGTATGGCTTTTATTACCCTGTACATCGAATTGCCTAAAAAAGGTATTTTACACCACCGTGATGGTTTATTATTACCATTAGGAGATAATTTAGTCGTTGAATTAATAGCTTTGTGTTGAAGTTTTTTGTCTAAAATTTTAAAAATAAAACCCTTATCATAACCATTTCTTTCCGCAATTTCTAGAATAGTATTTAGTTCCTTTAGTACTGGGCTGTTGGAAGAGCTTGGAGGGGAGGCAGTCTGGGGCTTACAAAACAGTTGGATAGATACAATTCTTTTACCTAGTACACGTTATGCTAATATTACAATGCCTGAATAACGCTGGTCATCAGGTTTAATGTAATTAATGGTAATGCTGCAACTTTTTATGGAAAAATTATAGGGCAAATGACTAATTTTGTACACTAATAATTTCTTTTTAGATTATGCAAACTTATAAAAATTAATATGACCCAATACTTAGCAATCATTCATGTTCGGCATACTGAAATCAACAGATCAAGCTGATATATAAAACACAGACAAACTTGCAAAGCTAGTGACTGGTCATGGCAGTCACGGCATAAAAACTGAAGCACACGTAGTATCTTCCGTGAGAGGACAATAGCTTAAGATACATTAAGCATTTCATACGTAAGGTGATAATATTTATTAGATTCATTTATTGTTATTCTGAGATTGGATTTCGTCTTCCAAATAAGGTATAAAAATGTATTCTTTACATGATAAAGTAGAATTTAAAACGGATATTTACTCCTAAAATATAAATTATTTTTATCACTATAATAACAAGCAAGAATTCATTATTCGCATTCTTTAATAGTATTTTTCTAAATCTTACAGATGGCTTGACTGCGCGTCCATGCCAATAATGAAACATAACTGCTGGCCCGCCCAATACTCTCCATTTGCACAACAAAACTTATGGATGCCCCTCAGTTAAACTCCTTAAACAGGATAAAAACCATTTCAGTATTTTTTCAAACCTTCTCTCCCTCTTATGCTACCACTCCATCCATACCCTTTCAGTTTCTGTGGGCGCTCTTCACGTGATTCTCACGTTAGTAATTGTCCGCCATGGTCAATATACTCTTTACGAAACTAAAAACTTACCACTTAGCGACCTGTCTCCTTAGAGTGTACTTAGATCGGAATGTCATTGTGCACTACTCACACTTGAATGCCTTTTTCGTGGCTTTTGACTTTGAATGACATTCGTGGCTTCCATCTTTGTGCCAAGCCATGTGCTCCTTTAGTTTCCCACTCTGGGAGAACTTCTTGTGGCACAGCTGACACTGAAACAGCATCAATCCATCATGAGTCCTCATGTGTCTGCTCAGGTTCCCACTGTGGGCGAACTTTTTCCCACACAGTCCACAAGAATACTTGCGCATGCATGAGCGAATGCTTTTTGAGATCCCCATTTGTCTTGAAAGCTTTCAAACACTGCTCACACTTGAAGAATCTCTCCTGTGAGTGTGTCCGTATGTGTTTTTGAAGTAGGAGTTTCTCCTTGAAATGTTTCCCACAAACTTCACAGGTATGATTTCGCCCACTGTGAGACTCCATGTGAGACCTGAGGAGGGTCTTGCGGAGGAATGATCTCGGGCAGAGGGTGCAGGGGAAAGGGCGCTTCTCCAAGTGTGTCAGCATGTGAACCCTCAGACATGACCCTGTCGTGAAAGCCTTTCTGCATTTCTCACATTTGAAACACCTCTCCCCAATGTGTACTGCGATTACGTGGATCTTTAGGTGGTGCTTTTTTGAGAAGCTCTGGGAACATATGTTGCAATGGAAGGGCTTCAGTCCCAGGTGGACCGAGTCCATGTGTACCATGAGACCTTGCTTCGAGATGGAAACCTTACCGCAGCGATCACAAATGAACGTCTTCTTCCTCTTCTCCTTGGATTTTCTGGTGAATATACTGGAGCTTTTTTGGCTGCTGAATGTCATTCTGGAGGCCGTGCTTACCACCACACATGCCTTAAGGTGGACAGAACATATGTGACTTATCAGTTGGGTCTTGTGAGAGCAAGCCTTCCCACAATGATCGCAGATGAAACCCTCATGGCCCAAGTCAGAACATGTGCCGAACAGCTCTTCATGATTGGGGTGGGAAAAGTTGGTGCCATGCTCACTCTCTTGACCCTGTCCTTCACTGTTGATAGCACAGGTGTTCTCGTTCCTGCTCTGGTGAGCCCTGATGTGGGTCGACAGGGTCAGCTTGGAGAAGAATGATGCCCCACATTCCACACAATTGAATTTCTCCCTCATTTTTCGCCTACCAAAACACGAACTAATATCACCCCGACCTCTACTCCTGCCTCGACTTAATCCTCTCACTGCAGGTTCAATTCCCCTCCTCGAAACATTCGTCCCTCCAGACACACCAGCAGGGTTTGAAACTGTATCCAACTCTCCCGCCACCATTGGGTGTGGTGCCATAATGGATACAGCATCTTGCTCGGAGACAGCTTCTTGGCCTAGAAAAAGTTATCGAGTATAAGGATGTATTAAATCTCCCCACAAACACAGAAGTGTTATACCACGATAGAAGGTACTCTAACCTGCGTTTTATTTACTTTTCAAGTAATAAGGGATTTTACATAGTCTAAATAATTTAATTCCTATTTTAGGATAGTTCTCACTTTACATTGGCTTATTTCCAATTATTTCATATAACCTATGACACCTTTTCATCTCCTGCTTTTTCTCACTTACAATAATTTCTAACTTCAGTAATGACATGCAGCATTCAACTGATTACTTATTTAATGTTCCGTCCACAAACCTTGCCCATTAAAAAAAATCCTCATTCTTTTACATATCATTGCATCGCACTTTCCCATTCTTCTTTACTGCCATAATTCTTAGGCAGACCGAGGGGGTGTGCTTGAATCGTTCGAGATTGATTCCGGTACGGAATAATCCCGAACACAATGTAAAAACATACGAGTGAGTCCTTACCCAGCTAGCACAGGGCGAACCGTCTCCCCCGAATCTTCAGAGACTGTCCCCAGAAACCAAGGACACCGTCTCCCTAAGAAAAGGAGACGGGGTGAAGATACAATGAAGATCCCGGGGAGATACGGTGAAGAAATGTCCGCAACACTGGAGAGACCGTCTCCAATTATATAAACGCGGACCGGATTGGCTCGCTAGGAACCAATGAGTAGGGTTTCTACGAATAAAAACGACGATACAAAGATCCGGCAGGCACCAACAAGGCTTTTCAAAGAGCATTATAATTATAATATTATAATGCGCCACCAAACTATAATGGCGATTGTCGGGACCAACGTCACGCCAAACAATGTTGCTACAGCGACGTTGATTGGTTGGTTTGGTATCGCCGGGAGTTCCGCCTTTAGGGATACAGTCAGTGAAATCACTGTATTAATAATTGTCAAATTCGTCTTATAGTAAACCGTATTTGTAGCAATTAAATGTGGTAGGAATTACAATGATTGCTGTGATCGTTCAGTCTCCGCTTACTGATTTTTTTCGATAATCTCTTTCCGAAAAGGGAAGTGTTGTCCTCGGAACTAAGCGGAAGTGGAAGGGGGGTACCCTCCAAAAATGAAGAAATGAGGGAAATGAAAGGGAAATGGTTACCGTTTCCCCGGAATCTCCTATATTTCTTCAAGAGACCGTTTCCCTTGGCCTAGCTGGGTAGTTACGTACCGGAATCAATCCCGAGCAATTCAAGCACACCCCCCAGGGGCATAGATATTTTTTTCTCTAGGGTGGTAGAGGGGTGGGTGTCCTCAATTAAGTATAACAATATATTTTAGTACAATTGAATTCTGTTGGATCGTTATGGTATTAGTGTCCAGAAAACCATTATTGGTCATCCTTAAACTATTCTATGACACATTGCTGTTGCATAGTATAGAGTTAGAGGTAAATAAAGATTTACAGAGTTACTATATATTTCTTGTTCATACTCACTCACCACCCCTGAGACTGACAATAGATAATTATCATCTTTTCTGAGAGTCCTTGACTCATATCCCTCTCAACCCTTGATCTCAACCACCTATCTACATCTAACTCTTGAAACACTAGAGTAAAACTTTTTACTTACGAATTCTACAGTGGTTTTTGATTTTCTGAGATTGTTTCCAAGCTTTAAAATGCTATCTTTGAATATCAAGTCCATATTAAGTGTCAATTCAAGGACAAGATCCATAATTTAACATGTTTAAAATTAGAAAAGTTGACAACTCAGCTTGCCTGGGTATGACATTCACGCAGTCCAGGGGATTTAGGAAAATCCCCAGATGGGACCTTTGGCTATCTGCAATACAGTTGGTCTCTATGGGTGATTCACCAGAAGGATAACTGACACAATGGATCAAAATGTCTAAGGTCCTTACAGGGTCTTTGAGAGGAACTCCACAAAATTATAATCTACATTCTATCTATCTAAGATCCCAACTGAAAAATACCAATTTCTCTGTGACTGCCCTATTCTTTACTCAATGCTTACCTTTCTCAACAACTCCACTTCCAGCATCATCTTCCTCATTTCCAGAAGACTCAACATCCACACCATGGGAGCTCACATCACCCACCTTTAATGAGAAACATAATGAATGCCTTCAAGTAAACCGTGCAAGACTCAAAATCAATATTAAATAATAATTTAATGTGGCTCCCTCAGAATGACAGATCATGACATTTGAAATAAATACAATGCACGAATGAAAAATGAACACTAAATTTCATACACCACACATCATAGTATGATTGTAATGAATTTATAATAGTGTCCAATAAAATAGGAAACAAAAATTCCAGGTTATTTTAAGGTTTCCAAGACTGATTGCCAAGTTTTCAAGGATGATATGAAAAATATACATAAGTTAACTTACCAATCCCCACCACCTTCCCAACAACAATTATATGTAATGTGTTGCCAAAACATGGTATCTTGTAAACCTGTGTATCTCATGCATTGGAAGTAGTGAATGTCGTATGCCCATAAGTACCTATAGCTGCTTTGGTTACCCTCACTAATGATGGTATCTTCCCCTGAACATCTACTATGAACTACTCTTGACTGTTTCTCTAAATTAATCTATGTTCAGCTGCAAGATATTTATGAGATGTATCCCATAAGGTCACATTCACACAACCAAATATCATATGAATGTTGAGGAATCATTTCAGCTTTATCTCTCAGTCACAAGAATAAAACAATAAAAGCCCACGCTATCAACATTAGTCGCTAACACCGTCAAATCCTTCGTACCATTTCTTCCACTTTTTTTAAAATTGACATATTCACTGTGGTAATCCCAAGATTCGGTTCTGTCAAGTTGATGGAATATTACTTATTCCCTATTTGTCATATTTATGGGGTTTAAATGGACTTTCTTCCAAAAGTATTACTCAAAAATCACCCAACATTTTATTTTTGAAGGTTCAAACTCCAATGCTGATGACTTAATGTTACTCTTATGCTAGCTAGTGAGTACTTCTTATTTTAACACTTGGCGAATGAACCTCAGGTCTCTGTAGACCTGAGAAATACAAAATTTATCCTGAAAAAAATTCCATATACATTTCAATGTAAAATAAAGGAATGCATAAAGGGAAAATAAAAATGTTTGCATTATTATGTAGATTATTGTCCTCAATCAATACATACTAATTGCTTACTTGGTTAGTAAATATTGTTGCTAGAAATTGGATTTAAAATTCTGAGTCATATGGGACCCAGGTTCATACACAGCTAAGCATATTGTTCGTAATATTACTGCACATTTGAAAGTGTAATATTATTACTGGAAAAAGGCATACAAAATTTCATATTTGTTTTGATGTGCTTCGCCCAACATATTTCCGCAGTGCTTGATTTATATCAGCTGATTCAGCGTGATGTTAACATGTTGGTGTCTGTACCACCACCCATCACTACGTCATTGGGGACTGGACTGGATGATTCTTTAAAGATCATCATTAATTGTAGTCTTCCTTCAACAATTTCAGCCTCATCACCTTCATCCCTACTCAGATTTATTTTTGTGGATAACCATTTCAGTGATTTCATCATTGGTGAAAATATGTTCTGTGGTGAGGGAATCATGGCCGCTAGCTATCCATTCCTTTAAATCTACCAATTCCATTTCCTTTAATTCAGGATTATGAATGTCAATTGCAGTCAACCAACTGCATCATCATATGTTCATCGTCAGAAACATAAAATCCTTTGAAATCGCCACTTATTTCGTCTAATTTCACTTATTTCGACACAATCGAAACCACGCGATCAACACTTAAATCATCTTTCATAGTTATTTCTCTCTGTCGTCCATTTCTTCATGTCACTTGAACTATAAAATTTTGAGGATTTTCTCTTTCTGCTTCTTAATGTTTATATCATCACCCTGTCGAAGATCCCGTGCAATATGTTTTGGACAAACGCTTTACTGATCGGTGCATCAATGCAACGGTGTTAAGCTTTTTCACAACTTGTACCACTTCTACAATCGTTAACGTTTTGTAGTGATGCTCACTCCTCTGCTGTTTCCACAACTGTATAGATTAGACATGGTTAGGGAGAAACATAAGCAGATAACAAATAATTTTATCAAATAACATACTGTGGTCAATCAAAAATGCGCCCACCATTGAAAGTTGCCGATCTGTTAACTAGTCGTAGTCCGTCTCAGATATGTCTTCAAATTTATGTGTACTTCAATTTGCAGAATAATTCCAATGTACACCATACCAGAATTTAATATGTTTAAATTATTCTAATTCTGGAATTGGAAAATTAACGTTAAGAATGGGATATCTAGGGAGATTGTGAAGAAATGTTTCAGTAAAAAAATGATTCGGCATTTTCTACAAAGTACCGGGTAGGTGGTCGTGGCAAAATTTCCTGATTATGGGTGTTCCCGGATTAGGGATTCCAGGATTAAGGGCGCTCAACTGTACATGCCCAAAGTAATTAATTCAAATATTCAATATGTTGGTCTATGTTGAAGGATTTCCAGATTTCTTTTGCTATTTGTTAATCATTTGTCTCTGAAAGTAGTGACATGCGCATGTTACTATGGGCGGGAGATTTAAATATGACAATGAGTAAGTTGAGACTCAGGTCAATAAATGGATATTTAACCAAGAGAAGGTTGATTTATTACCTTTTTAACCCTTTATCTGCGGCAAACGTACATGTACGTATTCTCCGGCAACTGCGGGAGAAACGTTCTTGTACGTGTAACCACATCCTGCTTCCAGGGCCCAGAGCCTCTTCCTACTCTTATGGCCCAAACTCTTTGTTTGCAGACCCATTAACCACCCTCCCTCTTCACCCAACCCCTGTCTCTCCCCCGCCCTTTAGGGTTCGCTTCCCAATGCCATGAGGTTCGATCTTTCCCTCCTTATGCTCGCTCAGTGAGTTTCCGTGGTCATAGTTGTCTTATGTTTGTGCCCGGCAGCATTATATACACTCGTCTGTTGTGATTTCCACTTTTTGCGTGTTTGAGAAGTTATTCGCCTTTATGATGGCCGATGGATGTCATCCTTGCAAAGCAAAGAGACGGAAAGTTATTGCTGACGAACAAGTCCTTGATATTTTGTTTCATTCCGATAGTGAGAAGGAAAATTTTTCTGAATTGTCTGGTTCTTCTTGTGAAAGTGAAAATGAAGAAAGTGATTCAGATGACGGCGGGGCAATAGTACCCAGAGGAAGCTGCACAACTGAGTTGTTGACTTCTTGGGGCAGTGTTAGTGATTTTACCCCTTGTAATTTTTTGTTTGATGCCAGTTCATCAGGAATAAAACCTGGTGCAATTCACGAAGAGAGTGTAGAGTGTGAGTATTTTAAACTTTTCTTTAGAGATGGGGGAAAATTTCCCGGGCAGACTGTATGCAAGACATTTCATTGAAAAAATTCCAAGCACAGAAAACACAAAAAAATCCTCAAAGACCATGTTTTGTATGTAAAAATTCAACAAAAAGAGAGAGAAAGACCCTAGATTTTGGTGCAGAGAATGTAAGAAGGTGCTATGTTTTGATCCCTGTTTCAAGGATTATCATTGTTTAAAATTTTTTTAACGCATTATCAAATATACAAATATTAAAAATGAATATGTTTACCTTAATTTAATCTACTTCCCTAAGGAAACCATTAATAGTTTCATTTAGTGTTCTAAATTTTAGGTATTGAAGACCGAAAATTATTGATTATTATTAACCCTTTTACTGCCAGCCCATTTAAAGTAGACTGTGCGAAAAATGCCAAGCGGATTATGCCCAGCCAATGGGCAAGCTCATTAAGATATATTTGAAGCACTTAATTTTAATATATGAATTTATATTTTTTTTTTTAATTTTGATCATATATTTCACTTTTTAAGAGGATGAAAAAATTTTTCATGCTGTCTCTGATTTGAAGGAATTGTAACCATTACAAATACATGATGATGTAATGTAGGTGGGCCGATATATTGGCCCACTGGCAGTAAAAGGGTTAAGAATTATTGACACGCAAGAACCTATTTAGGCAAAAATCGTCGGATTTATGCGATGTTTGGTATCAAATTGAGCACAAAAATGCAATTAAAACTAATATCATATATTGTATCAACAATTCGGAAAAGTTTAAAAAATTATTTCTGTAGTTTACACCAATCCACCAATTTGCCCACACCCCGCGGTCACCAGTGGTCGAACGAAGGGACGAGAATAAAGGAAGGGTAGCGAGAGGACTGGAAGGGTTCTTCTACCTGCTCAGCCCCTCCCGAACGAGAAGGACAGTCTCAAGCCCCTTTTCCTCCGCACAGAGTGGTCGACGAATTTTCTAGCTGCCGCAGCTGAAGGGTTAACATAATGTTTGCTGATTCTATATCAGATACTGTTAATAATGCCCCATTTGGCTTAATTTGATAATCTCAAAATGATCATGAAGGTTAAACTCTGAGGAGAATATAATCAAAGACACATGTCAATAAAAAAGTTTTTACTGTGCAACTATATATAAAAATAATTCTGTTCATTGCAGTGCCAAAATCAATTTATTATGCCAATGTGTGTGACAGTAGATATTTCAAACCTGAGCCCTCATGATTGGAGGAGTGAGTAATGTTGCCACAGAAATCAACCTGATCAAAACAATAATTACAACAATTTGCTGACAAAACTTAAAAGTATGTAGTAATCCTGAGTATCTCGTGTATTGTAAGTAAAGCATTTGCTAGGTATACCTCTGATTTGTTGCTTAGGCCACCCTCACTGATGAATGTATCTTTCTCCTGAGCACCTTCTTCATCACTTCCCTCCAACTTAATGCTCACCTGAAAAGTAACAACCATTAAAACAGGATGCAAAAGTATCAGGATATTAGGGAGATTTGGTAGGGGTAAGAAAAGTAGACTAAGCAGACGGTGGATTGGATAGAGTGAGGAGATGCAAAACATAACTGTATGAATAGGACATACATCATACCTCTGGTTCTTTGCGATGACCACGATCACTGACAAATGGATCATTCTCTTGAACATTACATTTTTCCTCACTTTGCTCCACCTTAACACTCCTCTGAAATAAAAGAATGGTTTAATAGACAATGTGGGGTAGGAAGGATTCAGGGTCATCAGGGGTATTGACAGAGGGAAATACGAAGGCTTAGAGTTAGTGTATCAAGGTCTGGTCCTAAAGAAATGGGCACAAAACTAAACGAACTGCCCAATCAGATAAAATCAGTGTGTTAATTTGAACAAAATCTTCAAATTTTCCTTCAGAGGAAATTGTTTTTCTCTGCAAATGAATGACTATGCAAGTCTAATCAACCCGACTGCATTGTGCACCTTGCACCTGACATGACATTCTTAAGTATTAGCTTTGTGTATGGTGTAACATGTCATTTACAAGCCATGTCTTGCCCATTGGGAATCTTTATGCATTGGCATTCAAGGGGCCGCCATCTTCAATTCTGTTCATAGATTTTATACAGAGACATAGGAAAATATGGCGCCTGGCTTTACAATGGGTGATTATGGTAATGAGCACGGTGATCAAGACATTAGCGAATTGCCGTACTCAACAAATAAATTGTAACTAATTTTATTGTTAGTCATCGTAGCAAGTAACATGAGTTATTTTTAGCCGAATGTAAACAATGGGAGAGTTCACTATATAACGGGGAGAAGAGAGTGACTTCGAGGCCAACAATCTGTCCGTGGGGAGCTGAATCCACGTCAGGTGGTTTTCTGAAAGATATTCTAAGGTCTTCGAGGCCAACAATCTGTCCGGGGAGTGGAATCATGGTGTCTACTAATATACGAAAAAGAAATTCATGAATTTTTCAAGACTTTTCATGACAAAAATTTTAAAATTCCAGACCAAAAAGGCTAACTTCTTAATGTGTCATTGTGACGGTCAATAGTTCAATGCCCAGTCCTGTCCAATTTCTCACTTGGAATTGGCCATCTTATTATATCCACATTATTAAAAGTACAAGCACAGCACCTTATCTACTTCATTCATGATTAAATTCATATTAGAAATTAAAACGCCATATACTACAAATGGACTGTACCGTGGCATTCATGGCTGTTTTTTAGGAATGCACGGTGGCACGCCGCACAGCAGTGCAGAATCCCTAATAGTTGGTATTTTGGATTTAAAAATGTTCAATTTATATGAAATTTGGTCTATATAGGTTTTCGAGGTCGCTGAATATGAATATAGATTCAAAACTTGTGTCAACTAATTTTTTCCGCACAAAGTTTTGCAATTTTTTTACATAATTAACTTTTATTTAAAACATCATGATTAATGTGAACAAATATACGTTTTCTCAGTCGCTGATTGCTAATTTGATGTTCGCCTTTTCACTTATTACTTTTTTCACAAAAGCATTTGCAATATTTTATTACTTGGATTTACACAAACTCAAAATTCTCATTGCATTAAAAATTATAGCACAAAGGTTTTCGCGATCTCTGAACACCAATTTGATGTTCATATTTTCATAAATTATTTTCTTTGCAAAAATATAAGTGAATTTTCAAACTTTGTCAGCGGCGGCACGTATGGCGTCGTCGGCGACAACGTAATATAATGAGTGAAAATTTCTCGGGTCTTCACCGGGTCAAAGTCTCCATCTCTGCCTAAGTTTCGGAAAACGACTCCTTTTTGGAAAGGTCAGCAGAGATGTTGTATTACTTCTCTGTATTCCTTCCACTATTGTACTTACAAAAGAGAATTTTACGAATAATTATGCGGAAAACCAGATTCTGCCACACTTTCCCCTTATTTATTGAGTTAAAATTATTACCAATTCGTTACTTGTATTTTTACAAAGTCCTGAAAAACTTTTACACAAGAAGTGGTAATGATGCAAGTTTTCTTCCGAAAAAATAGTTTTTTTAATTTACGTGGAAGGAATGAATTAATATTACCGAAGCCGAACATAACATTATATCAAAGATGTTTCCTTTACATTCAGCCAAAAATATTCAATTTTATCCCCGATGCTATAAAAAAAGAAAGAAACACTAGAAAACTTTTGATAGAGGTAAAGAATTGGTTACTAAGCATAAGTGAAATTGAACTTTTATTCAGTAATCTCCATGTAGTAAGTCTTATGCTAAATAGAAAGTGATTTCTAATATAAAATTTTGTACGTATTTTGATTGAAAAAATTATTACGAATATGATGATAAATAAATAGATATATTCAGGGATGTATTGCATTGTATTATGTATATGAGACGCAATATGCATGCGTAAGTATGTATATGTAAAAAAAGGTGTATTATTTATATATGTAGGTCTTTGCTGTTTTTTTTGTGTGATGAACAATGCAATTATGCCTTTTGTTGTCTTTTGCACAGTATATATTGTTTTCTTTTTTTCTCTGTTTACAGATAATGTTTTCATATGAATATTTATTTATTAATATTGTTTATAATTGTATATGCCTACTCTGTACAAATGTTACATGGTCTAACAGATGGTAGCCCCACCACAGGTACACCTTAGGGGCTATCAACGCTTCATTTTTTCTAATGTTACACTTTGTAATGGTTTACTTTGGAAGCAATTAAATTTATTATTATTTATTTATTTAGATGGAGCCTTTGACCCGGTGGAATACCCGAGAAACTTTCACTCATCTAATCCACCGGGAAAACACCAAAACGTAATATACTGTTTTTACTTTCCAGGGGCTGATCTTTCTTCTTTCACGAAGACGTTATGCTTCCATATAGAAACAACACAATTTAATGGAAAATGCTATAGCATTATTATAATATCAAAATGGCAAACGGTAAGCTTCACTGAATGGAAGAGAGAAAGAAAACATTCCAATTCCACTGTGAAGTTAATTAATCCCACCCGACTTTGATGATGTGCAGCGTAGAAACTTAGGATGCGATGGTTTAAATACAATATTTCTAGTGGAATTTAACCCTTAGGCTGCGGGAACGTTTTTCTACGTGCTGCATGGTGACTGCGGGAAAAACGTATTTCTACGTTTGACCAGATTTTCATACTTTGGCAGCTTTCCTTTAAGATTTTATTGCCATCCTTTCTGCGGTTGCTTACACATGGCCAGACCTAACCCCAGGGAGCACAAAGGCGGCTTTCGAGGACTGGGCACACTGGGCCAACCGTCACCACGGGGTGCACTACCCGGATTATCCCTTCTCCGACAGAGAGCTCCCTGCTCTTCGCGGTGCATTCACTTTCCACATGCGCTTTAGATTTTTGCTCAGTTTTTTCAGAGTTTCGGTGGTGTTCGTTTGCTTCTAATCAAGCACTCGAGTGATATTTTGTGAATCTCTTAATTCATTTACACTATGGATAGAGAAAATTTGCCACCTCGGTCAAAAAGGAGGAAGGTTGTTCACAAGGAAGAGGTTCTCGATATATTATTTGACTCTGATTGTGAGAGTATGGACGGAAATTTTTCCGATGAGTGAGTCTACCAGTGATACTGAGATGGATGGGGACGAAGAAAATGATTCCGGCGATGGCGGTCCGTCTAATTTGACTGAAGCCAGTGCGCCTGCATCATCCTCTTGGTCTAGGACTGCTGATTTTACTCCTCAGATTTTCCAGTTTGATAGCTCCACATCTGGTGTAATATCGGACCACCTTCATGAGAAAAGTAGTGAGGTAGATTTTTTCCTGTTGTTTTTTGGCACTGGTTTGATGTCACATATTGTGGACGAAACAAATAGTTATGGCAAAGCTTTGGCAAATTCCACTAACCTATCACCAAAAAGCCGAATGAAATCCTGGGACAATATAAGTTGTGATGAGTTTTATGTATTTCATGCCCTTAGTTTTCTTATGCCAAACGTAAAAAAACATTCAATACAGGAGTATTGGTCCCGAGATCCTCTAATCCGCACCATGATTTTTGGAAAGTGTATGCCGAGAGACAGATTTCTTTTGATATTGCGCTGTCTTCATTTTGTGGAAAACAACAATCCATCAATGAGTGACCTTTTATGGAAAATTAGACATGTGTTTTCCCACCTAAAATTGAAATTTTCGGAGGTGTTTCACCCATTCCGTAAATTAGTGATCGACGAGTCATTAGTTTTATTCAAAGGACGCCTGGGCTTCAAGCAATATATTCCGTCAAAAAGACACAGGTTTGGAATGAAGATTTTTGTTTTATGTGACTGTGAAACTGGGTTTATTTTGGGCATGATAGTTTATGCCGGGGCCAAAACTGAGATTAATCGCTGTGGTGATTTGGGATTTTCTGGTGAAGTGGTTAAAAAGTTAATGGAAACTTATTTTGGTAAAGGGCATATATTGTATACTGATAATTACTACACCAGTCCTAAATTGTGTGAATTTCTTTTAAAAAATAAAACTGGTTTGTGTGGTACGGTCAGAATGAATAGGAAGAATATGCCAAAATTTGAAAAACAAAAAATGGTTAGAGGTGATTTCGAAATGCAGTGCAATGGAAATGTACTCGCCATGAAATGGCATGACAAACACGATGTTTGCTTGCTATCCACTCTTCATACAGGCCAAATGCTTGATAGTGGAAAAAAATGCCATAGGACAAACAATATTATTTTCAAACCAGACGCTGTTGTCGATTATGTGAAAAATATGAGGTTGATTGACAAATCAGATATGATGATTGGATCAGTGGAGTGCATGAGAAAGTCCGTGAAGTGGAACAAGAAACTGTTTTTCCATATGCTCGATGTAACAATGTTAAAACATTTTATTTGTTCAAGTTGAAAACTAAGAAGACAATTCCTAATAAGAAATTTGTACGGGCTGTTGTAGATCAACTTCTAAAAAAATATAGTGTTTTAGGAACCGACAATACCATATTGCAAGAAAACTTCCAGGTTGTTGCGAACATTCCTGAAAGAATAAATGCTAGGCATTTTATTGAAAAAATACCCGATTCAGAGGGCAGAAAAAACCCCCAGAGAGTATGTTTGGTATGTAAGAATACTAAAAAATGGGATCAAAAGAGAAAAGACACACGCTTTTGGTGCAGAGACTGTCAAAAAGCACTATTTATTGACTGTTTCAGAGATTATTATTCATATATTGATTTCTAAGTGACAAAAATATAATATTTTCAAATCAAATGCCTAGAATAAACTTTATTATACCTTACCTTTACATGACGAATCCAAAGATATGTGCGAAATTTTTCGATACATTCAAATCGGCTAAAATGTTGTCGAGCAATATGGTTGAAAATCAATGGATTTTATTACTGTTTGGTATCAAATTGATTGCAAAAATGGGCAAATGGTCAAATTTGAGAAAAATAACCCATTAAAATTTGAATTACAAAAAGTTACGTTAGAATATTTTAGCTCCAGTTATGATTCTTCGAAAGGTCTCAAATGTATTCATGGTCTGTGGTGAGGGGTCAAGGCAGGCCGTCCCGGATTATGTGGGCTAACTACCTGTTAGACCCAAGCCCGGGATAGACGGGAAAATACTTTCCTCGCTCATGTCCCGCACACGGTGGAAACCAGATTCAGACGCTCCCGCAGCTAAAGGGTTAATCGAGTAACAGCCTCAGAGGCATGACAAAACGCAAAATGTCACAATCGTACTAGAGTATGGATACATCGATACATTGTTGTTACAAAATTGAGGTGAAATTATTTTGGTGTTTTTTATCAAAGTTTTATAAAGTATCATTACAATATCGATACTGTATCGATACAATATTGATAACTTCATGCATTACCACAACATTCATCCAATTTCCATGAAGCTTTGGTTAGTTGTTTTGTTCACTCCATGAAGGTTTATACAATATCGAGAATACAATATCAACACTGGAGACGGGATGTGCATCCCATTGAACTTGCAATTCATTGAAACACTCACGTGCAACATATTCAAATCATCCGGCATGGGACAAATATTTCAGAAATGCCAACTTATTGCTTGCGATGAATGCACAATGGTGCACAAAGCATCGCTCGAGGCTCTGGATCGATCACTGCAAGATTTCCGTTGAATCCTGAGACCATTTGAGAACGCATTAATATTGCTTGCACGACATTTCAGGCAAACATTACCTGTAATTCCTCGATTGACACTAGCGGATGAAATAAATGCTTGCCTGAAATATTCAACTTTGTGACGACATGTAAAGACGTTAAAATTATGTACAAATATGCATGTCCAGCTGCAAAACAATTGATCAGCTGAGATATATTGTATACCCATAAGAATTGTGAAATTAAACATACTATAAACGTGCGCTTTCCATTTAACCAGATTGAGCCACAGCAACGCGTGGCCGGGTCAGCTTGTGATAAATACAGTAAAACCCCTTATTTACCATTTTCTAGGGACCGCTATAAAAAAGTGTAAATTGAGGGGGAAGTGCAAATAGTGGGAACAAATTTCAGTTTCAAAAGCATACTTTAACAATAAAAACTATATAAATAAGAAATGCTGATGAACTGAATTGAAGCAATATTATGAATTATTTCTTGAAGTATAGAGCTGTCCTGATTTATTTGTTTGATATATTTCTACCAATGTTTCAACCAACCATTGGACATTGTTAAATCCATAATTCTCACACTTATTCCTACATTATGCAATGCCTTTTCTCTCGTTATTAAGGCATTTACGGCGATATAGGATGATCTAGAATTTAAAAACCACTTTTTAATTTTGATCATATCGTGATTTTTCATAAACAAATCCATTGTAGAGACCAATAATCTTACATGTTTTCGTATAGCAGTGCAAGTTGCATCATGAGAATCCACAATTTTTATTTAACCCCAAATGGAAAATATTCTAGTTAACTTATGAAAAATTGTAGGTTTATTCTCATATTAATCATATGAGCTTCCAGTAATAAGAGATCAACAACTTTAAGTCAACAAAATAAAAATTATCATTCCTTACATCGATATGCCTTCAGAAAGGGTTTTAATTGCAGAAAAATATATGCAAAGAAGGCTAACCTGGCTTTTCCTTCAAACGTGATGTCATGTTAAAATAGCTCTTTGAAGCTATCTAGATTTTTTCTTCCTCACATCCTTCTACAAATTTGGCTGAGTGAAATCAAATTTGACAGAGAATAACTTTTTTGTCACCAGAGGGTGAAAGCGAAGCATTCCTGGTAAAATTGCTTATGAATGAAAATGTGATGCGCACACCTTTCACCAATCTTTTCACCAAATTGTGCAGGCTATAGCCAGAAAGAACCAGAATACGGCTGCCTCCACAGCGAAGCCAGCCTGAGGCCAGTTGTCCCCTCCTTCACCCTCCCCTCTGCTTCTATGCGCAGTTTTTGATCTCTTGGCATTTTCAGGTGATAAATTCCAAAATTTGAACGTTTTGCGATTTTAACCTGTCTACACGTTGAATTCCCTGACTTTTCCAGGATTTCCATGGCCGTTTTCATTTTGACTTTTTCATTCACTCCCTGACTTTTCCAGGTTCCTATAAACCCTGAGTAGGAATCTTTTCCTGGCAAAAGAATAGCGAGTGTCTATTATGATGGACACTCGCAATTGCTGAAAAGATTGAGTGATCACAAGCAATCGCACAATTGAGTCAAAACAAGGTTAATCAGTGTTTTATGGTATGCATGGCTAAGTGTCATGGAAGGGAATTTGGTTTTTTAATCTATCACATTCTTACCCGAATCTAACGGAAACAGTGAAAAAACAAAAGTCGTGGTGTAAATACAGGGTTCCACATACATTGAAGATATAGGAAATTGGATGGGACTCACTAAAAAACTTGTAAATTTTGGAAAAACATAAATTCCGATAAGGGAAATAGGGGTTTTACTGTATTATATTATATATTTAAAAACGCAACAGAAATTGAACATTTGATCGCAAACACCCGAATCACTTGAAGGTGAATATCTTTCTCTGAGTACTCACATCAAAGTCAGCACTGTGTGCCATCGTTGCTTTAGGTGTTTCCAAGACATTCTTTTCAGGGCAGCTGTGAGAGTCATGGACCAGAGGATCCAAGTTAGAACCATCATCTTCAGGCTTACCAGTGATCTATGGGGGTATATAAATGGTTAAAGGTCGGTTGATAGAAAAAGTAGTGAAATTAACATTAAGGTAGGTATACAATTAGCATGAAACTCACAGTAAGTAATGAAAATTGAAAATATTATCAAATTTGAATTTTCGTGAAACTAACTTAGCACGTTCCATATGGATAATAAAATGTTTGTTTTTCCCAAACCATGCATTTACGAGAATTCTTGCTTTTGATGTGGACAGGGTAAGTTCTGAAAAGTTATGAAGAATGTAGGCATATTATTTAGGTCTGAAGGTCAGATATTGATAATAATTATATTTTGCATTTTTTGTATTAGTTTTTGAGTGCCTGTTATTTTTTTCTAAAAAAATACCTTAGGATATCTTTGAATCCTTTCTGTTTTACTTCTGGGTTGATTGCAAATCTAGCATGACATTAATGTTAGTGCACAATTAGCATAAAGCCTGTTTCACACAATACTTCATCAGTACATGGTCTAGTATACTCACTAGTATGCTAGCCTTCCAGTATTGTGTGAACAGAACCAGTATACTGGCTGGCAAGCATGCTACTTAGTATACTTGCTGAGCTACTGGATTTCATACTTGAGGAAGTATTAGATTTCTAGTAGGACCTAGTAGCCCAGTAGCCATGGACAAATCAAGTCACATTACAGATTCTGTGCAAACTTCCCTTTCATTTAATTAGTATGGAATCAAATAGAATAACCGATTCATAACAAGCACAAGTTTGATGATCGTGTGAAACCTCCCAGGATGGTTCCAATCATGCTAGATTCCATCCTTCATATCAAGTACCGGCCAGCACACTAGGTCTTGTGCTGGATAAAGTATCATGTGAAACTGGCTTAAGATTATGGAATCCTACACCAGGCATAATGACGTTCAAAGAAAAAATTAGTGCAAAACCAGTGTTAAGTTATGGAAAAATTACAATAAAGTTAGCTAATTTAAATTCACATGAAATTAACTCAAGAGTTCAAAGTAAAAGTAATTATTTCAGCATTTTCTACAGAGCTTTGTTTATATTTGTCGGGCATCACTTAATTTTCTTCCTACTGTATTGCAGTATTCCTGGATACCTGTGACAAGCTCTCCAACAGTGAAGAATATGCTCAACGTTTAGCATTCACATTGAGTATTTCAATGATGGATAGATGGTATCATGTCCATGCTAATTTTTCTATAGACACTCCAGGGTCATCAACTTAATTTTAACTTTAGTACTTCAATAATAATAATATGTTTGGTGCTCCAGCAAGTTATACACAATACAAGAAAATAATATAACAATTTGGATTACCTTGGTACCTGAGTAACCAACGATGGACAAAGCAAGAAAGAAATAGTCAGCAGAATAGCCCAGGCAAAGGGGGGAATTCTATCAAAAAAAGAATCTACTTACTGCTGGAAATACAAGAAGTAAGGATGCAATTCATAAGAATTAACATCTGAAGAGTATTCCTTTATGGCAGAGAGGCATGGACAATGACAGCAGGGGAAAAGAAAAGGTTGGAAGGATTCAAACTGACATGCTACAAAAGAATGATGAAGATTAAATCGATCGAATGTGTAAGTAACGAGGAAGTTTTCAAAAGAGTGGGTAAAAAGAGAAATCGTCTGAATACCCTAAGAAGAAGACGGAACTATTTAATTGGGCTCATCATGAGACATAATGAAGACAATCGTCCAGGGACAAGTGGACCAAATACCCCTCTTAAAACATGTCACTACTTATTAACCTGAAACGTATTCGGTTTAAGGATTCCATTTCACTGAACAAAATATTCTACTTGAAACATGAATCTTAAGTGAATAGCTTTTCCTAAAGTTTCTTACGGTGCACTAAATGCACTTCAATGGTTGATTCACAATCTCCGGTTGACAATTCATCCATAACAGCAAGCATATATAGCAAGCATATCATCAGCTTTCCCTTAAAAGTTTTCGCTATAGACTTAGGGCAAAAACTTTCTCCAGAACGAGGTACCCAAAGACTTGCTGTGCGAGTAATAGAAGTCCAAGGTGGAACAACTTTTCACAACTAATACCTCCGCATGCCGTAAACATGATACATTTTCTAGGAGTGACCCAACATAAACATGATGTACCTACAACATACTCCAGTATATACTTACATTACCGCACTCAACGCTCATAACTTCGGTCCCTGGAAAGATAATCTTTCTGATGTGGCTGTCATACACTTCCTGGTTTTCAATGCAGCATCGCTTGAAAAGATAGAAATCTCTCACCTTTTCCACGCAAATGGAACAAACCATCCAAAGACACAATTCTTCCTTAGCGACCTGAGAAATTTGAAATCGGCAGGGGGTTATTGATTGAGTCCACATTTACAGTTTCACATACGTTCACCATACAAACTACCCACCCAATTGCGGTGCGTGAGAGGAAAGCCAGAAAGATAAGACACAAACAAGGGACTGGCATACTACAAATCATGAATCTCACCGTTATCTGGAGCAGTTCTTCTACTGCTCGTTTCACCAAGAATTCGGCGTCTGCTAGGATATCCACCGAACGACGACGAGTACTAAGACATAACCTACATAGACAATTCCTGCGCGATCCACGCATAACGACGCTTGCCATAATGTCAATACAAGTTACTACCACTAACCAAAAACATATTACAACGTATTTTCATAATCAGTGGAACGTGAACTGAACCAGACTTTCGCTACATGTAAAACTATGAAATAACTTTAAAGGACATAGCTTAATGATTGGCATAGTATCCCGCACGAAATGCAGCCTTACTTTCCGAATAAAGTCGACACATTTTGGCAATACCTATAAATGGCATTGTCAACACTACTCTCTCTCACCGATAGGAGTCGTCGCATTCATATATATTGTAATTAACATTGCCGCCATTTTTAATCCACATTCACCTCAACAATCTTACCGGGAAAGGAGTAATCCCTTATGTTTGTAACAATACGCGACTCAAGATGCGTTACGGTTCAAAATAACAGTTTGGAGCAAGAACCCAGATAGCACAGTAAACTTGCTGCAAACTTGCAACAGGTTTGCAAAGCAAGTCTTGGAAACTTGCTGCAAACTTTCAAAGCAAGTCTGCAAGTGTGCAGCAAGTTTACATCAAACTTTCTAGTTACCACTTTGGGCACTTGCAGCAAGTATACAGAGCAAGTGAGCTGCAAGTGCGTACAATAAGTCTGCTGCAAGTGCGTACAATAAGTCTGCTGCAAGTGCGTACAATAAGTCTGCTGCAAGTGCGTACAATAAGTATGCTGCAAGTGTACGCAGTTAGTCTGCTGCAAGTGTGCAAATTAGTCTGCTACAAGTGTGCACAATAAGCTTGCTACAAGTGTGCCCCAGAAGCCTGCTACAAGCGTGCACAATAAGTCTGCTACAAGTCTACGGTATATAGCCAACTCAATGAAAAGGATGTATATACTTCTTGGATATATCAGCAGTTAGGATAAAAAATTATAATAATTCCAATAAACACATTTATTTCTCCAATAAGTCAGTCATTACACACTAGGAAAGTCACTTATTCACTCTACAATTTCTTGTACATTTGGAGGTACGTCTTGGGGAAATTAATTTAAAAAACACCAAGGATAAAAGCAATGTAATGAAAATGAAGGTTCAACCTTAAGCATTGGTTTGCAAAAAAATATGGATGCAGCTAAATTCTTTCTTATGCTCGCAAGTATGTTACCGTGATCAAATATTGAGTATTCAAGAAAAGCACAACAAACTCGTAACAAAAAATATATTGTCACACAAAACTTAAATAATACAAAATATATACATTAGTTAACAACATCATTGAATGGTTGTCTTTCTTTTTGAGATATTATTTAATATCATGACTGTATATTTTAAGAACTCCTCCTCCCCAAATGGCCATGCCTTCTGTTTCACGTTGCACTTAGGTATGCACACTTTTGTGTATCCTGGCAAGTAAAAATGTTTTTTTTTCAAATATTGCTAGGTATGACAAAATACAAAAATCACCAGTTTTAGCATGTGGGAGAGTACATGCATAGGGACTTAGGGCAAATAAAGTGTAGTTGTACTCACCACCTTATGCCAAGAGTCTTGCCAGCATAATGCTCCAAGTTGCTTTCACCAACTTTTTTTAACGTTGATGAACTTAATAATTATCACAATCAGGCCAGTTCACCACGCAATGTCATTGTCTGTTCACTAATCCTCTGAAATAGTTCTTATTTCTTTTGCCATCATCATGAAAGATCCAAGCTAATTAGCTTGGAGAGCTCTTAAGAAGCCAACAGAAACAGCCTCCTCCTAATTTATGAATTCAGATAAACCACATTCAGAATAGTGTTAACAATATCCAAAAAGCATTACATCTAAGTGTAATATTGTGTGGATATTGTAGGATATTGATGTACTACTGCTTTTTTGATAACTCATTACATCTAAATGTAATATTGTGTGGATATTTAGGGATATTCTGTAACAGATTACGCCGGCGCTATTATGACGTAGGGCGTTATTTTGGAGAGATCGGCGGAATATAACGCTTTCCTGATTCTGTAAGCTAAATAGCGGCCCCTGGGGGTCGCTATATAGCACCAAAAATAACGCCAGCATATGGCTCGCGTTATCTCAGATAGAGACCCCATCAATGACTTTACTAAACTTGGAAGCCATGCTGTAGTTTATTTTACTGTAGCCATGAACCTAAAAATATTGTATTCGCGTTCATATTTGATTCCTCAACTTCAGAAAGGACGCTAATTTGGTTAAACGTATCTTATTCGATGTTTACCTGGTATCCAAAGAAATTTCCATGTATCTAAGCGATTTCATACACTCGCATATGCGAACATATGTGAACTATCTTTATTTCACCCTACAAAACATAATACGAAAGCTAAGCCGTAAATTCAGCAATCATGAACATCTATAAACACATATATGAGATGAGTTGATTGCTAATATAGGCTATAACCTTTTACATTGTGGCATATATTTGGATAGAATGCACAAAAAATTAAATTTTGTATTTATATCTACTCCATATGTTAAACGAATCAATATTAATTTTTGCATAATTAGCTGGTGCGAAATGTAAAATAGGAAAATATAAAATAGGCAATTAAATGACATGGTGACAATCAAACTTATAAAGATATAACGTTATAAGCTGTGCAGCTGACAATCATTTCGTGCTGTTTAGCTCAATAAAGGGGCTATTTCTCATAGGAGATATTTTGGCTGCTTGCTGTTCAGCAACGTTGCAGCTACTATCCTTTAAGTCAGAGGAGGTCCCTTTTTAAATCCCTCCTCTACATCCTGTCATTCTAGGATTTCATACAATTTTTCACATACTATCATGAAAATATTAACGGAATTTAACACGTATTTCAATCATCGGTTCAGTAAAAAAATATTCCCCGTCCAATGAGTAATTACTAACGTTTCAATGGGCTACTTCACATTATTTTAACATCGTAAACAACTAAACTTTGCATGATGAAGGGTTTCAATGTATTTATCATCAGAAAAATTTGTCAAACTATGAAAATGAATATAAAAGACCATTCACAATTCAAAATTGAGCACATCAACACCGCTAACTCACGATTGAACAACATTAACAATAACCCGAATTCTGTCGTCCGCTGAACAAAAACTTCGTCAATATTTGCTTCACGATATTCAACTATTTCTACTTTGTCACGGTCGCAAACAATATTTTGCGTATATTTCATTTTTGAGGGTCTATATCAAGAATAAAGTTTTTATTAAAGTTTTAAGAAATTCTTGAGGCATAATTCAATAAATTCTACCCTAATAATACAGATTTAATTAAAACTGTTTGTTCTTGCTGCCTCCTATTGGCCGCTTGGAATCTGCCCTACTACTTTTCTCATACTCTCGAGAGATTACGCCACAGCGCTATGTTACGCCCTTGGATTGGGCGTAACATAGCGCGGCGGTATTTACAGAATCGGAAAAAGCGTAATTTCCGAAGAGAAATAGCGGATGCGTAATATAGCGCCCTCAAGTTACAGAATAGGCCTAATTGTATGGATGTTAATGTATGACTGCCTTTCCCTGGTGAAAAATTTTGTGTACACTAATATAATATAACATAATAAACACATCTTCTCAATTTTACCAAAAACCTACCTACACGGATCAGTTATTCCTTCTGATTCATGCTATCCCATAGCCCAAAAACTAGCCAGTTTCAATTGTATGCTCCATAGACTAATAAAGATCCTCCTTTCGAAACACAAATTTGAACGTGAGCTCAATACAATTAAGTACATTGCTCAGAAGAATGATTACAGTGCTAGCACTATTGACACATTACTCCGGAAAAAGACCAAAGAAACCACAGATCTGTAATGCTTGAAAGGCCAATTTCTGGACTGTAAGTCTGTAAAAGGACTGGACTGGTCTTGATTGCAATAAAGAGAAGGGATTGTCTGGAAACTGAACTGAATTATGGTCCATAACTACACTGCAATATCTGTAGGTCTGTAAATGTACTGTAGTTTTGACAGTCTGTAACTGTGCTGCAGGTTTTGATTGTCTGTAACCATGGTCTGGATTTTGGTTAGTGAAAGAAAGTAGTTGAAGAAAATAAATTCAAATACAAAATTTCTACAATGACAAATATATTATGTCTAGAAAATATTTAGAATAAGTACTCCTAAATGGAGCGCAAAATAGCATAGCAACAATTGTTTTCTATTTGATATATCAAGTAGAAAACAATCGTTGCTATGCATATAATAATATATTTATTGTGTTTACACTTATGCAATGCTACATACATGGCTACATATAAACTAAAAAGTAGTGTGTATTGCTGAATCTTTATATTCTCATTCATCTCGTACAGTGTTGAAAATGCAGTCCTTGACTTTGCTTCTTAAAATTAGCTATTCTGAATGTGGTTTATCTGAATTCATAAATTAGAAGGAGGCTGTTTCTGTTGGCTTCTTAGCTTGGATCTTTCATGATGATGGCAAAAGAAATAAGAACTATTTCAGAGGATTAGTGAACAGACAATGACATTGCGTGGTGAACTGGCCTGATTGTGATAATTATTAAGTTCATCAACGTTAAAAAAAGTTGGTGAAAGCAACTTGGAGCATTATGCTGGCAAGACTCTTGGCATAAGGTGGTGAGTACAACTACACTTTATTTGCCCTAAGTCCCTATGCATGTACTCTCCCACATGCTAAAACTGGTGATTTTTGTATTTTGTCATACCTAGCAATATTTGAAAAAAAAAACATTTTTACTTGCCAGGATACACAAAAGTGTGCATACCTAAGTGCAACGTGAAACAGAAGGCATGGCCATTTGGGGAGGAGGAGTTCTTAAAATATACAGTCATGATATTAAATAATATCTCAAAAAGAAAGACAACCATTCAATGATGTTGTTAACTAATGTATATATTTTGTATTATTTAAGTTTTGTGTGACAATATATTTTTTGTTACGAGTTTGTTGTGCTTTTCTTGAATACTCAATATTTGATCACGGTAACATACTTGCGAGCATAAGAAAGAATTTAGCTGCATCCATATTTTTTTGCAAACCAATGCTTAAGGTTGAACCTTCATTTTCATTACATTGCTTTTATCCTTGGTGTTTTTTAAATTAATTTCCCCAAGACGTACCTCCAAATGTACAAGAAATTGTAGAGTGAATAAGTGACTTTCCTAGTGTGTAATGACTGACTTATTGGAGAAATAAATGTGTTTATTGGAATTATTATAATTTTTTATCCTAACTGCTGATATATCCAAGAAGTATATACATCCTTTTCATTGAGTTGGCTATATACCGTCGACTTGTAGCAGACTTATTGTGCACGCTTGTAGCAGGCTTCTGGGGCACACTTGTAGCAAGCTTATTGTGCACACTTGTAGCAGACTAATTTGCACACTTGCAGCAGACTAACTGCGTACACTTGCAGCAGACTTATTGTACGCACTTGCAGCAGACTTATTGTACGCACTTGCAGCAGACTTATTGTACGCACTTGCAGCTCACTTGCTCTGTATACTTGCTGCAAGTGCCCAAAGTGGTAACTAGAAAGTTTGATGTAAACTTGCTGCACACTTGCAGACTTGCTTTGAAAGTTTGCAGCAAGTTTCCAAGACTTGCTTTGCAAACCTGTTGCAAGTTTGCAGCAAGTTTACTGTGCTATCTGGGTTCTTGCTCCAAACTGTTATTTTGAACCGTAACGCATCTTGAGTCGCGTATTGTTACAAACATAAGGGATTACTCCTTTCCCGGTAAGATTGTTGAGGTGAATGTGGATTAAAAATGGCGGCAATGTTAATTACAATATATATGAATGCGACGACTCCTATCGGTGAGAGAGAGTAGTGTTGACAATGCCATTTATAGGTATTGCCAAAATGTGTCGACTTTATTCGGAAAGTAAGGCTGCATTTCGTGCGGGATACTATGCCAATCATTAAGCTATGTCCTTTAAAGTTATTTCATAGTTTTACATGTAGCGAAAGTCTGGTTCAGTTCACGTTCCACTGATTATGAAAATACGTTGTAATATGTTTTTGGTTAGTGGTAGTAACTTGTATTGACATTATGGCAAGCGTCGTTATGCGTGGATCGCGCAGGAATTGTCTATGTAGGTTATGTCTTAGTACTCGTCGTCGTTCGGTGGATATCCTAGCAGACGCCGAATTCTTGGTGAAACGAGCAGTAGAAGAACTGCTCCAGATAACGGTGAGATTCATGATTTGTAGTATGCCAGTCCCTTGCTTGTGTCTTATCTTTCTTGCTTTCCTCTCACGCACCGCAATTGGGTGGGAAGTTTGTATGGTGAACGCATGTGAAACTGTAAATGTGGACTCAATCAATAACCCCCTGCCGATTTCAAATTTCTCAGGTCGCTAAGGAAGAATTGTGTCTTTGGATGGTTTGTTCCATTTGCGTGGAAAAGGTGAGAGATTTCTATCTTTTCAAGCGATGCTGCATTGAAAACCAGGAAGTGTATGACAGCCACATCAGAAAGATTATCTTTCCAGGGACCGAAGTTATGAGCGTTGAGTGCGGTAATGTAAGTATATACTGGAGTATGTTGTAGGTACATCATGTTTATGTTGGGTCACTCCTAGAAAATGTATCATGTTTACGGCATGCGGAGGTATTAGTTGTGAAAAGTTGTTCCACCTTGGACTTCTATTACTCGCACAGCAAGTCTTTGGGTACCTCGTTCTGGAGAAAGTTTTCGCCCTAAGTCTATAGCGAAAACTTTTAAGGGAAAGCTGATGATATTAGAAAGGAGCAAGGGAAGTCTGGTACCCTATAATAATGGCTACTCCACCTGTTTTATTGCCTAAATTTTATAAACAATTATTGTTCAACGAGCTAAATAATGCGGTTACTTTTTCTCGAATTTTTAGTTTAAAACAGGACCTAAACTTGTTTTTTAATCAATTTTCGAAACGTTATCAATGTTGTAATAAATATGCTTGCTGTTATGGATAAATTGTGAACCGGAGATTGTGAATCAACCATTGAAGTGCATTTAGCGCACGATGAGAAACTTTAGGAAAAGCTATTCACTTAAGATTCATGTTTCGAATGGACTACCCAGTGTACGAATTATTTTGCTCAGTGAAATGGAATCCTTATACCGAATACGTTTAAAGTTAATAAATAGTGACAGGTTTTAACAGGGGTATTTGGTGCACTTGTCCCTGGACATTTGTCTTCATCATGTCTCATGATGAGCCCAATTAAATAGTTCCCTCTTCTTCTTAGGGTATTCAGATGATTTCTCTTTTTACCCACTCTTTTGAAAACTTCCTCATTACTTACTCATTCGATCGATTTAACTTCATCGTTCTTTTGTAGCATGTCAGTTTGAATCCTTCCAACCTTTTCTTTTCCCCTGCTGTCATTGTCCATGCCTCTCTGCCATAAAGGAATACTCTTCAGATGTTCATTCTTATGAATTGCGTCCTTACTTCTTGTATTTCCAGCGGTAAGTAGATTCTTCTTTTGATAGAATTCCCCCCTTTGCCTGGGCTATTCTGCTTATTATTTCTTTCTTGCTTTGTCCATCGTTGGTTACTCAGGTACCAAGGTAATCCAAATTGTTATATTATTTTCTTGTATTGTGTATAACTTGCTGGAGCAACAAACATATTATTATTATTGAAGTACTTAAGTTAAAATTAAGTTGATGACCCTGGAGTGTCTATAGAAAAATTAGCATGGACATGATACCATCTATCCATAATTGAAATACTCAATGTGAATGCTAAACGTTGAGCATATTCTTCACTGTTGGAGAGCTTGTCACATGTATCCAGGAATACTGCATTACAGTAGGAAGAAAATGAAGCGATGCCCGACAAATATAGTAACAAAACTCTGTAGAGAATTCTGAAAAAATTACTTTTACTCGACAATCTTGGGTTAATGTCATGTGAATTTAAATTAGCTAACCTTATGTTAATTTTTCCATAAATTGTGCACGAACATTAATGTCATGCTATATTTGCAATCTCCTGGTAAAAAAACCATAAAAGATTTAAAAATATCCTAAGTTATTTTTTTGAAGAAAAAAATAATAGCCACTCAAAAAATAATAAAAACAATGCAAAATATAATTATTATCGATAACAGATCTTCAGACCTAAATATTATGCCTACATTCTTTATAACTTTTTAGAACTTATTCTGTCCACATCAAAAGCAAGAAGTCTCGTTAATGCATGGTTCGGGAAAAACAAAGATTCTCGTTATTCACATGCAACGTGCTAAGTTAGTGTTTCTGTTAATTCACATTTGATAATACTTTCAATTTCCATAGCTTAATGTGAGTTTCATGCTAATTGTACCATTCTTAATGATAATTTCACCACTTTTCCTATCAGCAGACCTTTAACCTATCATATACCCCCACAGATCACTGTGAAGCCTGAAGATCATGTTTCTAACTGGGATACTCTGGTTCTTGACTCTCATGGCCGCACTGGAAACAATGTCTTGGAAACACCGAAGGCAACGATGGCACACAGTGCTGACTTTGACGTAAGTACTCAGAGGAAGAGATTCACCTTCAAGTGATCCAGGTGTTAGTGATCAAATGTTCAATTTCTGTTGTGTTTTTAAATACATTATCTAATACAGTTGAGCATCTTTTATCCGGCACAGTCAGGACTGAAGGGATGCCGGATTAGGGATTTTGCCGGACTATGTGACAAAATACTTTCGTTTGCCATATACTGAACACAATTTTAAAGTCACTCAGAATAATCAGAAAAAAATGGTTTCTTGATTTAAAAAGTTAACACTTAAAATTATCGAAGTTGCGCAGTGGGTGAAATAACATAAGCTTAGCATCGTGTGCATCATATTACTGCTCATTTAAAACTGTGATATTACTATCGGAAAAGGGTATATAAAATTTAAGATTTCTTATTCTGTGCTTCGCGCAAAATATTTCCTTCCGAGCTGATTCATTTTGATGGCAATGCGTTGGTATCGTCTGCACGGCCTCCCATCACTACGTCGATGCGGGCGACCGGACTCGAAGATTCTTTAAAGATGATTATTGATTGTAGTCTTCCTTCAACTATTTCAGGCTAATTATCATCATCCCCATTCAGACTTATTGTTATTAATTACCATTTCAGTGATTTCACCATGTGTGAAATGTAGTTTGGTGAGATGTGGATGCCAGCTATCCATTCCCCTAAATTTACCAATTCCATATCCTTTACTTCAGGGCTATAAATGCTGTTTGCACAGTCAATCAACTCCACCATCATATTTTTATCCTCAGAAACAAGAAAGCCTTTGAAATCCCCACATATTTCGTCTACCTCAAACCTTCGAGCTGGCCACAATTTAAACCATGCGTGTTTTAGAATAGATTGTGAATTACTATTCCATGCATGCCAAATGTCCCACTTCACGTCTTTTAGATTTATAAATAAATAAATAAAATAAATCTATTGTCAAAGATTCCACGCAGTGTGTTTCAGGCGAATGCTTTACTGATGCAACGGTATCAAGCTTTTTCACAAATTTCACTTTTTCTGCGATTGTTAACGTTTAATACTGAAGCCTCACTACTCTGCTGTTGTCACCACTCAATAGATTAGGTATTAATAGGGATTAACATATGCAGATAACAAATAATTTTATCAGATTACATCTAGTGGTCAATCAAAAATGCACACGCCATTGTAAGTTTTCGATCTGTAAACTAGTCGTAGTCCGTCATGGAGATGTCTTCAGTTTTGTATGTTTTTTTCAATTTGCAGAATAACTACAGTGTAAATGAAGGACCAGATATATATGCGTTTGAATTACTCTGATTCTCGGAATGGTAAAAGAAACATTAAGAATGGAGTGGGATAATATCTCGGCAGGTTTTGAAGCTATATTTCGGTAAAACTTTTTTCAGCATTTTCCACAAAGTACCTTGTAGGTGGTCATGGCAAACTTGCCGGATTATGGGTGTTACCGGATTACGGATTCCTGGATTAAGGGTGCTGAACTGTACAGTAAAACCTCGTATTTACATTATAGGAATTTGCAAATCATACATTGTAAATCTAGTTTAAAGTTCAAAAAGTCAGTACCCACATACAAGGGTTGAAAATGAAATATAACAAAAAATTTTATTCAATGGCTGAAAGAAAAATTTTAAACAGCAATAAGAATCAAACTTCATTATCTGCAGTAGACTTACCCACTGTTATTGTCTGCTTACCTTTGTATGGAGAATGCCTGCAAGGCATTCTTCTATTTTTCTTAAAACCCAGGTCAATCGAGAAAAAAGCCTAGGCACATATTTCTTTATTTAGCTTCTAGTTCCACGAAAAAAGGTTCATCTTATTTCATGATTCGAGTTACACAACCTTTCCTTATGAATATAAAACACAAATTCCATTTTAATGGTTATTATTAATGAGTTATTGCAAAATTAATTGTTTAATAGCTTGAAATAATGATAATAATTTTTTCATATTAAAAACAGAATCGCCACATATTCCGTAAACGGAATATCCTAACTGCATTAAATGTTTTTTGTTTCTAAAAAAAATTGGATAGCATTTAAGAATTTGATTTACAACAGCAACCCAAGTTAATGTAAACCCATTTGCACTGAATTAATTTTAGGTTTTTGGCATTGTTTTTTATTTAATATATTATATTATTCTTGCCAAATGATACGTTTGGAAATCTTTTTTTCCATAATTATTAAAACCATTCTGGATAGAAAGTGATACAATTTAGGATTCATACGATCTTATAGTTTGGAAAATAAATCTAAAATTTATGAAAATGGACTTTAAATGTTTCTTTTAATTGCAATCTTAAGAATAGTTGAACAGGTTTTAAAAAATTATTATTTGATGGGTATTGATAAGAAAAGTGAACTTTATGTTGAAAGTAATGAAATTAGTGAATTGCGTCCATAAGTCTTGATCCAGGACAATATTATCCACAGAGATGATGAAAGTTGATTTTCTCCACAGTAAACTTACTTGTTTTTTCAAAAATACTATTGTTGTTGTTTTTCTGTATACATTAAAAATCTAGGATGAGAAAAGGAATGAAATTAAGAATCCAGTGTCTGAAACCAAGACAAAGATCCGAAACCAAGGCAAGGATCCAGTTCTGAATCCAGATCTGAAAAAAACCCTGATCTGTCCATCACTAATATAAAATAATATCTGTATAGTACCCTGTTTGTTTCACTCTGTAAATCTCTGCTATGACAAAGCAATTGCCGTTTCTTTAAAGAAAGATCTCAACATTAGGTAGTTGATCAATGGTGAATTTTCAGATAGTGCTTTTTTTACATCCCTTTTCAGTCATTGTCTCAATCATGGGATGGCTAAAATCCTCAAAACAATACATTCGCTTCCTTTTCTTCTAAAATAAACATATATTTCCTTGCAACATGGAACCCAAACCATGCAGAGATGCCAGAAGATGTTCTTGGTGTGTATTACGCTTGGAAGTCTTTTTCCTATTATTACATTAAAACCTTTCTGTATAGAGGGTGATATGATACGGCTAGGGTCTTATATAATGGAAAATAATGCTAGTATTAATGAAAATTAACTTGTTGAATTGAATAATTTTTCCTATCAACCGACCTTCAACCATTCATATAACCCCCCACAGATCGCTGTGAAGCCTGAAGATGATGGTTCTAACTGGGATCCTCTGGTACATGACTCTCACGGCCACACTGACAACAATATCTTGGAAATGCCAAAGCCAACGACAGCACACAGTGGTGACTTTGACGTGAGTACTCGGAGGAACAGATTCACCTTCAAGTGATTCGGGTGTTTATGATCAACTGTTCAATCTCTGTTGCATTTTTGACAAATATAATATAATACAGTAAAACCTCATATATACATATTTGGTATTTACATTTTTCCACAATTTACAAGGTTTTTAGTGGGTCCCATCCAATTTCCTATGTTTTCAATGTGTGTGGAGACCCGTATTTACACCACGACTTTTCCATATTCACGCTGTTTATGTTAGATGCAGGTGAGAATGCGACAGATAAAAAAATCAAATTCCTTTCTATGACATTTAGGCATGCATACCCGTCTATATAAAACACTGATTAACCTTGTTTCGTGCATATACACTTCAAAAACAAGGGAGAGAGGAGTAAAGTGCTCCGTTTTAGAGAAAAATTTGAACATAGCAGTGTAGCAGGGCAGTACACATTGCCACTAGTGACGTATAAATGAAATAACACTCGATATATTCAGTGATTGTGATTTTAGATCATGATAGACACTCACTATCCTTTTGCTGGGAAAATATTCCTACAAGGAAATTAATGCGTTTAGGACACAATTTATAATTTAGGAACACCTGTGGGAGTATATTTATGCAGTACCGAAGGCCATATTTTGGAGAATGAAAATGAATTTTTATCCAGACATGAAATGTTAAAAGTACATGAACTGAACTGATGAACCATAACAGGGGATCATTCCAATGACAATCATGCTACTTAGTTCAACAGTTTTACTACACATTACCACAAAACAAAACTTATTGAAACTAATTTCATGGCGTAAAACTGTATTAATAAATAAAATTATTTTTTGGGAAACTTTTTGCCATTGGATAACTGCTTGCGCTGGCCGACCAGTGAGGTAGCTCGATGTTCTCTTGTGTTCATTATGTTATCCTTAATTAATCTGAAACATAAATTTTATTTTACTTGGAAATGCAAATAGATGCGAATCAAAATATTTTCAGATGAATCGAGGGCTTTCGGGATTCTTCCACGTTGGTTCATCCCTTTGGATGACATTTTCTTTGGCATTCTAGACGCCATCTTCAAGTCCAAAGATCGCATCCCATCAAATTTCCTGTATCTTGATTCTATATATTTCTCATATCTTCATACTATATATTTCCTACACCTTGAACGTTAAGTTGCTGTCTGGAATACCGGCAACACGGTCGTGCAGTAGGATGTTTTTTAATTTTCTCTAATTCTTTTGTCATCACGACTGTGATAAACATCCCTGCAAATGTTCATTCAACAACTTTACAAGATCCTTTATGAAACCATTTGCTATCTGGTACAAGTTTTCATTGCATAATTAAAAACTCTGTTTACTAAATTATGATAATTTTATATTTGCTATAAAGTCATTTTGAAACTACCGATGTGCTTTTTAACTTTTATAGGCTCTGTATGTATGACAGAAAATTTTCACTCATTCATTATTAAAATATACGTATGTTGGTAATTGGCTATAATTAATTTCTAGCATCCACACTAGTGTGAATAACATGAAGTGTAAGGTGTGAGAAGAAAAGTTGTTTTACATGCTTTCAGGATAACATATTTGAAAGTTGTAGGAAATCATCAATACTCAAGAATCAGTGTGAAATCTTGAAGTATTAACCTAATTTTCCTTACTTATTCCATGTAAGTGCCACATAACCTGTATTTATATCATCACCTCCCTTGGGACATAGCATGGTAGTAACTGGTAAAATAATCTAGCACAAGACCTTTTTTGGTGGAACAGTGTGGTACAAACAATGTTGCAAGTATGGTGATTAATTTAATTTGTTTATTTGTACACTGTAGGACGCACTTGATTACATTAATTTGATTACATTAATTTTGCTTTGACATGTTATGAACTCAATTGCATGAAGTAAACAATCCCATGACATGTAATTGATAGGACTGCCACAATGCACTCTCTTGAAAGTATCCATCTATTTAAAATGTTCTAAAATGTGATTGCCTAAAATGGTAGGATTTGTCCCAGAGATTAAAAGACACACTTTAAACAAAGCCCAAGTAAAGCTACACCTTCAACCTGAAAGCAAAATTCAAAATCTATTTAGAATAGCAGACAGGTAAAAATAGGTACATAGTTCTTTTCAAATTCTAAGTGTTTGAGGTTAAGGCCTGTGGACACGCTGTTATTATTTGTGGCCCATCCTATAAAAAGCTAATGAAAAGATCTTAGCTGTTATATCAAATGAGTAGTAAGGACAACAATCTCTTGTGATGACTCTGTTGTGCAATTGGTCAGCCTATACTTGACACTTTTGAAAAGATGGCTGACAATGGGATGTTGGCGTAGAAATTCATTGAGGAAAATCTTCATCTCAGAGTAAGTTAACATCATCCTGTGCTTAGTTCGAAATACATTACTCTATTTGGTAAATGTGAGCTTAACCATAACAAACTTCAAATATTTATCTGGCTGAGCAAGCAGATGTGTAGATCAATCAATACGATGTATCTACGTATCAATCTTCACATTTCGTAAGTTTAACTTGCAAAGAATAGTTAATAGAACAGTGGACACTCACTACTGTGACAAAGTGTCTAAATTGTGTCCCCTTCCCTTAATAGAATCAGCAGAAGACACTTTCGGGAATGAGTAACGTGTTATCTTGTAAAGAAAGTTGTGGCAATGGAATCGTGAGTGAATCATCGAATGCCTTGCTGTTGTCATCTCGAAGGTCCATCTCTCCATGTGAGGTAAGATTTGATGTGCTCTTATTTAACATCTTTGCTGAAAACAAAACATATTATTGTTAGTGTGAATGTTGCATTGGAAAGTGATGGCGAGTATTTGGACAATGGCCTTAGTGGTATGTTATGATGTTTCATAGAAACCAATGTCTAGTGAGTGAGAAGGCTCTCTTGCTGCTGTGAAAGTGGGGTTATATGATGACGATGAAGTTTTCACTGACATAAACTGGAATTGTTGCCTTGACCTCTCCTTAGATCGAAAGTGAGGAGACGGCTGCCTGTAAATCTGAAGTTTTATCTGGCAATGAGCGTGATGCAGATGTGAGAGTTCCTTCATTGCAGTTGGAATCGGTTGATGAAGGGAGTGAATCACTCGAGGTTAGTTGAGAATGAAGGTGAAGATGCACAGTCTCCGCTGAGATTCATTCCATGAGCTGTGCATATATTCCATTGGTTGCAGTAAATGAAATATGCACAGCCTACTCAATTATTATTTTGTGTGGGTGTGTACAGAGGGTCATGATCTGAATTGAAACACAGTTACTCATCCTCTCTTTAAGCTTGATATTTTCTGCAGCATACTTGGTGGAGATTCACTCCCTGTCACTCCTTTAATTTGGTGGTTTGCATTGTATTATGTGCATGTAGCTGAAGTCGATAAGATTTGTGAGTTGAACAACTGACAAAAACAACAGTTGAAAATGCTTTGAGCTTCTTCAAGTTTTACCACCCCTATTTATGATTCATTGCAACTCTTGTTCATGTCCGATAGATCATTGGCATGTGCATATTTTCAGTGTGAAACTTAGTTGCTATGTATCTTTTGAATGTGAAAGTCTCACTGAAATACTTCTCATAAATATTCTTATAAATATCAAGCCCAACTTACAATTTGTCCATAAGCAGAAGTAAACAAGTTAACTTTGGTAACAGCTTCAGATTCCTGTAAAGGCAGAGGAGGGTGAGGGACTCGAGAATTCAATGGATGTGGATTCTGGACATCACCCGAAGACTGAGGTCCCTGGTGTTGATTCAGAGGTGAGCAGTAGGGCAGTAGAGTGTGTAACCCTGGAGTGTGTATGTAAAAACCATTTAATTTAAAAATGATTTGAAGTATTTTTCCTAATGTTTTGAGAAAGGCAAATTAAGGATAGTGAGAAAACAGAATAGCAAAGTCTTGCATGAATTACTTTTTATAGTCTTATGAGTGTATTGTTTTTGAACTGTTGCAGGCCCCATCTGAAGGCATTGGTATATCGGGGACAGAGTGGGGGTGTGAGGCAGGAAGTGGAATGCTAACAATGCAAGCCACCCCAAAACAAGGTAATATTACACCTTCCTCTGGTCTCTTCTCTCCTTTCCCTCTGCATTGCTCTTTGAATCAAGGTTTCCTCTGATAATAGCTTTCACAAATATCAAAGAAAATTTTTATCTGGGATGTTTTTGTGCAGAGAGTGCACTGCCCTATAAAGCAAGATGTGAAATGTAGCCAGTACTTTCATGGACAGAAGAATTTTTGGAAGAGATGACCCGATTCAACTCTTTATCCCAATGTCTCTGATCGTGTGTAATGTAAGAGGACAGCAATGTTTTTACAACTGAGTTCACCTGCTCAGTGGGTTTATAATGATGGTGATAAAAATTGTGAATAATCCTAATACCATATTTTTGGCACATTTTCTGGAACACCTGGCTGTTTTATTGAACTCCATTTTCACATAAAATTGTATGGGGTGCCTCATGCTTTAGACTTGCATCCTCTTCCATGTGACATGCAATGGACTCAGCTGTAGCACTCCTGAGAGGGCATTTCCACACATAAAAAAATACACAAGAGGTCACAGGCAAATAGATATATCCTGAAATAGATTTTTGCAAAGCACCAAGAAGATCAGAGCTACGTATTTGTAGAGGAGAAACAACTTATCTTTGTAGGCCCATTTTTGCAGAAGGGCAACTGATTGCAGGATTTACATTTGCAACACATCTCACATTTCTTTATGTACGATTGAATATATGCTATTGTTTTAAGCCAATTATAACTTCTCCTAATTCTGGTAACATTTTTCAGAAAAACAAAATGTCCTGCCAAAAGTAAATCATGATTTTCCTGAAAAACACTACAACAATAGTCTGAAGGAATAACTTTAAACCAAGTGCTCCAAAGACCAACCGTTTGCTACAAGCTTAAATATTTAGTGGTTTTCCACCTTCATTGCGAATAATCTTCAGATGAACCTTATATTTCTTTTGAAGATCTTCATACCACTTATCGAATGATACTTGATTAATGCAGAATAAATCAATACACACTTCAGAAAGAGTCTGACATAAGAGTGCATCAGGCACTTTATGTTCTTTACATTTACGATGAATGATCTGATAATAATATTTCTGAAGTCGAACAGCCCAACCCAAGGAAAGGCCCAACAGGATCCTTAAGCTGATCTAAACAGATTAAACTTGCATCTCCAGTGATAATAGTAAATTATAATTTTATAAATTAATATCCTTCCAGGTAGTTACAACATTTTTCTGTAGACCTGAGAACCACCAGACCTTTCAAGTCAGCTGTTCTGTAATTTCATTCAGTTTTTGATAGACTCCTACTGGCAAAAGTTACAATTTGCTCCCTGTCTTCATATTTCTGAAACAAAATAGCTCCTCAACCAAGGTTACCAGCATCACAGTGTAGGATAAACTCTTAATAAATATCTGGAAAAGTCAAAATTGGAGAAGAGGTAAATTTTTTCTTCAAATCCTGAAGCGACTTCACATTCTTGAGTCCACTCAAATTTTATTGTCATGGAAGTCAGGGGGTGCATTGTAGAAAAAGTGGGAACCAAATGGTGATACCAAGATGCCATGCCCACTGATCTTTTAACCTCTTTAGCATTTGATGGACGTTTGTAATTAAATATAGCTGCAACTTTTTCTGGATTTACCATCAACCCATGCTGATAAACAAAATAACCTAAAGACTTCAACTGTGGAGGACAAGATAGACATTTTACAAAATCAATAGTAAGACCAGTATTACTTAATCTCTTCAGTCCTTTCTCCAGTATATTAAGATGATCTAAATAAAAAGAGGATCCAATAATATCATCTAAATAAACAAATAAATGAGGTTTCAAATCTTCACCAAGAACTTCGTCTATAAATCATTGACAGGTAGCAGCCAAATTTTTTAATCCTTGAGAAATGCTCTTGAATTGAAATAAACCCTTACAAGGAATCACAAATGCAATTTTTTCTTTACTCTCTTCATAAAGTTTTATTTGGAAGTAAACACTCTTTGGATCAGTGGAACTTAAAAATTGTAAAACTCTCAGCTGATTCAGGATATCGTTCTCTTTAGGCAATGGGTAGGAACTATGCTTACATACAAATTCTTGATGGAATGAGCATTTTAACCCTTCCCAAGTAGAAGCCTGGTTCTTAGTAGATCGGAACCGCACAAGTGCATTGGAAGGAATGAATTCAATGGCATCTAGAAATGAATCTTTATGAGACACACCTCCAGATACAGCCAGTTCCTCAAGTTTACTTATGAAAGAGTTTTCACCACTATCCTTTTCACCAGAAAACAAAACACCCCACTTAATGAAAGGAATATATTTATAAGCTGACCAGATGTCACATGACTTAGATCCAGCCTCAGCACTCTTATCGGAGACTTGTTTATTTATTCTGCATTGAGATATCAAGATAGGAAAGGCAGTTTGAGGGGGGAAATTCACACTAACTGAAACAAGAGGGCCTTCTAAGTAAGATTCTTCAAACTTATTTTGATCTTCAAGTTGCCTCTCTTCTATAATCATTACCACCTTTCCCACTGATTGGCCTGCATTAATTACTGAAGTTTGATCTTCATTAGAAATGTTATGGGAGAAACATTATCAGCAAAGGAACTTCATAAAGAGCAGCACTGTCCACAGACCTTAATTTAGCCGACAGACGTTTTGATTGCCTCATCATTACTTCAGATTTTACTCTCATTTGTCCTTCAGCCAGGATAATTAGTCTCATCAATTTGGCATTTAGGTGAAATAATAGTGATTTCACTCTTGCAGGAGCAACTGAGCCAATCCTTGTTTAGATCTTCTATTATTATTTCTATTTCATTCAATTTAGATACACATATCACTTAATCCCTGATTTCAGGAGGATCCTGAAATCCATACCTCCTCCTTTACTGAAGTATCTTCAATTGATTCACCAAGATTTTCTATCCTTAATTTATCTCTAACTTTCCTCTTCAGCTCAGCAAAGTACATCTGGGCATATTTCCCCTCTGAATCACCAGTTCATACAGCAACTCATCTTTCCTTACCCTAGCAACGTCCATCGTGTCAGTCCAAAATTATTTGTGCTACACCAAAAATAAGATAACAAGAAAAGTAAATGCTAGATCCTTGGCTAGATCATACATTTACAATATAGCAGTTAAAAGAAATTCAAACAGAATTTTAAAATGCATGAATTTGGATAGGTCAGGATCTAATGGATCACCTCTTTTTCCTTTCAACACAGGATATTTTGTGCCAATCCTTGAGTTACTCTTCTGCTCCACCCCACGTTGGGTGCCATAATTATGTATCTAAAAATATGATATCTCCAGCAGCCTGGCCAATTTAGTGTTAGATGTTAGAGTGGGTGGATTCTTTGGCTTTTTTTTTGATCTTGCGCACCAGGTAATTTTGACTAATAACCACCAAAGTTCGATGCACACTAAGTGTAAAAAGAAGCAACTAATATCACAATATAATTCACAATAATTATTATTCCTGTAATTTGTAGGTCCCCCCTAAACCACATCTTCATCATCTAAATGTTAACAATCCCAACTGAAAATATTTTATTTATTTATCAACAACCCCATTTCCTAGGCGGTTGCTAGAGTAAAACCCAGCCTACATCTAATATTAAAATAAACATAGCATTTAATGGAATAAATGTAAAAAGACTGTTACAATTTATAGTGTAGTGTTTGGGCTGTAACTCTTAACAGTGTGTACGAACTGCCACATTTCCAATTTGTACAGCATAACGTTGATGAAGTGTGTAAATTTTGTATCTAGGCTGCAGTGATTTAAGATGATATTTATCTGTTTATACGCATGGATGAGATATCATTTTGAGCAGTACATCTGTGCTACCATGTTTCTGTACCATAGAGGTTCAATTTCCTTATCAATTAACATCAGTTAAATCCTCCCATATTTGCAGAAACAAAAAGAGCTGCCACTGAGTGCCTCAAAGCATCAATCTCAGCCTTAGATGTGAGAGAGTCGGCATCCATTGTCCCATTATGTGTGCCTACCTGCATGGCAAGGGAGGATGGAGTAGAGAAGAGTCATGTTTCAGACTCTGGGTCCAGGAGGGAGGATGATATAATCAGCTCCGTTGTCCTGGAGGAAGGAGAGAGTAGTGAGGTTGTGGCATCGTATGACATCACTCGGCGAAGCATGAGGGTCATGGAGCAGAGAAAGAAGAATGATGTGGAGTCAATGGAGTGCACAGAAGTGGCAAGGAATGTCAGCAGGATCAGTGTGCAGGTCAATGGCAGTGGCACAAGAAACCAATTACCCCTGAGTGATGAAAACCCATGTGGTAGAAGCTTCAAGTGTGACAAGTGTGGAAGTAGATTCAGGTCAAAGTATTCGATTGGGAAACACATGAAGGTACATAATGTTGTTACTGATTTTAAGTGTAGCACAGGTAACTTGAACTTTGACTATGAAGGTGAATACAATGGACATAAGTGTGTTCTGGGAAAGATTGATTCCAGCACTCTCCATAATGCTGACAAAAGGGTGCCTAACTCAGCTATTTCTATACCGAGTAATGGCAGTATTCAGGATGTCAATCCCATTGTGAAGAAGTTATTATCCTGTGGAGTATGCTCCAAGTCCTTTTACAAACCCAGTACCCTTGCAATACACATTCGTACACACACTGGGGAGAGACCATTTTCATGCACAGTGTGTGGGAGAGAGTTTGCACAAAAATGCTCTCTAAATAAACATGTAGTGTTACATGATGGAACAAAACCTTATTCCTGCAGTCATTGTTCCAAATCATTTTCAGAAAAGCAAACTCTCCAGAGACATATGTCAGTTCATACTGGCCTGAAACCTTTTTCCTGCAGTCATTGTTCCAAATCATTTTCACGCAGAGGTCATCTCCATGGTCACATGTCAGTTCATACTGGACTTAAACCTTTTTCCTGCACTCATTGTTCCAAATCATTTTCGCACAAACAAACTCTCCGTAATCACATGTCTGTTCATACTGGCCTTAAACCTTTTTCCTGCAGTCATTGTTCCAAATCATTTTCAGACCGAGGTCATCTCCAAAGTCACATGTCAGTTCATACTGGACTTAAACCTTTTTCCTGCACTCATTGTTCCAAATCATTTTCGCACAAACAAACTCTCCGTAATCACATGTCTATTCATACTGGCCTTAAACCTTTTTCTTGCAGTCATTGTTCCAAATCATTTTCAGACCGAGGTCATCTCCAAAGTCACATGTCAGTTCATACTGGCCTTAAACCTTTTTCTTGCAGTCATTGTTCTAAATCATTTTCACGCAGAGATCATCTCAATAGTCACATGTCAGTTCATACTGGCCTTAAACCTTTTTCTTGCAGTCATTGTTCCAAATCATTTTCACGCAGAGATCATCTCCATAGTCACATGTCAGTTCATACTGGCCTTAAACCTTTTTCCTGCAGTCATTGTTCCAAATCGTTTTCACACAGTAAAAGTCTCCATAATCACATGTCTGTTCATACTGGCCTTAAACCTTTTTCCTGCAGTCATTGTTCCAAATCATTTTCACTCAAACATCATCTCCATAGACACATGTTAGTTCATACTGGCATAAAGCTTTCTCCTGCAGTCATTGTTCCAAATCATATTCAGACAAACGTACTCTCTATCATCACATGACAGTCCATACTGGCCTTAAACCTTTTTCCTGCACTCATTGTTCCAAATCATTTTCACTCAAACATTATCTCCATAGACACATGTTAGTCCATACTGGCCTTAAACCTTTTCCTGCAGTCATTGTTCCAAATCATTTTCACTCAAACATCTCCATAGACACATGTTAGTTCATACTGGCATAAAGCTTTCTCCTGCAGTCATTGTTCCAAATCATATTCAGAGAAACGTGCTCTCTACCGTCACATGACAGTCCATACTGGCCTTAAACCTTTTTCCTGCAGTCATTGTTCCAAATCATTTTCACGCAAAGATAATCTTCGTAGTCATATGTCAATTTACATTGGTGTTAAATCTTATTCCTGCAATTTGTGTTCCAAACCCTTTTATTCTAATAGTAAACTTAATCAGCATATGAAGATTCACATATAAGTGAAACCTCATTAATATGTTATGAGGACTGTCATTGCAGGCAACCTTAAAGTACTCCTTTTAACTAATTCGTCTGAAAACATTAATCATTTGATGTTCACTGAAAATCAATATTCAAATAAGCTGCCTAAATGCACAAGCATTGCTGGACCTAGAGAAAAGCATCATTCCATTGTGGAAAGTGGAAACAATGATGTTAAAAACATGAATTAGCACTTACCTCTTGGTGTACTATCGTTTGTTGGGAATTCAGTTTTGTTTTATCTGCTTCTGAATAGAGTGAAACCTATATTTTATACTTTTGAAGGGGCTACCCAAAAGAGTGCAAATTTGAGGAAATTGTGAAATAGAGGAAGTGATGGTTATATGTCACTTGCCTAACAATAATCATACATTTTGTATCCCATCTAATATGTGTATACTTCATGTAAAAATACTTAAAAATAAGGTTCATAATGCAAGTAGGAGTGCATTCAATTTATTTTTCAACCATTCCACTAAATTAATTCCTACTTTATTTATAGTGTTTCAGTTGTTAAAAATCATTGTTAAATTGCAACAAACCATTTTATTCCCAAATTTAGCTTGCATTCAAATATTTTTACATGCATAATAGCATGATATATGTAAACGAAGAATAGGGGCATAATCTGTAGTTTTTCAATTAGACATGTTTTTCATAGATCATAAAAGATGCGGTGTTAAATTGATCATCGAGGCAATCTAGAACTGAGTCAATTAATTTGTAGGAAGCAAATTCTGCAGAATATCCTTATAAAGCCAAAGTGGGAATTGGTGCATTGCCGTTTTTATAAGCAATGTCAGTATCGTATTGTCAATTACAGTTTAAACAATTTTGAGGCTGAAATTCTAATGTTAGGCGATAATTATCCAGTGTTTGATGATCACTGTTATTGTACTGAGGAATACATATGACATTTTAAAGTTATCCGGGAATACTCTTAAAGATGGAGAGCATCAACAATGTGAGCAATTGGAGCTAAAATTAGTTGCTTCAACTGTTAATTGTTTTTTTCTGGGGAGCAGACCAGGTAGACGGTCATTAGCGAGGGTCTCTGCTCGCGATCGGCCTAATCCGTATCTTCGTTCGGCTTCGACCCTCATCGGCGACCGGACTCTCGCCACAAGGGGTCAGGCGGACGAAACTGACCACGTGCAATATGATGTTAAAAGTTATTAACTATTTAAATGGGCAACAATTTACTACCGCCATTGTATCACACATTCTAAGAGAATAACAAGCATCTTTGATCGACGATCTACAATAAAGATTAATGTTTTTCATGCATTCTTCAGAAATATGCCATTTACACTTGGCAAACGTTGCATTACCTGGAGGTTAAAAGCGGTGGTTTTAAACTACGAAGAGCGTTCATAGAGGGAAATCTTGATGAAATAATGTAATAAAAACAGTTGAGATATAATTTTTAACATGTTAAAGCAGTTTAATACATTTTAACTGTTGAGCACTTGAAATACATTCTGGTTATTAGCTGGTCGATACCCTATTTGTTATATATCTACATCCATATGATACCCTACAAGCCACCGTAAAGGTGTGTGGCAGGGGGTTAAGATCACCAACCATGCACTTTAAATAGGCAAACATGATACTATAGGGTATCAGGTAACTATATTGTTAGTATCTATATGTATTAATTTTGTATTGTGTCAGACAGTCATTCTGTATCGGTTTTGTTTTGTTCTCTCCTTAGTTTTGAGCTAAAAGAGTGAGTTTTGGTGCATTAAGTTTGGATTCTCTGTCTGTATGAGTAGATTTGGAATTTTAGCTGTTTGTGTTGCAGAAAAAAATACAAAAAACATGGTGTTTGAGAGTGGGAGACAATATATAATGAAAATATGGTGTAGAAAAAAGTAAAAAACTAATTAGTGGGACACATTTCTCTACTTGTAAAATAGCCATTTCCTTCTCTTTGCATATGAAATACTTATGAGAAGTGCCTGAATGGCAGGCAGAAGGTCTGCAGGTCTAAATAGTATTAAGGGATTGGTTGTTAACATATGCATCTTGCACTACAGACTAGTCTAAAATGTTTCCCCTACCTACTCCTTTGCTATGCTGCTTAATGTTCTCTCTCGGGGGAAATTGACATTTTTAATCTATCGGTGTGACAACCAATCTCTCTTAGGTTATTTATCTGGTTTAATCTAGCATACGCTGGTGTTTTTAATATCCCAGCCGGCACATGACGAGACGTATCCCCAAATATGAGGATAATATCCGCAGAAATCATGAAGAGCCTATCTCTTGAGTAAGGATAAATACCGTGGACTCCACGCCTGAAAATTGACGAAACGAGGGATGAATTTCTGCATTTTTAAGGATAAGCCCATCCCTGGTGGGCTAGCCTCATTGGCTGAAAGAGGCCAATGAAAGGACGAGAATAGCAGTGCCAAGGGCGGTGCTGGGCAGAAGCTTCGTCCATATATGGTAGTAACCTCCCCTACTTTCCCCATCCCAATTCCCCTCCCCTACGTTCCCCATCCCCTCGGTTCATACTGTGGCGTCGGTTGCATTTACAGATGGGGTTTCAAATTAGCGTACACAAATGAAATCCATAAACTCACTGATGGCACGTTTTATTGTTTCACACTGAAACTGCAGTTACAAACAATATTTAAGGCACCCAAAATGACAAAATATCAACACACACAAAGGAAATGGTTCGTTAAATACAAAAACATATGTAAGTTCCATACATGAAAAAGAAAATATGGAAATGATGAGGCAACATAAAAGATATTAATCGTAAATCATACAAAAAAACAAAAATTCAGGCTGACGGACAAAGTGATTGAGAGAATAAAAAAGGCCAATATTATTGTACTTATAAAAAGTAAATAAACAATTACATGCCTTCTGAAATTAGGTTACGAAAATATTACCACAGCCAAAGTGACAAAAATCAAGAGATGAATAGAAAATGGTGCACTCACTTACACAAACCATTTCACTCATATATTTCACTACGAAATCACAATACATGGTGAAATAGGCTCCATCACTACCAAAAATAGTCCGCAATTACCGTGAAGGTCCCCATACCGCGGGTTCTGCCTTACCAATGCTCGTCGAAGACACGAACACGTTACGGTACAAGTCGTTTTTATTCATCAATATCACCCTTTACACACAAAACTACAAAACACTATACGACACTTCGAACACAGTCAACAGCGTCCATGTGATGGCTAGAGTACTGGCCTCCCATCCCGAGGGCCCGGGTTCGATTCCCGGCAGTGGTGGATTTTTCAGTGGAAAACCGGTCCCCACTTGAGTGCCTAGTGGAGGGCATTTCAAGTACAGTACTCCGTCCGTCGGATGGGACATTCAGCCGTGGTCCCCTTGGCGCCTTTCGTTAAGAGTAGGCTAATGCTGATGCCGGGTTTCTCTCCACCCTTCCTCCGTTCCCTAAAAATATCTACCATTACCCAATTACCCACCTATCCTATATGGCCCAAATGACCTCAGCTGTCGGTCGCCTCCCCTAAATAACCAACCAACAGCGTCCAGACAAGCTGATCACGTGGACGAACTTCACCATTGGCGTGGTAATTAAATTATCCCCTACTGATCGATCCTCCTACTCACTCTTTACCATCGACTATTAACTGCGAGATGAAGCACTTTCCGCAAGGTAGCTATAAATACGAACCGCTAGCATATCTCGTGCTTCAATTCACAACAAAGAACTTGATACACTACTGTTTCATGGTATAACCGCGAATCAGGACCATGTATCGGATGTTATCACAATAAAATACAGGGAATTCCAGCCCTCCACACCAGCTTCGTCTTTCTACCTTTTCCTACGGCAGGGTTTGTGAGCTGCCGTATAAATCGGTGGTATGCTGGTCGATGTAGTACCAGGAAAGGTATACCTTTGGCATATGGCAGCAGTAGCGCCGAAAGTGGTGTAGCTCTACCGGCGATAAATGGCAGCACAAGCTAAGCACGCAATTTTCCACCTCGTTTGAATTAATCAGTTCCACCCCTCCATAGGTATTTAAATTTATTTTCGATAATATTTTGGGGAATTCGGGTTTAAGCTTACAACAAGAACACAAAGTAATTAGATACTCTTCTTAGAATTAGAGAATCTTTTATTGATCGGTATCATGTACACCAGCGGTATATGGATACAAATGTAGAAGGTACATAGGTAATGAGGCGAAAATACTACTTCAAAGCATTGTGAGAGTTGCATATGTTAACTACAAAGCAGGAAATGGCACAGGGATGGTGTTGGATGAGGAAACTATCAGTTTCACTACATGCACTTAAAACAGTCAACATTGCTACCAATTTCAATTCTGAATACTGAGTAAATAAGCAAAGGCTCATAGTACCCCATAAGCAGGAGGAAATACACCTTTTAAGCATGAAATTAAATGAAAATATTAGTCATTGAAATTAAAAGCAGAGCAGATACCTCATGTTGCACAAAATTTGGAAAACTTCCCACATATGGAAACGAAGTCTCAGCATAATAACAAATCTAAATTAACCTTGTATATATGTAATTATTTCATTACATTATGTTATGGAAAGACTGCTGAGGTCTTCAAAGAAATTAATTTCGGAAAAAATGCAAACTACAACATTTGTGAGCACTGGACACAGCTAGGGCTGTCAGGACCAATACCTTAATTAGGTACCTTTAGTCCTGAGATGCCTTTATACCTAGATTAGGTAAAACAAGGCATTGAAATACCATAAAGGTAAGTCATTGAGGCATACATTCCTTGAGACTTCCATTCGAGGGTTGAATACCTAAATGAGGTAACATTAGCCCAACAAGCCCTAATACATACCTATCATAGGTAATAAAGAGCGATGCAATACCTAAATTAGGTATTTTCCTGTAAGCATTTATTTCTCTCACGGCAAAACAACTGAATTGCCAACATAGCAACGTACGAATACATTTTTTCTGTCAAAGCCAACTTGTGGTCCTGACATTTGATGAATGTCTCATCTAGGTCACTGCAGGCTCGCTCATATCTGAGTTTGACAGATATATGCTTACAGTGACCTATGACCTGCAATTTTTGCAGGAGGAATGGAATTGCCTTCACTACTAATTAGGGCTGTGCGAGTCTCGACTTTTCGAGATTCGAGCGAGATAAAAGTACTGCTCGAATCTCGCTCGATTTCGCGCTCAACACGCTCGAAAAACGAGTCTCGAGCTTGTCTCGAGATCTCCGTCGTGGTGGACGTAATTTTACGGGGTCTTGCGTTATAATGCGACGTAGTAAATTTATATTTATTCCCTTCCTTTTGCATGATAATTTCATGATGTCACGCCACAAAATGCAGAGATATCTCTTAGTTCTAGGCCTAGACTCGAGAAGTTAGGAGACCCTAGGCCTCGGCGTAGGGCCTAACCGAGTCCCTGCTCTATTTCGTAATCGGAGGCCTAGTACCTACTAGCAAATGACTCATAAAATAGGCACGTATGAACGTAGGCTACTTCTAGAACTAGTATAAACCCAATAAGTAAAAAAAAGTTACAGAAAAATCCGGTTATTCTTGCCCATCTTTAAAGGAAATCTTCAATTTAATCCCGTACTACTGTGAATTTCAACCGTAACGAATCAATACATTGCATTTTAATGGAATATATATTATTATTTTATTTTCCCATCTTTCAGCACGAAAAGTTATGGGTTCAAAGTGTTTACTTGTTTATGCAATGGTAAATGCGCCGGAATCCCGGAATGCTCACGCAAAGCTGCTTTATGACCTTGAGATAGCAACCCTGTCAGCTGTTCCGAGATGAATCTCGCCTTGGGGTCGCCTGTAAGCACGCATGTCTTGACACTTGCGCGCGTTGTTGGGCGGAATAAAGCAAATGTTTGTCCTTGACCGATGCCAACAACTGAGGCAATTGGGAAGATATGTGACATGGTAGAATTATATAAAACATCACATCTGGTGGTATCAGATGGCTAAAACTCTCTTAAATGCTTGGCAACAAATTTTTCCGGTATAAACATGTTCACTCACTACTTTCCCCATGTCTGCGTATATAGGTCTGTTTAAGTTGCGTTGTCTGTACTACTCCAATCTAGAGCTTTAAGCGGAATTCGATAAAAGGTTCGGGTTAGCCAAAAATTAAAATAAATTGAATTGAAGGACCAAGGAATATGAAAATGATAGCGAACACACTGTAATTTAAGACAAAGAAATTACAATTTTTAATAAATGACAATTACAATTGATGTTATCGTGGATGCTACCTGCGCTGTTTTTAAGTATCCTTTCACGCCGGAGCCTTGCAATGAAAAATGCTTCCCTAGTCATTAGTACCGTGAGCATATCCTTGTATTTCTCCGTACGGAACTCACTCTTGGCAAGGAATCGCACAGACATACTTCTCGTTTATCTTGTATCACAAGTCAGGGAAGCCGGACCCTTTCCTCGATCTCTCGGCAGAGGTGATAACGACCCTTTTCTCAGTACCATCCCCACTCAGCCAACTATTCTTTTACCCATTTACTAAAAATATTTGCCGCCTTATATGAAAATACAGGCCCAGCAGTTCATACCGAATGTTCTGTTCTGCATTTATTAATTTTAAACGGAACTTTACCGTTATTATTAACAAACGTTTTGCAAAATGAACACACTCGACAATTTTTTTGATAATAGAGTTCCGTTCAAAATGTGGAAATGCACAGAAAAAAACTTTATAAATGTAACTCTGAGTTCATACTTTCCCAGCATGCTACAAATATTGTGAAACTTATTGTTATCGTTATATATCCACCGAGTATGTAAACAAATGCTTGACCACGGACACACAGTGAAAGCATCTACTATGCTGAGACGAAAGATTGGAGATTACCCCTGTCCGCATGCCACGGAAGGGTCCAGCGAAGAGCGGGGCGGGGAAACGATAAAGTAGTCATTTTTAGGGTCGATCCCTCAGTCGGGTCTACATAATTGACGCAACTGAACCGGTTTTCCCCAGAAGACCCCCTTCACCCACGAAGAGTTCTTCGTCTCTTATCCCTGATCACGACGAAATTCATCTGGGCGTGACTCATTCAGCGAGGAAGAGGAGTAAGTAACCCGAGAAGATCTCTCCGCCTTATCAGTGTCTACCCCCGCCCAGCTTCGCTTCGACCCAGGTGGCCACCACTAGTGGGGGAGGAGTTGGATCACATTTTGGGGCTTCTGCAGCCAACATTTTTTATGCTTGCTTGCATCTCGCTTAGCAGCGACATGCAAGCGATGTTGACATGCCGTTAGTTCACTTGCGTGGAAAGATCTACGCCATTTATTAATGACATTCTTATGCTTCAATTGAAAAATCTACGCGTGGGCGCGTTAAGTTCGCTGCGAAATGGCGGAATACGAAATTTTACCGTTCAAAATGTTGCTTGGATTTATTAGTTATCCCATCTAACAGACGAAATTTAATATGAGAATAATGAATTTTCATCATCGAAACGGATGAACTGACAGCTTCCTAACAAGTGCGAAAAAGTGCTACAATGTTGCGACATTTCTATGCATTGGCGCGACGCGTAGCTATTTCGCGGATAGATTTCAACGGGCTCTCATGATTTTTCATAAACACATTTGATTTACACTTGATTGCCACAAGTTTAAGTGAAGTGCTGCGTGACGATGAAGAAGATGAAAGTGATGAGGGCATCATCCCAAAAAAGAAGACACCCTCAAGCCATTAAATACCTTGCGTCATTTCCCATTACTTCACGAAGTTTATGATGATTTTATAGATAATTTAATAAATATTTAAAAAGTAGTCCACTCAAAATGGAATGGTAAAAAGTGCAAAAAAACATCAAAAAATATTTTTTAAAAGTTAATTCTGTAAATGAAATTTTACTTTCAGAGGGGTTTTTCTTCATTATCATTTTGCCCAGGCAGTTTATTTGTTTGCTATGCAATGCTAGTTAACTTTCTTTGAGTGGTGTACTTTTTTATTTAATTATCTTGGATAACTTTTTTAAACTGCCTTATTTTCAAATTTTATCTCTGTTCAGTTCATACTCTTCCACTTGCATGATTTTCTAATTATTTACACCCTTGATTAACACTTGATTGCCACATATTTAAATGCTAAATCTGTACTTTTGCCTGAGCAGCCAAAAAGCTAGATGATTATGTTCTAAAATTCTATTGTACATTTGATTTAAAATATAATTATCTCTCCACCATAATTAAAATAGTTTAAATTTTTACAGTGTAATATGTATTGCAATAATGATCCCTTAATAGTGAAAATAGTTCCAATGTCATTGTGTTCTCAAACGTTGTGAAATCTTAGCATATTTTTCAAAATCTGCTCATATCTTGATTTTATATAACACCCCATTTTTGGGTCCCAAGGTGTTATGTAAAATGAAGACTACTGTAATGCTTAAGCTTAAAATTATGCTTGTGTAAGAACAAAATTAGTACATGCATAGATAAAAGTCTCTACTGCAATTTCAGTGTGCTTAAATCTCGCTCGATCTCGCTCGAGATTCAAGATTTTTTCAAATTCTCGCTCGATCTCGCTCGAATTAAAAAAACCCCTGCTCGCACAGCCCTACTACTAATCTTACCAGGCCTTCCGAAGGACACCTATCTCCCTCCTCCCCTTCCATAGCATAAGAAATGGAAGGGATAGGGTCCTGTGAAAGAAGGCTTTCATGGCAGTGTAAGCATTCATTTCCCTGAAGAGCTGCGCTGGCTACATACCTGCCAAGGCATGCATCTGGGCTCAGCTTACAGATCCTCGACGGAGCAGAAATATGTCTCTTCGCGAGCCGACGCATATTCTTGATGCACAAGAAGAAGCTAAATTGAAAAAAACTTCCCGCAAACGGCGAAGATCAGATTTCGACTTAGCATGACTGCATTCGTTGAGCTTGTACATGTATCTTTAATGCTATTAATTATCCTAAAATGTTTACATAATCCATTTCATTTATAATTTTGAGATACACGACAAGGAGACGTGGTATTACATCACTTTCGTTCATTACTTTCTCTCAAGTCATTACTCTAATTCAAAATCTGTTCATTAATCTCACCTATTCCTTTCTCCGAATTTTGAATCCATTCTTTTGCATCTCATTTCACGAATCCTCTAATCCTCATAGATGTCTTCCACTTCTTAATCTTCGTAGTCCGACATTAGCATGTGAACTTGTACCACAATGTTATCTGTAGGATTGGTTTCAATCTTCATCATTATAACCCACTTACTGTACTGCAGGAAGCACTTCACACGCATTCCTGCACGCTTGCTGAACATTATGTCTACTCCAGCATTACCATTCAGTGATCCTTTGTGAATAATTCTGTAACTTCCACTCCAAAAGTTTCCTTCTTTGAGCCATCTCATGTCACTGATTCCCTAATATGTCGAGGTCCATTCTGCGAATGGAGATCGCAGGTTCTTCCTTCAGATTCAGCCATCTTAAATCTCTCCAATCTCCCACAGGTCCGAAGTGATCGCAAGTTCCAAGTTCCTACCCTAAAATGTTTATGACCCTTGACTGATGTACTCTCTCGGGTAGTACCCACCCGGAGATCCGAATGTGAGAATATTTTACTCGAGAGGGCTCCATCATGTCTTGATATAAAGAAAAGAGTGGAGTAGCTGCGAATCCTCTGGATAATAATGTGTTGATTAAATAAGTTTGGCAATTTTCCACAAACAAATCTTTACTTCAACCGGTTTTGATGTGATACATCATCATCAGGCCTGATGATGATGTATCACATCGAAACCGGTCGAAGAAAAGATTTGTTTGTGGAAAATTCCCAAACTTATTTAATTATGTTATTCCACCATATAACGCCTGAAACGTCTCTTTTTATTAATAATGTGTTGGTTTTCCCTTGCCTTCCACATCGCAGTATTACAGCCGTGAAGAATAATTCTACTAAGAATCCCCCTGCCTATCGTGTAAAAGGGAGGGAATTGGAAGTGTAGTGAATCGAGGAAGATTCTTTAACATACATTTATTGAATGACAATCAAGTCAAAACATGATATATCACGCTAACTTCGTTATTTAGCTGTTTCAATCTCCGCGGTGAGGTTTGTTCGTGTTTTAGTTAGAAAGGGCATTTCCAACGGAAATTATATCGAGTGATGTCTTCTCTTCTTCCTCTAACGACCAATTGACGCAACTATTCGGAATCCCTCATCAGCAGAAACTCTACGCGGCCGGCCATGAACAGCAAACTCAAGGCTGACGCGGTTCGCCAGAAGCTCCCCAGCGGGGGATATTCCTTAGCCAAAAAGTCTGCTAAGCTACACACACTACGGCCACTACGCTACTATACGGCCGACCAAATGGGCGGATCTAAAAAGCTACATCAGCTCACGAACTACGGTGACAAGATTAACTACGTCCACCTGATCGGCCTGTCGTCAGAGTCATCTCGTGACAAAAGGCTGCGAACAGCTTTGTCTCCGGCATACTCTTAAAACTCTTGCCGTTGGCGGAGACTTGCACGAAACGGAGGTTTTCGGATTAGGGCCATACGACGTTTGAAAAACCTTGATCCTTTTCTTGACGAAACTCAAAAGTTGAGTAACAGAGGGAAAAGGCTCATCACTCAATGTCTCTTCAAAGAGGGCAAGAGTTTCTGCGTCAACCACACGAGCAGCTAATCTAAATAATATAAATTCCCCTAAATCAGGAGTATTTTAAGTTCTCAGAGCATCATGAATTTCAAATTGTTGCATTACCGAATGAAGAAACGGGAAATTCCAGAACTTTGTCTAGATAATCGAATCCCAGAATTGTCATAATGCTCGCATAATTCCTTCCATGCTGAACAATAATGGGCTTCGCCAAATGGGACTGAAGCGATAAGCGCTGAGGCCTTTCCTTGAACAGCTGCCTTCAGATTGGAGAATTTCTCCACCGATGCAATGGCCGTTCTATCGTGCACCAGACTTGAACAAATCACGGAATCCAACCCAATCCGAGAAAGCCCCTGAAAATCGAGGCAATTCGTTAGTGGGAAGGCGCGACCTTTCATTTTGCGTGGATCCGCAGGCGTACGCTCATTTGTGGTGGAAGGATTCACTGCGCGATGGAAAATGGAAAGACTAAAATAAAACTTTTCTTCCTCCTCTTCGCCCACACGCATATCCTCCGCACAGACATTGCCTTGATTACAGCTCTGGCAATATTCAAAGATCTTATCCTGAGCCTCGAGGAATCCTGGATAAACGGTTTCCAATTGGGAGCAGCGTATTAGAAAGATCTCCAGCTTAGGATGACTTAACATGTCCGATCCGGAGCCTTCGAGCTACTCAGCAAGAGAAAAAGCTGCACCCACAGTGCAACGAAAATGATTGCGTTTGAAACGCAATAACTTCAGCTGCGAATCGAATTGCTCCCGAGTTAACACTCCCTTCTTTTTCGCCCCTTCACCGTCAGACATGGCTGAATGAAATAATTAAATAAAACTCAAGAAAAGAAAATAAACTTCCTCGTAATAATTGTCCCGAATTTCGGCACCAAAAAATGTAGGCACACGTGGTCCGTTAGGCTGTGACGTGCGACAAACGCAAGCAAAAAAAAAGGTTCAATGTAATAATAAAAAGGGATGAAGAGAGAAAGTTATAAATGGGAGATGGGAAAAGGAATAATGAGGATAAGCGCCTACCAGAGGATGAATACGGCAGCTCCTTCCGAAAAATGTAGGAGACGAAAACGTCTCGAAAAGCCCTCCTTTGAAGGTCGAAGTACTCGTTGTTTCCTTAACCAGCACTGGAAGAAGACAGGCGATGCGCCGGGTTTTCCTCCTCCTCCTCACGAAGGGAAGGTAAGGGAAGTTGGAAAGGGAATTCAAACCGAAACAAAACACCTAATATGCTTACGCGCAAACAAAGATAAATAATTTATTTTCACTTATAGGTAGGTAGTATGGCCTTTCACAGCCCAAAATAGGTTTCACTGCATATTTATCAATAATCATATGAATAGCTTAATATTTTTTGCTAACACATAGTAGATATCACTCAGTGATTCAACCCAAAGGTTGGTCTTTGATAAGTGAGAGTAGAGCTCACCCTGTACTAAGCCAATGGCGTGCTAATTACACACATTCAGGTGGTAGGGGGGGCAGTTCCTTTCCCTGGGCCACCTGCGATCTCCTACGAAGTTCTAACACTCAGAAAATTGAATCCCGAGAATTTCAAATGGGGATGTCCAGAAAGGCTCTTGCCCGGGATTTGAAACCAGGACCCTCCAGTCAGTAGCTCAGTGCTCTACCCACTAGGCCACCATGACCCATAGTAGTTATACAATCTTAAATTGTAACGACACTTTGGAAATAAAATAATGATTTTTAACGCATCACCATCAAATTGGGGTATTAAAGGATAGAGTAGCGAATTATAATGGTATCGTGACAGTGCTGGTATCGAAAATCGGGTATAAGATAATTGGCATCTGCTCATCCTCAGTATCAACAAAAGGGTGATAGTCAAATGCACTTAATTTGAATTCAAATCTATGTCGACGAGATATTACTTCGTGGCCAGTTTCTCCCGATATTACCCCAAATGTGACTTAATAAAATTCCCACGTAAAAAAATGCCAGTGCTACCAGATATGACAATGAGTGTCCTACATTTATTGAAATGAAACATTCCCAGCGGAAATACATAAATAAGCAACAACATAGAAATGGTGGATCAAGTAATTTCCTTATTGCAGGAAGAATAATAACTGGGTGAAATTATGCAAGTCCAATGCAATACGAATCCAAGGTGAGCCGTTTTATTACACACAAAGTGATATATTACATTTCTGTATCATTTATATCATAATAAAAGGTAAAGGTCTTACAATGTATGCACTTCTATACACTGCCAAATTAAACGAGATAAAAATGTACCACCCTGACTTCACACAAGTTTGGAATTTCCAAGTGTCTCAGCAAAATTAGACAATCACAATAATGACAAGCAAAACAATAATGAAGATGAATGCACGAACCATAAACCAAATTGACACTTGATGGACTTTTTTATGACAGATCGTGAATTGACTTTTATAATGTTTTTTATGTCCAACACTTTAATAATAAGAACAAATATCAGTATCAGTAATAGAAAGGACACAGGATATACACTCTACACAGGATATGAAATCATAAGAAATACCAAAACTAACACAGACTCCCTTTTAAAAAGCTTTGAAAATATGCAAAATAATTTACATTTGTACTCTCCTCTAATAAAGACACCAGTCAATGACTTTAAAAAATAATGCCCAAGTAATAGCCAATATTATATACATGAATATGTATATGGATTCAAATCTGTCGCACTGTCCCATTGGCTGGGATGTTGCCCGCCTTTCCGCAAAAATTTTGCCGGTAGGGCGGCGCTGCAATCGACCCCGTTATCTACTACGCGTTGTTAATGGCTGGTGTTGATAGGGAAAATCTTGAGGTTGTTACAGTTAAATCGCTGTAATTATAGCAATTGTGGTTTAAGAAGCCATCGAAGCATATTAATTTATTGCTTAGATTGGTAAATCATTGTGGAAATGTTAGGGGGAAATTATTTGGCATAGGAATTGAGCAATTGGACTTTTAATTTTCCATTGTGTCACCGCTGGGGCGGAAGTCGTAGCGCCATTTGCAAAAGCGAGTGGTATATATCTTAGTGCATTAAAATGGCTAACACAAACCGATATTGCTTCGTAACGGGCTGCAAAACAGGGTACAAGAAGACAAGAGCCGAAAATGCTAAACGGGGCGTGAAGAACAACCATCTATTCAAGGCAAAGGTATGTTGAATGAAGATACTTCTAGTGCATTGTTTCTACGTGATGTCGGAGTTTTTATTGTTGTTATTTTGTGTGTGTGTTTTGTGTCAGATTGTAATGAATTCCGTGCCTATAATTATGTTTTTCCGGGTTCTCTAGTTAAAATTAACGCATGTTCATTTTGTAGAACCACGTTGTGTGTCCACGTACTTCCCATATTCTGCTATTACTTTGACTCCTGTTTTTGTGTGTGTTGCTGTAGTTACGTGAGATTAAGTATGTATATTTATGGAAACAATTTCACATTAATACGTGTTCATTCAATATATCGAGTGATTACAACGAAGCCTTAAGGAGAGTTCTGTCAGGGGTAAAGTGCATAGATCTAAATGTGAACGTTCAAAGTTTGACTATCTCTCGTCATTTCTTTTTTAAAGGGACGGTACGAAAACTATATTAGATTAACCAGTCTATTAAATGAATTAAAATGGGAATCATTGTCAGATCGCAGGTTGAAATTTAGACTTAATCTCCTAAATAAATTCCAAGATAAAGATAATATTTTCAGTGATGACGTTAAAAATATTTTGCGAGCCCCAACTTACCATGGTAGACTGGACCATAATTACAAAATTAGAGAAATTGATTGTTGAACTAACAGATTCAAAATGTCCTTTTTTCCTCGTATGTACAATTAGGGATATGAATAGGGGTAAATATTTCCAATACGAGTGAGTCAATGAGCATAGGAAGTTGCATGTTGGTGTATGGACTTGAAGGTAACCTAACTAACAGCATGCAAACTACTTTTTGCATGCTTAGTTTGCTATTTTTAGATTTTTAAATAGTGCAGTTTAGACTAAAATATTAATACTAATCCTTTATGTGAGAAGTTTTGTTTCGTGAGAATTCACCCCCTGCCACACACCTTAGTGGTGGTTTGAAGGGTATTATGTAGGTGTAGAAGCCTCGTGGGATTGGCATGTCATTATTCATAAATGCTATATTACATCATAGGTGTAATGATGTAGGTAATTACGCTGAGTGAGACAATGGTTTACCCAGTGATATTTATCCCTGTTTGGAGTAAGAATGGTGTGAATTGTCGTGTTGAGTTATCCTTTTGCTATCATTATATCCCTCGGCATCTACATTAAGTGATCGTCATATCGTTAATAAATATTTTCTTGTGAATGCGAATAAATTCTACTAGTTATACCCAGGTTGACGTTACTTAGTTCTTTGTTGATCATTTCATTCCACAAGTCCCGTTATTAGTTGCATTAAAATTAACTTTGAAGTGTCTTGGGCTATTTATAGCTAACTCATCTCCTGATTTCCTTTGTTAGGTGCAATCGCTGAAACTTGATATGCAGGATTTGCAACAGAAATGCTCCTTGGCATCTCAGGCAGTCTTTGGCAGAGAAAATATTGTGTCTGCCTCAAAGTCAGCAGGAGTGTGTTCGTGCATGCTTTGCTGCCTCCCAGGTCAAAAATTCTAATTCAGCAGTAGGCACTCGTACTCCACTGGGTGTACGAGTGCCTACTGCTGAGAATTAAAAGCATGAAGGCCTATGAATACTTGAGGACAAATAACATCTTGAATCTGGTGAGTTCTGCTTATTCAAACACTTCCTTATTCAACCTTTGGTTTTATACTACAGGTGCTTAATGTAATAATTTCTATATTATAGGTTTCACTGTTATCCTCTCCTTAGTGATGCCTGATATATTTCCTGCCTCTGTACGTTAGGAGTGCCTCTGTTACACTGTACTCTATACGTTCAGAATTCCGATGGTCTAATCAGCTTTTATCTTATGTGTGTTGGTGTTAAAGAATTGGAGGTCAATGAATCTGGTGAGTTCTGCTTTTTCAACTATTTCCTTATTCAACATTAGGTTTTATACTATAGTTACTTAATCAGGGTGTCCAGCACTCTGGAAAATCGGGAAGACCGGGAAATCTCAGGGAATTTTATTTTCACTGGAAATATCAGGGAAATATGTAATCGACTCTGGAATTTTCTGTGTCGTCAATATGTAAAACAGCGACGGAAATAATGTGCCATTTCTGGCAGTTGCATGGTGAAATTTCCCCTGTGTTGTCGCATTTAGCATTTCTGCAATTACCGAGAGTGCAATGATTTCTCCATACACTGTGTACGATACATAGTCCCGTCCCATGAATATATAATCTTTGTTCTTAGTGACCATGTCATTTCTCGCCGAAGCGCTCGAGTGCCTTCGGCCCGTCGCTACGGCTTTCAACAACAACAAAAACAAAGTAGTCGTTCATGATCTCTATATTTCGAACGAAACCCAGGGTGTTCACTGACTGGGAAAACCTGGAAAATTGGGAATAATTCGTGAATTTTCAATGCAGGGAATTGTTCGTGGATTATTCGTGATTTTCTGGTCTGAGTCGGGACTTTTAAAAATTCTTAATTGAAGACAAAAAATCCTTATTTTATAAATAGGATTAATAACGATGACTTTAAGATATGGATTTGCCATTGGTATGAATGAATAAATAAACGATGGAAAATTAGTTAGGCTCAATGTATCGTCTGCACTGTGTGGATCGGAGACGTTCAACTGTTCGACTGTCGAACGGATGCCTTCAGCGTCACGTCATGTGCCCTTTGTTCTCATTCATTGCACATCGGACTAAGCCCATGATACGCAAACATGTGCCTAACGTGTAATGATGGCCGGATCCAAAGATCCATGGATCTTTCATTTTACTCTGTTCCGGATTCGGATCCAAAGACACGGTATAAAATCCTGAATGGATCCTGAAGGTGCAAGTTATTGATCATTTTGTAGGTATCAGTGATATTCATACTCAGCGAAGTCTGGTTGTATGTAACCTTGTTCCCGAGCGCCAGCATAATGATGTTTAACTCTAAGGAGAACTCTAATTTCTCACGAACTAAATGAAAGTGTTGTATGATGTTGGATTTTTGTTTATTTTCCTCCAAATACGCAGGATTTGTTTTGTTTTGCCCAAAATGCAAGATTAGCTATAATACTTACTTTTATTCACACAAAAAACATACCCAACGTTCTCTTATACTTAACGAGAAAAAAATTATATTTCCTCTGGAAAAATAAAACTTATGTCTGGAAAACCTGGAAATCTCAGGGAATTATCAAATGCCCCGCTGCCGGACACCCTGTTAATGTAATAATTTCTATATTATAGGTATCACTACAGTGATACCTATAATATAGAACATACTCTCCTTATCCTCTCCTTAGAGATGCCTATTATATTACCTGCCTCTCTTGAATTCCTGGTTTGGCCTGGCTCGTTTTGAGTGCACTGTCTAACATGATGGACGTGTGTGAAATAGGAAAAATAGTGTGGAAATAATGCTATAATATTCATTTTTAGTTCCTTTTTTTCCACATTTTTAGAATATTGGTCATGTGTAGTCATTGCAAGCAAACCTCTGATGTCATGGTTATGAGATTTGTTAAAACTGGGATTTCTGTTAATCGTCTTGGCTGTTCCTTCAACTGAGATGGATATTTTGAATCTACTCAACTTCGTTTTTGGCATATGGGGTTCTGCTGAAATGATCTGGCATCAATTATGCGGGGTTCATGAAGAACATGATTTTGATGATAATGGTGACTCCTTTGTGAACTGATTTTTAAGTCATTTCTTTTTTATAGTATGTATTCATTGTTATCTTTTTCTCCTTTCCAGAAGAGGCTTTTTTGCTGCCCATGCATTAATGGATTGGACTGGTATTTCTTCAACTTATGAGAAATCGGAGTTGTTACAATTATGGATTATGCGACCTTAGTTTTGTCGACAATCAAGGGACCACTATCAAATGAGGGCTGTTAAGAGGGAGTATGATTAAGGATAGGTGTAATCATTTTATGTTTGGATGGTCAGTGCATGATCGTTGAAACGCTATCAGATCACCAAAGTTCAGCAGTGTAGGGCCTGGATTGGTGATCCTCCTCCATACTGCTGCCGAGGTGCTCTTGTCCTTTGTCAGCAAATGGCGGGCAGGTTTAATGTAGGTTTGCACTATGGATCTAAAGAATTCTAAGTGCCAGGTGCTTATTAGGCTTGGGTGACTGCTTCCATATTTACTAATGCTGCAGTAAGTCGTGGATAACATGGTTCTCCCTTTGTCAAATATGACCCATGAAGTAAATGAGAAAGTTAATATTTCTTCATATTTACATTCATCAGATTATATATCCTCATTCATAGGATAATTATCCTCTGGTTCTCTCTTTTTAGAAGCAGCATTAAACACCAGTTACGGCTGCATTTATGATGAGATGGTATTATTTAGCATTCTTATTCTGTTGCACAATGGATCACACGTTTTTCTGGTTAGCGGATATATAATTATATTCATGTTCTAACCTAATCTAATTTCTGCAAATATTTCTTTTCTTCATTATTTTTAAGTGCATTCTGTGATATTCTGCCTATCCGTGAAGATGAGGTGGCTTGACCTGATGAAATAGCATCAGTGCCACAAGCAAAGAATTTGTGATGGAATGGAACTAAGCTGCTGAAATGAATATTTATATAATATTATTTATTGCAATTCTCTTATTATAACCTGGCAACCATTCAATGTAATACCCTCAACCTGTCAATTCCAATACTCTTTGCCATGAGGCGGTTTTACTGATATGTAATATTTGCAATTGCTGTCATTAACATTGGTTTTGCTGATAGGAAATAAAATGTCATCCATTATGAACATTGTCTGTTAGTATTCTTTTATAAAGTTCAACCAGCCTATTGGTCCCCAATTCCTCCTAATGTTTCTATTTCAGACTGATTTTGTGGCCTTGATGTCGTTACGTATGTCTACCTCATTTGTTACTCAGTTCCTCAATGCTGTTATACTCATGAGCCTATTTGGTTAATTTGTGTTCCTGACAACGGCATTAATAGAGGCTGTTCATTAATGGCCTATGCTGCGGGTGTTTCATATTTGATTAGGGTTATAGGTATTTTCTCTGAAGACCACTGGTTTGAGATATATTTTGTATGGCAGAGAAATGATTAATTATGAGAGATTAGAAAATTCAACTTCATTTCAACCGTAATAAGTAATTTACATCTGATCAAGTTCATGGGGCGTGATTTGTTATACATTTAGCCATTTACCAGTTATGTTTACCCGTTTGAATCGCCGCCTGTTCGTATTAGTACCACCACCTCTCGGGTGGCGGCGCTGCAATCGCACCGGTCGTGATATCGGTTTGTTTACGGAAAGTCAGGCAACAGCCGTTAGGGGGAGTTTAGAATCCATATACATATTCATGATTATATACTTCCCCAAGAAAATGGCAGAATACCATTGACCATCAATTCAAAACAGCCATAATGATTGTGGAAAATGTCAAAATTGATAATGAAATTATTCAAAAATAACAAATTGAATATGAATGCCGAAGTTAACATAATAAACCTTATAAATATATATAACTAGAATCACAAAAGAAAACAAATCACCAATCGAAGAACACACCAATTGTCCATATAGAATCACAACAGCACTCCATTAGCTACACTCCCCAGTGCATTCAAGGGTGAAAACCTGCCGATGTCATCATACGCTTCTTCGGTGAGGTTACACCTGCAAGTAACGAAAGAAAATGAATACTCATTGCTAATGGAATTGACTATAAATCTTAAATAGATATATTAAGGACACATTAAACAAACTACTGAGTATGCGGGTTGTCTTGGTGATTGTAAGCCAACCCTAAGAAAAAAATACTATAGAACTATATATAGTGATTATAGGAATTCTATAATCACTATAGAAATTTCTATAATCACTATAGAAATTTCTATAATCACTATAGGGTATAGTTCTATAGTCCTATAATCACTATGGGGTATAGTTCTATAGTCCTATAATCACTATAGAAATTTCTATAATCACTATAGAAATTTCTATAATCACTATAGGGTATAGTTCTATAGTCCTATAATCACTATGGGGTATAGTTCTATAGTCCTATAATCACTATAGAAATTTCTATAATCACTATAGAAATTTCTATAATCACTATAGGGTATAGTTCTATAGTCCTATAATCACTATGGGGTATAGTTCTATAGTCCTATAATCACTATGGGGTATAGTTCTATAGTCCTATAATCACTATGGGGTATAGTTCTATAGTCCTATAATCACTATAGGGTATATTCCTATAATCACTATAGGATACAGTTTATACATACATAACTTACATAGACCTCTCATATACAGACATATTCTCCTGGACCATGCTGTCTATAGGAGAGAGGTTTCAAATTATGTATCTTAAAAGCAAAACATTCTGAAAATTTTATTTTTTATTCATCTCATATGGATTCAAATGTCACATTCATCTTATATCCATTCAAATGGATATCCATGATTGTATGATTTTCCTCAGTCCCTCGTAGACGGTATCGGACTTAGAGAAAAATCTGGTGCGCTCGCCGGAAAACAGGTTCTCAGCATTATGGAGGAAACTCTTATTTATCTCTCCTAGAGTTCAAAGAATATCAGAGACGTATATTTATAATGGTCATGCTTAATTTTAGCCACAAAATGGTTATTAGCGAAATGCTTTAACGGTGCAAATTATCCGTCTCAATCTTAGAGTAAAGTTAATAATCACAAACGACTTAATGCCAGCCAGCAGCAGTATATATATGGCCTCCCTGTCTCATTAATGTAATTGGAAAATGTGTCAGGCCGTATGTCAAAGGTTGATAGGATACAAAGTAGTTAAGTGTAGGTCGTAAGGTAGGGGTATAAGTAGTATGTGAGATAAAGATATTACTCATTCAGTAAGTGAGAATCATGATCTTTCATTTTCCTTTTTATTCAATTTTGTTCCTTTGGGGAACAGTTGGCAAAACGGATACGAATAATGGTTGGCCAACCGCTGCACCTAGTATAATAATAATATAGGAATCCTCATGACCAAACGTTGGCCCAGCCGTCTGTGCTACATGGGTACGTTCCAAATACCTTAGCCATAGTGATTATAGAAAACTATATATAATCACTATATATAATCACTATATATAATCACTATATATAATCACTATATATAATCACTATATATAATCACTATATATAATCACTATATATAATCACTATATATAATCACTATATATAGTCCTATAATCACTATGTTCCAAATAACTATAGGACTATAGCCATAGTGATTATAGAAAACTATATATAATCACTATATATAGTTCCATAGTATTTTTTTCTAAGGGAAGGTTTCACATTAAAAGTGGCAGGAAACTTAGTAATCCTTGAGGGAATAAAACAGCAGGCATAAAATAAAATATGAAATAAATGGTATCCCTAGAGCTGTGGCTTGAATGAATGTGCATCCTGAGAGCAAAATATTTCCATTGGCCATTAATACAAATCTCAGAATAAAAAACAATTCACACAGGCAAAGTACATTTTTAAAGTAACTGCTCAAAGCAAGCTACAACTGCTTGGATGCATTGTTGATATCCGCCCAATTCAAAAGAAGTTTGTCAATTTTAAACTATGTTAGGCAACCAATTATTCATCACAATCACGGCTAATAGTTAACCTCAAGGGAATGTGCAAAAAATGTTAAATATTCGGAAAACTTCTTTTAACCAACCTAAAGTATATTCCTACTTATTCTTCCATACCATTATTATTCCAGGGTGCCCAACCCTGTGAAAATTTTCACATGCATGGCAATTTCCCAACTCTGCCTACGATTGTGCTACTGAATATAACATTAGGGCAATCCAGTTGAACGTTATCCCTTAGCAAGGGTGGTATCTTGTAAAAACAGGATTCCCTATAAATCGTCGCCTTTTGCTATAGATTGTTGGATAGGTTTACATAAATTTAGCCCAGTGTGTGTATGTATTGAATTAAAAATGATTTTGCAGTTCAACCCAACTCACGAACTTTTCGAGGGTAATAGCTTCATTGTAGTGGAAACAACTGATTTTAGATAAAGGCTCTCTCAATGTGAAGTTGCACTTGAAGAAGCTCATGGTATTCTATGTTCACCCACACATAATTCATCAGATTAAATCCTTTATAGATATTTAAAACAGATAGCCTTACTGAAGATGTTATGCATATATCAAAAACAACAGCGTACTATGCTAGATTTTACCAGATACATAAGATTAGAGAGATAGGTTGTTCTGCTGATAGATTCAAAATGTCATTTTCCCCCATACTATAAGAGCACAAAATAGGCAGTATGGCAAATGGATAGGTAGAGGAAATATTTTATAGTAGTCTGTAGTGCATAGTGCATGTATTAAAACTAATCTCTTAATTGCTATGTAGATACTAACAATCTAGTTGCAGGATACCCTATAAAGTAGTATTTTCCATTTAGTAGCTAGTATGCATGTCAATAGTGCATGCTTGGTGATCTTCACCCCCTGCCACAAAATCTCTCGGTGGCTTGCAAGGTATCGTGTGGACGTAGATATATATAATCAACTAATTGAGTTTAGAGGGGAAAGATTCTCAGAAATGGCAGGGCTGAAGCAGGTGGACATTTCAATCACATGGGGAAAGGTCAAAAAATACCCCATATCAGTGTAAATTACGTAACAAATGTGAAATAATCTTACAATGATCTGAGGTGTATGATGAAATATTAATATCACAAGCGTATGCATGGTAGGAAAATGAAGATTGAAAAAAATGGTGATATAACCAGTAATCAATCATAAATCAGCATATACTATCTGTTTAATTGCACGTGACTCTACTATCTATCATGTTTTCATTAAGTTGTAGCAGTATAGCAGTTAGTTACATATAAGTTGCGAATGTTTGGTGATCTTCATCCCCTGCCATATAACCTGGTGGTTTTTGCATGGTAGTGCGAACTTATAAATAGCAACTACGATAGAAGACCCTAATTTAATTTAAAGTGGCGTTGTCATAGAAACACATACCTGTGCCTTGGCGAGGAGAGCCGGCATCACGCTGTCACGGAACAACTTCAGCAGAAGAGGAACTTATCGCTGCAACAGAGACGTTCCCTTTGTCGATCCATAACAGGCGATAATGGAAGGAACAGCTGATGTTAAATAGACTTCCTTCCCATGCTGAGTCTCCTTTTTCAATGCATCTTCAATAGACCAATCTACTCCCTCTCCAGTCCTGTCCTTCTCCTCCGCCTCCTTTAACGCGTTCAGCATCCATCGCTCTGTGATGTCATCACCCGGCGCGTATGGCCTCCCTCTGTTATTGAAAGCCAGACACACTGACATCTGCACCAATGCTCCTGCTAACAAACCAATGGTCACATTCTCATTTCCCCCTCCTCCCAGGAACACCTTCTTCTCGTCGAAATCGGCGAAATAGTCATAAACACTGCCATCCCTCTCCACTCCATCGTGATCTTTGAATTTCGATTTCGTTGCTCCGATATCTTGAGAGTCGAAGTCAATCTCAATAGATACTCCGTTATGGAGTTTAAGGAACTTGATCACGCAAGCCATCTCATCGCAGTCTGAATACAGTTTCTCGTACCATCCCCTCGCTCTCGTCACTTTCTCTTCATCACTTTCCAAGATGCGAGTCTTGCGCATCATCGCCTCCACGTATTCCTTCCTTACGTCCTCTGCTGTTTTGCCCCGTTCACACTACTAGGGTAGAATGATAGTTAATATGGCGGCTAAAACTAACCTGCGTTCACACGGCCTACCCAAAACCATCGTAAAGACTCTAGTGACATCTATTGGAGAGTGAAATTAAGTCAAAATAACAATGGAGGGTAGGATAGCGGAAGTACTTTGTCTTGCAAAGATTGGAAGCGTATTTTAACTTATGTGCAAATTAGATGCAGTTATTTTATAGAAAATTATCAATGTAGTATCCTAGATCCGTTTTTATAAATGAACCAAAATATTCTTCTTAAATTACTTCCTCATGATTGACAGTGGGTCGCATCTCCGAGATACGGATTCTGTGTTAGTTACTTTGCTAAACATCAATTTTAAATATAAAATTGAATGCAATTAACATTTGCTTTGAATAACTCCAAAGTAATACGTTAAAAATATGTAAAGGTTGTACAACGATGAACGCCCTCCATGACTTTAATTTCCAGATATTTAAGACATTCAACCTTTACCTCTTTTTCCTCGCATATTTCAACTAATACCTTTACACTTTAAAATTATTAACGTTTCCTTGCCTGTATTTCTATTCGTTTAGCTTATATACAGGCATCACGCACCAAGAAATGCAATCAACCATGGAACGCCATGCTACGAAATGATTAATTGTTCACCTCTCAATAAGTTATCGCTCGTGTTAACCCATTTCGTAGGCAAGTTCATGCATCCAAATAGAAAACATACAAGTATACATAATGAATTTGTTGCTCTTATCAATATTTAGTATTTGTAAATCCGATATCCCAAGTTTACCATATTCTGCTGTTTGTGAAAGGAGCTATTTAAGGGAATAATGCTGAAAATAGTTTTAATGCCGTCCTAAGGAGTGAATACGTAAAAAATAACACGAGTCGAATTTCCTGTGAAAGTTTGCAACTTCTTAGTTACTTAATTTCTGCATGTATATTTTCTTCACGGCAAGTTAATCACATACAATAAATATATAAGCGTACGCACTCAGGATTCAGGGGTAAAGCAAACTATTTAAAACCATTATTGAACAACCGAATCAGTGGAACGTGGTAATACAACTACTAAAATATATTACAGTGTGATTAAATAAATATCGTTGTAACTAAGAATCATTTCCAATCCATATCGTGCGATCCGGTCACTTCGTCTTCAAGCACTCTACGTTCATTTCCACTTCCATTTTCAAAACAAACCTTCTTTCTACCCACATTTCTACCAACTTGCGTTCACACGTCCTTAAAATACCAGTAACTAGCGCCAACTATAGTAACTCAATAATGGTAGAAAAGTTTACTAGGTTTAGCGGCAACCTGCGTTCACACGGCCATTTTCCAACTATGGTAAGCCTTACCATAGTAAAAAGCTAGTAGTGTGAACGGGGCATTTGAGGAGTCTCAAGTGTCCCTGCTCTAGGCCTCTCCCTGTTCGCCAGTGACGTCACGGAACTCTCGACAGCCGACAAGAGCACATCACTGGCCGCAATTACTGCTTTGATATCGTCTATGGATTTGGGAATGGTCACCATTTCCCTTTTGACGTCATTAATTAAATCGCAATTGGTCGTAATTTCTTGCCTCAGAGTATCAATAGTCGCTATTTTAATTTGGATGTCTTTTATCGACTCGCAAATTGATGCTGTCTTCCGTGTCAAATCCAATATCTTGTCCTGTCCCACGGCCTCCATTCCTGAATCCTGACATGTGGATGTAGTATTACAGCCCCCTTGTGCTACACTGTCCCTTACTTTCATCACCAGACGAATCAATTTGCTAATCGATTGGCGGTCTTCGTCCTCAGGGTACTTCTCCACCATACCCTTGGCCAGCTCACTCACGCTAACCCCTTCTACGTCCCTCAGTCCAGGGTTCGCACCCTTTTCCAGCAATCCCTCCACCCAGTCAACCTTTCCTAACCCCACCGCGATGTATAGTAGGGTTCTCTGTTTAACTCCCCTCACATCCACGTCTCCCAAGGAGTTCAGCAGGTCCTTGTATTGCTCAAGGGTCCCAGTAACTACGCCGGCGAAAAGAAGCTCTTCCTTGCCGAAAACGTTACCTACAACACTGGTCGCCATTGCTACCGGATGAGGTAACCTTCACTGTTGTCCCCTTCTGGACGATTGCCGACGAGGGTGTCACGACAGGATGGCCCCTTTTCTGATCAGAAGGACAACTGCGATCAGAGACAGAGATCTAAAGCTGTCGGAGCTGAAAATCAAATGTTGGTACTTCAGCTTTATATGTCTGTCAACTCTTCACAATTGCGACACACTCTTTTATAACCAATGTGTAGGCATTCATAGAATAAATCATGAATTGACAATATAACAAATATATATGTGGCAAACATTGGTCAAATACATTTTGATTCTGAGAACCTCCTGATAATGGTAACTAAGAATGATTTCTAAGCAACAAAATTAACTCAAAATTGGATTTGTACTTTTCTTAAATGTAAGCATATTATTTGAAGGGTAGTGACATCAAAGGTGACAAATTTTAAAAAAATGAAGGTGGCAACACGAAGAAGCACAGAAATGAGTGCAACAGGATAATGCAAACTAAAATTAAAAAATAATCACTTGACATTACTAAAAACTATTACTCTGCTTGTGAATGCAGGATAGCAGACAATACGTTCCTCTAGATGGTGAAGAGTCCCCGAATACGTCCTGAATAGGGCACATAGTTTCAGTTTACGTTTGGTGTAAACCAGGGAGATTGGAAGGTGTTTGGGGAGGCATTGGCCTGCCGGACTGCGGGTGACTCTGAAGGCAGAGTGGGGGTGCTTGGGAACGCATAAGTCCCACCTACTCCGTACAAAACATTGCAATCTGTACTGCCTCTCATGTGTATTCAAACGTAATTAAATAAATAAATCCAATTTTCATCGCATCAAAATACAAAACAGCGGAAGTCCGTCCTTCCGAAGACTTTTTAAGGGGCGTTCGCATGGGAGTTAATTTTATAACCAAATCTGGTTCGAAATACGTACTTCATCATCATTTTCACTCTGTTATAAATGCCACCAAATTTTTATATACTTTAGTGCGAGGTGCCAAAACCATCTTAGCATAGACATGATAATGCCAGTAAATAAAATGCTCTAAAAAAATGAAAAAGAAGATCTTACTTCCAGATTTCTTGTGATTTACAAACAAGTAACTAAGATTTGTAATTAAAATTGTTTCGCGAAACTTTGCCAATAGTTATAGGCGTTTCATCTTTGGTCGTCGCAAGAGGATTTGTATCGTGCTGTGTCACCTTTCGCTGCATAAGCAAAATGCCAGTGGCAATAGGCTCCATTACTGCCAACGTTTCATTTCTTCATACTATTCGCCGGGAAAACACTCGATCTTATATATTAGTGGCAAGTTACTAAGGGGTTTGAACAATGGGCACGGGAAGCAATATCACAAGAAAAATGTGAGGATTGGCTAAAAACTAAATGAACTATACATATACGAATTTGCTAGGATATAGAATGTGGTTATGGTGACCAAACCGACGAATTAGTTATTTCTGAGGGAATAATATTACTTACGAATTGTAACAGCGTTAAATAAGAGAATAAAACAATATCATGCCTGAATTATCATTTCAAACATGTGTTATATATAAGGACACTTACATGGAAAAGGAATGCTTGAAGTTTTGGATGATCTCAGTATTCTGCGATAACTTCCAGGCAGAAGTCCACACTTTTGTACTTCCTACCTAAAAGAGAAGAAAAATAATGTATTACTCGGAGTGTATGGTGTCAGGAAGTGTCCGAATTTCCTCTTTCTCCATATTGCATTTCTTGAAGGATATAGAAGGGCACATAGTAACTTCTGCGTGACGAATGGTCAGAGAACCAAATTTTCGATTTCTAGAACATAAAACAGATTTCTACAATTGCTAAAAACAATGTTGGAGGGTTGAGAAGGAGAATACAAGCATTTGAAACTATTTAGGCGAAAGATTTCTTGGAAATATGTCAGATATTTCTGTATAACCCGCTGGAGCGTTCCTCGAAAGAAGAACGGGAGTTCACGAGAAACGCTTGTCCAGGGGACAAAAATTCTTTCTAAAAACGGGTGAGCAAGATGAGGTCCAATATAGAACAAAGAACAAAAGTATGAGAATCTAACTAATCAAACACTGTATTTCAACAACAAAAGACAAAGTACAAACCAGCAAAATTGAAATACTCTTCACAATTCAGGGAAATCCTAATAACTTGCGCCAACAGTCCATGGCGCTGAGGAGACTCGAGAACCACCAAGTCTCCGCTGACCTAGCCACGAATTGAACTCATTGCCGTCTCGACTGGAACAGAGGGCGTGAGAGGGGAGGTGTTCTCTGGGGTAAGGAGGGGGTATTTTCGGCAAGGTCAAAGTGCAATGGGGTTAAACGTGGAAATCGTCGATTGGTACAATTTGAGGGGAGGGAAAGTGGCAGGACGTGAATTGTAGGTGGGTATTATTTATAGCAATAAATTATTATGTAACTATAATCTTCGCATACAAATAAATAATTATCTAGTTAAATACTCATGTGTTCATGTCTCTTATCTTGAAAGTACAATTCCATTATGGACGTAAATGAGTGGTTATCACAAGAGTCGAAAACATTGTGTGCAATTGCATCGTGATGCCTGTATTAAAGGCAATAAATTGCAATTTCCACGGGTTTCTTCTTTCTTTCATCGTTGCATAGAAGTACAACTGTTCACGGTGAGATGAGCAGCATCAACCCGAATGGCCTTACACGTTATGTTAATTAAAACTATATCATACCTACCTACATAAATGTGTCGATGCTATGGTTGCTCGGTTATGATTCTGGCATTTTGCCCTTAAGTTTTCGTTGGGTAATAATTGACTAATAATAATTGATAATAGTGACTTAAGTCACTAGGTATTCCATTGATATCGACGGGTGGTGTTTAGTACTATCTACTGATAATTGACATTCTATCAAATTGATTTTTTTTCTAAATTTATTGGCTAATGAGCATTACATGATATTTTATTGACCCCTGGTCC